>JARZZO010000011.1:16632500-17832500 GCA_030544215.1 Zantedeschia hybrid cultivar
TAGGTAAATTTGCCTTGTATAAATTGTGCTAGACTATCATAAGTGGGCAGCATACCATGCGCAATGCCTACACAAGGACCTTCCTTCAAAGGACTCCTTGGTAGCCAAACCTGCTCGGACGAGCCAAAGTAAGTCCCACCATCCTAGATGAAGTTGTGAGCAGACTTGAATGAAAATCTTCCATTGCTCTCGCATCTCCATGTCCACATGTCCTCCCTATTCCAATCAATGTCTCACCCTTGAAGAATAGCTAAGAGATCACCAAACTGTCCTCCCATAAATCCCTCCAAACTGGTGCCCAGTTTCTTCATCCTATAAATCCGTCCAAACTGGAGCCATCCCTGAGACCTTGTCAACAACCATCTTTGCTACCACCATTCAGGGATGAAACTATACAACTAACGAAATCTCTACTCTAACGAGAGCCTATCCTTCCAAAAGCAACATTTATGCCCATTGTCAACAGCAACATGTGTCACATCCTTGGCTTGTAGAATGCCATTTCACACAAAGGATGTAGGTGAAAATAATAGCAACACATCCCACGCACTGGTCCATAGGTAATATTTTAATTTAATCACAGTCACCCATAGAAACCTTCTACTGGATCTAAGCTTCTAGATCTGTTTGCCAAGAAGAAACAAGTAGAAATCTCTAATATTCTTATTCCCGAGTTCTCCAATCTCCTAAATTTTGCATACTTTACCCAAGTTACTAATAGTAATTACTAAAAGTTCAAAGGCATATTTATAAATCCCTAAAAAGAATAAACGTAATTACTAAAAGTTCAGGGTTTATGATGTCATAGATTATTTTTATAGGTTCATAAGTGAAAATTTTAAAGTTCCTAGAAGTACCCTTAAATAACTAAAAAAAGACCATTATCGATGACTTTGTAAAGAAGTAGGAGCACATGTGCAATTAATGAAAGACAAAGGGGTTAAACTTAAAAATTTATCCACTAACTGGATTGAGTTAATAGGCATAGGTTTAGAGGATTAATGGCATGTAACTGGACTAGGTTTAATGGGCCCAATGGACCCTAATTTAAAAACCTAAATGAGCCTAAAATAAAGACCTTAATGGGCCTCATTATTGGGCTTGATGTGGCCCAACAGGGGCCACCGCCCCAATATGAGGGGCCACCCACTTCTTGCCAAGTGGCACCCTTCCCCAACACATACTTCCCACCTTTCCACCTCACCCCTTCCACCTTCTTCCACCACCTTCTCCTCCTTTCTTTTACTGCCACTTGCCTCCCTCCTCCACTACACCTTCTCCTTCTATTTTTCCCTTGACAAGTGGCCCCTCTTCCCCACTACATCTACCCCTCCCCTCTCCACCGCCCTACCATCTCCCTACCGCCCTACTCCCTCTATAAAAGGAAGGGGGGGTAGGTGGGTTGGCTAAGGTAGCCAGGAAGAAGAAGAGAGGGGGCGGATATAGAGAGAGAAGAGGAGAAGAAGAAGAAGAAGAAGGGGGAGCAACTAGTGGCGGCTCGGCGACGATTCAACGAGGCAGCGGCAGCCTTCTTAACAAAAGGTAGGGTGATACTACCTACTGTGTTCCTTACATTTTAGATTTTTGTAAGATATAAAACTTATATGATTGTTAAGGGAAACTCTGCCGGATTAAAACTTTTAATAAAAGATAGTCATAAGAAAATCTAGGAAGCATAAGACGGTATGTTTACATATGTCATGATATGACTTAAAAGTCTTCTTTCCTACATGATTTTACTTTTATGGTGATTCTCGACTAAAGACATGCAAGTTTGATATATAATATTTGAACCACGGTGTATGATGAAACTCTTTGAAACTAATTAAAGAGATAGACTTTAAGATAGAAATTTTCCTTCAAAAAGGATGTTGTATGTTTAATTACAAATCACTATGAAGTTAATAAAGAAAGGAAGATGGACCGAGTCCATCTAAGCTCTTAAGAGTTATGAATGAAGTTAATAAAGAAAGGAAGATGGACCGAGTCCATCTAAGCTCTTAAGAGTTATGAATGAAGTTAATAAAGAAAGGAAGATGGACAGAGTCCATCTAAGCTCTTGAGGGTTATAAAGAAAGAAAAGACTTAGAAATTATTTAAAGCTATGTATATGTATATATATACATGTATATATTGATTGAATGATAAAAAATCAAAAGGACTTCATGATTATGATAACACTGCCAAGGAGGAAAACGATTATGGAATTTCGAAACTTCCAATAATGATGATAATGAAATAAGACATGGAAGTCTTTATGATGATGAAAAAGATACGAGACATAGAAACCTTTACGATGATGAAAATAAGATAACACGATGCCATCTATGATGATGATGAATTCTCATGTAATTGATGATCGATGGTTTCCACAATGATTTGTCTCTTTATAAGAAAAAAGTGACATCATTGCTAGCGGGACAACGTTACGCCTCCCGAGGATAAGGTGGCATATGGAAAGCTCCCTAATAGATATGTCCGAGGCATGAAGCATCCCAAGTTTGGGACCTCGGTTTACAAAGCTCCTTAATAGATATGTCCGAGGCGCGGAGCATCTCATGTTTGAGACCTCAGTGGATAAAACTCCCTAATAGATATGTCCGAGGCATAGAACATCCCACATTTGGTTAAGGTACTAGAGTCCAAGTGCAGGACCTCGACAGACAGGGGACGAAAATCCTACTTGAGTACGCACATAGGCAAGAGCATCGACATTGCAGCAGGAGTGAGGAATAGTCTGCACACCCAGCTTAGCCCATGTTTTTCCGCCTCACCCAGTAAGGCTCCAAAAATCTGTTGGGGTAGACAGGCGGAGGTAGGAGGTCTATTGAGGCCTGCTCACCTTATCCTTGTCACTTCTGATCAAAGGATGAGTCGTCATACGAACTCACGACTTCTAAAAGATTATGATTTTACGACTAATCGGTTTAAGATTATAAAATAAATGACTGATCAAGTGAAAGATAAATCAATGAATGAACAACCCAAATCCTAAGACCTTATGTTAATGACTTGATATAAGTATTTTTATATTTTCTATGTTAGTATAAATTATCACTGAGAAGAAAGAATATAAGAAAATGTAGAACTGTTATCATCATGTTAAATGTTTTTCGTTTTGGATTCACATTGCTTTTACGATGCATGCATTTCATACATGTGTAGGAAATAAACTTGAAAATCCTGTGTTTTAAGATAATTGATTATGCATAAATTGCATATAGGTTATATTACAATAAATATGAACATGCATGTGAGTTATGAGTGAACATAGTGGTGTGTGCGGAATGTCAGTAGAGATGTAAATGATCCCTACTGAGAACTCAATTTTCGGGTTTTCATAAAAGTTACAATATTTTTTTTTCCAGGAAAGGCATGTAAAAATGGATCCAAATTAGCACCTGAAGATTTAACAAGTATGGCCAGTCTAATTTGTTGGGATATGAAGATCCTTTTCCTTATTTTGATATTGTATAACATATATGGATTGCTCATTATTCTTTTACATTTATACCTCTTATCATTTTGTTTTTGAATTATGCACCTACCAAAGATCTGTAAGCAAGACTGTTACACATGCTATCACGCCATCCCCTACAATGATTCTGACTTCAGTAATCTGATGCCAACAGAAACTATACTACATGGCCCCAAGCTTCTCTACCACAAACTAAGGAAATTTGAAGAGTGAAATGCAGTAAATTGAAAGAACAACCAATACCGATTTGCAAAGAACCACTCTCACACTATAAGAACAATTGGAACCAAATCTCTAAATGAGCTTCTCCAAATCACAGAATGAAAAGCTCTTGGAGTCGAAGGTAAACCAAAGAGGGGGAAAACCCAATCTCAACCCAAAAATCACAGCAGCTGTTGTTGAAGACTTACGTCCATGTTCGCTCCCACTATTTGGCTCTTTTTGAAGTTTATCTTCAGCCATATTCACCTGCTCCAGCATTTCCAAAAATAAGTTTGACGACATGTATCTATTCCAAAGTATATGTACCAAAGAGAATAATACCATCAACATACTACAATGGGTAATTTGCATTCCCCAAGCATGCATCTGAAAGTCACTAATGGGACTCAGCTCTGAACCACATCATGCTCAACAAATGGCCACCAAAGCAAAGAGAAGCTATGACATTGGATCCCCTTTCTGAAGACCTCTGCCACTATGAAAATAAGCTAAGCACTCAACATTCACTGGGTCAACAAATCTAGTGGAGGTAAGACAAGCTCTAATCTAGCTCTCCCATGCCCCAATAATGTCATCACCTCTAAGATACAATACCATTTAACCTTATTAATAATAAGCTTTCTCAAAATCTAGCTTGATAATCATTCCCCATCTCTTTTGTGGTTTTGTAGCATGAAGACACTTACGGCCACCATGAAGTTCTTCTGGATGAGTCTTCCTTTAAAGAATACAGCTTGGTTACAGCTGGTCACCCTGCCCATTACCCCTTCAGGCCCCTTAGCCAACAACTTGCTAATAATATTGTAAACATCGTTCCGCGAGACAATAGGTTAGTAGTCCTACACTCTATCTGCACCTCTTTCTTAGAAAGTGACACCACAAATGTCTTCTTAGTTCCAATCAACTCTCTCTCTCTCTCTCTCTCTCTCTCTCTCTCTCTCTCTCTCTCTCTATATATATATATATATATATATATATATATATATATATATATATATATATATATATTTGACGTATTATCATCGACTGCCTTGATCTGTTTGGGACAAGGACATTGCATCTCTCCTGAAGATGATGTGCTGATGTTACGGAAAACAACATTGAATAGCCTGAATGGCAAAGAGAATCAGATGACTCCAAGAAGAAGTAGATATTACATTCACCCATGATTTACTTTTAAGTTCATATGAACCATCCTTTCATGCAAAATATAAAAAATGCCACCCTTGCTTACACAATATCATACATACCCTTCTTATATGACTATACTATCAAATATGCCATTGTCGTTACTCTCCATCCGTTTAAATAAACCAGACATGGGTTAAGCATAACCAGAGATTGAAAGGACTATTATGCCCCTGAGTTAACTCATCCCCCATCGTGATAATTAACTCATCTTGCCGTCCAGTCCGTAGACACGCTAGAGGAGGAGGAGGAGGTGGTGGTGGCGGACGCTGCTAGGCTCGCTGAGCTGGTCGGCGCTGAGCTGCACCATGGCCTCGTCATTGGGGGCCAGCACAGTGAGCATGTAGCCTTCAGATACCAACCGCCCCATTTTCGTGGCCAACGACATCAGGTTCACCGGGATGTCAGACATCTCGTTGTAGCCATTGTACTGCAGCAGGGGCAGGAGCCAGGGCGGGGCAAAGGGCCATGGTGTCGTAGCTGGGGAGGATAGGCAGTGAGCCTGCAGGGGCAAGGGGGCCAAGTGCTTGAGGCGGTGTGTGTGAGGGTGTTTGGGACCCGACCTAGCTATCTCTCCTATCGGATTATTTTATTATTATTTAAAATCATATCATTTTTGGTCTTTTTGTTTTTATATGGAGAAATATAGGCCGGTTTTATTTATTTTATTTCTTACACTATGAGAGCTTGGGATTAGCCCTTAAGGAGTTCGGGACTTCGGATCAGGCGAAGATCCGAATATATGACCTCTCTCCACTCAGTGTTAATTACGTCAAGCAACCGCTCGACAACCCTTGATTAACCGTCCATTGATGCCCTTATAACATGCAACAGTACTACTATAGACAGCACATGCATATGAAGATATGTTTTAGGTTAAGCTCTTGGCCTCACCCAAGTTTAGGATGGGTTTATAATTGATTGGGAGACTTTTAAAAAGGTTTTGGATCGACTCCAAGTTATCTAAATTGATTCCAAGTATTTTAGACCCATAAGGGTATTTTTGTAATTATGCCAAGTTGGAGGGTATAGGGGCATTATGGTCACTTTAGTGTGTGAAATGAGTTTTAGTAATTTAGGAAGGTTTCAAAACATTAAGAGGTCTTTTAGAGTTATTTTAAGTGTCTTTGGATTGTAAGGGTATTTTGATAATTTTACCCGAATTTAATTTCTAGATTTAACATCTATTTTTTGGGTATTTTTGTAATTATGTTGCATTAGGGTCATTATGGTCATTTTAAGTTTTTTAGCATTTTAGGGAAACTTGAAAACCCTTAGAATGTATTTTAGGATTATTTTAGACATATTTAAGTTATAGGGGTATTTTGGTAATTTTAGCTTAAATCGGGTTTATTAGACTTAGAGTCTATTTTTATATTTTTCTGAGATTTTTACTTATTTTTATCATATTGAGGGTATTTTGGTAATTTTATCCATCTTATTAGGGTTTGGACGGTATTTTGGGCATAGGAGAGGTTTTGATATTTTTTAAGAATTTTCTGTGATTTTTATATATTTTTATCATGGGTGAGGGTATTTTTGTAATTTCATTAAGTTCTAAGGGACATTTTGGTCATTTCGAGAATTTTATATGTTTTCATATTTGATTCTCATTTGGTTACTAGAATCCTCATTTTGCGTGCTTGAAGAGCTCTACATGCGTCATGCCAGTACTGTCTTGATGAATTCCCGTATCTTGCCTTATATATTCGCGGCTATTAGGAGAAGTCAACCGCCGTCTCGTATATGCCAGGCGACACATCGCTTCAGCTTGCTATGCATGTGCTCTATCTAAGCTTATCTGGGTCTTGATGACCCTCAATTTTAGTACTTAGACACTTCAAGATAAACCTAAGAAGTCTTGGTCTCATAACTTTTCGACTCTCTGAATGTATTTGAAAGCGTCTAACCCCTCTGATTATGGGAATCTTCTTGGCCTTCACGACCTGGAGGTTCCCCGAGAGTTGATGCCGCTTGAATCTTTCGACGTTTACTCGGATTCTGGAGGATCTTTTGGCCTTCATGACATGGAGACTCCTTAAGAATACAAAGGCGAGTCGTTTAATTCTTCCAACATTTGCTCTATCTTGGGGTATCAGTACCTTATATTGGCATTTCCAGGAGCTCCGCACGAAGCGTTCTGGCCTGACCTAATATCTGGTGCATAGCAATTTGACTTTGTCTTATGACTTCAGACTTGGTCGAATTTTGTTTTTGTATATCGAGACTTTTATTGCAGCTCTATGGCGCTGATTTCCTCTCTGTATCTTCTTGCAATTTGCTGTCTTTGTCCTCAAGGCCTACACGGGAGTTCCTCCTATAGCAGGGCACGGGGAAGACGATATTTCAGTCCCGTCAATTATCGAGAAGTCTTTCGCCAAAGTGGGCCGAGATTGAAACTATCGAGGCAGACAATACAGTTCGGATTACGGAGACTCCTACGCTCCAATATCAGAAGGATATCGTCCTTTCTAGTATCGTAGACGCCTAGATTGTTGCTCTACGCCTGCAGGCACACATTCTTGAAAACTTTGTTTGGAGGGAGAACTCATATTCTGTGGCAGCCATCGATCGTTACTTCGACTAGCACTCCAAAGATGGAGCCAAATTTCTTCAAAGGCATGAAGTTTTCCATTTGCTGGTAGACAGTCTATTGCAGTTTCTGGCGGGACATAGCTCTTTCCTAGGCCAAAGTTGATTTGTTATTTCTCTATTGTAGTTCTTGTTGCCTCCCCTTTTGTCGAAGAACTCGAACTACCCCGTGGACTTGTCTTGAGCTCTGCCATTGCTTCAGTATATTACAAATGTTCTTCTGAAGATTAATGCTAAGCTTGAGTGGTATGAACCCTTTGTTGTATGTTGCATGTATCTTTTTTTTTAATAACTAATACGAACGCCTTTTCAGATTTTTACCAGCATTAGCCCCTTCTTATTTTTGCCTATATGCTCTTGCGGGTTTTCACACAGTGGGGTTACCCGATTTTGCCTAAAGTGCCCTTTCGGATTTTCACCTTAGCTGGGTATAAGACCTTTTTAGCCTTAACCAATCCCTTTAAAGATGAGATCGATTAAGTCCGTCAGGGCACCTCGTTTTTAAGCCCCATTAATTTTTTCTTTTTTTTTTTGTTCGGTAGGGAATTACGGCTTCCCTGAGAACTGCTAAGGAAATTCTTGTAGGGAACTGAGGCTTCCTTGAGAATTGCTAAGGAATTTTATCTAGGGAACTGAGTCTTCCCTGAGAACCGCTAAGGAATTTTATGTAGGAAACTGAATCTTCCATGAGAACCGCTAAGGAATTATATGTAGGGAACTAAATCTTCCATGAGAATCGCTAATGAATTTTATGTAGGGAACTGAGTCTTTCCCGAGAACTGCTAAGAAACTATATGTAGGGAACTGAGTCTTCCCTAAGAATCGCTTAGGAATATCTGTAGGGAACTGAATCGTCCTTAAGAACCGCTAAGGAATATATGTAGGGAACTGAGTCTTCTCTAAGAACCGCTAAGGAATTTTATGTAGGGAACTGAGTCTTCCCTGAGAACCGCTAAGGAATTTTATGTAGGGAACTGAGTCTTCCCTGAGAACCGTTAAGAAATTTCTGTAGGGAACTGAGTCTTCCCTGAGATTCGCTAAGGAATTATATGTAAGTAACTGAGTCTTTCCTGAGAACCGCCAAGGAATTTTATATAGGGAACTGAATCTTCCCTGAGAACCGCTAAAGAATTTTATGTAGGGAACTGAATCTTCCCTGAGAACCGCTAATGAATTTCTGTAGGGAACTGAAGCCTCCCTATGATCCACTAAGAAATATCTGTAGGAAACTGAGTCTTCCCTGAGAACCGCAAGGAATATCTGTAGGGAACTGAGGCCTCCCTGTGAGCCGCTAAGAAATATATGTAGGGAACTGAGTCTTCCCTGAGAGCCGCTAAAGAATATCTTGAGTTTTCAAGAAAACGAGGCTCTAGGTAGCCATGAAGTTTAGGATACAATGGCTCCCGGAGACCGAGGATTTTAGGATATTATGCCTCCCAGGGGCGCAAGGATTTTGGTTGAATTTTGGGATACAACGCCTCTCGAGGGCAAAAAGCAATTAGTTGAATTTTAGGATACAACGCCTCCCATAGGCGTAAAGGAAAATTTTGGCCTTCTCTGAGATATAACTGCCTCCCAAGTGGGCAAAATTCCGAGGTTTAACGCCTTCCGTGGCAAAACTTCAGGGTTTAACGCCTCCCGTGGGCGAAACTTCGGGGTTTAACGTCTACCGTGGGCGAAAAGGAATTTCTGCCTTTTGGCACGCCAGTGGGACTGGTGTATATCAGGAGCAATTCAGGATACAACGCCTCCTCGGGGCGGAAAGGAGAAAGTTTGACCCATTGTGGCATGCCAGTAGAACTGGTGTATGCCAGGGACAATTTTAGGATACAACACCTCCTCGGGGCGGAAAAGAGAAATTTCAACCCATCGCGGCACGCTAGTGGAACTGGTGTATGCCAGAGACAATTTTAGGATACAATGCCTCCTCGGGGTGGAAAAGGAAAATTTCGACCCATCGCAGCACGCCAGTGGGATTGGTGTATGCCAGGGGTAATTTTAAGATATAACGCCTCCTCGAGGCGGAAAGGAAAATTTTGACCCATCGCGGCATGCCGACTATGATATATGAAGAGAATTTTGGGATATAACGTTCCCAGGGATGTAAGGAAGTTTTTCGTATCGCCTCCCAGGGGCGAATAGGAAAGTTTTAGGATATAATGCCTCCTCGGGACGAAAAAGAGAAATTTCAACCCTACGCGGCATGCCAATGGAACTGGTGTATGCCAAGGGTAATTTTAAGATACAACGCCTCCTTGGGGCGAAAATTGGAGATTTCAGGATACAACGCCTCATCGGGGCGAAAAGAGAGATTTTAGGATACAACGCCTCCTCGGAACGATAAAATAATTTTGGTCGAATATCGAGATACAATGCCTCCCAGAGGTTCGAAGTAATTTTGGTTGAATTTTGGGATACAACGCCTCCTAAGGGCTCAAGGATTTTTGTTGAATTTTAGGATACAACGCCTCCCAGGGGTTCAAGGATTTTGGTGTTTCGGTATGAATTATTGACAGATATTTTTCCAGTGGGACGAATGATTTTATCCAAGAGGGTGAGATGCTCTTCTTGGCCCTATCAAGTGAGAAATCGAGTTTCCCACTTCCTTGCCGAGTCGAGAAGATGTCATCATCGTCGCCTCGGTCGTAGCCCTTAATGAGACAATTTATGTGCCACTTATCCAATGTAAAGTGACACCAAGGATTTTTTCATCATTGACGACTCTGATATCTTCTCTAGATAGGAATATGGGAAAACTCGATCTCCGCCTGAGACAGGTCGAGAGAGTTCTCCCCCCACTAGAGTATATATACATATTTTAAACACACTTGGTACGAACGGCTTCGGTGAGCCATACCCCGGTGAGTTGTTAGATGATAATGATATTATTTTTTTTATTTTTTTAACTAACATCGGCGCCCTTACAGGTTTCCACCGAAACTAGCCCCTTCTTATTTTTGCATGTGCGCCTTTGCGGGTTTTCACACAATAGGGTTTGCCCATTTTTGCCTGAGGTGTCCTTTCGAATTTTCACCTCAATCGAGTTTTAGACTTTTTTGCCCTTAATTGCCCCTTCACAGGAGTGGGACCAATCAAGTCTGTCGGGGCACCTCGTTTTTAAGCCCCACTTCTTTTTTTTTTCTTTTTTTTGTACATTGGATCTTATGGCGCTGGGACCTTTTTGTTGTTGACGCTCGGAGAATTCGTGCGTCGGAGTGTAGTACAACTTCATATGACGGTCATTTAGTAGAGGAAAGGCCAGGTTCCTTTGGACTCAGTTGAGATGTATATGATCTTGTCGTCAAGGGTGTCCTCCACAGAATATGTTGGCATCATTTAAGACTGAGAGGTAATCCTCTTTTGTCCCATGCATATGCTCACGAAGCTATAGCAGCCACGCCTTTTATTGAGCTCGCCTTTTGAGTTCTCCCCATGGGCTGCATCCATCTAGGGAACACCTTTTGTCGACTGCCCTGGTTGTATTCTTCCAGCTCATGAATGATATTTTGGAGCCTTTGCAGAGGCGTGACTCCATCTTTGGCATAGCTGAGGAACTAGCCAGACTTCATATCTCTTCAGCTTTTTCTTTTTATTTTTCCTACTGTTCTTTTCTTGTCTCTTCCTCCTCGCCGCCTCTCTGATGAAGTGGGGCTGAGGTTTTACCCCTAAAGGCGGGGCACTCATAACTATTGTCTTGTTCTTTTTATCTTTTGCCTCTAGCACTTTGGTCAGCGTTGACCTCTTCTTTTGGACCTTAGTCCATTGTTGTTCTAGTTGGCTGCGGTATAAAGTTACTTTAGTAGTTTGTTCGACCACTATATCTGACAGCATTTGGGCGGCCTATCGAGTGCTATTCCCCCGTATTGATACGGGATTTCTTCTGGCGGGCAATCATATAAATCCCCTTCTATAATTTCTATAACATCCTCCGGATCGAAGGAGAATTTATGAACCATGTTCACAGAATAGTTAGCCACATGGGGCTGCGGGGGATCAACCAAATATTTTCCCATATTTATTTGTCCTTCTTGGATCAGCTTTTCCACTTCATCTTTGAACACAAAGCAACGCTCAATTGGATGGGTGATGAAACGGTGATATGGGCAATAGTTAGGTGCATCTGTTCGATGCATTTCTTCTTCTCTTTTTGGCTTGGACAGAACAATTGCTTTTCTGATCATACATAACTCGAAGAGTTCCTGGGTCTTTTCCTTTGGCAAGGAGTATGGCCTCTTGAGTTTTTTTGCCAGGGATTCAGTGTCTTTAAAGCTTATCCATGTTTCTACACCAGCAACTTGTTTTCTCCGAGAACTTTGTCTAGCTGCAAAGGTGGCTTCGGAAGTATTGTCGTGACTTTTACAACCTTTCCATTCGAGCACTATTCCCTTCGGTACTAGGCTTCTGGTGCTTCATTTAAGTTTATGGTAAGTTTGCTCTTCCTCTTTAAAGGACGGCTGCATTCTGGTCCTGGGTCCTCAAAGCAGAAAGGTCTATTGACTCTGTCCATTGACAGGACTTCTGTCTATTGTCTTACAAGACCTTCCATTACCTGAGTGAGTTCATACTGCTGATGAGAGATTTGTCGCAGACTCACTTGAATCCCCTCAAGTGCAACCATGATGGACCCCTCTAGAATGGAGGTTGTTGGAGTATATGATGGAGTTATCTTCTACTCCAGTGAGATTTGCTGGTGAGAGAGTTGTTTCAGACTCATATGAATCTCCTCTAGTGTTGTCATGATAGACCCTTTTGAAGCGGAGGTCGCTGGAGGGTATAATGGTATTGCCCCCTGCTCCGGCGAAACTTGTCGATAGGAGAGCCGTGACATACTCATCTGAATCTCCTCCAGTGCTCCCACGATAGACCCTTCTAGAGTGGGGGTTGCTGGAGGATATGATGGTATCACTTCCTGCTCCAGAGGTGCATCTATTTTCTCGTTTGCAGGCTCTTCTTTTGAGGAGTTTTCACCCATATGGACGACATTTGCTGCAAATGTCTGTCTGGACATTCGGTGTGGCTGAGGCGGGTCTACCAGATATTTTTCCCATTCCACGGCCCCTACTCGGATGAACATTTCAATTTCCCCTTTGCAGATATAGCAATCCTCTATTACATGTCCCAACATGCGATGGTACATGCAATAGTTGGGTTCATATATTTTACCAACTTCTGCTGGCCTTTTTTGTTCAGGTAGCATTAAGAGATTTGCCTGCATGCAGACGTCAAACAGCTTTCTTGTATGCTCTCTGATGAAAGAGTAAGACATTTTCCACCTCATTGAGGGTGGCATATGATCTCCTTCTATTGGGTGTCGAGGCATTTGCATTGTTCTTGCCCCCTGTGTTTTCTACAACCGAGGTAAAGTCTAGGACATTGACTTCTTCTGTATTTATACTATGCTTCTATGGGACTTTCCCCCAATGAAGGTAATGGTTGGATGGTCTGTGAAGAATATTTCGACCTCCATTATAATGTTATTTAGCTGATCAAAGTTCCTGACATTTGCGCCAATCAGCTTTTCACTTATTTCAGCCTTTAAGCCCCTTTTGCACAATCGCACCGCATCCTCGTGGGCCAGCGGATTGTCGTATTTCATGCAGAAGTTCCGCTATCTTTTGATATAACCGGTGGCGGATTCATTCCTTCCTTACTTTAGCGTCACCAATTCAATGATGGTGACCTTTCGCTCCGACACCTTAAAGCGGTCAAGGAACTTTTTCTGCATTACCTCTTAGCTGCTGATATAGTTAGGCTTCAACTTTGTATACCATTGGAATGCAGTGCCCGTGAGAGAGGTAGAAAAGAACCTCAGCAGATAGGCTTCATCAATAGCCAGCTCTCCCAAGTCACTCATATAGTGGGCAATATGTTCTTGGGCCGAGCCTTCCCCGTTATACTTGATGAACTTAGGGCACTTGTTGTGATCTGGCGGGAACTTCTTGAACATATGACGTACTGGGAATGGCACTTTGTATAAGTCGAATGCACCTATTCCATCGTCTTGTTCTGCCATTTTGGCTTCAACAATTTGCTCGATAAGATGCTTCTGCAATGTTGTAGCATGATCTGCAGAAGTATGGGATTGCTGAGCATTACGATTGAGCTCCTCAACCTGATCTTCTTGTATCTCATCAGGGTTGAAGTTGACCACTGCAGCTTGCGGTCTTATCACCGTTGGCATATGTACTGCCCTTGGAGGTGGTGCATTTACTAGTGGGACTTGAGCTACCATTTCATGCTCCTCCATCTTTTGTATTAGGCCATAAAGCAAGGCCCTGAATTGTTGATTTTCTTGCCTCATATCCTCTATAGTCTAACATTGTATTTGATCTTGGGGTTGTTCTAGAGTGGCCTCGATACTTGGGGCATTTGCCCTGCCTTCATCAGCTCCTCCAGTAGCATTGCCACTGCCAATTTGGGGTAGCTCTGTCCCTTGGCTTCCTCGATTTAGCAGGCGCATAGTCTGCTCCATTTAACAGGTTATGGGCCCAACCCATTGCATCAAATTGATGATACAATTTGGGTCTTTCGGTTGGGAAAGTTGTCGGTTGGTGGTGCTAGAGGTGTAGCATGTATAGACCCGTATGCCATTCTTTATCATTTTGGCAGTTCTCTTCTTCTGAGTCGATCGGACAAATGCGCCCAATCGCTCGAAAACAGATGTCCGCTGTCCTCCTAGGGAACGAGGCCAGGTAGCTGAGTTTGTTATCTGCCCCTCAAGCTCTACGAGCTGTTGAGACTGTTGTTCTGCTAGAGTGACCATAGTCTAGCGAATTTTGCGGGCTTCCTTTTTAGTTACCCATATTTTCTTTATTCGGAAGTTCCCATCCTCCGTCGGATTGCCCCCAGTCTGAAACATAGATTTGCCCCCAATCCGAAGCATGGAGCTGCCCCCTGCTCAGAGCGTAGCATTGCCCCCTCCTCGAGGCATGGCGGCCTCTAGTATAATTATTGGCTCCCGACGAGCATGAGCCTTTGGAGTCATTTTCTTCTTTTTGAACGTTGCCCCATCTTAGCAAACCTTCGGTAGAATCCCGAACTGATTCTATACAGGAACCGTCGGGATATAATGGATCTTGGGGATGATGGGTTGCCCGCCATCCAGACGAATGTGCAGGTTCCCTACCAATATAGTTTTTCCATCTTGGACGGGCTTGCGGTAGAACCTTCCGCTTTTACCGCCTGTTGGACGAGGCTGGAGAGATGCTGATGGTATTGACGGCAAGCACTCGCCTACGTCGGCCGCCGTTGTTGCTTCTTCTGGCGTGGGAAGCGCGCCTCTTCTTCTTCTTTTTCGGAGCAGGCTCTGGCGCCGGAGCCTGCTCCGGAAAAGAAGAACCAAAGCCCTAGAAAGTATGGAGATCCTATCACTGCAGGGAAGTCCCCGAAGCATGTTGGCGTGGTCAGATATTCACACCGTGCGTAGGTCGCCACCACAAGTGGGCCATACGTGACCATTGCCGCCGTTGTCGTCTTTTGAGCAGAAACTCGATCACCTGCATAAGACATGACAAAGTTAGTAGAGTTGTGGTGAGGGCATCACCGGACGGAGAGATGAAGAGAAAGAGAGGTCCCACCGGACGTACCATATGTTTGGGACCCCGACCTAGCTATCTCTTCTATCGGATTATTATTTTATTATTTAAATCATATCATTTTTAATCTTTTTATTTTTATCTAGAGAAATATAGGTCGGTTTTATTTATTTTATTTCTTGGACTATAAGAGCTTAGGATTAGCCCTCAGGGAGTTCGGAACTTCGGATCAGACGAAGATCCGAGTATATGACCTCTCTCCACTAACCTCGGTAAGTGTTAACCAACCGCTCGACAACCTTTGATTAACCGTTCGTTGATGCCCTTATAACATGCAACACTACCACCACAGGCAGCACATGCATATGAAGATATGTTTTAGGTTAAGCTCTTAGCCTCACCCAAGTTTAGGATGGGTTTATAATTGATTGGGAGACTTTTAAAAAGATTTTGGATTGACTCCGAGTTATCTAGATTAATTCTAAATATTTTAGACCCATAAGGGTATTTTTGTAATTATGCCAAGTTGGAGGGTATAGGGGTATTATAGTCACTTTAGTGTGTGAAATGAGTTTTAATGATTTAGGAAGGTTTCAAAACCTTAAGAGGTATTTTAGAGTTATTTTAAGTGTGTTTGAATTGTAAAGTTATTTTAAGTGTGTTGGAGGGTATAGGGGTATTATAGTCACTTTAGTGTGTGAAATGAGTTTTAATGATTTAAGAAAATTTCAAAACCTTAAGAGGTATTTTAGAGTTATTTTAAGTGTGTTTGAATTGTAAAGGTATTTTGGTAATTTTATCCGAATTTGATTTTTAGATTTAAAGTCTATTTTTGAGTATTTTTGTAATTATGTTGCATTAGGGTCATTATGGTCATTTTAAGTTTTTTCGCATTTTAGAGAAACATGAAAACCCTTAGGATGTATTTTAGGATCATTTTAGACATATTTAAGTTATAGGGGTATTTTGGTAATTTTAGCTTAAATCGGGTTTATTAGACTTAAAGTCTATTTTTATATTTTTCTGAGATTTTTACTTATTTTTATCATAATGAGGGTATTTTGGTAATTTTACCCATCTTATTAGGGTTTGGAGGGTATTTTGGGCATATGAGAGGTTTTGATATTTTTTAAGAATTTTCCGTGATTTTTACATATTTTTATCATGGGTGAGGGTATTTTTGTAATTTCATTAAGTTCTAGGGGGCATTTTGATAATTTTGAGAATTTTATATATTTTCAGATTTGGTTCTCTATTTTTACTGGTGTTTACTGATTTTTTTATTAATTTTACTGATTTTTATTAATTAATTTAATATATGAAAGATATTTAAGTCATATTTTTTAGTTTATGTAATTTTCAGATTTGGTTTTCTGATTTTTACTGAGTATTACTGGTTTTTACAGAAATTTTTTGATTTTTATATTGATTTTACTGATTTTAAATAATTTTCACATATTTTCTTAATTAATTAAACATGAGGGATGTTTAAGTCATTTTTTTAACTTAAGTATATTATTTTATGTCTCAATGTTTCATTATTGAGTTTTGATTGTGAGTCTAGGATTAGTTATGTATGGGGTGAGGCCAAAGATATTTTAGAATATTTAATTATGTACTTATGCATTTTAATTAGTTATTAAACTAATTAATAAATTAATTATACGTGTGAAAATATAATAACATAATGTTACTTAAGTAATAGGTTCATGAACACACATGCACACGCATATGCTCAAAGAACAATATTAGTATTTCATTCATCATTTCGGCATAATGCCGTCTTATAGAACGGTGATTTTACAACATAAATTCGGCAAAGCTTCCCCTTATGAATAAACCTTAGGAAGAGAGCCATCCAAGACGAAAAATCTCCTCCAAACGCAGCAAGCCCGTGCAAAAGCACTTGGTTTGGTCTTCAAATGGGTAGAATTTCCCCTAGGAATTTTTGGGCCAAGATGGGTATGCCATTCTTCTTCCCCTTGGGGGGAATTTATAGGCCATGGGGGCCTAACCTGGTGGGGGGTGCCATCGGAGATTTTTGAGGTGGGGGGGTACCCACCGGAGGTTTTCTTGAGGTGTGGGGTACCCACCGAAGCTTTTCTTGAAGTGGAGGGTACCCACCGGTAACAATGTGAGAGAGAGAGTGAGAGAGATTAGAGAGGAGAGGGGAAACCGGTGGGCACCCCCATCGGTTCCCAACAGGTGGGGGGTGCCACCGGTTGTCCCCCCACCGATTTGGGAACCGGTGGGGATCCCGGTTTGGGAACCGGTGGGGGGCTTCACCTCCTCTTCAACCCATTGTCGGTGCCCAAATCAGCCTTCCCCCACTTACTGCCTTCCCGTGCGTCGTCCGCATCGGTAGGCAGAAGCGAGATGGCACGCCCCTCTACATCATTCTCACCCTGCCCGACAGGGCCGACCCCACCGGCAGCGGCAAGAAGGATAGGTTCCGCCGCTTCACCGTGGATGAGCCTGAGATCGAGCACTGTGGACAGGTTCCGCCACTTCCAATGCCCGCGGCCTCCCTAAAGGGAGGAGATGAGGACTGGAAGTGTGAGACGCACCACCAACAAGGCTACTCTCTCTCTCTCTCTGGAGGGGGCATTGTAGACATTTTAACCACTTACCATCACCTTCTAACGATTATAGAGAATATTCTCGGCATATCTAACAGTTGTGAACAGACTTTAACCTTAATGGCCATTTTGATACTATAATGGTATAAGGAGAGTATATATGATATTGTGTAATTGATATTTTGCATGTAAGGATGGTTTATATGAAATTAACCCTTTACTTTTCCCACGCATTCTTAGTAGTTTAAAGCACATCAATAACAAGATGTTAACTACTATGAAGTATATATACCCAAGAAGAAACTATATCAGCACCTTCACAAGTCATTATCAAGGAGAAACTATTATCAACACCTTCACAAGTCACTATGAAGATGGAAACAGGCTGTTTGTGAAGATCAGACAAACCGTGAAACAACCTAGTCAAGGCTACCTAAAGGGGTAAAAGTAAGGCTAACCATACCGTCGGGCAAAGTAGAAATATTAGAAGCTAGCACTTTCATGACTCCAGACTCGTACAATCTGGTAAACCCTTCCTCTGACATGGTTGCAACCAACAACAAAATTTCATAGCATTCTTCAACAATGACTGGGTCTGATCTGCATATGACAAAGAAGGAAACTTCGTGAGCAAAACCAGCAAGAAAAGCTAAATAATGAAATGTTGAATCCCTTCACCCCTCCCTCAAAATGAAGAAATGCCTGGAGAAAGAGGAAGAGTCCCTCAAAATGTGTGTGCCCATGTATATGGACGGATATAATATGTATGGCAGGTCTTGAAGATCTAGTTTATTAAGGAAGGAGAATAAGATCAAGAAGGCTTCGGGTCAAATAATGCAAATATATATGTGGCTACTTATTGCTGCTTCTCCCAAAGTTTTCCCACTTAAAATACAGTTTTCTGGAATTCTCTTTTGAACTGAATCATACCAGAATGTACTCTAAACTAGTTCAATAAATATGCTATTGTCTACATCCCTACCCTTTTTCCTTACCTTTTCCCCTTTTAAGGGGGTGTGGCAAGTTTAAGGGGTTTGTATAGCTTGCAACTACATAATGCATATGCAGCAGTATCAACGCGACAAAGAAGGCGTAACTTGCAAAATTAAACCCTTCTGACACATAGAAGGTTACAAGATAAACAGTATAATTAACAAAAAAGACATATTGAGAAGGACAACTATAAAGTAGAGATCAGAATGGCACCAAAAAAGCATTCTACATCAAATATCTAATGAACAGCCAATGAAAAGTTGGCAGTCATGTTTAAACATGTTGTCCTCGAAAGGTCGAAAAGAACTTGAGAAGCAAACTAAAATTATGACATCTAGTTGATCAATTTACTCCATAACGGTACATAGAACTTATTCAAATCCAAAGAGGTAAAGACTGATTTTGCAGAAGCAACTTATTCAAATCCAAAGAGGTAAAGACTGATTTTGCAGAAGCAACTTATTCAAATCCAAAGAGGTAAAGACTGATTTTGCAGAAGCATGTCACCATAAGCTAATGAATAACTAATGCATTAAACGTTAGACAATATAATAAGATTAGAAAAATGATTAATTTCGCACTTGGACAACACATTGAAATGTTTATCTGACCAAAGGGGTAAAATGGGTCAAGAATTTATTAACTTGTGCACATCAGATATTTAAGAAGCCTTATGGGTAAGGAGAACAGGACGAGCAAGCTGAAATGTCCCCTTGGAAGTAAAGTAGAACAAAGCATCATGAATCATAGTTGTCAATTCCGTCCCGTCCCGGCCTATCCTCCAAGTGAGAAAACGGAACGGGCCAGTTTCTGGTCTGTCCCAGTATCTGTCCCGGCCCGTCCCGGCCTTTCCCAACCAGAATTTGTATTCTTACATGAGATTTTCGTAAGTACTTAAGCTCCTTGTAAGCTTACCTGTTCCCAATGTTTCTATTGTATTAATTTTGTGTTATTTATATGTTTATATGTTTATTTTCATATTATTTATTGTATACATATGTCTTACATTTTGTTGGCATATGTATGGAAAAAAATTCTGAGGCGGGACACCTGAATCATCCGGAACATCAAGACGTCCCATCCCAGTAGAAAAACGGGACAGAGACCGGGACGAGATTGACAACTATGTCATGAACAACAAATATGTGCATGGTTAAAATATGGACACATCACACACGGGGATGCATACACGGAGGAAAACCAAGTAGTTCGAAAAACCGAATCAAAGAGTATGGTGCATAGTCATCTCAAATTATTTTGCACGTACAGGAAACAAGAGCTGAAAGCTTGTTCGAGTGTTGGTTTGGAAGGTAAAGGAGAAAAACTGGATGAGTATCTGACTTTCAGAAACTGTAGAGAGCTAAGGATCAGAAAAACAAATCCAACTGACTGAGGAGACATCCTAAAATAAATAGTTCGGCATTACCATCCAACTGTCTTTGACGAAAGTTAATGATCCATTGAAACATAAGCCAGACCATGGTGATCTAGAATTAAGTTTTCAACCAAACATATCTCAATCTTCTTTGTTAATAATTGTACATGAAAGTAAAATCAGAAGAAGCATCAGGTTGGAGCACCAAAACGATGAGCCAAGCATGGGTGCACATGGAAAAGTTAAATATGTTGAGGGATGCGTCGTCAGATGCAAGGATTTAACTTCTAAATTGTGATGAGTTATTCCTTTAATAAACTATAAATAACATGAGTTAGTCACTCTGCAACGTCGTGTTACTGTGGCTATCTATTCAGAGCACTGTTTTGGCGGCAAGATGATCGCAAGTGACACGACGTTGGCTCATCAATAAAGCCACAGTGACCAAATACAAGGTACTAAAGCATGGTTGCAACTTGCAACTGTCTAATAGAACAAATTATAATCATGTCATGCCTTACATTGAATTGCTTATACTTTAAACAGAACAGATATGCTATATACCATCAGTTAACTGGTTCACTTATTTGTATCAATGTATGCTGTTGACATGCGCAGAAATCTAGAAAATCAATTAGCAGAGAAGAGGAAAGGACATGCTGCAAGATGAAGGGGAGGAAACAACAAAATGTAAGGCACTAGACATGACCCGCTTTGAGATCAATCAGAAACAGCATTAACCAAAGTGCATCCAGCCCTAACACAGCAAGATTCTATTTTGGAAGTTGATGAAGTTTTCCCAGTTTTTAAGCCAGAAAATGTAGAATAATGTCAGAAAGATACAAGTATCTCCAAGTATGCAATTTCTAGTTTTTAAAGGTGACTTGATATATATAGAGTCATAAAAATCTGCTATTTTAAAAAAAAGTGATTTAATCACATTTTTAATCTTGGTGTACTTTTATGTATAAATCATGATTTAGTAAAAAAAATAAAGCCTAGGTAATTTCAACGACATGATTAATTCGCAATTTAATCATGGTCTTTTCAAAAGGGTCATTGGTTTTTCCCAATTTTACATCTTATGTATAGGCCAATCAGCTATTGAAATGCCATATCGGATCTCAGCATTCCTTTGAAGGCCAAGAGAAGAGATCTCAAAGAGATCAAGAATAATGGTTAGAGATGGTGATAATCTTATACTTCTTAAAAAAAATAAACTTTATGGGTTAGCCATTCAATATGATTAAATTAACACAATAATAATAAGAACAATGCAAAATGCATTCACACACATACAAGAATCGCTTTTGTTAAATACTAATGCCACATTAGTATGTTTGAGAGCTTCTCCTCCTCTACCGTTATCCTCATCTCCTCGTCCTCTATTGGCATTTTCACCCCCGCCTCCCTCTATTCTTCTCTCCTCCCCCTCCTCCTCCACCTTTTTCGTACTCCTCCCCACTGCTCCTCCTTTGTCTCCCTCTTATTCTTGATCTTGGTA
Source organism: Zantedeschia hybrid cultivar (assembly GCA_030544215.1). NCBI lineage: Eukaryota > Viridiplantae > Streptophyta > Magnoliopsida > Alismatales > Araceae > Zantedeschia > Zantedeschia hybrid cultivar. The sequence goes on from JARZZO010000011.1 coordinate 16,653,967, forward strand.
AAGATTTCCATCTCAAGATCCTCAGAAAGACAAAGATTTTCAACAGCAATTAAGACATGCTATCTATGAAATGCATTAAGCTTTCAAAGTTACGATCCCGCACATGTGCTGCACCACGATCTCAAAGGATTAACCTGCTAGTAGTCAAGGATATGGACGCAAATAAAAAAGGATAACCCAAAATATCCGCCCTTACCTAAATTTATAGGACATGTGAAGGCACACCAAGATAAGCATAAGGGTACTATTTTTATCCTTTTTATTTAAGATAAAGGTAAGAAATAACTCTTTCCATATCCTGTAATAAACATTTTATGTGATCACCTGATCAACTGTCATCATAGATGGCAGTACCGGCCGGTACCGGTACGTACCGGTATCGGCCGAGACTGGTACCGGTTCAGCCATTAATGGCGGGTACCAGTGTTTAAAAAAAAAAAAAACTGTACCGAGCCGATATCGGACCAGTACACCCGTAAAACACCCCTTAAACTTTCCCCTCTCACAGAAACAGATCTGTGAGAGAGGTAGGCCATTTTTGGCAATGGGAAGGGAAGGGAAGGAGCCGTCGCCGCACTTGCCGCCCGCCGCTGCCAGAGACGTTTTCACCCATCGCCGGAGAAAAAAATAGGATATGATATATATTTTAAATCTAGTGATTATTTTGTAGTTGTTAAACTAATTCTTAGATTGTTTAAGTTCATTTTCTTAGTAAAATAGACAACCCCCAATTTTAACCCTAATTAGCAGTTAAAAATTGAGATTTTTGTCTAATTACTTAAATTAAACATCAATTGAAGCCTAATTAAGCTTCATTGCATATTTTAAACTAGGAGCATACTGTGAATTGCATATTTCGACGGTTAATTAGGGAAAACCTCCAATTTTGACCCTAATTAGCAGTTAAAAATTGAGACTTTTGTCTAATTACTTAAATTAAACATCAATTGAAACCTAATTAAGTTTCATTGCATATTTTAAACTAAGAGCATGCTGTGAATTGCATATTTTGACGGTTAATTAGAAAAAATCTATAATTTTGACCCTAATTAATGGTTAATAATTGAGACTTTTGTCTAATTACTTTAATTATACATCAATTGAAACCTAATTAAGCTTCATTGCATATTTTAAACTAGGAGCATGCCGTGAATTGTATATTTCGACGGTTAATTAGGGAAAACCCCCAATTTTGACCCTAATTAGCGGTTAATAAATGGGACTTTTGTCTAATTACTTAAATTAAACATCAATTGAAGTCTAATAAAACTTCATTGCATATTTTAAACTAAGAACATGCTGTGAATTGCATATTTCGACAGTTAATTAGGGAAAACACTTAATTTTGACCATAATTAGCGGTTAATAATTGGAGCTTTTGTCTAATTACTCTAATTATACATCAATTGAAATCTAATTACGCTTCATTGCATATTTTAAACTATGAGCATAATGACAAATGGTCTTATATTTGTTTCTACTTTTTTCTTTCTTGTTGTAAGATCATGGCTGAACAGCAAGAACAGGACCCAGGGTGGGCCCATATCACTTTAGTTAATAGTGCAAAGATGAGAGTGAAATGCAAATATTGTGGCAAAAAGATGGATGGTGAAAACACTCGAGGAAAATAACATTTAGCAGGAAAGACAAGACAAGTGACAAGGTGTACTGTCTGTCTCCGACAAGTCGCCAACGAGATGCGTGAATTATTACGTAGTTGGAAAGCACAAAAAGAGCAAAAGAATGAAGAGGAGGTTGAACTTTAAGACGAGATTTCAGGTAGAAATAATAGAAAAAGGAAAGGGATGCATACTGGGGCCAGAGGCATTTCTATACGTGAAAGTCAAAGGGTTGAACAAATTGTAGACTCTAGTGATGATGATGATGATGAAGATCTTGAGATAGCTGCAGCTAGAAGACAGAGTTTGTGGCATCAAGAAGAAGATGAAGCCCGAAGAAGAGGTGATGGACCATCAACAAGAGGCACAAGTCAATCTAGAGGTCAAGTGGGTCCTATGGACAGTTATCTTTTTAGAAGACAGAATTCTACTCAGCCAAAAATCAAACAAGCAATGAGAGGAGTAAAAAAGTCAGCTGAAGTGGCAGGACATGTTTTTAAAAACATCTGCAAATGATTTTTGCATGCAGGTGTTCCCTCACATGCTGCTCAGTCTCCTTATTATCAGCATATGATTGATGCAATAGCAGATCATGGTCGTGGGTTTAAAGCTCCCACACGTCAAGACATATATGGATATGGACTTGATGGAGAATATGAAGAGCTTCAACAGTGGGTTGAAAGTTTTAAAGCTGTTTGGAAGGAGAGAAGATACACAATTATGTGCGATGACTAGACTAATACCACGAAGAAGTCCATGATTAATTTTCTTGTTTATTGCACTGAAGGGACAACTTTTATGAAATCTATTGATGCATCAAACTATTCAAAGAACACCAAATGTTTATTTGGTTTGATGGATCAGATGGTGCAAGAAATTGGAGAGGAAAATATTGTCCCGATGATCATTGATAACCAACCAAGTTATAAGACTGCAGAGAAAAAGTTAATGGACAAGCGCAAACACCTTTATTAAGTCCCATGTGCAGCGCGTAGTCTTGACTTGATGCTTGAAGACATTGGTAAGGACCCGACTGTCAGCAAGACAGTAAAGAGAGCACAAAGAATTACCCAATTTATTTATGGTCATCCTAAGATCTTGAACATGTTTAGAGAAAAAGTATCTAGGAGCCGAGATCTCATCTGTGTAGGACCTACAAGATTTGCATCTAATTTTATTTCTTTAGAATCTTTGCACAAATTCAGGAATGAGATCAAGGGGTTTATGTTTAATAAGAAGTTCTTCGAGTATATGCGGACCACCTCCAATGAATCTAAATGTGAACATTTGGAAGTGAGAAAAATCATAGAGAATAAAAAAATTTGAAGTAATATGCAGACTTATTTGTAGTTGGTGGAACCTCTCGTACAGGTCTTAAAGTTGGTGGATGGGGATGATAAAAATTACATGAGATATTTGTACGAGGCAATTGACATTGCTAAGGTGCACATCAAGAACGCATTTTTCAACACTTATATGAAGTAGTGGGACCTTATTGATGTCAGATGGGAAAGCACATTACACCACGACTTACATGCAGCTGGTAAGTGAAGTCTTATACTGTTACATGGGAGATTATTTATTAAATTGTTATTTAGTAATTATCCACCTAAATGTAAGTTATTTTTTAAATTCTCGAGTAATGTACAGTCGTCAAGTACACATGGATGGAGAGGTTATCCAAGGCATACTGAATGTGATTACACGCTTGTCGAGGACAATAGAAGATAGAATTGAAGCAGAGAGACATGTGTTTATCTCTTATATAAAGAATTGACTTTAAGATATATCAAATTACTTGTATTTTCAAGAGTCCATGAATTATATTAATTGTTAATTCCATCTTTGTAAATGGAGGCTTATAAACTAAGGCTGGAGACATATAATGAAGACCCCGTACAAATTGCCATAGAGAAAGCGAGCCCATGTATACTTAGTGATTACATTATTGTCATATGTGCATAAGAAAGAAGAACATACATTGAATAATTTTTTTATTTTTTACTGATGGCACAGCTGAGTTGTGGATAATGGTATACAATAGAGATAAGTGTTATAATCCATTGGCTTCCCTTACAGTGAGGGTTTTGAGTCACACGACATCGGCAAGTCAATGTGAAAGAAATTGGAGCACGTTTAGCCTTATACACTTAAAAATTCGTAACCGGTTAAAGGCTGAACGATTGGACAAATTGGTGTACTGCCATTACAATATGAGATTGAGGATCAAAAACATCTAGTTAAGACAACAATTGAGGGAGAAACGAGCTGCAGGACATGCAAAAGATGTTGTTGGCCAAATTGATGTGGAAGAGTTATTTGATGATGACAATCCCTTGCAAACTTGGGTTGAAATACGAGCAGTTGTCGATCAGCCAGTTTTTGATCCCGATGATACAGAATGGGCAGAGGACATACTTGATGGAGCTATTACTAGAGATCCATAATTAAGAACTTCAAAAAGACAAAAAGAAAATTTACCTCCTCCTTCACATGAGCATCAGAGTCAGACTGAACATGTATCTTTATTTGCACCTGATATTGAGCTTAAGCCTGCTAGACACTCAAAATCAAATAGAAGGTCAATCACTCCTAGAATGGTTGGGCTACCATCATTCTTAAGAAGGAGTACATATACACTTGACAGGGCTAATCTAACTGCCAGAGACGATCCTGCGATTGATGAGATGAAGCAAAATTATGTGAGGCATACACCACGAGGAAAAGGATTATTGGATCGGGTCAACTTACAAAAAGATCTAGAAAGAAAACAAAGCCAGTAAACACAAGCATCACAAAATAAAAAAAATCAAGTAATGTCAAGAAGAAGTTAATTGTTGATTATGATCAAGATGATGATGATGATGATGGGACACAGTCTCCTAGTGATGATACTGATGCAACTGCAGGTGCTACTACCGAGGGCAGAGTGTATGCACCTTATTTCTCATTGCATATTGACACTGGAAGAGGACAGCATGAAAGCAAAAGAGATTATAATTCACAAGGTCAATATGGACAGCAGCCAGGTTATGGAGGTGGCCAACAAGAAGCAGGCATGTATAGCTAGGGAGATCGAGTAGAGTATGAAGGCTTTCAATTCCATCCACCCAATAGCAGTTATGGGTCAAAGTCTTCTTTTTATCCTCAAGCTGCTTCTTTGCATCCTGATTCTGGAATTTCATCAACTCAACAAGCGTATACTCTAAGAATGATTCAAAGAGGGATGCACGACTTGGCTGCATCATTGTTTAGTTATGGTGAATATGGGGAGCATATGCAACCTTATTATGGATACCAGCAACAACAACCAGATGATGAATCAAAATGATCTACGGGTTATTATCCATATTAGTATACTCACTCATGTTTTTCATAGATAAGGATCGTATGATTTTGTTAACATTTATTATTTGTAAATATTTAGTACATTAGCATAATATTTTTCATGTTTAATCTGTATGAAAATAGTCATTTAGTATATGTTACGTGTACTTCTTTGTCTTAATCCACATTTGTCACACTCAACACATATCTAATTAATTCTTTACATTTTTTCTGATTTTATTTATTTTATTTTATTTTATTTTTTCTGATTTTTTCTGAATTTTTTCGATTTTTTGGACCCTTTTAGGCCTGTACCGGTCGGTACCGGTACTGCCATCCATGACTGCCATTGTTTAGGAAACCTTGAACGAGCCAAAGGATGCAAAGGCTTGAATGTCCCACGAATCCTATTTGGGAGTAGGAAACTTATCACACTCCCCTTTTATAAAGCCCTATACTGCATCTACCGATGGATTCCCCACAAAGACCTTCGGAAGTCAAAGATGCAAACATCGACGAGCTTGGACTTGTTGAAGGAAATCTTTAGGTAGCAAGCATTTACTGCCACAATTTACAGTGCCCATGTAAATCTTGGCCAAGATATACTTCATCTTGTATGCCTTCTCCTTCTTCTCCTTCCTCATCATTTTGCTCCTTTGAAGATCCCAAGGCCTCCCTCTCTACTTGAGATGCAACAAGCAATTAGAGATGTGTGAAATAGGTGTGTGTGTACTACTTCACAGTCCCTCTCTTTCCCAGTTTAGTGTAGAATTATTGTAGAAACGTTAAGAGAGATGCTGATGATAATACCAATAAATAAAATGTTAATTCATAATTTAACACTTATATATCCACTTCCAATAGATTTAAAGATAAGGGTAAGGGCGTGTGTACATAAGGATAAGGATAAGGATAAGGATAAGACTTTTTATTTTAAAATAATGCTATTATACTGCATATTTACCACCCCTCTTTGCCACACTAATCAAGAGTTATTTGATCACTTAATTAGATGGTTCTTATTAAGTTACGTAACTTTTTTTTTCAAGCAATGCATTTAATAAGAATTATCTATTCAAGAAATCAAACGGCTACCAATAAGTGAGCAATGAGAGTGGTAAAAGATGTAGTGTAATAACATTCCTCCTTATTTTAACAATAAAGCATGATGACAGAACTACTACGACCCATCAAGTAACCTCTCTCGCATCCCTACTAAGGGGGGAACCTTCGCCCCCACGCCACCGAGCCCACAACAACACCAACTAAAGACTTACGACTTTGAGATGATTTCGAGCACAAGTGGAACCTTCGCAACCATATCCTTGGAAGACGCAATCTCCGGCACCCGGCAGAACGCCGCCACCACCGTCACCGAGAGCCTCAGATACGCCGCCCGCTCCTCCCCTCCCTTGTCCTGGGAAGACCCCTTCCCCATTCCTGGTGGAGATTAGAATAAGCAAAGAACAGGATTACACATTCCACCTCCCACCCAAGACAAGACAGCGGGTGCGGGAAAAGAAATCACGGAGTAGACGACCTACCGGTCATCAGGAGACGGTCAAGAAACCGAGCGCCGACCGCCTCATAGACCTTGAGGACGGAAGCGTTGTCGTCGCCCTGGAACAACTTGGTGGCGAGGAGGAGGCCGGCGAGCCGCTGCTCGTCCCGCTCTTCTCTCAGCAGCTTTAAGCAGTCTTCCAGCGCCGGAGACGATTCCTGCCGGATCCAAAGGGACCATATTAGACCTGGAGAGGAAGTAAGAGGAATGTGTACAAAGATGGGGGAAATTTAGAGAGCGATGGAGAGAACAGGCTAGAGAGAGAGACTTGCCATCGGATTGCAGGGAATGGAACGGGTAACCACTGCACGTGGCTGCAAGTTTAGGGTTTCCAAGCACTGAAGCCTTTCCTCGGAAGGGTTTTTTCCTGTGCTGCGGCGAGGAAGGAGACGAAGAAGCCACCGCCCGACCTGTGCCGCCGTGGGACTTCTTTGTTTGAAAATAAAAGGCAAAGGATTAAAATTAAGGCTTCGGATCTTCGAGAAACTTTTGGCCAACTCTAAGTTATATTATAGCTGGACGGCCCTGGAAGTGTGCAGAACCCACGCCACGCTTGCAAGAAGGCCTCAATACTGCAGAAAGTGCAGAATCGCTAGCCCAAGTCCAGGAGAACCAAACACCACGTCCTAGGACCGACCGACTCCTACCGCCTTTTTCTTTTTTTGGAGAATAAACATGAATAAAAAAATCCATATATAGAGAAGAAAGATGAAACATTTAGTTCTTGATTCTAGACTTAAGAAAAGAGAAAATAAAAGGTTTTATTTTTGGAATAAAATTAATTCTAATTTGATAGACAAAATAAATTATACTGTGAATTGTTTATTCTTTAAATAAAAAAATAAAAAAATTCACTTTAAATTTAAGAATTACTTATTTTACTTATTTCGTCACTAAACCTTATATCACTATCAAAATGAGACGTCTCTTATTCTAGTAAAAATAATTTCGATATAAGTAATTCTAGATAACTTATTTTACTACCAACATAACACTAATTAAATGGTTATCATACATCGTAAAGCGTAACCCACTACCGCAGGAGATGTAGTCCACTACACAAGACTTGTGAGTTAAATGTTACACTAAATGGTTAAAGAAGCTTAAATGGTTAAGGCAAGCAAATTTAAACTAAAGAAAGAGATCCTATAGACTTCTTTCTTCACCCCTACACAGTTATAGACTTCTTTCGTCACCTCTACACATGACATGGGGAAAAGGGCCAGCGGGCGAAGGGCACATGTAGATCAACATATAGCAGACAGGAATTTAACCTATAGTCTAAAAAGTAACAGTAGGTTTAATTCTCGGGTCCACCGCCCAGGATTCATAATTCATAGCCCTTATTTAAAAAATCTGTTAACTTCGGGTCTCAAACCCACTGGTCCTCTAACCCCATTAACATGAATAATATAAAGTGACAAAAATGCCCTTCACACTCATTACCTTTATTGCCCGGTCCATTTAAAGTTATTTTTCAGTCCTCAATGGATGTTATCTACCACTCCGAAGGGGCCGAACATGGTACGGATCCAAGATCCATGTTATGTATGTTATTTATCTTGGAATATGATTGACCGAGAGTTTATTGGCAATCCTGTTCGTTGGGAGACCAGCCCAAGCACATGTATGGCACATTAATTAACACTTTTTTTTTTTTTAAGGGGTCTAGAGGCCGATTATATACAGTTATTTACGAGCAACCGGAGTTCTAATTGGGAATCCGAAATAACTCTCCAAAGTTAGAGATAATTCCTGCTCGGTCGATGGATCCGCCTAATTAGGCGACAATTCAGATCCGTCTGAATTTTGGGGAAGTAATCCCATAGACCAGGAGATAAATATCCCAACAACACACCATGAGGTTTTTTAGGCCCAACCAAAAATCTGAGACCTCCCTTTTGCAAAGAAGGTGGGTGAACCAACTGCCCTAGGCAGCTGGTTCATTAATTAACACATATACACACAGAAGATCGAAGATACTGATATATATTATGTACAACTGCAACTTTGGAGCCCCTATGATTAGACTTAGCAAATTCAAAACAACCTCATAGTTTCTTTCCCCAAAAAACCCTATCCCAGAGGTTCGTGAAAAGGAAGCCCATAATAAATTGTGACCCAAGTCTAGTCTATAGTTAGTTAAATATGATTAGGGTATTATACGGTAACTATATGTTTAGATATTTGATTTAAAATTAAATAAAATGGTAAAAGATTTGGTCAAATAATTAAAAGATTAAAAAATTAAAAGATACATCTGTAAAATTTCTATCAAGAATCTTAAAAAAGTTAAAATAACAACCATAATTATAAAAATAAATAGTTTTTAATTAAATTATGAAATTTTGTCAATAAAAAAGTGGTTTTTGTAGCATATAGTCTCATAGTCAATGATATTTAAGTGGTAAAAAACTTATTCTAATTCTGTAATATGGTGTATTAAATAGAGAATATTAAATGTTTATGTATTATAGGTGAATAAAATAGGTGCTATAAAAAATAAATATTTTTCCTATCTTTCTGCTCAGTGCAGTGCAAGGGGTTTTACTTAGAAATTCAAAAGTACGTAAAGTATATGCATATAATGCTATACTTATTTTTTCTTGTTACCGACAATCTAATCCAACTTCCCAAATTAGAAAACGGGCTAAAAGCTTCCCAAACGAGAAAACGGGATGAAAGTCGCCACCAGCTAGGCCATAAACTGATAGGATACGGAAATAGAGACATGCATTTTCGTTTTTTGATTTTGATAACGAAAATTTTAATTTTAATTTTTATATTAATAAGATTGAAAAGTACATTTTTTATTTTTGATTTCTTTTTTATTCCGATATCCGAACAGATATTGTTTCCGATAACTTCCAAAAATTGTTAGTTTCTTAATTTTTGTTTTGTTTGAAACACATAGAATGAGACTAAAAAATATAATCAGAAGCTCCCAATATATTAGATAATGATCAATGAGATTAAAGAATGGTTATAATTCCATATCCATAAACTTACATGTAAAAACATGTTCTGTAGATTCAACTTCACAAGTAAACGTTAAAAGATATTTAAGATCTTTCAATTAAAAATTATTATAAAATTTTAAAAAGTTCTTTACACATTAATTAAATTCTTGACAATAAATAACATACGCTACATACTAATAAAATCCAAAGGTCAATATTAATCGAAAAATGGATACAAAATAAGTATTTTTGTTTTCGATTCTGATAACTTATCAAAAATATTTAATTTTGATTTTGATAATTATCAAATAAATATTTTTTTCTCAGAATCAAATATTTTTATCAGAATCGGATCGAAAAATCGCATAATGGAGTTTCCATTTACAGTCCTACCATCAGCCGACGTGTACGGCTGTGCCGGTCCAAGAAAATTTTTGATATGTCCACTAGTGGCCAGTGCCCGCTCCGATGAGCGGGTACCACAATGGCGCCGCGCCGGCGCGGAGTTCCGGACCCGCAAAGCATGTAAACTGGCTGCGAGGAGGGGGCAGATGCAAGACAGCCGGCAATGGGAGAAGAAGAGAGGGAAGTTTACCTGAAGCAGGCCTCGGAGGCGGCAGCGGCGCCCTCCTTCGTTAGAGAAATCGCGGGGGGGGGGAACGCGGCAGGGAGAGAAGGGGCGTTCTTCGCCGGGGCGGGTTGGGGATGGGCGAAGGGTGGCAGGGAGGAAAATGGGACCGAGAAGGGAGCGGGAGATAGACAAGGTTTAGGATTATTTAAAAGTAATACATATTAAAATTTAAAGAGTTTTTTACATATATACTCCTCGAAAATAATATGTTTACATATATACCTCAAATTCTTACATATTATCATCAATACCTCTGTAATCTATAACTGTCAACGGAGCGAATACGGAGCGGATACCACAGTATCCGACTCTGCTCCGTTTAGCATTATCCGAATATCCGACTTCGGATACTATTCGACGGATAACTCTATCTAAATTCGGATAATAATTTGAATACTTGATTATTGTAACTTTATCTTGTAATTTATGACTTGTAAATTTTATTTTTTGTATAATTCATGAATATCATAGATTTAAATTAATAAATATGTATGTTATAAATATTTAGATAAATTTTAAATAATTTAAATACTTTATGAAATATATTTTAGATAATAACAAATGGCTTAAATAATTTATCTAAATAAGTAAAATCACTAAAAATAAAAAATCACAATAAACTTCACTATTATTGTTCAACACATCTTAAGCATACTTCAAATATCAAATTACGATTTGCTCAGACATATAAATATCATTAAAATTAAAAGAACTTATCAAAATACATAATCGATCGAATAATAATCGGAGCGGATATCTAGTTTCCGTTTCCGCTTCGAATATTAATCGAATAATTAAACGGATATTTGAATATGTCCGTCGGATGTTCTAATCGGATAAATATCCGACTAATCGGATGCGGATACGAAGCGGAGTTGGATATTATCCAGATCCGTTGACAGTCCTACTGCAATCTTGAAAATATTATATTTATATCCCTCAATCTAATGATTTGACATAAATACTCTTAAATTTACTAATATTTTGTATATATATCTCTCAATATACTAAAATCTTACATTTATATTCCCGATACCTTTTACGATGTCGTGATTTATGCAATATTTTTGACATATTTTGTTGAAATTAACTTAAGTTTGACGGAAGATGCATAAATAAAATATTTTGAAGATTGTAGAGGTATTGATGATAATATGTGAGAATTGAGGGTATATATATGTAATTACGGTATTTTTAAAGAGTATATATATAAGAAACCCAAATTTAAAGTACTGTAAATTTAAATGTGATGTTGGTCAATAACCTGTACATAGAGACGTGTGCGTATACATTATGTACACTGCAATGCCGTTTAACGGTATTTTTTCTAATATTTGTTTGAAGTCGTCCCCTCCAGTAAAAACCCTCAAACCGTCCTGCACAGTGAATTCAAATTATAAGTTGATTTTAGAATTATCTATGATTTAAATAATAATTACATAGTATATAACTATATTTTAAATGTATTTTTATTATTGTTTACCTGTAGTACATATATTTTAATTTGATGTTAATCTATAACCTATACATAGAGATGTGTGTGTATATATTTGCACACACACTGCAATGCAGTTTAACAATGTTTTTTCTATATTTGTAGTATCCAGTTTTTTTTACTTACAGCCTTTTCCTTGTATTTGGAGTAACATATACAACTGAGCTGTTTTAATATCTCGTTGGCCTACTAGGCATGCTTTTTATTTAATTTCAATTTTCAGTCTGGAGCTATTGAAAATCAAAACCCAAGAATTTTAAAAGAGTAATATATGCGGTGCAACTCAATTTTCTTAATTTTTAATTTTTTTTATGGTGGACCCCATCATGTACTACACGCCCACATAATTCGATTTTCGATTGGACGACTTAAAAAATCTAAAAAGTAAAAAATCAAGTCCAATAAACAGTAAAGTCCGATTTTGACTTTTTATATTTCTTTGGGTCGTCCGATCCAAAATTAGATTATATAGGTGTGTAGAGTATGATGAGATACACCATAAAAAAATTTAAAAAATAAAAAATAAAATTTATTGTTGTAGCCGTCTGATGGCTAGCTACCAATGTGTGCCATCTTTTATAGTGCTTTACGTGAAATCAATAGAGAGATCCTTTAAAATCGAACATTAATTCAACAAAACTTAAATGTTACAAAGTGATGCAAAAGGTAGGAAAAAAAAATAGAGAGGCACTTGAAAGGTTTTACTTTGATCGTCAAACAACCTGCAGCCGCAAAAGAGATCATACTAAAGGCTCATTTGGTGCGCCACTAAAGTATCCTGAAATTTTGATTTTAAAATTATCAATTTTTAAAATACACAAAAATAAAATTCTTAATTCTAAAACTATAGATTTCAAAATCACCAATTCTAGTTTATAGTGATTTTTAACTGAAAATTAAAATCAGTTATAAGGAAGATTTAAGTAGGACTACAAATGAGTCGAGTCGAGTCAAGTTATACTATGTTCAAGCTTAGTTCGATTAATTTTAATCGAGTTCGAATTCAAGCCGAGTTTTTATAGTGGTTATTTAAGCTTTGTTAATTTAAATATTAAACGAGCTCGATCTGAGTGAGTATCGAGTAGCTCATGAGCTCAATGAATTTATGATATATTTAATTCGAATATTTTTATTTTAAATATATAAACACATGCTAAATTATGACGAGTAGCAAGTTATATAAGATATTAAAATATCTTAGTAATTAAGATTATTCATGATTAGAATAATTAAATAAGTACTTTAAAAGATCTTAATGAGTACTTAAACTAGTTCTTAACAAGTATTAAAATGGACTCTTAACGAGTACTTAAACGAGTTTACTCACGAACATAATCGAGCCGAGTTTGCTTGTGTTCAAACTTAACTCATTTAATGAACCAAGTTCAAAATTTTGTTCAAACTTATTTATTTAGCTTAACAAGTAAGAAAAGTCATTTAATGAACCAAGTTCAAAATTTTGTTCAAACTTATTTATTTAGCTTAACAAGTAAGAAAAGTCGAGCTCTTATCAAGCAATCTTTTGAGCTGTTCATCGAGCGTCTTGGTTCATTTGCATGCCTAATTTTAAGATCAATTGATTTTAAAATGCAGTAATTTATGACATTCTAATCGTATGAAAGAAATAACGTAAAATGATTTACAACAATTCATAACACTATTTTATGGATGTTTACGACGTCTCACGACATTGTACAACATACTAAATGAATCCTAGGAGGGAGAAAAACATGATTAATGTAAATATCACTCGTTAAGATACTTAATTTAAATGATTTTAGCCGACCCATCTCTAAGGAGGATAAAAAAATGTATGAGAAACGCAATGCAGTACACAATATGTTATTATAGTATGTGTCCATCAAGCTAATCACATACATTGTACCGTTTTGTTCAGTTATTTATAATAATGACAATATATTCATTATGTATAAATCGTGTTTATTTATTATCCGTTTTATAATGAAGTCAATGAACGTGTGCAATAGCTGTCAAATTATGATAAGATCATAATATTGAGATTGACAACTTATAAATACACATTATTAATTGTTCATAATCGGAAGATATTTGAGAAGAATATCAAATATTTGGTGAGACTAATATATGTTACTTATGCTCATTTGATGAGGGTGACAAATCTCATAATTACTTGTGTGGAGATACTAAGGAGAACCTATAGGTGCTCATTAGTAAATGAGTTCATTAAACTGATCTAACTTGAATCGCTCAATAGTAATTTGCTTGACTGTCAGCCAACTTGATTCAATGTCATAGTTGCGTAGTTGACTCTAGGACTTGAGACACTAAAGACATCTTGTCAGTAGACTTCTGGGTTTTAAATTTGGCAAATGAATTTCTAGCCATGAGGTCCTAATTAGGCAAGTGATTGAATTCAGTAGAATATCTTTGAAGGTGATTGAGTGTTTAATAAGGGATCATTCGCTCTTAGTAATTTAGGAGAGAATGCTCCATGAATTATGCGCTAAAGTCTTCGGCCAAGGTAGACACTATATCAGAAAATGAGTTTTCTAATATCGTACAATGACATCTAATCTAAATAAATTGATCAGTTAGATTTTGATAGTTGACCATATCCTAGGCTAACTCGAGAATATTGTAAAGATGAAGGATTATAGTCACGCGATAATTGATGATAAAAAGGTTCTTTGAGTGGGTTGTTGAACCCTATTATCTTTTCGAGATCATGTGGAATTGATTGGCATCTAACTAGAAGCCTGACCAATTAATATGTGCGATATTAATTCGATGAATTAATTATTTAATATAAGATATTAAATTAATTAATTTAAACCAGTAAAGTGTTACTTGATTTATTGGACAGAAAATCAGACTGATACTTAAGCTTAGAGGGTCACACGCATAAAGATTCTCAGTTGATAGTATTTAAGTAAAATTTATATTAATTCGAGACTTTTGTGAAAAGTCGTTCATAATTAATATAAATATACGCCAAAGGAGAATTCTAGGCCAAGCTCTAGAATTCTCCTCAGAGTCAGTTGCCCCTCTCTCTCTCTCTCTCGATGCCTATAAAGAAAGGGGTGCCCCCTTTCCTCTCTCTTCCGCCTCCACCACATCCGCTTCCCAATCGTCAAGAACTCATCCGCATGTCATATATACCGTCGTGAAGAAGAAACAACAGTGAGCACGTTGATTTTGATGAGGGAGAAAAGATGAACTATCAAGCAGAAGATCACATAGATACTGCTGAAAACTAGACACGTGTGTGGCTAGTAGTATCGTTTCATCAGAATCACACGATCACGGATTTAAATCCGCACAAGGTGATGTTTGATCACCACTTTTTTTATTTAATTTTCTCAAAAGGATCATGATGAACTGGCGGGTGAAAAATTTAAATATATGTTTCCATTGCGTTCTTCATCTTTCCACCCGAATTCTTACACAATATGCACGTGTAGCCATCTGATTGCATTGCACTAAATCCAAGCCATCATATTGTAAGGGGATCTTTTGTTTTTATAACAATCTACTAAAAAATAAGATGGGTATGAAAGCTAAACTCAGGTCATCATCAAACTATTTGTTTTAAAGTAAAAAAACTATTCACTATGTTGATGAAGATCAAATCACAACACCAAAGCATACAATCCATGTCAGATTGCATGCCTCGGCATTACTGCGTCATTACTTAAAACATGCGGCTTGGAGTAGATATCCTCAAATATGTGATTTGAAAATCTAATTTGATATATATGACTTGGAGAGTGGAGCAAACCGAGGCGGATTAGTTTGAAGTTAATTCATAATCTGATCTATGGAAAGTACAAGTGAAGATTTGTAACCTACACACTAGTCTATTCTATAAATTCGTGGATTAGATCAAATTTAACCCATTAGCAAAACACATGATAGGATCGGTTGGACTTGCTTAAGTGCAGGGCTAATTAACTTGTGATGTGCTTAAAGAGAGAGAAAAAAAAGGCACCATTAAATCAATGACGCATCGTCGTCACGAAATTTTGAACATTCTTTTTTATGTTCGAGTGTGTTTTGCTGGTTTTTTAAGACATGCCATATTTAACTGTTATTCATTACAATGGAGCAAATTTTGTGTATAATATAAAGAACTGAAAGTGGTCTCGTGGGAGGAGGTCTTGTGGGGAGACAGAATCCAAAAAGCACATTTGTAACTATTTTACATACAGGATTCATGTACACTGATGAAGAAATTCATTATACCACCTCAGTCACAAGGTTGAAAATCAATTTCTCTAAATTAGCAGTGGCATGTATGGAAGTCTTGTTAGTAAAATTTGCAGGAAGCAACATTATTAGGGTGCGAATCCTTTCTGTTTTCTATTAAATATTTTTGCCTGCCATATCCAAATCAACCTATAACTATAAGATACTTGAAATGGCATGTATTGTCCAAAAAATGGATCAAAATCTTTCAAGCGCCACTTTGATTCGAGAATAGGAGAAGAATAAGGAGAGAATAAGCTTAATTTAACTTTGACAAGAAGAGTGGCTTATACCGGTGCAGAATAGTTTATTCGGAGAATGCGCCACTTTGATTGGAGAATAAGAGAAGAATAAGAACGAATAAAGAGAGAATAAACTTAATTTTATTTTGACAAGCGGAATGGCTTATACTGCGCAAAATAGCGTATTCGGAGAATAAAGAGAATAAGTCATCTCACTCTAGACCCAAGAATTGCTTATTCTTCTTATTCTGTCAACGGGCCCCACAAAACTATCAAATCGAAACATCTTTTATTCTAATATACGTTATTCTATCAGTGGACCCTACGTAATAACTTATTCTGCAAACAATATAAGCAATTCAACCTTAGACCCAAGAATTACTTATCCTTCTTATTCCGCGAGTGGGTCCCACAGAACCATCAAAGCTAAGCTCCTTATTCTAATATACGGTATTCCGGATAAATAATTTCGGATAACCTATTCTGCAAACAAATTAAGAAGGTTATTGAAGTCCAAGAGCCTTTCAATAAGAGGAAATTGCAAACACTTCAAGGGTCAACGAGCTGCGGCCTCATGGCCAAATAGGCATCCGATTAATGTTGAATCATGAGCCAAAAAAAATCTAGTAAAACAAAAATAAAAAAGAAAGAAAGAAAAAGGCTTCCATCTAATTTCAACTTTGCAGCTTTGTGAAAGACCATATACCAACTGTTACCAACTATCTAGTGAGACTCCTCTAACAAGAAAACTGAACAAGAAATGTAGCAGATGGTAGAGACCAAGAGCGTCTATAGCACATCTAATACGGGGAAGTAGGCTCACTTTGTTAGCGGAATAGGATCCGAAATAAATGGGTATAAAAGTCTAAATTCGGTTTGATTGTGGGATGCCTAATTTCCCAAATTCTCCCAATTCTACTGGAATGTCTAATTCTTCCGATTTCTCCAATTTCACTCTTTATTCCACTTATTCTTACCAAATCACTTGGAATAACGCAATGTAATTCTCCTTATTCTTGGTGGAATATCAACAACTTACTCAAAATATTTCTTATTATGATTTAAGAAATCTCCATAACCTTATTCTGATATAAACAATTCTGCAAACAAAGTCACACTGAGAATTACAGTATTTATGACAAGTTCTAAAGAAGTTAGCTCATCTCATGGTTCTTTTTCCGAGAAGACTCTTCTTCTCTTGGGCACTGTTTGGTTTGTCGTAAAATATTACAAGTTATAATATTTTTCAACAGTTTATCTCAAACTAAATGATCCTTTGAAGAACACTAACGTCGTAGTTACTGAACTACTTGGGGTGGGGGCATGCGGAAGACCATTGACCTCATTTTGTTTGGCGAAGGAGCCCGGGGTGAGGGGCCTTGCCTGCTGCCCAAATGCCTCATCACCTTCTTGCCGAGAGAGAACTTTGGGTCATCGCCTCCCATGTCGCCTTTGTCATTGGAGGGCACCTTCCCAGATCCCCTCAAGTCGTTGCTTACAGTACTCTCCACGGTTTCTGCATCACCACCTTCTATCACCAATTTTCCTGTGCAGAAACCCAGCATCAGAAGCAGGTCTTCATGGTCGGCAGAGAGAATATCTAAACCATGAACAATTGAAAATTTCGCTTTATAACAGGTGAAATTGGAGTCCCTGGATGGAGGAGGTTAAGTTAATGTGAACTCACATTTATCTTAAGGGCTTGTTTGGATGCAAGTATTTAGGTTTATCATGAACTGATTTTTCATGGCAACTTTAATTAATCTAAATAGTTAAAAGTACACTTATTACAAACTCACTCAGATGTTTTCTAAATGATATATTTTTTTTGTAAACTTATTTGGAGTTGGTTTATCCTGAAGATACCTTGCAGATTTCTTAAAATTGGACTATGTTTATACAAAATTAACAGGCAAACATGAGTTTACAAAAACCACTTTTATGACTTGATAAATGCATTTACAATGACTCCATCTTTAATTGTTCTCTTCAGTTGTATCCTAACAGGGAGTAAATTCAAGATTTTCTTATGAGTTCTTCATCAATCAACTTGGAGTTAGTTTATGCTAGAGACGACCTTCATTAATATTTGTGTAAGTATGCTTATGATGAAAAGTCGACAAAGAACTAAAACTTATATATATATATATAAGATAGCTTCATCCATCTTTTTCATAAATCACATCCAAATACTCCCTAACAGTTTTCACAGGAACTGGGGTGACTGATTTGAGCAAGAACAAACTTTTGCTGCCAAGTGTGGTTGACCTAGGTCAACTACTATACACAAGAACCGGAGCTGGGCCAAATCAACCCGCCATGATTCCATCAACTAAAGCTTCCCATGGTGCGACCTGCATGCCGGTTTATGAGAAAAGAAAACCCAGGGACCAGCAGCACCAGAGGAAGAAAGAGGCCATTTAAGAGCTTACCACGAGCAAGGTTGCAGACATGGAGGAGGAAGACGAAGCTGAGCAGCACCGCCACTCCCACCACCTTCACTTGGAACCCGCGCATCCTCGAAGAGAAAGAGAAAAAAATGGTCCTCTCAGCGAGGAAGCACGGCACCTTGGGTCTGAAGGAGCAAACAAGCTGATAGGGAGCAGCTGCAGAAACTGGGCTGGTGAACTCGCACGCTGAAAGGAATGCCTGGGCGCCGGGGACGGCGCGGTGGATTCCTCTACCGACCATCAATGGAGAATTTTCCAAGATGGGTAGCGCAATATTTTTATCTGCTGGGTACCAAAGGCTTCACATATAATAGTGCGAGTGGCCTCTTTTTATGTGCTTGTCCACGAAGGTGCGCAGTAATGGGTTGGGAACTTCCACGGGGACCCAGCACTTGTTGCTCTTGGAATTCTACTTATTCATGTATACAGACCTTGCTGACAACTAGTGCGCCGTTCGATTAGTTCGACAATTTTTTGGAAAAAAAAATTAAAACGTAAGGTTACAGCTTACGAATGAACCAATGCATTCCACTAGGAACAACTCGCGAGAGTAATCGATAATATGTAGACTCGGCTAATATATTAAGTTAAATAAATATGTTTGAATAAAAAATTTAAACTTAGATTCACTAAATGAGCCAAATTTGAATATAGGGAAGCTTAGTTCGGTTATGTTTATGAATAGACTCAGTTAAATACTTGTTAAGAGCTTGTTTCGTACTCATTAAGAATTTGTTTACATATTTATTAAGAGCTCATTTAGGTATTCACTCGCCGGAGCCAGTGAGCTTGACGACGTCCAGCATCCTCCTGTAATAATGGTTTTGCAATGAGGAAGGAGGGAGAACATGACGAGCTCCTTTGCACGAATCAGCGACAATAGACTAAATAGCTGTCGTATGCTTCCGATCTGCGCAAACCAGCGATGATAGCTCTTTTGCCTCCATTTACACCCCCCAAGGAAGCAACGTGGCTTCAGCTCCATGAGGAGATCACCAGAGAAAAGCCGAGATTTACGCTCCAAAAATTTGAAAATAGAGTACCAACAAATTAGAGGGTAGGCTCCAAAGGCCCAGACTGACTCCAAAAGATATGGCGAGGGAGCCGTGATATACTTTCTATGGGATTGTCACATAGATAGGTAGCAAGAACCTTTCAAAGGGACAGATCAGGGGAGGAAATTGGGGAAGGAGAAAAGGGAGGGGGCGGAAGGTGGATGGAAGCCATGGGTAGATGGTTACAAAAATGAGGGGGGGGGGGGGTGCTAGAAGTGGTTTGAAAAGGAGGTGTGGGTGAAGGCGGAGAGGATGACGCTATAGGCAAGGTGGAGAGTTAGGGGTACGATGAAGAGAATGGTTGAGGCAACGCAATGCTTCGATAGAAGGAGGTAAATGCTTCCGGCAAGTCGAAGACAAAATCTTGCCATGAGCAAGAGGGATTCCTTATTGAAAGGAGGAGAGAACCCACCTAATAAGCAGACAAAGGCCCTCGAGAGGAGGATTTTGTCTTGCTGGGAGGGGGGGGGGGGGGTGTTGGGGGAGACCCTGGTCAAGAAACTCCACCCGCCAGCAGTCATAGCACCAGGGAAGCTCTCGCAACTCCCCCGAACTATAGTATTATTGGTTGCGGGCCATCTAATCTTCAACTAGTGGCCCTTGGTATTGTAATCCAATATTGCAGCAAGTATCACTCAAAACCTAAATGGTTAGGTTGAAGAATAGGCTGCTCTCTTAACCATACTTTATTTTCTCTTAACTAATATAAGACTACTATAACACATTCTCTCACTTTTTTTTTTTTTGAACTAAAAGATGCTGCGATTCATTAATAGTGATAAGAAAAGAGTACACATGAGAGGGCAAAGCCCCACAAGGAAAAGGAGTACACGAAGGAGGGGAAAGGGGTGCACACGGTAGCGTCACTTGCACGACCAGAGAGTCCAACATTCATTACAATAAGGATGAACAGAGAAAGACACAACAAGGAGAGAATAAGTAACCAATAGGTAAAGGGATGGGTAGATCCAAGGACCAGCGGGTCCAACAAACTGCATGCACCACAAAGAACCTACAGCCGGAGTTTGCCGGGGAGACCATCGCTAGAGCATCTTCCACTATGGTGCAGATGGGTTCCAACTTCAGACCCAGCACTGGAGAACTTGGTACTTGACACGTCAGGGGCTGCTAGGTAGGTTTCGTAGCAGACGAGGAGAAGGAGGGCTCAGATGAACATCCCCAACAGGGAGGGATGTGATGAGGCACAAGCCATCGAACATCCCCCGCTCCTCTGCTCCGCTCGCACCAGATTTTCGTCTGGGCAACGCACATTCTCTCACATTTGGGCAAACCTACGCTCAATGATAAACATGAGGAGCATGATCCAAAATTATAACCAAACCTTTGAATGCAAACTTATTCAACCATTCTCCTTAGCACCGAGGGTGGAAAGGCACCACTTTGTTGCACAAATTTTCTTTATCTGTAAGTATTGTGAGACTGTTCCAACAGTTATCTTAAGACAATATGAATTCAGAATGATTTTGAGAGTGTTTAGAATCATATTCGTGTCCAAGGTAAATTCTAGATTACGTTTATCAATAATGCATGTTCACATATGCATATCTATTTCAAATATGAACAAGAACACAACATAAATGGGTAAGAGCGAATGCAGCATAATTACAATTTTTTTTTGGACGATTTCTAAAGTTTTTAAGAAAGTTTTCCATAGGTCTGGTCCCTTTGGAGACTGTTCTCCTATAAGGAGGAACATTGGACTCATCTAAACTGCTCTTCAAGGGGTGGTGATGGCGTTGTAAAGTACGACTTCAGCTGGTTCTTGGTAGGGGAAGGAGGTGAGGGGCCTTGCCTGGAACCTAAACACCTCATCATCTTCTTGCAGTGAGAGAAATTTGGATCACCGACGCCAGCATCGTCTTTGTTGTTGGAAGGCATTCCTCCGGAGCCGGCCAGGTGATTGCTTTCGGCACCTTCCAGGGCACCACATGCCATCACCGTTCCTGAAGAGAAGCCCAACACAAGTTAAAAGATTAATGCCTCCCCTGGAGACATGATCTAACCACCATCATCATTGTTATCGAGTTTCATACGAATTCTATTATGTTATTTTAATCTAATTGAATATCATATTTATACAATTTAAATAAGAAGACGTCCTTTCTCACTACTTACAATCATCAATTTTGATCACATCCTTTAACTAGAGTTGAACACGGCTGCCGGTGCACTTGACCAACTATTTGATTTCGGGGTGTTATCAACTGGCCTGCTTCCCAAAGCCACCCTCACAAATCTCACCAAAATTCAGAGAGACTTCTGGTGGGGGAACCGAAATAGTGACAAACTAAAACTCATCAGTTGGGATAAAATTTCTAGATGCAAAGACATTGGCGGATTGGGAATTAGGAATTTTGAACTTTTCAATCGAGCTGCTGTAATGAGATTAGCCTGGAGATTCCTTAATGAAGCACACAGCCCCTGGGTTCTCATGCTCAAACACAAATACCTGGGTTCCACTTCATTCTGGGAGGCCCAACCCAAATCCAACATGTCTAACACATGGGCTAGCTTGTTATCTGTCAGGACTGATATTCTTAAACACTCATGCTGGTCTATTCAATCAGGACATTCCATTAACATGTGGAAGCACAGATGGATCCCTGAGATCTCTTGGCCCCTCTCCCCCAAAATATATGCTGATAATTTGCCCCAACTAGTTTATGAACTTATTGATGATGGTAAATGGATCCCTTCCAAACTATCCCAGTTGTTTGATCCACACATTCAGGAAGCTATTAAAAGGATCCACCTACCCAGAGTACCCCAGTCAGAGGATATTCTAACTTGGACCCCCACTTTGGATGGCCAGCTTACCCTCAAGTCTGCATACATGAGCCTTCAAGATCAACAAGTGGCTAGCTCGTCCAAATCTTCTACAATTTGGAAGCTCCTTTGGAATCTCAAGCTGAATGCCTTCATCCCTCCCAGGGTCACTGAATTTCTGTGGAAAGGCATCTCTAATGCTCTCCCCACTAATGCCAAGGTAAGCCGAATCTTAAAGGGAATTCAACCAGAGTGCCATCTATGCCCTGGGCATGTGGAACAGACTGAACATATTCTCTTCTACTGTAACTTGGCTAGAGCTGTTTGGTTTGCATCCCCTTTCACAATCAAGACGGATTTGCACAAGATTATTTTGCACGACATTCTCAAAGAATGGTTGGGTGATAGCAAGATGCCCTCATTGGAAGATATCATGCCCTTAATTACTAAGATCTCTATTCTATGGCACCTTTGGAAAAATAGATGCAAAGCAGTCATGGAAGGGCTATCCAGTGAGCCCCTTCAGATCCTTGCTCTAGCAACTTCGACTGCCACTCAGTGGGGTAAGTTTGGTATCTTCGGCAACTCCACCACCTCTGCTCCGACTCCAGCCGTCTGGCAGCCCCCTCCAATTAATGCCTTCAAAATTAATGTGGACGGCTCCCTCAAGAATGGAGTTAGTGGGATCAACATTGCTATCAGGAATCATGCGGGAATTATCCTCTCTAGCTACACGATTGTGGGATCTGATTTATTTCCTGAACTTTGTGAAGCCAGAGCCCTCTATCTTGGCATCCGGTTAGCTATGCTTATTCCTGGGACAACCATTGTTGAAAGTGATGCTTCTAATTTAGTTTGGGCCATCCTTGGTTATGCCCCTTCGCCTTGGAGATGCAAGGCTCTCCTTCAAGATTGCATGGATTTACTCTCCAGCCGAAAAGAGATTTCAGTATCCTATACACCTCGGTACTGCAATCAGGTTGCTCATGAGCTTGCTGCTTTGGCTTCTAAGTCCAAAGCCAATGTATCTTGGTTTTTCCCTTTCTCTCCCCCTTGTATTTTGCTTCCCTCCCAGAGGGATCTGGACGTTGATTCCTGGTTCTCTTCGGTGAAACCTTAATATATATATTAGTCTATTTGAATCCAAAAAAAAAAAAAAAGTTTCAATGTAAGACTTAATTCATCGATTTCAAAATCATCCATTTTGAAACAAATGAAATTTTGTGATCTTAAAATTAGGAAGCACTTGTTTAATTGATGTATAAAATTTTGGTTTACAATGAGCCTTTCTTATAAACCAAAACAAGGAAATTAGGTTGCCAAGTGGACAGATAAAAGTCCAGATATGATTTTATTTTACATTGTTTTACATCCATACCAAACATCCGAAAATACCATAAAATAAGACAATTGTTTTAGACTACGCTGTTTTCCGTTTAAACAAACAACTCCTTGATGTAAAATATCCTAAAACTATGATACAATATCATATTTTATGTCTCATGTAAATGAAATATTTTGCAACATTTTATACTATGTTGCTTCAAATAAATGAGATATTTTTGCATTGCTTTATACTATGTTAGTTCAAATAAATGAGAGATTTTGCAATGTTTTATAATATGCTAGTTCAGACAAAATATAGCATCAAAGTGTATTTTTCGTTACCTAAATGTTGACAGGAGCAATACATAGGTCTCTGTGTATATTTATTCATTTTAAATCTTATCCTTTCCACTCTTTCTACATATCAATGTAGAAAAAAATCAAGTCATGAAAATTTTGCTTTTCCAAAGATCAATGTAAAACAACCAAATCATTGAACTTTGAAACCATTACTTTCAAAGTCTGCGAAAACAAGATTCTTGATTTTAGTTCAAGGTCGTTTACATGAAAAGCGAAATAAGGACTTCTAATAAAACAGTTGATCCTGATTTTAGATTTCAGCATTTTTACAACAATTCAAACAATGAGAATTTAGAGATTTCAATATTTTACATCAGTCTACAGAAAGAAAAAACTTTCGGCGGCTTTCGCCCTTTTAACCAATCCAAACAACCTTTTAACAAAAAGTGAAATCTGTTTCAAGACGTAGAATCTGAGAAATTTACACAGACCTGAGTACGGAGCTGCAAAGTTAACAAGTGCCATAATCGGAAACACATGTCTGAGTCAGGGATTTCTACAAACATATGGTGGCTGATAACTTTGAATCAACAGCCGGAAGAGTGCTAGAGTGGGAGTCGATTTGGCGGCTGAAAAATCGAAAAAAAGGTAAGAAAAGAAAATGGATTTTAGCAGGAACAGGGCTCCCCTGTAGATTATGACTGACCCGGTGATGAGAAAAAATTAGACCGGCGGGACAACCCCACCTGCCATGATTCGATCAGCTCGAGCTTCGCATGGTGCGGCCATGCGGATTTGTGAGAAACCCCGAGGAAAGAGGGAAGAAAGCCACCAGAAAGCCGAATGGCTAGCTTGAAGAGCTTACCATGACCGCGATGAGAGCCGTGGCGAAGAAGGAAGACGAAGCAGACCAGCGCCACCGCGCCAAGCGTCACCGGGAGGCCGCGCATCCCCGGGAGGGTGAGAAGAAATGGAGCTTTTCCGGCGAACAAGGTTGGCGCTTTGGATCTGGTTAGGCGAACATGTTGAGTGGGAGCAGGTGAGGTGGGGAACCTGGGTTGGCGAACTCGCAGTCGCAGGTAAGAAGGAGCCGTTTGGGGGCTCTAGGTGGGGTGGATTTCTACAATCGCACCGGACAATAACAGTCCAAAGTTGCATTTTGAGAAGAGTAATATTACTGTGGTGAGGTGCAGCCAAAAAATATGTAAAAATAAGAACGTTTTTGAATTTTAAACTTTGATTGCAGAATAAGTTATTCGGAATTACTTATCCGAAATAACGTATACTAGAATAAGGGGTGTTTCGATTTGATAATTTTGTGGGACCCACTGATGAAATAAGAAGAATAAGCAATTCTTGAGTCTAAGGTGGAATGACTTATTCTCCTTATTCTGGTATAAGTAATTCTGACGCGGTATAAGTCATTCCGTCTGTCAAATTAGAATTAGTCTTATTCTAAGAATAAGAGGCCTATTCTTCTCTTATTCTCCAATCACTATGGATATGCCCTACAATTCGATATCAGATCCTTCATAAAATATTAAAAATTAAAAATCATGTCCCAACAAATAGTAAACAAAAAAGTCTTTAATGAGTTGAATTCAATAAAATGGAGTTTGGATTTTGATTTTTCAGAATTTGTTAGGTCATCTGATAGAAGATTGGATTGTATGGACATATCAGACACTGTGGGTCCAACTTTAAAAAAAAAATCTTAACTTTCTTTGTTTTTCATAGACGACACCTTATACGGCGTAGTAAGTATTACTCTTTTGAGCATTGAGAATGCTGTTTGTACCATCTCTACTTGAGATATAAAAGGATACATATCAGGTCCAATGGTGGTTCTATCTTTATCCTTTATCTTTTAAACAACCTATAATAGGAATTATCGAAAACAGGTACTTAAAGGTTAAATTGTCAGACAAGACTATGTGAACATAAACTTGTTGGTATGTTGCTTTTAGAGGTAAGAAAGGAATTTTGAAATAAAAAAATGTATAAATTTTATCTAAGTACTCCTTGTAAATTTACTTGTAAAACATGTGTAATCTATAAAATGAACATTGCAAAGTAGTGAACGAGGAAAGAGGGTTAAAAAAATACTATGGACAATAAGACATCTAACTAGGTAAGGTCCATGATTGAGGATTTCATTTATAAATGGGTGAGACATGAAAGTTGTAAACAATAGCTAAGATAAGTGAAATGAATCAAACTCAGCCGAAATTCTCTAAATACGGATAGTTTCCTTTTCTTTATCCTTTAACTTGTATCTTTTTATGACTTTTAAGCTTTGCAAATGGATGGATAAATAGATTTTTAGGTATCATTTACATCCCCAATTTTCACTTTGGAGGCTTTGTAAATATGCCTGACAAAGAAAGATTTTTAAATGATAATATTATTTTATTGAGTGTTTACAAAGATACTTGAGTTTGAATGTTTTCAATTCTATACCTCTTCCTATATTTTTAACTATAATACACATTTTTTATTCAATACACACTTTCTCAAAGGGATGATCATTCTAATAAACATTTCAATTTCAAAATATTCATTTTCCCATCAAAAGACATATTGCTGAATAAAAATACACACTTTTAATAACAATAAAATGTCGGTCTCTTTACATACTAGAATACATACTTTTGAATGGAGGTACATGCATTTAAATTAGAATACATATTTTTGAACCAAAATACATGCTTTTAATGTTTTCTTAAATGATGAAAATTTAGCCATTTCACACCGTCTGTCATAGACAATTATAAACTTTGACTCCAAAATATATATTTTCAAGTTAGAATACAAAGTAGACACATAGTAACAATATGGAAGTGTGCATCTTTGAATTAAAAAAGTGCCTTGGTCAAAAGCTATAAGAAAAGTATGAAAATATTTCTGACCCACGTATATTTTTTTAAATATTCTCTTATACATAATGGATGCAATGTTTTTTTTTTTTTTTTTTGAGTCTAGGAACTTATCTAAGATCCCAAACTGGCCCTTAAGATTTTACTGCACCAAAAAAGAAGACAATACGAGGGGAGGATATCCCACCTTACCTCCAAGAGAAGTACATAAGTGATATAGAAAAGATAAAATGCTCCTAGGAATAATAACATCAAACACGAAAGTGAGACTGATACTAGATCTATCCATGGTCATCTCTCCTCTAACAAAAACAGACAAAGCTTGAATAGAATAGAGCACCTAAGAGGTCTGAAAATAAAAGAATAATTAGCTAAAGAATCAACAATTATCTAAAGAGAGTATGTAGGCAAACACATTTTTAAGGTCAGTTTTACAATTTTTCTAAGGAGAATGTACAACCTTAAAAAGTTTTTTTTTTTAATTTTACTTTTTTATTCAGCTCATAAACTGGCATGACCTTTTCTGCAAAGACCCCTTCATAACCTTAGAAGTCGTTTGGAGGTGGGGATCAAGGTGTATGTGTGCTTCTTGGACCAAATATCTCACTAATGAGATGCGTACAACTACAGAATGCGAAATTAATATAAATAAGACCTTATATTTGATTAATTTTAATGTTGATATACTGCGGCAGATCCAGGCTGTTTCAGTCTATTAAGCGACTGGCCCACTGATCTCGGCCCATCAGAATGGCCTCATTGGCTCAATGATTCTAACTAAAAAAAATGACCCTGCTGATTTATTTTTCGAGTAACCTTACAGAACAAAAGTTTTACGTCTGTCACTGTTTTTATATACATGTGAGGGTATCTTACCAACAGAGAACTTCAAGATGTGTCTGTCATTTGATGAGCCATTTTAAAATATCAATTTTTGAGTTTTTTCCTCGATATAATTACAGATGTGTAAGGAGAATGATAACTCCAATAGTGTACTACTTGCTTATCAGGCACAATAAACACGCATAAGACTTATTATATATGAAGTTGATGGCAAGTGAATGCAATGGACCTAGACAACACCGGTCCTGTCTCCTAATAAGTTTCCATTTAGTAGTACATTTGATAGATTTGAAGGCAATTTTTGGATTCTTTAAAGGATGTGTCGAAATGGATCAGCTTCGCTGTACCTAGACAAGACCGAAGTAGGGATGCAAAGATAACTCATAGCTTGATTATTTGACCAATTGTTAATTTATAGATCAATTAATAAATAATCTTTTTAAATTGATATGTATTACAGATAAGGCAATTTTTGGATTCTTTAAAGGATGTGTCGAAATGGATCAGCTTCGCTGTACCTAGACAAGACCGAAGTAGGGATGCAAAATGATAACTCATAGCTTGATTATTTGACCAATTGTTAGTTTATAGATCAATTAATAAATAGTTTTTTTAAATCGATATGTATTACAGATAAGGTAAATACAATTTTTTTTTTGACAGAATACATATAACATATTAAGATCTAATTACTAAATTAAAAGATAGTTCATGGATAATATTTCTAAACAGATAACTTAATAGATATGGTCATGAATCTACTTTAGATCCGTGCTAGATCCAACCCATTTATATCCTTAGACCGAAGTCCCAATGACAACCAGCACAAGCGGAGGAACTTGATATTCTGGACCCAACTTAGTCTTCATTTGAGAACATTTTCTGTACAAATTCATGTTATTTCGATTTTACCTGAATTCAGATATGACAATTTTTTTCAAATAAAACAATAATTCGATTAAAAGAAAAACAGTTTTTCACCTATTGTTGAGAAAGATATAAAAACAGATTTTTCACCTCTTGTTGAGAAAGATATCCTTTTCTGATACCCAGGACATCTCATAAAAGAAGAATTAGATAGAAATTCCATTATATGCAACTCTTTTTTATATATTTTTACCACATACATTTATGAGTGAAAGTTGGATAAGGCTATCGTTATCTTTTACATCATATGTAAATCTCTCTTTACTTATTTCTATCAAGAGAGATGAAAAAAATATGATAAATTCACTCTAAATCTAGTTGCAGCTGCATGACTCGATGGTGTGAGGATTTTCACAAATCAAATTCTTCCAAAAATGATACTTGGGATAGTCTTTTTAAGATCCAATTATTATTTTATAAGATAGTTCATGGACAACATTTTTAAACAGATAACAGATGTAGTCATGAGTTTACTTTAAATTCATACTAGATCCAACCCATTTACATGTCTAGACCGAAGTCCCAATGACAACCAGTACAAGTGGAGGAACTTGATATTCTGGACCCAACTTAGTCCTCATTTGGGAACGTTTTCTGTTCAAATTCATGTTATTTCGCTTTTGCCTGAATTCAGATATGACAATTTTTTTCAAATAAAATAATAATTAGATTAAAAGAAAAACAGTTTTTCACCTCTTGTTGAGAAAGATATCCTTTTCTGATAACCAGGACATTTCTTAAAATAAGAATTAGATAGAAACTTTATTATATGCAACTCTTTTTTATACATTTTTACCACATACATTTACGAGTGAAAGTTGGATAAGGCTATTGTTATCTTTTACATCGTATGTAAATCTCTCTTTTCTTATTTCTATCAAGAGAGACTAAAAAAATATGATAAATTCACTCTTAATCTAGTTGCAGCTGCATGACTCGATGGCGTGAGGATTTTCAAAATTCAAATTCTTCCAAAAATGAGAGTTGGGATAGTGCTCTCAAAATCAGACCTAGCCAGTCAGTTTGTACTCAACGTGATGTATATGGAAGTTGTTTTTATTTTCACTTTATTCTCTACGGTCTAAATATTTTTTGGATATCAAACGAAATGGATTCCCAAATACCAATTTTCTAAATTCATATTACCAAACGAACCCTTAAGCATAAACAATATTTATATATATGCATGCCGGTATACATATGCACTTACAATCCATATATATGCATATAAGACCTTGGTAAACAGGGAGTGATGGTATAAGGAGTATATTTTAAGGTGGTAAAACGAAGGGGATAACAATAGCATCATCCTTTTTAATACATTTCTCGTAACGACAAATCCCAAATTTTCTTTATAGTGGTGGTACGTATGCAAAGGGACCCTTTTGAAGCATATCTAAAAATTTCATCATCTTAATTGTTATACTTTAGCATATCCACAATTTAAACAAAATTAAGTTATGTCAATAAATTTAACGGATTTCTATTTAATCATACGCCATTAATTGGACACACTCATCGCAAGTTTTCTCCCCTTCAACTGGAGTTTGACTTGTATCACAAATTCAGCCTTTAGGCTCTAGCTTCTTTGGCGAATAAAACAATGCTCATTCGTGAAATGCCTCAGACTAGAGATGCAAATAAATACAAATGTGTCACTTTCTTATCCACGTTCACATCCGATTTTATGAAATGTGGATATGTATTTACATGATTTTTTAATGTGGATATAAATACAGTTCTTCTAAAATATCCGGATGTATGATTCTAAAAGATTCGTATTCGAGTATAAATTATCCACATTCATATAAGTCTTATGTAATATGAAAAATTATATGTTTAACATAGTTCTTAGTACAAATATGAATATTAATTTTATAGTTTGACGATTATTTGCATTTGAATATATATATTCGCACATAAAATATAAAAACAAATATAGATATGTATATATTCGATCTGTATTCCCTTTACTTTACAATCCTTTCCTGAGACGCTCAAATTCTAGGATAGGATCGAGGGGTCCTTCCTATAATCCTATTTCATCATTAGAGATGGATATCCTATCTTTCTTTGGACTTTCTATACCCAACTTACATGAAAAAGAAGGTAAACAAAATCATTTGCCATCAAATGATTGAAAAACGCTATTGCCCACCTCATTTCATGTAGGGTTACAAATGAACTAATATACTGAGACAGCTTGATAATAATTTGACTCATATTGTTTATTAAGTTAAATAAATAAATTTGAATAAAATTTAAGCTTAATTCATTAAACGAGTTAAGCTTGAGCAAAGGCAAACTGAGCTTAATTGTATTCGTTAACAAGCTTGTTTAAGCACTTATTAAAAGCTCGTTTTAGTACTCGTTAAGAGCTCATTTAGATATGCATTTGAATAAACTTAGTTAATACGATTTTTATCAAATAATTAGAAGTACAAACAAATTGATATTCATCATGGTTTGACTTAAGTTTATACATTTAAATCTAAAATATTTTTGGTCTAAATCTATCATGAGTACATTGGATTCACGAGTTACTGACTTGAGCTTGTTCAATGTATGAAGGAGCCAAGTTTGAACAATCGTGGATTTGAACTTGAGTCAATTAGAATGAGTCAAATCAAGTTTAAATAGGACAAAACTCAATTTGACTCGGCTCATTTGCATCTCCAATTCCATGTACGAAGAAATATATAACGATTGAGAGAGAATCTCATCTCATTATTGAGCTGGATTATGTACATAGATCAATGTAACTTCATGGTGGTGAATCCGGTGATGTTGGCGATACATGCGACGATGCCGGTGGGGCCCCTTGACCTCGGGAGGGGGGGGGGGCCATCCCGCGCTACGACATTTTTCTTCTTTGCGGCCCTGGGCACGTCTCGCTTGGCTTGTCGCTTCTGTCTATGTATTGAGCCTTGGTCAAGAGTGGTGGACTTGCCCTTGGAGGTGGCTCTTTCCCTTTCAGTGGTCGCGGGTGGCGGCACGACCCTCAAGCGAGGTGACCATCTGGGTGGGACTGGGCGAGGCTGAGCCTGCGCCCCTGAGTTTATTTAAGATCAAATTGATGTCCAGAGCCATGTCTGCATCCAAAAGAAGACAATAAGCAAAAAATAACATTAGTACGAGAAGAAAGAGTTAGCCTGAGACCAACTTACTCTCAACTACGACTACAATGTCCGAATCACTGGACACTTCTTGAATCTCTGTCAGCCTTTCGGTTGAGGGCGTTGTTGCTGGCTCTGGAGTGGTCTCGACAGCTCCAGCCCTTTAACATTTCTCGAACCTTGGCCGCGCGGCAGGCAAGGCTTTGCTTGAGCCGACATGTTATTAGGATTCGGCCATTCGTCGGTCTCGATTAGTTTGCTGGTATCCCATCTTGTCTATGATCTTCCTAGCTATGGCCAGCTCTCGCTCATTGAGTTTTGGGGGAACCAAAGCCCCTTCGTCCAATAGTCCCCATTCGTTCGGGAATGACCAAACCCCTTTCTTACCCTCCGATAGGCAAGCAAAGAACCACCTCTCCTTTCAGTGATGGATGGACGAGGGCTTACCGGAAAAAAGAATTGGATCTGAATGAGTGGTAAAGCAAAACCAAGAAGACTTTGTGAGTGCTTAAAATGAGTATGTGATTATCATGAAAAATCTATGTTGTTTAAGTGCAAGATAAACCTATTAAAAAGAAACTAAGTGAAGTGATCGCCAGAATCTTTTGACTTAAAAGTTTCAAAAGAAAGAGTTTGATCGCCTACCTATTTGGACGTGGGAGATGTTTGAGTTCTTGGTTCCCCTCCTTCAGTCGGCTGAAGAAAGAGAGTTCTTTCTTGTCTTTGTTCTTGCTTTGATTGCTGTTGAGTTCTTGAGGATCGTCCAGAGTCCTTGTTATTTGCTTGTTGATTTCCTCCCCTTTTGATTCTCCTTTGTATCTTGTAAAAAAAAATAAGAAGAAAGAAAACACAATCAGAATTTAGGCAAAAGTAGCATTCATTCTAAACGGAGTTTTAAACATGCAACTAAACAGAAAACTCACTTGTTGAGTGGTCTTTGAAACCCCTTGATCAAATTGGTTTGAAAATGATGCTAGTGTTGTGTGTGTTACATAGAGCGATGTGATGAAGAATACAAAGTTAATGAGATGAAAATTTGAAAAGAATGCAGAAATTGAATTGAAAAACTTATGCTGAATGGATGAAGAATGGAAAGCCTTGATCTTGGATGGATGAAAAATGGACGTCGACTTCTGGAAGCAGCAACACTTCAACGTTTGTACGTCGTCGTTTCAATCTTCAATCAATTATCACTTTGATATCACTTCAATCACTAACTCTGTCATCCATTCAAGAGGTGGGATATTTATAGACTTCTTTGCGTCCGCGGATTTACATGAAGAAATTTTGGGATTTATCCATCTTAACCAACAGATAAATACATATTAATTTATCTTTATCTGTAATTATCTAAAACGCGTCGTCCATGAAAGACGCCTTTCAGACTGATTAGGATAAAGATAAACATCCGGAAAAAATTTATCTTTATCTGTAATTAGCTAAAACGCGTCGCTATTGGGAGACGCTTTTTAGACTAATTAAGATAAGGATAAACATCCGGAAGAGAAGTAGAAACAACTTAGGAAACCTAAAAGGCGTCGTATCATGCAGACGTCTTTTAGCTAATTAATCTACTGATTAAAATTCAAATTTAAACATCAAAATAGGAATAAACTCTAAATGACGTCCACACAGGTCGACGTCTTTTAGACTTCTTCATATTTTAACTGTAATTTAAGTTAAAATCAATTTAATTAATTAACTTACATCATATCTGTCTGACCCGACACTTTTTAGATAATTAAAAAGATCAATAAGAATTAACAAATGATTAAATATCAGACCATTCTGAGACATTATTATATGATATGAAATTTACTCGAAATGATGTCAAAATTAACGTGTCTACAGACTTCTCTTGCTGTTTTATTTTAAAAATATACCGAAACATCGAAACAGTAGGATTTATACCCAAAAGGGAGTAGAGAATTATGTAGCCATAAATGGTCCGCCAGGAACAGATAGAATTAGGATGGAGTGAGACCGTAAAAGTAGAGGAGGTTAATGATGAAAGGATGGAGACGAAACCAAAAGTCAGTACAAAAACTTTGATCTTAAATAGAAAATCATCCTGGTTGAGCGGAATTGGCTCTAGAATCAGACTGGGGCTTGATTAGTTGGACCTAATCCAACATGTCATGGCGCCCCCACAGCTCACTAACTGCTTGTTTATTGAGAATGGATGGGATGTCCTAGACTAGTCCTCTCGGTTGTTGGCTTTGCCTAGCAAGCTCCATCAACGTGTTCAGAGGTCTCGACGAGCGAGAAAACCTCGTCGGCCATTATAGAAGTGAATGAATTCAAACTAAAAAAGGAGGAGAGAGAAGATTGAGCCGAGATCCATTCGAGAGAAGAGCAGGAGGAGCTACTCGAGAGGAAAGAAGAAGAAATGGACATGAACTGGAGCGTGACAAGTCGGGGTCGGAGGCTTACCTTCTGACTTATTTGGCCACTGCCACTCAAAATGATGGGTTCAGGCCACCTCCCTCTCGCTTCTCAATCGAAGCCCCACAAGTGATCGCGCGCCAATGAAGAGGCTAGTGAGGACCAACTACTATTTATAGGGGGACCCCTAGAGGGTCCTGAAGAAGATCTACGGCAGGAGTTTGCCACTGGTTCAGTTCTCTCGAGTCGATTGCGCCACGTGTTGCACCTTTTCGACTTCCGTGCTAAAAGACGAAAATTTCAAATTTTGTAGAAAAGTTTGTCGCTTAATTCTTGGCATTCACGTTTTCGGCATGGCTATTTGAATTATTTTTGCCTCTATCCCAACTCTTACTTGGACTCCTTCGCTTTGATATGCTCGAGAGCCTTCCCGAATACCTTTCGGTTTCAATTCCCACTTGAATTTCATCAACGATTTTTTCAGTAGTTCTACTTCGGCAAAGGGTTCCGGCTATTGGACTTCACGCTCGATTTTACTAGCCTTGACTAGGATCCGACCGCTGTTCGGATATCCATATACCGCCTATGTGTTGTCTATTTGAATGACACCGAGGATAGGGAGTCAAGTGATGAGGGGACTGAGAGCTGGGCCCCCAAAGTTGGCCTAGAAATAGGGCCGGACCAAGACCAACTCCATCGCCCATGGTTAATGGATGATGGGCCTTCGACCCAATTGCCCACAGGTGTTGACGTTGCATATGAAGAAAACAGAACATTCTTTGGAATAGTCCTACATTTGCTACAACAAAGGAGGGCACCTGCCCTTCTTCCTATAAAAAAGTGAGATTACTTCAAAAAAATATACTTTTTTGGGACCCATATCACTCTCCTTTAATATTCTTATTCTACTTCCTTCCTTGTGCAGCCACATACTGACTTGGGCCGTCGGAGGCATTGACTCCGAGACCACACCCGAGGCCCTATCTGACCACGTGCATTCTATGTAGGCTTGTTGGTACCCTCTCGTCCAGTTCCTCTGCTCTTGATAAGATTTCAGACGCTCCGTCCAAGATCCAACTGTGAGCACCAATCGGTTGCATCACATTCTATTTACTTTTTCTTGTTAATCAATATCATTTGAATGGAGGCAAACCCAGAAGAAAAAAAGAAAAACAAACATGCCAAATGCCCCTTATACCCTTTCAACAAACGTGATAATCCAAGGAATACTGATAAGAGAGTAAGGATAGCATCATCCACTAAATATTTTGTATCACGTCGGAGTGGTTGGTCTTCACATCTCTCTGCACCAAGCGCTCTCTCATGCATGTTTGGGAGGACATGACGGTGGCTGCCGCGGCGGCGGAGGTGATGGCGGCGGATCGATTTTCTTCCTCCAATTCGGCCCTTTGTTTGCCACCGGAGCCGGAGGCCGTCGCCCTCGTCTTGAACGCATGGATCTCCTCGTATCCTTCCCATGAAACCCCTGCGTTTCCCATGCTAGGCCAGTCTTCCTGCCGGGAACAACCTCCACAGGAGCACTCCTGCAGCAAGCAGACAAGTCCCCCAAGCCCCTCCCGTCACCTGCTTAACAGTACCCACATCCAACGTAGATTCTGATCAGTCCGGAAAGAGATGTATATGCAAATACTTAGATGGGTATATAGAGTGTCCAATCTTACCAGAAAGAAGGCAGCTGGAGGCAACGAGGAGGAGAAGAAGGGTCGCCACGGCCTTGGCCTCCATGACCACGCGTTGGTAACCTCTCTTGGTGCCGAAGAAGAGGGTTGCAGACGGGACCTTCTGAGTCGTTTTTGAGTAGAGAGTTCTTCCCTGTTACTATCATCGCAAGCCACAAGTGAAGGCAACCGCGTTTTGGAAGTTCTATATTTTGGGGTCTCCTTCAAAAAGTTTGACCTAACAAAGCTTGACCTAATTTTTTGTCTCGTGTCAATTTTGCTGTTAACTGTTTGTCTCTCATTTTATCTTGAAGAGTTATTTTTTTTTACCTTGTTTTATCAATGATTATTAATTTTTCGATTTATTTTCGCCTTCAACTTGTTGTAGTTTGATCTGAAATGTTTGTCCTAAGCAATTTGGAATTAGTTGTATCAGGAAGAGTGTTTTGTTTTTTTGTTTTGTTTAGATAACTGGATTGATATTTTTACCGAGAATAAAAAAATAAAATAAAACAAATCAACTCTTATTAGAGTTAGAATAAAACAAAATAATAAGATATATTAGATAAAATAAAATAAATAAAAATATCAGTCAATGAACAAGTGTCATAGTTCTTACTTAGAAATGACTCAGATTTAAAATTAATTAAATATGGGTCGAGAATAATATTGTTACTAACAGTTTGATTGCAGTTTTAAATAATTCTATCAATATTAATTTTGATATTATTACTAACAGTGGGTGCTTGATCATATACGTTTTATCAATGTTGATATTCATATACTAATAAAGTATATTATCACAACCTTTAAAAATGTTAACATTTAGTCTTTGAGATTAATGATAATTTCATAGTCAAATAACAGTGCAGCGAATCTTTCTCCATATTCTATTAAAACTACAGACTACAAAGCCGGAGAAGAAGGTACCAGAAGGCAAGCACGAGGACATAATTAGTCTTCTCCAGGACCAGCAAATGGATGGCTTGTTGACAGCTCTGCATCTTTATGTGTATATATACAAAAGGCCATTTGGATGCCAACTATTAATGCTTCAGTATAATTTAGTTTAGATAGTAATAGATAGATTTACCATAAATTTACTTAAATTTATTCTAAACATAAACCTTTTTATAAACATATTTTTTATACGTCTACTTGTGATCGTTTGAGCTGCGGATTGTCTCAGGTTTATCATAAATTCAGTTGTGCTTGAACAACCAAACACGAGTTTATGGAAAAAAAGGTCTTTGTGATCGGTAAGCTTGCGATTGATGCGTTTATCATAACTTCATCCGAATTTTCTTAAGTTGATTCGAAACAGGGACTAATTTCTTCAACTCATTCTTTCCGTTTGGGTTATTGACGGGTTCGCCTTCATTATGGTGAGGCAGGTTCGAGAGGAACAAGGAACTCATACCCCTGGTCAGAGGAAGGCCACGTAGCTCAGTAGACCTGGTAATTTACCTCATTTTTTGGTTTTTTTTTGGCATATACGACTTTAATAAATTGCAGTATTCATCTTCTTAAAATGCATTTGCCTATATACCCCTCTTAATCTATAACCTATGTAACTGAATTGAATGCACCGGTTCATCGTCGTCCGGTTCAGCCATAAAGTTTTTCTTTCGAGTATATGACTTATGTCCGGTCAGTTCACTCATTCTTTTCCATTTTCTCTTTCCGCTGCGTCCATCCGTTTCAGCTTCAATTAAATGGCCTATGCCTCATCCTTCCTTGCGCATGTCTTGCATAACTGTACAACATTAGTACAGCATGGACTCTTACTCTCACCAACCCCATTGTTCAAAATATATAATTTTGGATTTTTTGCATATATACTCCTAAAAAATATTATATATATATATATATATCCCTATTATCATTAATATTCCTGAAATCTTCATAAAGTTGCACTAGCTTATATCCTTTTATCTAAAGATTCTACAAAGATATTCTTAAATTCACTAATATTTTGCATACATACCCCTCAATTCACTAAACTTTTGGGCCTGTACCCCTGACATCTCCGTTGGTATTATAATTTATGGAATCTTTTTAGCATATTTTGTTG
This sequence comes from Zantedeschia hybrid cultivar, assembly GCA_030544215.1. NCBI lineage: Eukaryota > Viridiplantae > Streptophyta > Magnoliopsida > Alismatales > Araceae > Zantedeschia > Zantedeschia hybrid cultivar. Next base: position 16,691,847 of record JARZZO010000011.1, read on the forward strand.
AAATTCACCTTAGTTCGACGGGGGGTATAAATGCAACCTTTTGAAGATTTCAGGAGGATTGATGATAATATGTGAGAGATAGGGATATAGAATCAAATACAGTATTTTTCAGGGGTATATATATAAAAAATCTTACATTTTTACATATATTATTCATACCTTAAGATATTTATGTATACATTCATAGTAAATTTAATGTCGTATTTTAGTCATGAATAAATTATAAGTATATTATTTTTATCTTACCTTAATATGAAAATTATATCCATGTATATAATATTTTTATGTAATCAAAGAGAAGAAATATTTTACATATGTACATAAATATATGTCTAAAATTAATAAATCCAGTGTACCACAGTTTATTACACAGCCTTCCTTATCCTAGGGTGTGACAAGCTCGTGGTGATGTTCATGTGCTCTTATTTAAAATATTTTGTGCATGTGAATATTTATTTTAACTATGTTTGCAAATTAGTAAATCAAATGTACCATACTTTAACACGTTTAATAATTGTGGTTCTTGTGGCCAAGCCTTTGCCACCCCTCACAGTATATATACTTTTACATGTATATTATGCGTATCCTAAACTATTTGCGTAAACATGTATATTAGATTTGATATAATATCAAGGATGTCAGATCGTGGTATACCACCGACTGTCGGGACTTGGGAGTCTGTTAAAGAACCTTAATTAGCTCTTAACCCATGGTTGAAAACTTGAAAAAGTCTAAAATACTCCTAAGTAAAAGAGAGAAGGGACAAGAAGGGTAAAGGAGGAGGGGACAGGGTGGGGGAATTGTAGGGAAGGGATCATGTTTTCGACAAACCAAATGGATTTGGAGTGTATAGCAAATTATCTTAGGCATTTTTCTTATACCCGACGTATATTGATCACAAGGATATGTTTGTCACCGTATAGCTGAAGAGGGCATCTAGGCAAATGCATTTTAGGAAGGTCAGGTCTACAATTTTTCTGTAAGGCGAGTGTGAAACCTGAAAAAATGCTTCTTCTATTTTTCTTTAACCTTTCTATTTGTCTCATAAATTGGCGTGACCTGTTCTGCAAAGATCCTTTCTTAACCTGAAAAGTCATGGGTGTGGGGGAGGGATTTTTTTAATCACCTGGTACGCACAAGACTTGACATTGCTAAACTATATGTGATTTTGATGGCAAGTGAATGCAATGGACTAGTCCTACCTTGTCCTGCACCCCTAATACATTTATATTTGATGATACATTTGACAGATCTGAGGGCAATTTCTAAGGTCATATTTGGCGCAACTTCTATTTGGAAGTATTTTTGTATTTTTATTTAATTATTTTTCATGAAAGCTATTGAATCTTGAAAGTTATTTATGTGATATTTTACTTGTGTTTTGACTTTCAACCAAAAATTACTACAGAAGAGCTTCCAAGATTGAAAAAAAAATGGAATTGTTATGAAAAAATTAACTTTTGTAATAAATTAAAATTAATTATAACTTCTCTCTCTCAACTCATTCTATATAAGAAGTGGAAGTTAAAAGTAACTTTCAAATAGAAATTTTGCCAAACACGTTCTAAGATTCATTTAATGATGTGGGAATGGATCAACTTCACCTAATTAGGTAAGATTGACCAACGACAACAATTAACAAACGAAATGGAGGAGTTTGATATTTTCTAGTTGACCCAACTTAGTTCCTTTGAAGAAGATTTAGGTTCGTTAAATGCTGATAAAGACTCAGGAATTAGATAATAGTTTTTTTTTTTAACCAGATAAGATTTTTAATTTATTTTAATTGTTCTCATATATATGATTATATAACTTATGTAGAAGTCATTTTTCATTCCATATTCAACTACAGTCTACATATTTTGGATCGCAGGAGAAATGGATTCTCTCGATATCGAATTTTTAAGTTCAATAACCTTTAACAAATTTTAGAAGAATGTTTGATACTATTTTTATAAATGAAGTTGCGCATTTGCCATAACAAGAAACATGCTTTAATGCACAAAAGCGGATGCCATTGTTTTTTTGTCTGTTTTGCTCATCCGTATTTTAGTTAGTGCTTAGCACAAAATTCATACATAAATTGTTGTAAAAATGGTGTGCATATATACAAAGATAATTGATGTAGACTGGATCTATCACGACCGGATTCTGAGGCTGGAACCCGAAGAAGTGGATCCGAAGCCGGTTCGGATCGGTGTTACTGAGGCCCGACGGGGATCCGGAAGGCCGAAGAGGCGGAGGCGAAGACGAGGGTCCGAAGGCCGAAGGGCGCTTCGGTCGGTGCAGGCTCGTCTCCGGGAAGTCGGGGCCGAGGCTCCTTCGGCGGGCGAAGGGGCGGCGCGGATGATGTTCCTTCCTGCTGTACTGTCGACAGGCGATGAAGCCGAAGCCGACGGTCTGAGGCCGGAAGGGTCTCGGGCTCGGCTTGCTCTTAGATAGTGAGCCCAAAAGCTCTTTCGCCGGACGAGGGAACAGCGCGGGGCCGAGTCTCTTGTCGCAGGGCAGCCGTCGTACGGCGTCGAGACCAGGGAGAGGAGTCCGAGGTCGGCGGCCGAGACCGACTCGGGAAGGTCGGCGATGATTCGAACCGAGCTCCTGCAGGAGGGAAAGAAGAAGAAAGACCGGTCAGCAGGAGTCCCGGGCTCTGGCCCTTAGGAACCCCCTCCGACGGTCAAGTTAGCTTCTGAAGATGATTCGATTCAGAAGGCAAGAAGTAGCTTTAATGCTATTTGGACCGTAGTCCTTAAGGGTCTCGGAGGCAAAGAGTTGCATACCTTTGACAATAAATAGCGGTGTATTTATAGCAGAGGATAGAGGTTGGTTAACGGTGGTAGTCGATATAGGACTATGTTTGGGCTTACTGGTAAACCGCCCTAGTGCCTGATCCGCCACCGGAGTGAGCCGGACTCGGCTATCGGGCCGAAGGGGGTTGGGCCGCTGATGGGCCGAAGCCTGCTGGGCCTTGGGCTGCCGTGCCGCTTATGGGGCCGAGGGCTGCTGGGCCGTTGAAGGGCTGGAGGCTCCCGGAGGGCCTGATACTGCTGCTGTTGGGCTGAACGGGATTTAGGCCTGCTCTAATGGGCCGAATCGGATTCTGCCTCATCAATAATATTACCTATATTTTCTAAAATACTTTCTTTAGACACTCCTTACATCTCTGTTGTCCCTCTACAAAATTATCTATAAGAATGATGAGGTAAGGAGTATTCAAAAGTGTATAATAAGGAAGTAACATATATAGCATCATCCTCTCTAACACATTCCTTGTAGTGACAAACTAAGGAACAACAAAAAGAACAAATGGTATTTTGTTGTGGGGATGTTAATGGCACTTGAATATCCATATGCTTGTTAATTTCAAATATTAAAAGATTTAAAAGTATAAGATAAGAATAAAGATTGTGTCTGGTAATTTTAGATAAGGACAAGAATATACCTGCTTTCGAACTCAATATTTATCTGTCCGTTTTATTCTTCTCAACTCATTGCCAAATCGGGCATGAGTTTGTGTCAAACTCCTGGCATTGGCAATGATGATGACATAAAAATTTGACTAAAACATTCATAATATATAACCTTTATATTAGTCATCTAAAATTATTTATTTGTAAATGCAATCTTCAAAGTCACTTTTAATTCTCCAACTTAGCACCACACACACGGACGCAAAATGATACCTATTGAGCTGGATTAATGTAGCCTTATCCATATTTTTATTCTGTAAAATGTATCTTTATCTTTATCTTTAGTATCTTTTAGATATTATTATCCTTTAAAATAATAAAAAGCAGAAATATAAAGGTCATATTAACGGATAATACATGTGAATGTAAGCTTTCTTATTTTGTTTCTTTTAAGGGGAAGACAAAGAAAAATTTAGGGGTTTTTGCAAATAACCGTCTAAACGATGTCGTATTTGTAGATAACCTCTTATATGATTCGTATTTGCAAATAACCCCCTTATAACTATAATATTATTTATATATAACCCCGTCAACTATGTAGGTTTATTTTGAATTTTACTTAAATTAAAATAATTTCACTTACATAGAATATGCGAAAGTTATTAAATGAAAATATTAATAATATCTTCAATTAAAATATATACATCACACAAGAAAAATTACATAAACATCTATTCATAAGTTTGTTCTATATATTTAATATCAAAAAAAATATTTTTATTTTTATGTGAAGTAAAAATATTTTTAACTCAAATAAAATTCAAAATAAATGACATAGTCAAAAGATTATATGCAAATACTACCAAAGTCAAAGGAGTTATACACAAATATGAATCATGCAGAGAGTAATCTACAAATATGGCATCTTTTAGTGGGTAACTTGCAAAACCCCCAAAAATTTACTTTCAAAATACAGCCATGTTTAAATCCTTTCAAATTACTCTACAAAATTTCTACTTAGCAAACATGTGTGAAAATGAATTTTATAAACAAGTGAATGAGAGACCTCATCTAAAAGAATGATTTTAGCTTGAGGGACATATAATGAAACGAGTATGTGATTAGAATTTTATTCACAAATATGTGATAATTAATTAGAGTAATTCATACGATCTGATCCGCAAAACTAAGTTGGGTGAAATTAATAAAATAGACGGACAATCAGTAATCAGAGTTGCAAATTGATAGATTCCAATTTTTATTCTGAAACGCTTTAGATTCTGGGAAAGGAGCGAGGGGTCCCTTTCCAAATCCATCATTGAGCTGGGTTTTGTAGGTGGATTAATGAAAACCCCATGGTGGTGATGCTGGTGATAGAGGCGACAATGCCGGTGGCTGCGGCAGCGGTGGCTGCCGAGAGTACTGTGGCGGAGGCGTGCAGCCAAAAACTTCCGGCATGCACCCGGGAAAGTGACCACCTTCACTGGGAGCCGGAGCTGGAGCCGGCATCGGCGGTACAGACCACGCTCTCCCCCAATTCCGCGTCGGCGCCGGAGGCGCCCGACCTCTTCTTGAACGCATGGATCTCCTCCTAGACTCCGCATAAGCTTGCAGCTTCTCCGCCGCTGGGCTAACCTTCCTGCCAGAAACAACCTCAGTAGGAGCACTCCTCACGCAAGCAGGGGAACTCCGCAAGCATTCTCCACCATCTAGGCCAACAAGCACAACAACATATGTATATAGCTAGGTTCTTATTAACATGTGTCGAAATATATAGTTATATTACATAGCACTGTTGGTGTTTGGGTCAAGTTTGTACCAGGGGGCAGGCAGCCGGAGAAGAGGAGGAGGAGGAGGGCAGCGACGGCTGTGGCTGCCAAGAGCACACGTTGGCGACCTCTTATCGTGGCGGAGGAGGAAATAGCGGGCGCGGCCATGGTTGAAGTCTTCTCCGAGGACCCTGCGGTGGAGGTGTAATGGCGACCAACGAGCGGGATGGTGTTTTAAGAGCTCTCCATGCTTTTATATGTATATATGAAGTTTTGGATTAATTTTATATAAATTTTTCTTATATGTAAAATATCAGATATATCTCTTTTATTTATGCAATATCTTGTTACGATAACATTCTATCAAAGTGTCACCGGTAGATATCATTTTAACAATGATATATATGATATTATAAAATATTATATATATCTTCTTTATAATAACATTCAATCAAAAGTGCCATCGGTAAATACTATATCATTGTAACGTTGATAAATTCTATAGATAAGAGGGAGATATTTGATATTTTGTATGTAATGAAGATTTATATAAAATTAATTTTAAAGTTTTTTTATTAAAAAACTTCCTCGAAGCATTTATTGATGGGAATCAGTACTTGAGTGCGGATAAAAAGATGCAAGCATTTGCAAAAAAGTTTCGTCCTCCTAAGAAGATTTTTCCTTAAAGTTTTCCCGACTTGTTCACCACAACTAGATTATTGACGGGTTCAACAGCACTTAGGGTGAGGTGGCTTCCTAAGAACATGGAACTTAATAAAGTGGCTAGGGACAGCTCAAGCGCCCAACCACTTCAATAGATTAGTCAAATTGCCTCATTTTATTGGTTTTTTTTTCCTTTTTCCATGTATGTCTCATGTACTTTATTTTTTAATAATATATTTGCCATTCTCCATTTTTTATATCTTTCTGAGGTGAATGTAGTATCAAAGATGCATCGCCCTCATCTCAATCGACTCTTAGATTTCCAGTTTCCACTCTTACTTCAGTGGCTCTTAACCATGTTTCAACAGGTCGAAAATGCTCATAAAAAGAGAGAGGGAACAAAGAGTGGGAGAGAAAGGGAAACTCATAAAAAAGTGAGAGAGGGGACAAGAGTGTGGGAGAGATGGGCAAATGTAAGGGATAGTGTTTTTGTCCAAATGAATGGAATTTGGAGACTCTCACAAACTATTTTGGGCTTATTCTCTTGTACTTAGCAGACACTAACCGTAAGAGTATGCTTGGCAACACACACCTGAAGTGGGTACGTGGGCAAAATGTATTTTGAGAAAGTCAGTTTGTATAGATTTTCTGTACGTAGGGAGAGTGTTTATGTAAAAAACTTCCTTTTTTAAGTTTTCTTGCAATTTTTTATTTGCCTCATAAATTGCCGTGACCTTTTCTACAAAGACCTCTTCAGAACCTCTGAAAGGTCGAGAGCGAAGGAGGGGGTGGGGGAGGGATCCTTATCATTTCGTAAACGAAGTAGCCTTGCAGCTTATCTGACCTAGTGAGGGACAATTGACGGAGTCTAATAGATGCGGTTTACCCATAAGAAGTTAATGAGGATAAAAGATGTATGCATGACTTTGGGCCCATTAATCCATGTTGATATAAGTACCATTATATATTTGATTAATTGCAATGTTGATATATACAGTATGTGGCATCATCTAATTGGGAAAAAAGGACTTAAAGGTGCATGTGTTAATTTTCATTTGACGAGTCATCTAGAAACTATCAATTTTTGAGTGTTCTTTATTCAATTGTAGATATCTAGCTACCAGGAGAAGGAAAACTTTTCCTACCAACTACAATAAACTCGTGAGAAATTACATATGATTTTGATGGCAAGTGAACGCAATGCACCAAGTGCTAATTGGTCCTCTTCCAACAAGCCTCTATTTTGTAGTAGATCTAACGGATCTAAGGATAATATATAGTAAAGATATGTCGAAATGAATCAACTTCACTATTACTGAAGACAGTTTAGTCCCAAGTCCCGACCAATGTAATAATCAAGTCCATCTGAGAAAAATATATGCTATGCCACAGTTTCCGTACCAAAAGTCAGATCATTGTGAAAGAACTGTTAATATTTATTATTTGGAAATTAATTTTTAAAATGTTATATAAATTTTGTAAGAGTTTTTTACTTTTGAATCCATATATCTTGCAATATTCCTAATAACTTTCTACAGTTTTTAAGTTTGGAGAGCTTAGTCGGAGACACTGTTGGTATGAGCAACAAGTGTTAGCTTTTTCTTAATTTAAGGGATTTTTTTTTTTCTTTTGACAATGGCCCAATGGTTGATAGGAGCTCCTACTTCAATGAGTAGGATTCAAATCTGGCAACTACTAAATATCTCCAAATATGGAGTTTCAATTGGCCAAGTGCAGAGAAATCCTGTACTTCCTTTGGGGCTAATTTTTCCACCCTATATTAGGAGGTGAGGCTCCGTGGGTTGAACTGTGTCTCCTTGTTCTCAGCGGGGAGGGGACAGAAGCATGGAAGAGAGGATAAAATCTTATGACATCCTTGCTAATATGTGGATTGTCATGTAGATTTTTATGTTATTTGTGACACTTGTTTGAGTTAGGGAATATGTGTTTTGATTCTAGCATATTTACCTGCGTGAAGTAATGACAACAACTATTAATTCTAACCATTCGTTAATTATTTCAAGTCGCATCAAAATTTCCGATGGATCCTTTATTCAACTTTGTCCTATGCATAATGTTCATTGATCAATTGAGGCATATTATGATTTTCCTTTTTTGGTCAGAATGTACTTGATGTGTATTTGGTCTACACAATTTGTGCTGCAACAACAACATTCATTTATGGTTATTATTAGTTTTATTTCTTATGGAGTGTTTGGTTGGGTTATGACACATGTTTTTTTATAAATATATATTTGACAACAAAAGTGCATTGAAAGTGGTGTTTGGTCACTGTTATTAAAATAATTTTGATAAGATCTTGCTTTACAAAACATGACAAAAAAAAAAAAAAAAGATAGACCATATTTTTTATTTTTATTTTAACATGACACGGGTGGCCAAGCCCCTACCTCCCATGCGAACTTGACCCTATGTTGTCCGACCCTTGCATGTTAGAGATTTTTTGGATATCATTTCATGGAATATTATCTCTCTCAATATTGAGAATGAATGATTTCTTGTTGACCACACAATCACCTTCGATGATGTCTCATTTAATCCAGATGCTTCTGTTTAAGATTGCTTGGTTAGAAAACTTTAAGTCAAGAATCAATATACAATAGTCCACTGGTGTCTCAAGTCTGAGGGTTAACTGTACTATTGTGATTAAGAATCTCCTAGTTGACAGTTAAGCATATGACCATCTAGGGATTCTATATTGAATCAATTCATTGAACGTACTCACCAATGAGAATCTATATGTTTACCTTAGTGTCTCCATGTAAGTGAGCTTGAGACCAGTCATCTCATTTTATGAGTAGGAATAACGCGTACTAGTCTAACTAGATACTTGATGTCCTTCTTAAATATCTTCCGATTAAGAATAATTTAAGATATATGTTAAAGAAGATTGATCCCGTAAAAGTTAAAATTTGGATGTCTTAAGAGGGCACGTGGGCCAGTACCACAACACCACATGTTGGAATGGTCTGATATGGCAAGCCCTCTTTGGTGTCTCCCTTCTTGCACAGACACAGTGAGGCGGTTAGGGGAACCTCCGTCTTAGTCGGGGTTAATCTGATTTTGGAGGATAATTGAGCTATACCTCTTTGCAGGAGAAGGGTCGTGTCCTTTATGGGCATTCTTGACCTTCTCGGGGGAGGCACATGCCATAAGGTAAAATCGCCACATGATGCCATGCGAGGCCACAAAGGGCCAAAGTTGCGTCGAATAGATGTTAGTGGGATCTAATCTTGGTTAGGGAGAGATCCCCATGTTGATGATGACAAGGGATTGTCTTCATATCTCACGACGAAGATTTTCTGATGCAGTTTATGCCGCGAGCCTGATGGACATGACCTGTGGTTTTGCCAAGTGTCGAGCATATACTAGGCTTAGGCTTATTGCCTTCCTAGGGATTCCCTTAGGATTCCCGGTGCTTGTTGGTTGGGATTAGCCCATTGGACATATGTCGCCTTGTGCAACATTTTGAGGTCCTGTGGTCGGGATGAGCCTCCTAGGGGTTCGAGGTCCTCGGGTGATCAAAAAAATCTATGTATTCCTTTTTCCGGTGGTTTTTGGCCTTCTAGGGGAATCTGGTAACCACTTGGTGCTTGATGGTTGGGATTTTTTGAGGATCTTTTATTGCCTTTTTGGCTTTTTGGGACCTTTTGACAATTCTGGGCCTTTTTAAGGTTGCAACATTTCTTGTGTGGGGTTTTTTGCATCTTTAGGTGTTCTTGAGTCTTCTAAGTAGGTGTCTAGCATTGTCCCCCTATACTCCCATTGAGCTGAGCGCCTAAATGACGGGATGATCATTTGTAAATGAGTTGTGTTTCTTAGTCTTCTTAAGTTTATACCGTTTAGATCTTATTATTATGAATTCATCATAATTCAAGTTTCACTACGTATGTCCTCATATTTCATTATAAAATTATAAATACGTATTGTACATAATGAATATGTTGTCTTTTATTAATTAATAAAATAAGAATATACATAGAAGCTACATTGGCTCGACGAACAACCATAACTAACACTTAATAGAGCAATAACACCAATTGTGCCTTTTATGCAACTCATCGATTATCTTTACATTATTAGTCACAGTGAGCCACGCAAACGTTGAATGATGTGTTTTCTTATTTCCTCAAATCTCATGTCTCGTTGGAGGCACGTTAGGTAGAAATCATCTTAATGGAGTCAACTATTCATCAAGAACAAAAAAGGAAAATGCAATGTCATTTATATCCATTGCATGCAAATATTCCAAATAAATGTTAAGTTATAAAACATTTTTCCTTTAATATAGCTTTAACCTACTTATATGGGAATATAGTAATCTAGTAACCTAGTAACATAATAACGTAATAATTTAATTAAATAACAATGTAGTACGGAAATAAAGTGGTAATGCAATGACTTGGTAACGTAGTAATTAAGTAGTGTAGTAAGTGGTAACATAGTAGTGTACTAACCATAGTAATGTTAACATAGTAATGTAGTAAGTTACAAAATAAGTAGCCGACGAATGATCCTATTCCCTTTTAAGGATTAACACTAACTACAAACAAGCTCATAAAATTCAAGTACACAATTACTATTAAATTAACCACCATCACGGTCTTTCACACCAATTTTTAGGAAAGTATGAAGAAGATCTCCAATGGCCGGCAGTAAACACGGATTGCTTCCTCGCTCATCAGCTGTGCACGCAGAGTTGAGGATCAAAAGAAACTCGGATCATATATAGATTGCCAAACAGAGAATTTAAAGTCTAAAGGGAGAAATTGGAGTTGAGAGAAAACTATGAAGGATCAATCTATGCACGTACGTAGGAACCATGTGAGGAATATGACAAGGATGAATCTACTCATCTTCTTTAGTGCATGGCGACCTTTATTTCTCCACTGCACCACGGCAACCTTTATTTCTTCATCCTGCTGTTCACTTATTAGGGTTCGTTTATTTTCATGTAAAATAGATCATAGCAAAAGTTTTTTCTGAAAAGTATATCATAATCACTTATTTGATAACCAGTAAAAGTTAAGTCAACAGAAAACTTAATTCATTCGTTCCTCTTTTTCTTGATTTTGGCATCCATAGAATAAGAGTGAATGTTCTTTTTCAAAAGGCGTGAAAATATTTTCATGACCACCAAATGACTAATATTTATTTATATTTTCTTGTAAATATATTTTCTTAAAAAATCATTTATGTCCGATTATATTTCATATGTAACCAAACAGACCTTTACTGCACTTATTTTTATATATCCTATTTTTAACTTAATTTATTTAATTTATATTTTATTTCAAATAAAATACAAATTCAATTGACAAAAGTAAAACAAAAATAAAAAAGAATCTGACTCAAATTACTATGAAGCGGGATTGACCTGCTTGATGTTCAAAATAATCGGTAGTCTGAACTCTGATTAGTAAAATATCACTTTGGTTAATCAAAGTTCAAAAAATGAGCCAACTTTAATTGTATCCGTGTTAAACAAAAATAAAAAAAAGAAAACAAGGGAAAGAGGATGGACTTCAGTCTGTCGCTTAATAGCTAATAATTAGTAATTAAAACTATTAAGGAGAATCCACCTTACTGCAAACCAAAGAAGGAACGAGATGCTTTTGTTTCTTTACACTATTTAATATCTTTATTATATGATTTTAGGACATCTTTGTCAGTTTTTAATTTTACTGTACTTTATTTATCTTGCCTTGCACAAGTATTTAAGATGTCAAATTAGGTATATCAAAATAGGGGTGTTCATGGTTTGATTTGGTTTAGTTTGAAGGTAAAATTTTAAAAGCTAAACTAAATCGAAGTAAAGAGTCAAATCGAATCAAATCAATTTGTAATAATTTGAAACCGAACCAAATCAAACCGAAATAATTCGATTTGATTTGGTTTGTGGTTTGGACCTTATAATGGGCCACTACGGTTAAATAATCCACTTTAATATTATTTTTTAATAATAATTGTTAAAAAATATTATTTGAAAATTATTTGGAGATTTAAATCTCGAAATAGACTATTATAATTAAACATCTTATCTTATTAAAGACTCAACATTTTTTTTGTACAAGATGACAATCTAAAATGTATTATCTAAAAATAATTTAAAAATTTATATCTTATAATTTACATAAACACACACTTAATCTAAGAATTTAATACTTATATTATATCCTTTTAACGTAATTCGATTTATTCAGGTTGATTTTATTTATGAACAAGAGAAATCAAACTAAATCAAATTTCTTAATTTGATTTAGTTTCAAACCAAATGGAAATTTTTAGAAGTTGAAACCAAATCAAATTGACCAGTTCAATTTAATTTTTCTGTTTGAATTAGGACTATTAATGGATATCCGAGTTCCGATTATCCGCCCTGTTTTCGTTTTTATTAATGGATATGGAAATCTGTTAAAGGCCACCCAATAAGTTATAAGAAATGGAAATGGATCTCCGATATTATAGGAGTCGGAAATAGAAACACTCATTTCCATTTCCATATCTGCTAACCCGTTTCCGTTTCCAAATTATCATATATCTTATACATTTATACATATATTATTTTACAAGATAAAAATCAAATTCATTAGATAGATATGTCTCACATCTAACAGTGAGAATATTTCTTGACAGTTTGATAAAAATAAGGCTCTAATAAAAAGTTGAAAATATTTTAAAATTTTAATATGATTTTATAACACATATTTGAGTATATTCATACGTAGATTTAGATCGATAGATAAAGTAGATTTCACAATTCAAAATTCATAGATCGCTAATTTTTACATATATTAAAATTTAGTAGACTTTAAATTTTTAAATACTAGAAGAAAGTTTATCGAAAAGTGAATGGTGATAGTGGAAAAATCCCACTAGGCCCATCAATTGAGTCCAATCCCGATTTCTGATTGGGCCGAACAACCATCGTCCGTTCTCGGCAGCCCATGTACGTCCTGGGCCGAGACGAACTCGGCCCAACCTTCCAAACTGAACTCATTAAGCCCAGGCGACCGTTGGGCCAGTTGGGCCGAAATGGGTTCGGCTCGTTCAGCGAACAGAGTGCGGGTTATTTTGCGACGGCCCTTGCGCCAACTGGGCGGAAATGGGTTCGACCCACTTACCCACCCGGATGAAATGCCGGCTGCCCACAATATAAGGTGTTTCGGACATTTCATCGTGAAACTAGGAATAGTCTTACATCGCTTGCCACAAGAAAGGAACCATCATCCCCTGTTATAAAAGAAGCGCTATTCATTGCGGAAAAGGGACACAAGAAGCAATTAAACTTATCTTTCTTTTTCTAATATTAAATCTTTCATCAGTGACTGACTTAACCATCGGAAGATTTTGCTGGACTGCTGCAACCCGGGATCCTGCTGACGTTTTCTTTTTTGTAGGAGTCGACGGCCCTTCGTCTCCAACTTCCTTTCGGCTTTGGATCCTCTCGGCCTCTCGATCATCGGCTGGCATTCGGATTCGCGTCCGGAATCCGACAGTGATAGCCTCAGCTTCAAATGGTAATAGTGATTTTAAATAGCTTATAGCGACGATGATAGTGTAAACTTCCGTTTACTTCTGTTTTCGTTTTCAATTTTCGATTTAAAAGTAGAAATGGATGCGAAAGTGAAAACACTCACTTCTGTCTTCGTTTCCGTCTCCAATAAACTTAAAAAAAAATAGAAACAAAAGATGTCATTTTTATTTCCGTCTCCGACCCGTTAACAGCTCTAATTTGAATCAAATAATGAATGCTCCTGTATCAGAATAAATTAATCAATGAATAAATAACTATGATGAATATAACTAATTTTATATATCAAAGTGAAATTAATCCTATTCAAAATAAGGAGTCTTATTCTTGGTTCTGCTATCAAAGGGAAGAGATCTGACCAAACGGGTCATGGCCCCTAACCCCTTCAAGCGTCGACCCGGTCACCCCCGTGAAACTTATAGATAAAAGGCGTACAATGCACGTCCATGTAGAATTCTCAGTTGAAGGAGATTCTAGAGGTACTCCTTCTCAAACTTATATTTTTTGAGACGATATCTTCTTAGTACACAGTTGGACAGGAGTCTAACAGTAAAGAGAGAAAGATAACTTAAATATTTAAAAATATTTTAGATCATATGAAATTTTTTTACAATGTTTAACTCTTTTCTTTTTTTTATACGATTTGTTGAAGTTATTAGTCATCCAACTAAACATCATCTTCTTCTAAAATACTTTTTGATTTTGTCTTTTTTTTTCTTTTTTAATACATGACTATTTTAACACGTCTCTTCACATGCACGTCGATTTTAGACTCTGTCAGGTGGACCACAAATACGAAGTGTCTGACCCGATTTGAAATCATAGATTCTGATATCACGTTAAAATTATTGGTAAACACCATCTTCTTCTAAATATTTTTTGATTTTTTTTTTTTTTTTTAATACAAGACCATTCTAACACGGCTGGACTCGTGTTCAAGCGTGATCTCTTTTCATACGTTTTTCCTCTTCTCACCTGCACCACCCTTCTCATCTTACCCCTTTTGCCATGCAGGAGATAGTTCCTGGCATTGATGGTTTTGAATGGTTCAAAATCGCCGGCTGCCGACGGCAGACTTTTCAAAACTCAGAAGAAAAAGAATGTGATGAGAGGTTTATATATGTGTACATACAACCTCATTTCCTCTCATGTGTGAAGTACTCTCTCGCAGCCCCAGGCAGCCATATGGCTCTTCTTCTGCTGTGCCTCTTGGCTACGGCTGCCGCCGGAGAGACAACGGCCCTCGAATACGATTCCACCAACAACGCTATCGGGACGCCGGGTGGGGAGCGGTTCCAGAGCCAGGTGGGGCTGGACTACAGCAAGCAGGTGATGGCAACTTCGTCGGATTTCATATGGAACACCTTCCGGCAGGCCTCCGCCGACCGGAAGAACGTCGACCAGGTCTCTCTTATCGTGGAGAGCATGGACGGGGTGGCGTACACCAGCGGCAACGCCATCCACCTCAGCGCTAACTACGTCGCTGGCTATTCCGGCGACGTGAGGAGAGAGGTCGTCGGGGTGCTCTATCATGAGATGGTGCACGTGTGGCAGTGGAACGGCCGTGGTGCAGCGCCGGGAGGGCTAATCGAGGGGATCGCCGACTACGTCAGGCTCAAGGCCGGGTACGCCCCCGCCCACTGGGTGAAACCCGGACAGGGAAGCCGGTGGGATCAGGGCTACGACGTCACGGCGTTCTTCTTGGACTACTGCGAGAGCGTCGGGGGAGGCTTCGTCGCTGCCCTCAACCAGAAGCTGAGGGACGGATACAGTGACAGCTTCTTCGTGGAGCTGCTGGGGAAGACTGTGGGTCAGCTCTGGGCGGACTACAAGGCCAAGTATGGCGGCTGAGGGAGCTTGCATGATATATGTGGTGGAATAATCATGTATGCTTGTATTCGAATAAAATTAATTTTTAACAAAAAATTATCTACTTGGAAAATTATTATCTCTGCATTATTAGTATTAATTTTTAACTTCCGTCCTCTCCTCCCTCAACGTCGCCCCCACAACCGATCTACTTCCTCCTTGCTCTTCTTCCTCTTTTTATTGGCCCTGCTCTGCTCCTTTCTGCCTCGCTCCTCCTCCTCCTCATCTGGCCTTTATATTTGTCCGTCTCGACTGCCGCCCTCCCTTTCCATCTCCACGGCCACTTCTTGTTTTGTACAGCTACTCCTTCGGCGCTCTTGAGGCGTAGTTGGCTTCGGCTGCGGCTACTACTATCTTGATCTCTTTTGCTGCTCTCCTCTCTTTGGTCCCCCTTTCTTACCTTCTTCTTTCCTTTTGTTCTCTACTTCCGTGTTTATCCTGTTGATGACCCGTTGTTTTGTTGGCTTATGGCGAATCCGTGGCAGTTGGTTTCAGGATGATCATCCCGTCTAGGATCTTGGAGAACCTGAGCCCCTTCCGTATGCCCTTGAGGTATGCGTCTCCAAACGCGATCTTCTTCTCTACATCAAGGTTGCAGCCTTTGCCGACAGATGTGGTCAGTGTCTCCGTGGAGCATTACCCTCCGCCGCCCCTCCAACCTTGCCTGCTGTGGCCTGTTAGTGCTTGCTCATTGACTGGCTGCACCTTAGATGGCATCCCCAATCTGAGCTTTGTGGTGTGTTTTCTCCGGCGTGCTAGCGTCACCAACGTGATGGTTCTCTCCGGCAGCGTTTACCCCGTAGTCCCTTTGTTCTCCCAATGGTCGCCCATCTGGTGTTTCATCTCCTTTGTTACTTTGCTTGTGTGTTTGTATCCTACATACGTATTCCCTGGTCGTACTCCCCCTCTGTATGGCTTCTCTGGCTTGGGTGTTTCCGGTTGTACTCTCCCAAAAAACTCACCCCACCCAGGCCCCCGTGATCCCAAAATCCCCTCCCCCCTCCCACACCACTTTATTGACCGGCCACGGTTCATAGAAGACTAGATTTGCACTCTTTTCCCTGTGAACGAAAAATGGTGGTAGCTTTTTGTCCCCCCCAAAAAAAGACATACTACGAGTAATGCTATTTTCTCCTTGAAATTCTACCGATTAATTCAGTGGAACAATAAGAATACACAAACCATCATATTTGGAATATTATTAACCCTAGGACATTCCAATATCAACTACGGCCCGAACGTAAGATCAGATGACGTGTAGTCACTGAATCACCTTGAGAGGAATGCAAGATTGTTCAACCCTATCATGGTTGCAACTGGGCATTGGAGCAAGTTTTACTCTGTTTTCAGTCGTTGATATATATTTGGCCCTTATCAATTTAGTAATAGTAGTAACAAGTTTATATTCACTGTATAATTAAGAAAACATTTTTTCTCCATTAATAAATTTAACAGTGTAATTTAAACTAGAGGAAAAAGGGTTATTTGATTTCTGTATTCATTTTTGGCCTGAGAGCTTGATCCTCACACGCTCCATGAGAAGATTCTACGGCCATCAAAAACTTTGCAGAAGAAGAACAGATCTCAGAAAGCTATCTGGACGGTGAATAGACGAGCAGAGCACCGGCCATTAGAAGGGGCACCTACAGAGAGAGAGGATGGCTAGCTCTGTGGGCAAACTCTGACTACTTGTCCCAGGGATATCTCGTGCAGTCTATTTATAGTGTCTAGGTGGTTTTTCACAAAAAGAACTCAAACTTTTCTATTCATCTCTCAAGTCTCATGCCTTCCACAAGCGATTTGAAATCTAATTGGAACCTTTCTATCTATAGTTATTATGTAACTAGAGTCCTTCATTTCTACAACGTCGTAGATACAATCCCAGAGTATGGTATATTGTCAAGCTCTCAATTTGTTGACCAGATAGGTTATAAGCTTACTAATCTCCTACTATAAACTTCTTTTTAATGAGACATTTAACCATAGTTAAGGATTTAACTTAGTGTAACTCTTTATGACATGCTTTCTCATCTACACTGAAAATGGATGATTTTCTATTAAACACTTAATTATTTTTACATAAACATCGGTAGAAAAGAGACGTTTTAAGATAGAACACTAGGGACAAAAATAATATTATTTGGACTTAGTCATAAAGTCGTCCAAAAAATTTTTACCCGTTACAAAAGATAATATCCATCCAAAATGGTAACTAGTTCTGGCTACCATAGTGTCACCGTCAAATGGCAGACATTTTGGGTTGCATCCAACAACGCATCGGAAATAGTACATTGGATGAACTTTTGTGGGATGGTTGTGATGCTTAATAAGTTTGACTTTTAAGACGGTTAAAATGTTTTTTAGGACAAGCATTAGTAATTCTTGTGCGATAACGGCAATGGTCGCCACATTAAGTTGAGAAGATTTTTTTTTAATTGTATAAAATAATTTGAGATGATCAACAAAGTTAGTTCCAAAAAAAATTATTTTTTAGGACAACTTTTCTTTTTTTTTTTGGACCAGTAAAGGAGGATCTTTTGCGACATATAATATGTAACATAATTAATATACGTAGCTAATGATGAGATAAGATCGAATTAACGTAAATAATATTCTTTATAATAAGTAATATTGATCTTTGAGTGATATATAATTTAGTCGATTATCCCAAATAACTATACATATAATATGTAACATAATTAATATACGTAGCTAATGATGAGATAAGATCGAATTAACGTAAATAATATTCTTTATAATAAGTAATATTGATCTTTGAGTGATATATTATTTAGAATATTATTTTTATACATAATAATTTTCATAAAGATATCGAATAATTTATGTTTTAAATTTTACAACTATAATGTTAATAAATATACATAAGAAAATGTTAATAATTACTATTTATATATATTAAATTAGTATATCCATATATAGCTAGTTTTTTAGATTTCGATCCCTGTAAACGTACTGAATTCAATATTAGTCCCTATATCTTATGTATTTTGATATTAATTCCTATAAAATATACAAAAATTATTTATTAGTCCCTTTGGTTAAGAACCATTACATATGAAAGAATATTCTAGGTATATTCGCTTAAGATGCCGTCTAACTCAACGGAATAAGATGAAAACTGTTAGAGAGAGAGGGAGAGAGAGAGAGAGAGGTCCTCCTCCTCTGACGCCGGCCAACCGTCTACCAAGCACCCAAGTTACAATAATCTCTTGAACTTGGCTCTCATGTACATCATCTCTCCCTCCTCCATTGCCCTTGACAATAGCCTGGCACCCATCGACACCGGCTCGACCACCTGCAGCACCCACCACTCCACTGGCCTACATGTTCGCCGCAATGTGTACTGGTACTTCCTCCCATTGCGGAATGTCCACCAATGCGGTTCCTCCAATAGCCGCCGTAGTCCCCTGCGGCCACCGTCGCAAGCCTCTTCTATCACTGTCCCCTTGAAACTCAACACGATCGCGTGGGGTGCCTACTTGCTCACGGACGGCGCTGCGGGGGGTGGGACTTCTTTTGCTAACTAGCGCCTTCAGCTTCTTCGCCTTAGTGAGTGTTGTAGGGGCAGCCTACCAACGGCATCTGCCCCTCCTACCTCCCTGCTCTCCTCCTGTCCCCTGCACCTGACCCATTGCCACCTCATGAAGAATGGCAAGAGTTAGGCCCCTGTACCCCACTCCCTCCACCACTACCTCCCTCGCAGCGCAGCCACTAGCCTTGGCATCCCCCCGGATGAGCTATCGTACAGAGGTGGAGGAAGCCTTTGGCTCTAATTGGGGATTAGAGAGAGAGAGAGAGAGAAGCTGACAGCAGGGGAGAAGAAGAGGGGCCGCTGCACGAAGCATGGCAAGGGTTGCCCCCCTCTCCACACATCCCCCACTAGCCGACCCCTTACCCCTAGTGCTGTTGCCGGCCCCATGTTGTGTAGCCACTGCCACCGGATGAGCTCCGGTGAGGAGGTGGAGAGAGAGAGAGAGAGAGAGAGGGACTTAACTGGGGGTGTAGCAAAGTTAACTTAAATTTAACTATAGTAAAGTTAATTAAATTTGACGGAAGTAAAAGAACTAAAAAGTAAAAACTTTAAATATACATGGATTAATTTCAAAATACACAAGATACGATGACTTATTTCAAAGTACGTAAGTTAGAGGGATCTAAATCGAAAAAATCCATATAACTAAAAATAATATATATATTTTTATTCATATATATATATATATATATATATAAACTTAAATTACGAAAAGATCAGAGTGTGTGTGTGTATATAGGTGTGTATGTGTGAGTCTTCTGTCCATCCACTTAACAAACTAGTTACTTTTAGTTACTTTTCTCTCTGTACGTATGTGTGTGTGTGTCGGAGCGCACGGGTGCGTATGTGTGACTTTGTGTATATATGTGTCCTACAGCTTTTCTCTCTCTTGAGGCCGTGTGCGTAATTGATCACCTATGTGCAAACTATATATTCATCCTTTTAACAACTTAACTATTTCTCCCTCCCTCTCTCTCTCTCTCTCTCTCTCTCTCTCTTTATATATATATATATATAAGTACCATAGTGTGCTTGCTATAATATGTGCGATTAAACTGAATGCACTATTTTGATTTTATTTCATGTTAAAAAAAAATATAATAACTTTTTAAAATATGTAATTATCCTTCCTAAAGTTGTTTTCATCCTTTTGGATTTACTTTTTATCGTTGAATTGTGACCAATTCAATCTTAGTTATCCGATTTTACGTACGTAAATTGGTGATGAATACTAAAATTTCGAAGGATGAGAACGATCTTAGGAGTTAATTTTATAATTTCATAATGTTTTTGACTATTTTTTTTATTTTTTTAAAAACAAGATTTGTGTGCACCTGATATATGGCTAAGATTGAGTTTTAGGATCGGACACGATCGGACGACCAACTAACACTCTAAAGAATGGAAACAACTTTAGAGGATGGGCAATTGAATATTTAAAAATTTATTAAAATTTTTATTTTTTTAAATATAAGGATTGGTCCAAAATAATGTGTACGCAATGAAGCAAATCATATTCTAGCATCTCTCTTTCTCTCTCTCTCTCTCTATGGGATAGGATTCAAGGCACCTCGGGATGTATCTAACTTAGATGCACCCCCCGCAAAACCCACCATATCCATGTAAAAAAAATAAAAAATATCAATAAATTTTAAATATTTAAATAGTACCTTAAGGTTGTTCCCATTTTTGGGATTTTAATTTTTATCGTTTGATCATAAAAATCAATCAGTGCCATTCGATCATATATATATCAAAAAATATTTTTAAAAAATATTAAATAATAATTAAAAATAAAAAAAATCATCAAATTAACCTTTAGGTTAATCTCATCTCTTGTAATTTCAGTTTAGATCTCAAGTGAAAGTACTATATTTTTTTTTTTCAAACTTTAAAGATGTCATACAATCTCTCTCTTTACAGTGGGTAATTGATCACATATGTGCAAACTAATTATCTATCCATCATTTTAACAATCTCTCTCTCTCCCTTGTATACATACACACTATCAATGCTCTCCCCCCCTCTCTCTAAATATGCAAGATATAAGGAGTCTTTTTTTTCTATGTTCAAAGATTTGAATGGACTAGAAATTAAAAAACCATCTATTTAATTGTGCATGAGTCAGGAAGTGATCCTGGTGATTGATCAGCTCTGGTGCTAATCAAGGAAAACGGCATTTGAGGCAGCAGAGCATCAAAGTAACAATAGTAAAAGAGCAATGGCAAAACAGGTGTAATCAAACAAAAAGGCACGTTGGAGAAATCGGATCACATCTAGAATTCGGGTACAACGTACCTGACATGATGGCCTGCTTAGGTTGAGTGGAAGATTCATGTCAAGGGCCATCCACCAAGTCCGGACCGTCACCTGTCCATATCGTTAACCTCACATCGCTAAACATAACCGGCCGGACCGACACCTGTCCATGCCGTTAATCTCACATTGTTGGTCATAATGAACCGCATAACATAGCGATCCTATAAAAGAAGAAGAACGATTTGTTTTAACTCAACTTACTAATTCTCTCTTTCTACTTCTCATACTCTCTCTAACTTAATCATTGGAGTGAGATCTCCCAAACCATTTCGGAGACCATTCTAACTGCTTCATTATGCAGGAAATATCTGTGTTAGAGTGGAGAACTCATCCTCAGATACGCCCCGACATCTAAATTTGAGAACCGGAGTTCGTCTTCAACAGGACACCACATGGCTTCAATGGGAAACCTAAACGTACCCAAAAAAGAAATCTACAGATCCCAAGTCCTAACCAAAGCTCACCGTCTTCGCTCCATGACACATTTAAGAACGCACCTCTAAGCACAAAATATGAAGAACCCTACTCAAGAACGACGTTCTCTCCATAGCCTCACAAACACGATTCAAGTATTGTAAATAAAAAATAAAAAATAAAAGAAAACAAATGCACGTATCATGCAAAACAGTAAACAAAGAGCATAAGAGCATAAGAGATCACAATTCAGAGGCAGGGGATGATCATATCATATGGAGAGGTAAGCAAGGCCTACAACAGATCCGCCACCATCAAGGCTTGATCCGGCGCCGCCCTCAGGATCTCCCCTTCTAACCACAGCCCCTTCTGCTCTCATTGCTGTAAAGAGTGGGTGGAGATGGTACAAAGAGGTTGCAGAAAATTAAGTTTGCATATTGGCGTTACAAATAAAAAGTTATAGAGGTTAAGGCGTTCATTTCAAAGAAAAATATAAAGCATTATCTTTCGTGTTTTTTGCATATATATCCTTCAAAAACATTGTAATTGCATGTATACCCTCGATTCTCACATATTATCATCAATACTTCTGCAATCTTCAAAATATTTCATTTATGTCCTTGCCGTCAAACTTAGGTTAACTTGAACAAAATATGTCAAAAATATTACATAAATCATGACATCGTTAGAAGTATCGGGGATACAAAATACAAGATTTTAGTATATTGAGGAGTATATATGCAAAATATTAGTGAATTTAAGAGTATTTATGTCAAACCATTAGATAGAGAGATATAAATGTAACATTTTGAAGATTGCAGGAATATGGACGATAATATTTGAGAATTGAGGGTATACATACAAATATGTTATTTTGAGGAGTATATATGTAAAAACCCTTATCTTTTTGACTAACGGGGCGTGTACAGGACCTTATTGAACAAGGTCAAAATCAGAGATTGAGTGGAATTTGGTGGAGAGTTATAGTGAGTTATTGGCTGGCTGAGATTCTAATAGGCAATCTAATGGCCTATATTCATTCTGGACACATGGAATATACTTAGAATATTTTGTTATTCTAAAGCTATATAGTAATATAGATAAAAGCAAACCCTCGCCTTACAGTAAGTAAAATTGCATTTTATGGCATTAGATCTCTGATCTCTCCGCTTGTGGGGAAAGTCTTTGGATCGATTCTTGCTCCTCCTCAGTGAGAGTGACTTTTTTTCTTTTTTTTTTTAATTTCAAGTGACCTAAGTTTGCAAAAAACATTTTACTCATCATGATTTTTGCACATTCAACAGATGGTGACAGTGTAGTTAATACTTTTAAAAGAGTAAGAATAACATTATCCAACAAATATTTGGAGTCCTACATAGCAGTTGGTCTTGACATCTTTCTACACAAAGCAGTCTCTCATGCATATTGAGGAGGAGGAAGTGATTGCGGCGGCGGCGGCGGTGGTAGAGTAGGAGGCGGCGGTGGCGGTGAAGAACTCCCAACCCTCCAATTTGACCCTTTATTTGCCACCGGAGCTGGAGGTGGCCGGCCTCCTCTCAAACCCATGGATCTCCTCCAAACCTCCCCATAAAATCCTGGCGTCTCCCCTGCTTGGCCAGTTCTCCTGCCGGGGAAAACCTCAGCAGGACCACTCCTGGAGCAAGCAGAGAAGGCCCACGAGCTCCCCCAACTACCTGGTTGGTGTTATCCACATCCAACGTAAATTCTAATCAGTCCGGAAAGAGATGTGTGCAAACAGCTAAATGGATTATAGAAAGACCAATCTTACCTGAAACAAGGCAGCCGGAGGCAACGAGGAGGAGGAGGAGGAGAAAGGTCGCCACGGCCTTGGCCTCCGTGACCACGCCTTGGTAGCCTCTAATGGTGCCGACGAAGAGTGCAGCAGATGAGACCATGGTTCCTCAGTCGTTTTTGAGCAGAGGATTCTGCCCTGTCACTGTTATGGCAACCCCCACGTGAAAGAAACCGCGTTTAGAGAGCCCCATACTAGTCAAAACTACGACATCATTTTAAGCTCGGTATCTTTTTTCTTTTGTTAATCTTTTGTTTCTGGCGTCGAGGAAAGACATGCTTTTTACTCTATCTCCTATTAAGGGATTATTTTATTTTTAGGGTTCGTGTGTTTCAATGTGAAACCTCGTAATTCACCGATTTCAAAATCACTTCTTTTAAAGCAAGTGAAATTTTTTGATTTTAAAACAAGAGAGTATTTATTTAGTTGTTTGTAAAAAAAAAAAACAAGAAAATACTTAAATCTTCTTATTTTGATTCACTATAAATATCTTTTATAAACTAAAACGAGGAAATTAAGCTGTCAAATGGGCAGCCAAGGTTGAGAATATGATTTTATTTGACATTATCTTACATTATTACAAACATCTGAAAATACCGTAGAATAAAATAATTGTTATAGATTAAGCTGTTAAAAGAGACAACCCCTTGATACAAACTATTCTAAGACATTGGTTTTGAAATCACTGATTTAAAAAAAATGAAATTTATTAGTTTTGAACCAAAAATAGAAATTGGATAAAAGAGTAGCATATAAGCCAACACGATCCTGAGATCCAGTGATTTGCAGCACTCTAAAATCATGATAGATTATGGAAAATAATCCAAACATAAGAAAAGAATTATTTTATGATATCTTTTGATATTTTATGCTAGTTTATGGCACACCGAATTGACTTCATCTTTGGCCAATTGGCATGCCAGAGAAAGAGAAAAAGCGCCTATAAGGATAAAGACGACATAGACTCATAATTAGTTAAATACTGTGTGGAAATAAATAATCCAGTAGAATATATCTTAGATTTGTCAAAAAAAAAAGATACAGACTAGAACTCAGTCAAAATGCATGATACGCTCACAATTCAAACTAAAATTTAGCACAGACGGCATATAGGATCAACCAAAGAATATATATATACTCACAAATTGAACAAATTAATTCCCATCCATAAGACCAAGAAACAAAATCTTTATTCTAAAGGAAAAAAAGCACTTAACTTAATGCCACTGAAGTAGAAAGCTGTGATCATGTCAAAGAAAGGAAAAGAAGCAGAAATATGCAGAATGTTGACAGCAATGCTATTATGCTCAAAGAAACTACTTGGGAACTGGTGAGAGAAGGCAAGTACACACAAAAATAAATGGATAAGCTTGCTGCTTATGTGTTCTCTGCAAGAAAATGTAGGGTATTTTAAAAGATTGGTAAGTAGTGGAGAAGAGATGAGAAGGGATAGAGACCGTGACGGTGGCGCCGTTGATGTGGCGGAGAACCATGGCGGCATAGAAGATGTCGACGGCGCTGCCAGTGGACGGAGACGACAGCGACGGCGGCGCTAATGTGCGAGCTGCCGGGATCCTAGGGTTCGGGCAAAGCGGCGGCAGCGTGGGAGCGGCCGAGTGTGGGTGGTGTGGGGTTGGGGTTGCTGGGTAATTGGGCCGGGATTAAATTAAAGCCGGTAGTTTACTTCTGTTTTACGGGGGAACAATGCTTCTGCTGGTTTGGCTTGCTGCACCTACAGGCAAGATTTTTTTTTTTGAGTAACAGCATGCGATGCAGCATAAAAAGTGAGATTTTTTTTTAAAAAATTATGATCGGTTTCATCATATCTTATGTGTCTGTATAATCTGATCTTTGATCAGAGGACTTAATTTTTTTAAAAAAATAAAAAATCAAACTCTAATTTTTTGGGTCCGGTCTATTAAGGGCTTCTTTTTAACTATTTGTTGGAGCTTGGTTTTGATTTCTTAAATTTTTTTGGGGGGTGTGATGGAAGATCTAATTGTCAAACATGTAGGCACAGTGGGATTGACCACAAGATTTCAAAATTTTTTTTTTACTTCGTCTTTTGGGCCGCATCGCATGCAGTGCAGTGCAGTGACTTGCTGGTGCCACAGTATTACTAGTTTTTTTGGCTTTAGCCTACTACATGTTTGTATAGTCCAATATTTGATCAGATGATCTAAAAAATTTTACAAAATAAAAATTTAACCCCAATGGACAGCAGAAAAAGTCGTTAATGACTGAGCCAATTCTAACAGTTTTTTAATTTGTCCCATTAGAGACCGGCCTATGTAGACACCTGAGACATATTAGGGAAATAGTTAGTTAAATATGGTATGGTTATTATACGGCAAAAATACATTCTAATATAATTTGGTTTAGAATTTGAATCAGACGGTCAAACATCTGGTCACATAATTAAAATATTAAAAAATATTCAGTAAGAAATCTATAAATTTTTTTTATCAAGATTTTAAATAAATAAAAATAAAAATTATAATCATATAATAAAAATCTATAAATTTATTTTCTTTGCTGCACCACCTGCAGCACCCAATGACGGGCTGGACCGGCTCTGCACAGCCGGGCTGGTACCGGGCTTGGGCTGGGCCCCGCCGTGCTTCGAGTTCATCAGGCCCGGCCCATAGACCTCACTTGGATTTTTGATGTCAAAACAATTAACGACGTTTGATTTTTTTTTTTTAAAAAGACTAACCTGCCCTTGTATTTTGCAATTTTTTTTGTGAATATGCCTATATAAAGCTCAATATGCACGCATAAACGCGAATCCTAAGGGCATACTAGTTATTTACGCTTTTAAATCAACGCAAATCCCAAGCGCAAATTCTTCCCGCAATACTTCGTTGGAGGAAAATGGACGAACACTTGGCAGTTTTTATTTTCTCCATACAAAATAGAGGTGATTTCAATTGGCTTATTCTTCATAACTGACTTAAAAACACAAATAACATCTTCCATTAGTCACCACTATATACGCTTTAATTAGGATTGTTTACTACAATATGTCTTTATCGCAAGAAGACTGATACCTAGATTTTCTCCTCTAATCCATGGAATTCTATCCTCCACCCTTATTAGTTACTTCCCCTTTTTAACACGCTAGTAGAGCTTGCATGAGAACTTGACCTACCATTGGATATGGCTGTTTACACTGGGTGTTGCCTTCCCATCGCTTCTCTGAGCAATTGTTTGGTTTGATGTAAAATATTGTAAAATATGAAGTTTAAAATTTCCAACTTTTATTTAACAAAAAAATTAATTTTAAATGATTATTGGTTCTAAAACCTAGCTACTCTTTTCATTCTTAGTAGTCTTGAATTAAAAATAAAAAACAACTAAAAATATTTTAAACTTGCATGGCCTTGAATATTGTTGATCAAATTGAAAGTTTAATTCTCTTATCAATCGGTGTTTAGCTACTTCAAAAGACCATATACTTCTGGTTGCACACGTAATAATGGTAGGTGCTAAACCTAATTTAAACTAAGTTAAGCTTATATCTAATTAAGTCACACCTCAATTAATGCAATAGTGAGGATGAAAGACTTGATCAACTATATATAATTAATCTTATTTCTGTTAATCACCTAAACATAGGTGCACCCCATTTTTAGAGAATAATAAAAGGCATATCACTGAATGTTCTCTTAATTGATTAGACAACGTTAAGTGTGGTGACATGAATAAATTCAGCTTCGAGGTTCCGTGGCAACTAAAACTTTGCACACTTCAGTAACATTAATTTTATGAAAGAGATAAACGAGTCTTCATCCAATCGCTATTTTTCTTAAAAGAAAATATATAACACAATATTATAGTGCTACGATCGAGTTTGTATTATATTTGTTGCCACACCTATATATTATGAACTGTCTAATCATTTAATTATACAGTTCTAATCCAAAATTCTCTTGAGATGCTCTCGACACAGTTTTGTGAGACCAGCGTGAGATCAAATGACTAAACGATCTTCACTGAATGTGGCAAAATGTTAAGGTAACAGATGTACTGGTAACGGATGTAGTACTTTTGAAAGTCCATGGTGAAAGGTTTTCCATCTAATTATCATCCTTAAATTTCCTATGAAATAGACAGTTAATCTGTAAGAATGTAGCATAAAGTTCTCGTGTGTGCACACTTTTGTTTTAATTGGATAACATTTCCATGAAAAAAAAGAACATAACTGTAGATTGCACAAATAGTTTGTTTATGGTACATCTCTTAAGGTGAGTTATTAGGATGACGTACGATATCTTGTAACTTCGACCTTTTAAATATGAGTTTGAATCATTTCAGTATAACATTAGACTAAACTCTCATAATAATTAGTTCCAGAATACCATGTGTAAAATAGGTTTGCCTTTTGAGTCGCATATTGAAGTTAGCAGTTTTTTCTTTGTTATCAATTTAGCAGATTTTTAATAAAACATAAATCACTTAAATATTACTAAGAACATACGATTACAACTATAATTTAAAATACAACTCAATGCGCACTTGAATACAACTTAAATTACTGCATTAATATCATATTAGGGTGTATTTTAAAATTATTTAACTTTAAAATAATGAAATCGTACCTCGTCACTTTCTCTCTCCGTGCAGAAGTATCATGATGTTTGGTTCTCAACTATAACTAATCAGGTGCTGCTAGAGCGCGGTCTATCGTCAAAACTGAACGACCACAAGTAACAGCCGTCGGCGACTCCACTGTCCTCGGCTCCGAGGAATCATCAACGTCATGCTCATAATCCAACGTCCACTCAGGACTCGGAAAACCTGCCAAGTTAAGGGTCCTCAGACCAATGCAACGTGCTCCTCCCAGTGGGGTCACCCGAGATTAAATACTGCTGACCAAATTGGAGTGGGGTACAGCTATCAATGCAAAAGAGTCGGTGTTGATATAAAGTAGATTTATGATTATATCTATTAAGTTATCAGTTTAAAAATATTATTTATTAACAATCTTATAAGTTAATAATTGATCAAATAATTAAATTTTAGTGTAAAATCATGGACTACTAAATGAATTAGACGGTTAGACCAAAGTCTAATGAGGTTTCGGAAGTGAGTCAGTGGGATCTTGAAGCACCCTCGCTTGAATTGGGCTGTACGATTGTAAAATTCCAGTGGGGTCGTGTGACCCCACTGCCTACAAACTAGATCCGACACTGGCTCCTCCCATCACCACCAGCTGGACATTCCCAGAGGACGCCGCCTCCCCGCGTGCGTGCCTGGCGGCCATCTCGCGGATCTGCTCCGGTATGAGGCGACCGCCTACCGCAACGGGGAGATCACTTGGCAGGCGGTCGGAGAAGTTGAACGAGGCACGGGGCCCACGCCGGTATAAGACGGCGTCGTCGTAAGCCCGGGCAGCCTTCTCGGCCGTGTCGTGGGAGCCGAGACATATCCTCTCCCGGCTATTGAGAAGCCGCACCTCTGCCACCCAGCTACCCCACTTACGCATCCTCACGCCCTTGTAGCGTGGGGCCGGTGCATCCTGACGGCCTTGGCCGCCCCTGGTGGAGGAGGAGGAGGCCCCGTTCTCCATAGCTGAACCCTACCCAGCTGGGTCTTTGTTGGACACGAGAGAAAGAGAGATGACTATATATAGAGATCAATGCAGCATGTTCGTACCTCGTTCGTTCGAAGTTAATTCTCATGTGCGACTACCAACTTCCCGCCTGTGACTTGCATATATACTTCCCGTCAGCATCTTTTTCAGAATTTTTAACCCCAAGGAAAAACTTGTTTAAAATATTCATAATGGAAGCGGCAACGATGAGAGTTAGCAATTTGGACGTTTGTAGTGCATCCATCGTAACACAAAGTCAAGTGACGACTCAGCAGTCTTCGAGTCAATCGTAGTACAAATCCTTTTCATATATAGGCTGTCTTGAAAATGTATCTCATGTCTCTTAGGCTCAGTTTTTTAGCTGAATAGGATCCCGAATAATTGGTATAAGGGCTTAAACACAGTTTGATTGGAGGGATTTTTAATTTCTTCAATTCTTCTAATTTTTCAAATTGAACCTGAAATGTTTAATTTTTTCAATTCCTCTCATTATTCTAATTATATCTTTTATTTCACTCTTTATTTCACTCCTTCCTATCAAATCACTTGGAATAGGGCGATGTAATTCTTCTTATTTTAAGTTGAATATCAATAATTTAGTAAATCAAAATATCTCTTATTCTGATTTAAAAAATTCTCAAAATCTTATTATGAGATAAACAATTCTGAAAACAAAGTGAGCCTTACTGTGTGGGAAGAGGAATTCATCTTACCGACTTGTAGAGGCCAATGTATTTAGACTCATAATGAAGTAGGACTCTTGGATTTAGACTAACCATCTTAAAAAAACTAGCTGCAAACAAGAACCGCCTAGTAAAGGGAAAGAACGCACTGCGCATATATACCCAGGTTAGAACTTTCTTCCTCTGGGAGAAATGCCATCAACTTTGATTACAGCAGTGAGCATCATTTTTATTTTATTTTATAAAAATTTAAGGGGTAAGTGCACTTCTAGTGGAGTCTTCTATATATATATATATCGTTCGATCTTTGATGTGAAGGATTTAAAATTTAAAAAAATCAGAATTAATATTTATTATTTTTTTAAACAATTTGGAGGTGGGACAACTCTAATAGAATCACATGTAGTATTCGATCTTTGATGGGAAAGATTCAAAAATTTAAAAAACAAAAAGAACAATCAAACGGCACAACTGACTCCATTAGAGTTGCTCTCACTCCTTTGAATTTTTTAAAAATAAAAAATATATTAATTACTACAATTGTCTGATCAAAGTTGACAGGCAATTACAGGCGGGCATGGCAGCATCACAGCTATGCCCCTATTGCAGCAATTATTTCTCCACAAAATAACATGGAGTCATCTGAACCTTTACGTGGGCCTTAAAATTTTACTGGTTGAGCGAGATTTATTCTTTAAACTCTAATGAATGCAGCAAGTTCAACAGATGTTTAAATTCTAACCAATAGAATTTTATGGTCAATGCAAAGGATCCGAATCCGGATGTCACAACCCTAACGTGCGATCTTGGATTCGTGACGTCGTCAGCATTGTGATGTCGGTGGGGAGTGGGGATCGAGATGCCCACGTAGACTGACACACGTGCACGTAAGCGAAGAGGCACATGCATGGCCGTGGCGGGGCCTCCCGGCGGTGATTTGTGGCCCCATCCTTCACATGTGGCCACATTGACAGGCTAACAGATGAGGTGGCATCTTGTTTTAAAATTTTATCATTTTACAAAAAAAGGAGCCTAGAGATAAACCGTCTTGAAAAGAAATATATAGCCACATTTGATAACAACCGATGTGAAGTAAATTTTGGCTGCAATACAGCCAATCCTAGACTGGCCAATGTTGCAGTAACTTTACTACACCGTATCTTCACTAGTTCAACTCTCTCCCTATATGTCCAATTAATGAAGAAAATGACAGCATTATGTTTTTCTACGAAGTGCTCGACACATAAAGATATATAATTGAGTAAAATTAGGTTCATATTTCAACACGGCCTTCTATAGTAAAGTAAACTCCTTATAATGGGCCTGGGTAATAAACAAGCCTGAATTTGTTATTTTTCTTGATTTTTTTTTTTTTACTCTTTTTGGATTGTGATCTTTTAATGATAACAAAACTTAGCATAATTCAAATTTGCTAACATTTCTAAGTAATTTTGTATGTTATTAAATTGAAAGGGAAATTGGCGTTTAAGACGTACATTTTAAACTGAAAGCACCGCGCAGCCACCCCCGCGCGGACCTGAGCGTCCCTAACCACAGCACTACGTACGTCGGTACGTGTTGGCAAATCGGAAGACGCTAATTATTTGTGATTCTAAATGGATCAAACTTAGTAAGTGCTTACTCTAAGTTAAATTACATGACAACGATAAAAATGATCTAACTTAGATATCCACCCTCTTATCTTTAAGTAAATATATATGAAGTTCAAGTCTCTCTAAACGATACCTTGATCAACTGACTTCCTTTTATTATAGTTTTCGTTCGGTTGTTGGATACGGAAAGAGATGTTTCCTTATCATTATGTCTAATGACCATGTATCTTAGACTATAAACTCCGGTTAACGTTAAAGATGAACATTTGAAATTGTCAATTTTTTTTTAGGTTTTTGCATATATACACCTAAAAAATATTGTATTTATATTTAGACCTCCAACTCTCAAATGTTGTCGTCATTATCTCTGAAATCTTCAAAATATTACATTTATATCCTTCGTTCTAATTAAATTAAATTTCAATAAAATGTGCTAAAATGATTTCATAAATCATGATAACATCAAAGTGTCAGGGTACACATTAAAAATTGTAATGTGGAGGGGTATACATGTAAAATGTTAGTAAATTTAGAGGTATCTATGTAGAGTCTTTCGATGGAGGGGTATAAGTGTAATATTTTTTAAGATTTCAAGAGTATTGACGACAATATGTGCGAGTTGGGTTATAGATGTAAATGCGATATTTTTCAAAAAGACATGCAACCAAGAACCCTGTTTTTTTTTTTTGCATCCCCACCGTCACTCCAGATCAAAACACCCAAAGGATGCTTCTATTGTTATCTTTTGATAACTCCCTCTAATTTGACTATTTACAAAAAAGTGTCTACAATCTCAACTTTCTTATAAAAAAGTCTCTCTAACTACCTTTCGTGACAAATTCATATCTCCTTGGGCAATAATTTTTATGACACTAAGCGCTTTTTACCAATTCACGAGAGTTCGTGGAGATTTTTTAATAAATAATTATATTACAGAGACTTTTTTGTAAATATGCAACATTTTCATGAGTTGAAGTTTAACTATATCTTATCTTTTATGTAATGTCTAGCATTGGTACGATGCCTACTACCCAATAGATTATAAAATTGTTTTTGTTTGTCAAAGAGAGAGCCAATAGCACAAACTCTTTACTTGTGAACGTAGACCATCCACAATCTTCTTATATATTCACAGTCAACTTTATCTCGACGCGGACTTGGACTAAGAGTCATGCATCAAGCTGGCAAGAGGAGGACGTACGAGACAAGCTAGATATCGACGAAGAAATTAAGTATGGAAGCCAAGAATATGTTTTATTTAAACACAACTTGTTGTGTGTCTTTACACGCGACTCATATACCTACAATCAAAACAAAGACAAATGTTAGAAGACAACCATTGGAAAAGACAAACTAAGATAAAACAAAGACTCATATACCTACAAATAAACTTCTAATTTCACACTTCTAATTAAAGACCTAAACCATAAACACAGACTGAGATAAACAAAGCTTCTTAATAGTCATCATATTTCTTCTCCTAAGGTCCTCAAGGGAGGATGACACTGATATTTCCACAAACATTGTCGACAATATTGCAGCATTATTTTTTTGCTGTGTAATCCCTTGTCAAAATATTATATTATTCTCAGAGTGGAAGTAGAGTTTTATCATTTTACAAGAGCTGTCCTTGATAGGGAAAGGAAGACTGACATGCCTGATAAGTAAGTATATAGCCGGCATTATTGACAACATATGTGATACTACATCTAGACGCAACAGTTATATTATGTGATAATTTTAGTTTTTATGCAACCATTTCTAATGATAAAGATAAAGACTAGGTACAACAAAACAAGTACAAAGAGAAGATTTTTTTATTTTTTTTTTAATATTAGGACAAGCAAAGATTTACTATTCGATTCATTAATTAACCTTGTGGTACTGAAACCTGTTGTGTGGGAACTCTGCCAATTCAAATGATCGGGGAAAAATTACACCGAAAAAGAGTAGATGATTTTTTTTTTTAAAACTTAATTTACCGCGTTCCTAAAGTCTATCAATTTATGGATATAAGCGTTTCCATCTTCTAGTTTTTTTTTTTGTTTTTTTTTTTATATTGATCCTTATAAATATAGTAAATTAAAAAAAAATTCATGTATCTTGTATATTTTGATGTTAGGCTTTATAAACTTAATATAATTTTGTAATAAGTCTTTCCAATTAAGAATTATTTAAATAAGTACATTTTTCCTTTCAAATGTTAATAATAAAACTACAAGTGAATAATCGCAAAGTGACAATGAAACTATGACAGTATGAATGCAATAAGTACGAAAATAAGAAAGATGAAAGGATAGGGAGAATAAGAAGAATGCGAAATATGTATCATGTTGGACATTATTATGCCTCCCGTGGGAGGATGGGGATTTAATCCCTGCTCTCGGCAGATGAGCGGGAGTGGGGTCACTCCCTCTCTTACTCCATTATGTGGACTCCTTATTTGCTGCAGAAAATTTTCTCTATTTTTGGGATTCTATGTGGCCTTTGCTGGTTTAGGTATCTCCTTATAATTTACTAAAGTTTAAGGAAACACATTTTGAGTATTGAATATTTATTAAATTTTTTTCGATACATTCCTTGTACATTAATTGTTCATTATATAAGTTAATAATACGCTCTTCTACGGAATAAAATTACAACAATATTTCTTCCTCAATCATCTCTTACATCTTTTTGAACTTGCATCGCTAATCTTGGTGTGGTTGTTAAACAAATTGCAAGTTTCATTCGTCATCCCGAACTTCCATGGCGACTAAAACCTTGTACACCATTGTAGCATTAATATTACAGAAGGGGGACAAAAGAATCCCATTTCATTGCTATTTGTTAGCATGGTTTTATATTAAAAAGGAAAAAACATAAAAATCAGCTTTGAGCTTCCATGGTGACGAAAACCGTGTCACAGTTGTAACATTATTCTTATGAAAAGGGGACAAAAGAGGCTCGTTTCATATCTGTTT
Source organism: Zantedeschia hybrid cultivar (assembly GCA_030544215.1). NCBI lineage: Eukaryota > Viridiplantae > Streptophyta > Magnoliopsida > Alismatales > Araceae > Zantedeschia > Zantedeschia hybrid cultivar. The sequence goes on from JARZZO010000011.1 coordinate 16,726,064, forward strand.
TTATTCGAAAAACATGTATCGTAATACATATTTTTCATTATAGTCGTTGCCACAGTTATTGTGAATCGCCAATCATTTAAGTAGAATTTTAATTCAAAAATCTATTAAGATGCTTTCGACACAATTTTGAGCGACTAGTAAGTGATGAAATGATCAACAATTCACAGTATGCGTGGCAAAAGGTACGGTAGCGAGGGTGAAACTTTTGCAAGTCCATAGTTTGAAAGCTTTTCTATCTAATCGTTAGAGTTGTGTTACAAAATATAAAAGTTTTTTTTTCTTTTTGTGTTATTGTCTTGTGACTCTTTCGCTCTCTTTTAGTCCCATAGTAAAAGCTGTTCTGTTATGCGTACCCTCCTCTCTGAATTGGATAACATTTCAGTGAAAAGTAGATAAATAAATATAATGCACAAATTGATGGTCATGACATCTCTCAAGACTGAAAGATTTCAAACCAAAGTTAGATCTCGTGTGTTCAGATCCGGCAGTGGCCGGCCGGAGATTAGATCGTTTAGATCTTAGAATCATGTCTAGACATAGAACACTAGCTAACAAATATATTATGAAATAGCAAGTACACAAACATAAAGGCGCAAGCAATATTCTTATCGGCTTTGCTACATGTAACATCCTCTTAAGCCCTATGCAAGCCCAGGAGGAGGGAAGGCATTAGAAGTAGATGGTGATAATGGTGGGGGTGATGAGGGTGAAGACGGCGGTGGCGGTGATAATGGTAGCGGCCACGGTTCTCTCAGCGGTGGCCGCTCCGGCGGATTTAAACTAATGGTCTGGTGTCTGCGAGGAGGGGGGGGATAGGCCCCAATCCTGGAGCCTAAACTCCTGCTCATCCTTTTGTTGCCGGAGAACTTGAGATTAATCCTCCCGTGGTTGGCTATGTCGCCGGAGGGCACTGCTCCAAAGCCCCGAAAGTGATGGTCTGTGGCAACCTCCGAGATTTCCATGGCTCCACCTGCTGTTATATATCATCCCCAGGAACAAAACTTAGAACAAGCAAACATGTTATTGATCGCCCACAGAGACGTGATCATCTAAACACTGATTCAGATTATAGAAGAAGAATCTGGAGTGGGAGTAAGAGAGAGTTGCTAAGTCGCCAAAACACCAAATATATCAAAGTGCTTACCATGACCAAAATCAAATCCATTGAGAAGAAAGATGAAACTGAGAAGTGTCGCCACTTGCACCTTCGTCAGGAAGCCGGACATCCTTTGGAGTTTGAAGAACAAGAAGGCACTTACCTGTCCGGCAAACAAGGTTGGTGCTCTATAAATAGGAAAAGAAGTGAGTGGGAGAGAGTGTGGAGTGTGTTGGCTAATGTGATTTAGGGCATGAGACCTCTCTCTTCCAGGGAAGGTCCTACATTCAAATTCTGTTTTCAACAATTGCACAGGAGAAGATTTGTCTCATGGCTCTGTGAGTCTGCCTTGAGGATTTAGTGGGGCATGTACAGTGAGTCCTCAGAGATTGTCTCAGATGCAGAATTATTATCCAAGCAAGCAGAATTATTAGATCATGTAAAATGCTCTCTTTTTGGGAGAAAAAAAAAAATCGGACTTTGTCCAAAATTGAATCTTGATTCTCCGATGTATACGTACCAGCTGGCCACTATACCAACCCTTTTAAAAAGGGAAATGCTAGTTTTGTGTACTTCTTGAGTTACTACTCCCTTGTTCCCACTTTGATAGTAGAATAAGTGAAGAATAAGATTTTTTATTTCACGAATAAGATTAGTTCTACTTTGATATGTAGAATTAGTTATACTCAGCAGAATTACTTATTCCGAATAAGTAGAATAAGTAATTTCACCTAAGACTCGAGAATTATTTATTCTGTCCATTCTGTCTGTAAGCCTCAGGTCATTATCAAAGTGAAACCCCCATATTCTGGTATAAACAAGCCGATATAGGTAATTTTAGATAACTCATTCCGTTATCAAAGTGAGATATAATCTCACGGGCAAGGAGAAAATTTTTCATGCTATATTAACAAGGAACAATAGAGAGGATTTTTTTTTTGTCCCGCTCCAATAGAATAGTGAACACCCCCCGCCTCTTTAGTTGGGGAGGACGGGGGTTCGATCGCGTTTATGGTCAGTGGACTTGACGTCCCGGACGATTTTCTCGCTCCTTTGAAGAGTTTTAAGATGTATTTTTATTTTCTTCTTTTGAGAGATGGATGCTCGTGGGATTCGATTTTTTGTTCCCTCTGTTGGTGTATAAGTCCTGTACCACTGTGCTACGTAGTTAAAAAAAATAGAAAATTGAGAGAATTTTGTGAATCTCAGACTGAGCCAAACTTGAGACCTGAAGGAAAGACAAAGCGTGGAGCCAACCGACCTAGCCGGTTAGTTCAAATACTCATTTTGAGTTGAACTGCGACCTTAATTTACTCAGTGTAAATGTTGGAAAGAATGAGTTAGAAATCCACCCACTGATCTCATAAGAAGTTTTGTTTGTCTTTTAGGCTTTGATTAGAAGTGTGTAATTAGAAGTTTATTAATAGATTGACATAATAATGGTCTTTTACAGTGGTTGTCTTCTAGCATTTGTCTTTATTTTGATTAATCAAAGTATATTGGTCTAGTGTGAACACTTCCTTGTCGCTTACGTCCTCCTCCAGCCAATGTGATACGTGTTCTAGAGTCAAACTCCACGTCGAGAAGACTTTTGAGTCTAAAAGGATTGTGAACGATCAACGTTCACATGATCTAGTTCGTGCTATTGGCTTCTATTGCACTCAAGTAATGTTAGAATGGTAAGTAGGCATCAAATCAATGCTAGGCATTACATAACAATAGAAGCGTCTTTTGAAGTCGCTGCCTAGGGCAATTGGTTTCACTTTTGCCTCTCAAATGTGAGGTCTCAGGTTCGATTCTAGTTGGAACTTAAAAACTCCTCAGGATATTAGGCGGACCTGTCGACCAGCGCGGAATTATCTCCAACTATAGAGAATTGTATATACTTGGCTACTGTGCCACCCTTCCAAAAAAAAAATAGAAGCATCCTTTAGAGATGAAAAAAAAGGGGATAATCTCAAATATCTATATATCTTTAACCGAAGTTTATAGGATAAGATAGATAGACAAACAAGAATAAAGATAAAATATTATTTTTGTTTTTCATTTAAAGATAAACATAAAGAGATCTTTCTATATCTAACAACGCAATGAAAACTATAATCGATGAAGTTGCTTGATCGAAGTCTATAATTCGGAGAGATTTGAACTCCATATCTGAACTCCGAAAATAAAATAAAATTAATCTTCCTTCTAATTTTTAAATCCCAAGTTGGGTTGTACGATGTTCTCAAAATTGGGGCACTCTAGTGTTGTTACAAGCTTCAACTCACTATTGATAGTACTATTGGTCTGTAAGTTAAATGATAAAGAATGACCTCTCTAAGTCAAAGGTTACGATTTCGAGGACTATTGAACATGTAAAAGCATCCTTTATAATAGACAAAAGTATTGCTGTGTGAATTTAACTTCAAATTATGTAGTTGACCAATTGACCTATCCATGAAAACAAAAATCAAATTACATAACTGATCAACTGACTTTCTGTCCAAACAAAAAAAAAGAAAAAAGAAAAGAAAAGAAAACTCAACATTGGGGCCCAGAAAAATGGACAGGATTTTGCAAGCTGTGGTTCACCTTACTTTCATCAACGCTACTAACTCCTTCCCCTGTACAAAAGGGTCAATTGGTGTGCTATAAAATAAATCATAAGATGTCATAAAACATTGTTGTCTTTATTTTAAATTATTTTACAATATCTTTTATAGTTAAAATGTCCTAAGTATTTTTGTTATAGTTAAAATGTTCTAAGTTATTAGGTTTAAAAATCGTGTAAACGTACTCACATCTTACTTTCATCAACGATGATAACTCCTTTCCCTATACAAGAGAGTCATTCGGTATGCTCTAAATAAATCATAAGATGTCATAAAATGTTGTGTCTTTATGTTAAATTATTTTACAATATTCTTGTTGTAAGGACTGAGGTTTCGGATTCGGTATCCGGGTCGGGGATCGGGCCGGATCCCCTGGTTTGGATCCTGTGGGGTCTTGTGATTTCTGGATGAATGGCGTCAGCGCTCGTCGACGTCTTTCAAAAGGCGTCAGGGTGTGTGGACGCCATTTAGGTTGCTGGTTGTTGTGCCCCGTGTGGGCCACGTGGGCAGTTTTCGGGCCGCGAGAGTACGGCCCCTGTCAGATTTGTCTGAACGGCGTCCAGGTGGGTCGACGCGTTTCAGACTGCGACATCTGCGATGTCAGGGCATGGCGCCAGAGCGTTGTCAGTACGGCCTGTCACATCGTCTGAACGGCGTCCACGGTGGGCGACGCGTTTCAGAGCGGTGTCTGTACGGCTGTCCTGTCAGACTGATAGGCGTCTTCCTCGATCGACGCGTTTTAGCTTGTTTCGGATAGACCCCGCGAGCCTCCCCTTCTTTCCCCTCATTCTCACCCTCACACTCTCTCTCTCCTCACCCCCTCCGCCTCTCCGGCGATCTTCCTCCCTTCCCTCCTCTTCTTCCTCTTCCATCACTCCATAGCCTCCCTACCTCTCACCTCTACCTCCACCACCTCCTTCGCGGCGTTCCCTTCTCCGGACGGCGGCCGACGTCCCGGCGGAGTGGCGGCGTCCTCGAGGGTACCGGCGGCGGTCTGCGGTGCGGCGGGTCGGCGGCGAGGAGCTTGGAGGAGTTCAAGAACCGGTAGGGGGACGAACCTTGCATGTGATGTTCGTGTGATTCTCGGCGTGACGTGATGTATTTGGGGCTAGATTGAGCATGTTTAGGGGGCTAGATTGAGCATGTTTAGGGGGTTTCTTGTGGGAATGGCGGTGTTTGTGATCGTGTTTTCGTAAGCATGATTGTGTGGTTGAGCTTCTCTCCTTCCCCCTTTGATTTGGGGTTTTCGGGGTGCTTGGGGTTCAAGGGAGGAACCCTCGGTTCGAACCAGGGAACCTGGTTTCTGGCGCTAAACGGCGTCGTCCCTGGTCGACGCCTTTCAAAGGGCGTCTGGGCAGCACGACGCCTTTTAGAGGCAGAAATCCCCCTGTTCGAGGCTTCTTTGAATAGAGTTCCTGGTGCTAAAAGACGTCATGGGTGGACGACGCCTTTTAGAAGGACGTCGGGCCACCATGACGCCATTTAGACAGGGAATCGCTCCGCTTGAGGGTCTGAAATTCTGGGTTTTTATTGTGAATGGCGTCGGTGTATGCGGACGCGTTTCAAAAGGCGTCTCTCTGTAAAGACGCGTTTCAAGCGATAATCTGACATTTAACTGAACCTGTCTGAGGGACTTGAATGGCGTCGACTTCGGTCGACGCGATTCAAGACAGAAGTGTTATATTGCTGGTTTTAGCATGTGTTTCACTGTGGAAGGTTCTGAGGCAGGTTTTATGTTGTACACTGGGACTGAGGACTTCTGTGTGAGTAGAATTTCAGCATGTTAAATGTGTATGTGTGTCTATACGACTGTGGATCGATGTGACTGCGGTTTACGTTGTCACCATGGACCGATGGGGACAGGGTCATGGTGTCTGTGAGGCTTTGTGTCGTACCGGTGGGAGAAGGGGTACATGTGTGTTTTACCTTTGGCTGAGGGAAGCAGAACCACCTTGAGCCCGTCGGGCCGGAGTAGCTGGTGCGCTATCCGAGGGGTTGCTGCTTGGCCTCAGCGGGTCGGGGTTTCCCTGTTTGTCGTGACAGCTTCCGGCGCGTTTCTTGCTGTGGAGCTGGTACTGGTGGGAGTTGGTTTACCCTTTAGCCACTGGGCCTGATGTGACCTTTGATCAAGGTTACGAGTGGTACCCTTAGCCCTTTGGCCTGACGCAGCCCGGGAGAGTTGGGTTTGTGGGTAGTTCCTGTAGCTTCGGCTTGACGGGGGTTCGCCGGTCCCCAGGGCCCTCCTGGAAGCGCTGAGGCCTAGCGTGGAGGCAATCCGGTGGTAGGACAGTAGTTTAGACTGCTTGTGTGCACACGTAGCTGGCGGTGGCGGTACACTGAGTCCAGCTAGTCCTAGTTTAGCTCACTGCCTCACCCTACAGTGCCCCGGAACACTGTAGGGGTGGACAGGCGTGAGCAGTGGTGGTAGTGTTGGGAGGCGACGTTTGACTTCGGTCGACTGTGTGGTTTAGTCGCCTTGTGGACTTCGGTCGTGAGACGTGGCTCTGTGTTGGGTTCTTCGGGTTACTCAGAGTTGTTCCTGCTACACTGTCTGTCGTACGTTTCGTATCGGGGTTGCCTGTTGTGTTTACTGCTTTACTTGACTGTTCTATATATTACTGTTGCTTCACTTGTGGGTGTGTGAGTGGGAGGCAGGGGATCGGATGATCCCTACTGAGCCCAGTTCTGGTGTGGCTCACTCCCTGCGGTTTCAGGTGTGGACTTCGAGGCGCAGCGGTAGCGTGGTGTTTTCTTGGTGTGCGGACCAGCAGCTGTCTTAGTTCCGGGGTATGCCCCGATGTTGTTGTACTTTCCTTCTGCCTGTACTTATTTAATTATCGTTGGACATGTAATTATTGTTGGACTGTATACGGACATTGTTATATTCTTCCCTGCGTACTTGCTTACCTTTGTAGTCCGTGTGATTGTTATATTTAGCCTTGTTTAGCACTTACTCCTCCAGACGTGTTGTGTGAGATCCGGGTGTGAACCCGTAGTTAATGGGCCGACATCCATTTAGTGATCGGGTCTTCGGTCATAGGATGACGGGTCGTTACACTTGTTATAGCTAAAATTTGGTATGTCTAGGTTTTAAGATGGTGTAAACTTATATAAGACTGTTTTTAACTGACTTGGTTTTCCACCTAAAACTATCAAAAACTAAGGGTTCATTTGTTTTTATGTAAAATGGGCTACATGAAAAGTTTTTTCTGAAAAATATATCACAATCACTTATTTGATAATCCGTAAAACTGTAGTCAACAGAAAATGTAATTCATTGACGACTCCTTTTTTTGGTTTTGGCATCCATGCGATAAGTCCTAATGCCTTACTCAATGGAGTTGAACATATTTTCATAAGCACTAAATGACGAATTTTGTTTTCATCATTTTTTTTTGTAAATGTATTTCCTTAGATTTTTTTTTCCATCCGATTATATTTTACGCATAACCAAACGGACCCTAAGTGGTGATTTTAAAATTAGGAATATTACTTTTGTCGATTTTAATTTGAAAATTAATATTTCATAATATTTTACATCAAACCAAATGACTCCAAAATTGTAAATGAGCTAAGTCAAACATATTTAATACATGTTTAATTTAATTATTATTAAGTTAAACTTGTGTCAAATTTAAATAGTCTTAACATTAAATGGGTTATTTTTTCATGCATGTCAACGTTCGCTTTTTATATCAACATTTGAATTTCTCTAAACGATATATAACTAGAAAAATATAAATTTGTAAAACACTCCACATAAATACATTGGATTTCTAAGACAAAGCCCCCCCCCCCCCCCCACTACCAACAACTTTTCTAGCTTGGCCACCGGTGATGTCTTTGTTTTTCATTTTTTTTCATTATTAGCTCTTAGCTTTTTCATCATGTTCCTCCTCCTAAGATTCTTAAGGGGATATTCCCTCAAATAATATTAAATGGAGGCATTATTTGTTTTGGTGTGCAAACTTTTATTGAGGTATTACTCCCAAAGTAGAGATAAAATTTTGTTATTTTCTAAAAAACAAGCCTTTTTAAAAAGTAAAAAAGTAAGTGCATGTCTTTTAGAGTATGATCGGGCTCTCGACAACATAATCATGTTCTCCAGAACATGATGTTCTGAAATTTTTTTCATAACATCGTCATGCTTTCGAGAGCATCGTCACGCTCTTGAGCATGCTCTGCCCCAAGATGCTCTCAACAGGTTAACGATGCTGTTAAAAAAATAGTATGGTGGATAAATTTTCTTATTTTTTATTTTTTAATTGACATCTTCATGTGCATTGACGTGCCGATGACGTCGACAGTCATTTAATGGAGAAGACAACTCCCATATAGACTCTCGAACTGCGAAAGGACATTGATGACTCAATCCATGTTAGCCTATTTGCATCGACAACGGTGCAATAAACATTACTCAATAGTAATGTTTGCAACATTGCAACAAGTTGAATTGAATGAGCTCCCATCTCATTTTGCCATCTAGAAAGTTTATCTAGAAAGTTTACATGACTCTTATCTCCTCATTAAATGTGTCTTGATATCATCCCTGCGTTAGTTCACATGGAGACACTTAATTAAAAAATAAGAATAAAAATTACTCCATTATGTTACTTTCTGAAAGCATCTTGAAGCACTAAATTGAACATGATGCGTTTGAAATTTTTAAGGTACTTTCGAATATTTTAGGATGCTCTTAAAATCACAATTTAGTTGATATAGAATAACTAGAGTTGCAAACGACTTTTGTTCACAATTATTTGGCTAGAGTTTGTAAATTTAGATTTTAAAAGAACTTAGACTAAATTTATCATGAATTTAATCAGGCTCGCTTAATATCTAGACGAATCAACCTTGAATAATCATGATAGATTCTTGCTCCAACGCAAATTTGAACTCAATTAAACTTGATTGATCAAACTTGAATAAAGTAAAACTAGTCTTGGCACGTTAACACCCCTTCTAGTGCCATTGACGGGTAGGAATCTTAGGACTGGTTGGCCAATACAAGTTGAATAATCCACATAATCTCAAAGTTTACACGGGGATGAAAAAGGAAATGACTTTTTCCATCCATATTAATTTGTACTTTCTCTCTTTCTCCGGGCGTTCGCGCTGTGTTCTGCTTGCTCACAGACGCTCCAATATTATAACGCGCGGACTCTTAAATTATCTAATGATTATTTTTAAGGTTTTTTAATATCAATTTTTATAAATATAATGAATTTGAAGTAAGTCTTTGTATCTTATATATTTTGATATTAGGCCTTATATAGTTAAACTTTTTAATTTTTAATCTCTAAACTTTCGTCAATTTTTTAACTATAAAAAAGTCATTTATACTCCTGTTTAAATTTTTAGTTTTACTAGCTTCATCAACAATCGGTGCCGCATCAACAATCTTTGATCATATAATCTTAAAATATAAAAAAATTAAAAATTATTATTAGATTCAATCCGCTAAGGTCATCCTTTACTGTTCACTAGGGTTAGATTTTTTTAATTTTTAGAGTCATTAAACTATTCTGTTTGTTTTAACATTAGTTTGAAGTATAATATTCCATAAATATTTACTTGTTTTAAATAATTCTTAATTAAAAGAATTTGTTGCTAAGTAATATCAAATTTAGCTTGTGGCAGTCTTGGAGATCTCCATGGCACCACCTACCGTTAACAACCTCATGAACAAAACCCAGCATACGAAAAGGAACTTTTAGCTTTTAGTTTTTATAATCTTCTAATATTTTTTATAAATTTCTGCAATCTTCATATTTCCTTAAAAAATTTAATAGTTCTTTAAGAATGTTTAAAATAATTTTAAGAATTAATAAGTAATATAAAAATTATAGAAGATTTATAAAGAATATTGAAAGATTATAATGATTAAAAAGTAAAAAATCAAAAAAGAAAAGAAAAGGTCAATGACTCACGCACCACGGACACCGGGTCTAACCATTAGTCAATATATGATATTAATTTTTTGCTTCGTTGTCAAATAAAATCTGCCTTAGTGATTTGCCTGAGAACATAAATTTCGGAATTTAACCTTGAGAGAGTCTGCGGGTTTTCTCTCTATCTAAAAATTAAGATTAATGAGTGGGCAAATAAAATCTGCCTTAGTCTCTATGCTATGCGACTAATGAGTGTGGTAATTGGGAGATCATTCAAAATACAATTAAAATAATTATAATTACGACTTTAATTTGTGGGCAAAAAACTAGTAATTGAGTTCGTAATTTGTCTTCTATCACCGTAGAATACTCTCATGAGTGTTTTGAATTTGAATTTCGGTACCCCAACTACGAAAATCAAATTAATAAATTTATACTTGCTGCATCGTATGTGAGGAGAGAAGATTTTTTTCAAAAAAAAAAAAAAAAAAGTAAGCTCCATCATGCCCAACACGTCTGTACAATCCGATCACCGATCGGACGATCTAAAAAAATTTGAAAAATTAAAAATGGAGTCAATGAACAATTTGATTTTTTATTTGTTCGATTCTTTTTAGATCATCCAATCGGCGATCGAATTGTACGGACATGTCGGATATAATGAGACTGACCATAAAAAAAAAAAAATGCAAAAAAGTTGTTGTTGCTGCATACGTCCGATCAACTTAGATCGGACGGCTACTCGCTCAGGGTGCAGTGGACGTTGCAGTGAGATTGATCAGACAACTAATCACTAGCGGTGCACCAAGCAGTGTATTAAGTATTACTCAACCTACAATATTCTACAGATTTTGGGTAAAGAGCGGCGCAAGTAACAAGCGCCACAATTGCAAAGGAGTGGTTCACCTCTATTCGAAACTTTAACAAACACCCCGTTACCACACAGCCGCTTGCCTCCCTTTCGTTTGGATTGATAGGAAATGTCAAAATATTTAGATTTGTTTTTTAGTTGGACGTAAATTTTCGAAAGCTAACATCGTGAATATGCAACATGGAGAAATGTGTAATTAAAAGTTCTTTAGTAGATTAGGATAAAAAGGGTCTTTTCTAGTGGTCGTCTTCAAGCATTTGTCCTTCTTTGGAATCCAAACGTGCTGGTCTCGTGTGAACGGCAACACTATGAGTTGAGTTTGAATAAAACGTATTTTTGGCTTCCATCTTTTTCTCCTACGTCTCAAAGTTCGCGTTGGGACTCTGAAGAAGAGGGTTGTGGACGATCTTCACAAGTAAAGAGTTGGTGCCATTGGCTTTCTATTGCATAATAGTAGTACTGTAATCTGTTGGGTAGGTAGGCATCATACCAATGCTAGACCTTTACATGAATCAGCCGTCCAATACGGTTGGTTTCATCATCTCTCTCTCATTTGAGAGGTCTCGAGTTTCATCATCTTTCTAGTCATGCAGTCATAAAATGCTATTAAAATCCTCATCTCTTGGCCCGTAAGATTATTTTCCCGAATAATCAGGTGGATATAAAATTCTCGTCTAATTAGACAGACCTATCGACCAGTTTAAAATTATCTCAAATTATGAAGGATATCTTGAATTCGAACCGTGCTCGTTTATATATGCTTGTACATATTTGGCCACTGTATCACCCTTCAAAAAAGAAAATTCTAGACCATTACATATAATATAATGGTAGAAGCATCCCTTGTATATGTTGACAGGAAATGATGGGATGTAGGGATGCCAAAAACAGGGTACAATCTCAAAGCTTATAGGATGCAGATAGACAGGCATTTACGACTAAGAATAAGTGCAGCTATTAATAGTAAGCCTTTATGTATCCCTTGCATATGTTGAAAGTAAGCCTTTATGTATCTATTAATCACCTAAACATAAGTGCAGCTAGCTCCAAAAGTCATTTGCAGCTGGCAAAGATATCACCCAAGAATACATGGTACCATCCACTGTTAGGAACAAAAAATAAAGAGCATATCACTGAATGCAATCTTAGACAACACGAAGTATCGCAGTACGAACAAATTCAGCCTCGAGCTTCCATGGCGACTCAAACTTTGCACATTTTTTGTAACATTAATTCTATGAAAAGGATAAAAGGGTTTTCATTCTATCACTAAACATAACAGAATGCTATAGTGGTACAACTTTCCCTATATTTGTTGTTACATTTATTCTGAACTGTCCGATCACTTGATTACACAGTTCTACTTCTTCTGATGAAAAAAAAAAGACCTTTTTTTTGAACTGAAAGTGAATACTGCCATTTCATATCAAAGAGGATTGAGTGTACACAGAGAGGAGAACTAACACAGAGGAGGGCTCCCCTATGCAGGTCCAGGAGGAGGAACAGGAGGGCATGGCGATACTGGTGCCAGCGATTGAGGTGGAGAAGGCGGTGGTGGCGATTCTGGTAGTGGCAATAGTAGTGGCGGTGGCAGCCGCCGTGGCGGCAGGTCTACGACACTTGGCCTGTGCACCAAAGGAGCGGGGGGTGGTGTCCTTAGCCTGGAACCCAAACGCCTCGCCATCTTCTTGTTGCCAGAGAACCCCAGATCATCCTTCCCATGGTTGGCTATGTCGCCGGAGGGCACTTTTACAAAGCCGAGCAAGTGATGGGCCCCCGCGATTTCCATGGCACCACCTGTTGTTATCATCCGCAGGAACAAAACCCAGCATACGTAAGAAAACAGATTAATGCATGCATGCCCCACGGAGACATGACCATTAATCTAGCAAAAATTTCGAATTGGAAGGAAGCCGTCGACGTGCCAAATATATCATTGTGCTTACCATGTTCAAAATGAGAACCATGGATAAGAAAGATGAAGGCGAGCAGTGCCGCCGCTCCCGCCACCATCGCCAGAAGCCGCGCATCCTTGGAGAGCAAGAAGAAACTAATTATATTTCCGGCAAACAGGGATGGTACTTTATATTTAGGGACAGATGCGGGTGGGAGAGCAAGAGGAGGGGGTTAGGTGGGTACTCATTCAGAGTTGAACCACGTCATAACCTTTACTCTCGGAAATGTTCTAAAATAATCCTAGTTAGAAGTCCACCCTCGCGCCTTAACGAAGTTTTGCTTATCGCGTAGTATGTGTTAATCTTTAAATCTTTGGTTGGAAGTGTGCAATTAGAAGTTTATTAGTAGACTAATTAAGATGATCACTTTCTCTTCTAATGATTGATATAGAACGCCAGTACTAGAGTTTGAAAAAACAAATTCTTGGCTTCCATCCATTGTTGACATCTTGGCTCCGATCGATGTCCTTGTGTCACTGTAGAAAGGTGGTCCATACCTACCACTCTTACCTACAGTTGGGTTCGTTGTGAGTGTGGATATCTGTTTAACTACATCTTTACCAAGAAATAATATTTTAATCATACCACTAATAAAGTTGTCAGGGATGTCATTTTTTTTTTTTATTTCCGCCTCGAGAAGCAGTAAATAATAACTGAAATTTTCTTACCATCTTGAGAAGTAATTAAGTAATACATGAAAGTTTTAGGGTTAAAACATATGAAAAATCTTTTAGGCTTAATTTTGTCAAGCGCGCCAAAGTGAAAGCCTTGGCGGCATCTCTTGACATCCCCAAATCCCACCTTATTCTATCTCTCCTTTCCCCATATCCCTAAACCCTAACCTTTTTCCTAAAACACCAACATGTTCTGCTGGCGACGAAGCTGCCGCTTTGAGCAGGCCCCCTCATAGACGACGATCTCCCTTCCTGTTGACGGTCCCTCCTCTTATCAACGATGTAGTTGTTGCTCTCGACGGGCCTCTTCGTGGATGCGACAGTCTCCCCTCCTATTGGCGACAAAGTTGCTACTCTCAATGGGCCCCATTGTGGATGGCAGCTCCCCCCCCCCACCCCCTCTCTCTCTCTCTCTCTCTCTTTGTTAGGCGGTGATGAGGGGTGATTGGATCCGACCTGATTGGGCCCATTTAGCCAAGAGGCCCAAAGGCCCGTAATTTGCAGGGACTTACACGAAGATGCCACATAAGTTCTATCGGTATCCCGACTAGCGGGTTGAAGGCAGGGACCTGGAGTGCATGGGCTCATGTTCCGGGAATGCCAGACGTAAAAGACACAACACATCAGTTGGTAGTTTCCAAGACACCGTAATGTCTCGGTCATATCTATCGAGAGTCAAGAGGAACCTACCCTCTCGGTAATCAAAGATCTGCGATTCATCTGAGGGGAGGCTAAGAGCCTAAACTTAAAGTTCGCCTCCTCCCCACTACCTGAGAGGTTGAAGGTCCCCTAGGGTTGACCCGTAACTCCTCCCCCCCATCAGGTGGGCCTTGTGGGTTAATGGCATAACTGTCAACTTAAGACAAGTCTGCACGATCTACTCCCCCCAATCATGATGAGATCCTTCCTTGTCCAATATCCCACGATCTCCTCAGTCAAAGAGAGCGGATCATGGGCCAATTAAAACCCCAAAGGTAATAGCCCCTACGATGCCTCTTCGGAGAGGGACTATATAACTCTCCGATCTTCTCCGATAAAAGATATGCTATAGACGACCCAAAAACCCTAGAGAATCCAAGTTCTTCTAGGACCTGACTTAGCTATCAGAGGGTTCTGCTCTCCAGGAGGGGGGGGAGGGGGCTACGCCTCTTCTTCCTCTTGTAGACTCTATCCTAAGCGTTTACAGTTCTACAGATACTATCGAGTAGCTAGGAGCTTTGATCAGACAGTCTCTGTCGCTTGACCAGTTTCTGACCGCTACACGATTGACGTCGTATGTGAAAAATGCACAAAAATCTATGGCAAAAGGCAACATAAATAGCTGCCACGCCAGAGCCGCATAGCAAGTCAACAATGCTCTAGCGTTAAGCGGTCCTAGAGCGCGTCTTCTAGGCCCTCACGGAACAGCGGCAATCCCATGGGATTAGTCACTTAACAACTTGGGGCTCTACTCACCTTGATGTAAGAGCGCTTCCCTGTGCCACCAACAGTTGCAGAACCCTGCCTTAGGGTCATGCCTAGGAACAACCTCATAAGAAAATTGAGCAACCACCGGCCGTTGTTGGCAGGTGGCAAGGCATACAAAGCGTCGGCGGCTGCTTCCTCATCCTCGATAGGGAAATTCGCCGCAATGACTCCAGTACACCACCTTGGGGTTCGCCGGCTTGAACCGCTCTCGGACATCGAAGTCCCATTCTCCGCAGGAGAGTCCAGCCATGCACTGGCGCATCGATGAGTTGGAGAGAAGACTTTGTGAATGAGAGTGCCGACTAGAGCACCGGGAGAGACGTATCGAGGACCTCCTTTAAAGGAGGCGCTCGTCGTCCCTCTCCAATGAAGAAGGGGATCTCTCCCCCTTTTCCATCGAGATTTTGGATGTCCCGGCCCTCAAAAAGTTGTCTGTCAACAACTTCAACACGTATGACGGGCAGGGGGACCTGGAAACCTATTTCAACAACTTCCAGTCTCACATAAGGCTGCACAGAGTCTCGAATGCCATTCGCCACCGCGCTTTTGCCAAAATCTTGGTGGGAACGGCGTAAGCTTATCTACATAATGAATTTAATACCATTGATTAGTGAACCAGATCGAAATAGATGCCTTATGATTGTCTTAGAGGACACCTATATCCATCAATCTTCCACTTGGACTTAAGCCAATCACTTTCGCATTTGATCTCCATCAAATCTAGGTGATGCTCACATAAAGTCTGTGACTAAGACTTGATCAGGGATCTGCTAAATTATCTACAGATGGAATATTTTCCATTACATTATTTCCTCTTAATCCTTTGTCTCTGAACCTGTGAAAGAGCCTTAGAATGTTCTGCAACTTCTGAAGAGACCATGGCTCGATCGCATAATTCTTTGCTCCCATTGTTGTCCTACAACAATAGGATGGTATCAGAAACCTTTTCATCCATACTATTCTAATAACACTATCACTTATTTATGTCGTCACCTTAATATCGAGTTCTGGATTGGAACCATTCCAATTTATTCCATTCTACTAGAAGGTTGAATCTATTATTTGACTTGAAATTTGAGTCAGTGTGACTTTATAATTTCAAATCATCCTCTCCATATACGTGAATGCATCCTTAGCACTTCTCAAGCGCTTAATGATGCATTTCACTCCAGTATCTTTTAAGGAATCTTTTCTTTAAATGAATAAATTCCATATCTCAACAATTGAGACTTGTTATGAAATTTATGCCAAATATCTTGACATACAGGTCAATATAATTTCCCCTCCGATCTATCTTAATAGTTTCATATTTTCAATATATGGGATATTATAACTAAATCTATTATAGAGGAAAACATGGTTAACAATGCTTTCACTAATAGTAACATTCTGAAGTCATTCTCAATGACTTTGATGTTATTATCATAAAGCATTACTAAAGCGACCGTACTCCCACTGTCCTCTTTGAACACACACAGTCCGTGATTATTCTTAATGATCACGTAGTGTTTGACCATTAAGTCAAAAACTCTTGTTACAACTTTGGGCAGCTTTAATTTGATTCAAAATAATCTTTGAAATCATAACTTGCTTTCTGGATATTCTAAAAGCTTTAAAGGTGTATCATATACAACTTTACCTCAATCACATTTAGAAGACGTTTTTAATATTCAACTGTCATCATCTCATGATTGGCAGTATAGATAAGTAGAATTCTAATAAACTTATCAGTCTCAAAGTTGTAATGACAGAGAGCATCATTATCATAGACTTTAGATCATAATCTATTTTGAGTTCCTCTCATCTTGCTAATTAGATATGTCAAACATATCCTTCTAGTCACTGAAAGAATCTCAAAAATCTATGAAGCTCTATCATGAATGGTTCCAAACAGTTAAAGATTATCTTATGTTAACTTGTGAATCTAAAACATCTTCTAGTTTTATCAGCTCCCACTGTCTTCTCTGAGGATATATTTATCTTCATAGAAGATAGCTTTCACGATAACAATTATTTCATTATCGTCTGGCCAATAACTGTAGTGTCCAAACTCTTTAGACATTTACAAATTCACATCACGGTAATACTTGACTTTAAAAACAGGTTTGTTCATAATTCACATCTCATATTGTAGACACGCTAATTTTGACATCATTTCGAGTAAATTTCATATCACATAATAATGCCTCAGAATAGTTTGATATTTAATCATTGGTTAATTTTTATTGATCTTTTTAAATTAATTATCTAAATAGTGTCGGGTCAGACAGATATGATTTAAGTTAATTAATTAAATTAATTTTAACTCAAATTTCAATTAAAATATGAAGAAGTCTAAAAGACGTCGACTTTTGTAGACGCCATTTAGAGTTTATTCATATTTTAATGTTTAAATTTGAATTTTAATCAGTAGATTAATTAGCTAAAAGACGTCTATATGTCACGATGCCATTTAGGTTTCCCAAATTGTTTCTACTTCTCTTCCGGATGTTTATTCTTATCTTAATTAGTTTAAAAGGCGTCTTTAAGTGGCGACGCGTTTTATCTAATTACAGATAAAGATAAATTTTTCCCGGATATTTATCTTTATCATAATCAATCTGAAAAGCGTTTTCAATAGGCGACGCATTTTAGATAATTACAGATAAAGATGAATTAATATGTATTTATCTGTTAGTTAAGCTGGATAAATCTCAAGATTTCTTCATGTAAATCCGCGGATGCAAAGAAGTCTATAAATACCTCGCCTCTTGAGTGAGTAAAAAAAAAAGAGTGATATTGAGTAATTATTCTGGTGGCGATTGGAGCAAAGAAGCTTGAAGCCGATGTCCAAACGCTGAAGCGCTGCTACCACCAAGAGTCGGTATCCTTCTTCATCCGATCAAGATCCATTGAAGACCAAGACTTCCAGGGGCCATCCAGCATTAACTTTCAATTCATTTCTGCATATTTCTCACATTCTTCATCACATCACTCCATGCAACACACAACACTAACATCATTTTCAAAGCCTATTTGATTAAGGGGTTTAAAAGACCATCCCAGCAAGTGAATTTTCCTGTTTAGTTGCATATTCAAAATCTCTTCTGGAATAGATACTACCTTTTCCTAAGTTCTTATCATTGTTTTTTATTTCTTTTCTATTTCTTGCAAAGTACGAAGGAGAATCAGAGGAAGGAAAACAATAGCGAACAGCAAGGAATCTGGACGATCCTCAAAACTCAACAGCAGTCAAAGCAAGAACAAAGACAAGAAATGGCTCTCTTTCTTCAGCCGGCTAAAGGAGGGGAGCCAAGAATTCAATATCTCCTACATCCAAACAGGTAGGCGATCAAATCTTCTTTTGAAACTTTTTAGTCAAAAGTTTCTGGCGATCACATCACTTAGTTTCTTTTTAATAGGTTTATTTTGCACTTAAACAACATAATTTTTCATGATAATCACACACTCATTTTAAGCACTCACACATATGAATTATTTGGTTTCTATATCTTATATGGACACATACTGACTTATTTGGAACCATCTGTAAAATATGGACATCTAATGTTCATACTCATATTCACAAGGATAAGAATTAGGTAAATCTTATTATGCATTGTACCAAATCTTAATAAGGTACAATTCTTCATTCTATCATATTATTATGATATACAATGATAATCAATCGAGCGATGATACAATTATCTTCTTAATGATTTATGTGAATCATATGTATTAGTTTTATTGATCAAATCAAAAATTCTAATAATTCATATTGATCTTATACCTTAATCTTTCAGATGCATTCGTCTTGTACTTCAGTAAGTACATACAGTCGAATCATTCTAAAAGTACACTAATAAGGTAAGTCAATAGAAGTGGTTATCTTTGACCTTAGGATGACATTGAGCTGTTTACATCAGTATGTATCAGCACCAATAATTTTTTATTATACAACTCTATGTACAATATCATAGATAATCAAGATTCACACAGTTCATATCTATAGGAGACTTGTGAATATTCATCACATGAAATGTCACATCAAAAATCTGTAGTGCATTGACTGATTCGAACAACTATTATTCTTTCTCAATCAATTTTATTTTTGATATCTTATGCAACTAAATAACAATTATTCAGTTTCATATTGAGACTCCTATAGATATACAAAGATTTACTGTCAGACAGCAACTTATGAATATCATGAACAATAGTTGAGTCTAACTCAACACTTATATTTTCTCGATTTCTTTTTACTTGTCTAAGTCTGCACACTATCGCAGCTCTGAGAATCATTTCTAATATATTGTAGGTGCTTAGAATGACCGTGTGATTAACATGAAATATCTATGTTGTTTAGTGTAAACTAACATATTAAAAACAGCAACTAAAGTGCAGTGATCGCCAGAAACTTTTAACTAAAAAGTTTCAAAAGAGATATGATCGCTTACCTTTCAAACGCGGAAGATTGAGTCCTTGGTTCCCTTTTCTCAGCCGGCTGAAGAAAGAGAGCCCTTTCTTTGCTTTTTGTTCTTGCTGTGGAATTTGAGGTTGAGGATCGTCCAGAAGTTGTGCTTGATTTCCCCTTTTGATCTCTTGTTGTTGTTGAGTGCAGCAGAGACAGAAACAGAAAACGAAGAACTATGATGAGAATTTAAGTAGAATCAGTATCTGAACTAATCATGATGTTAAGCATATTTAAAACAGCAAACTTACTTTTTTAATGGCTTTGAAACCCCTTAGATCAAGTAGGTTTTGAAAGATTATGCTGTAGTGTGTGTTTGCATGAAGTGAATATGAAGAATGAAATTAATGAAATGAATGCAGTAATGAAAAACTTATGCCCAGTCGGTTGAAGCTTTGAAAGGATGAAGATCTTGAAAGGGACGCCGACTTCTGGGAATGGCAGCGCTCCGGCGTTACGACGTTGTTGCTTCGATCTTCAACTCGCTATAACGCTATGGCTCAACTCAACTCAACTCTCTTCTTTTCTTTTTTTTTCTCTTTTCAACATGCAGGGTATTTATAGGCATTTCTTGCGTTCGAGATTAACATAGAAAAACTCCGAATTTATCTATCTTAACCGACAGATTAATACTGATTAATTCATCTTTATCTGTAATTATCTAAAACGCGTCCACCTTGGCTGACGCCTTTCAGATTAATTAAGATAAGGATAAATATCCGGAAAAACTTATCTTTATCTTTATTAGGTAAAACGCGTCCACCTTTATAGACGTCTTTTAGACTAATTAAGATAAGGATAAACATCCGGAAGAGAAGTTAAAATAGCCTAGGAAACCTAAAACGCGTCGACCTTCACAGACGCCTTTTAGTTAATTAATTAATTAATTAAAATTCAAATTTAAACGTTAAAATAAGAATAAAATCTAAATGGCGTCCACTTGGGTAGACGTCTTTTAGAATTCTTCATATTTTAACTCAAATTTGAATTAAAACCAATTCAATTGATTAACTTAAACACATCTGTTAAACCCGACACTTAAAAAGATTAATAAAAATTAATTAATGATTAATTATCAGACCATTCTGAGGCATTATTATATGATATGAAATTTACTCAAAATGACGTCAAAATTAGCGTGTCTACAGCTGCCTCACCTTGGCATCGTCTTTGCAAGGGAGTGAAATGGAATGGAATGTACTGAAAAGGTGATGCCAAGGTGTGATGAGACACGCTCTTAACATCACATGACTGGAATTTTTCTCAAAATTATCCATGAAGATAGCTCAAAGAGATCAATGGAATCAATCCTGTCTGGATGAAGTAGACAAGGAAACAAAATAAAGTCGATCAACCTCCTCGGAGTGGGAAGTACCCCAGGTCGTAGACACTGCAGGTTTCATCATGGGGAGCGTTTGCCAGCCAATGTGGACGTGCTACAGCCATGATGGATCTTAAAAGAAAACAAGAATATTGGATAAAGAATCCAATCAAGGATAGAATTCAAAAGATATCTTCAAGCGAACCTCAAAGATAATCAAGATACTCAATTCAGAATGGAATATTTCATATCATGTTTGAAATTATTTGATTAATGGTCTGAAACTTAATCAGTAATTAATTCTTATTTCAATGATTTCAAAGTCCTACATGATGCATGCTGGGCTAAAAGAAAAATATAAAGTCAAATAAAATATAAATTAATCAAGGATAATATTGCTAAATTGTTATTAATGAGTCAAGATACCCATTCTTGTAATTCAGTGCTAAGCCAAAACTCGTTTATCCACGCACCGTTTTACAAAAGTGGAACCATCGTCCCCACTAATTAACAATCCAACGGCCTATCCATGCGATTAAGAATTCTCTGGAATTATCACTGTTTTTGTTGAAGGGGAACTTAAATTCCAGTTTCATCAAAACCACAAGGTCCTTGATATAGTCTAATAAATACTTAATATATAGTAATGCAAATGCTTTACATAGAAGAGTACAAGGATAGAAATAACCGTCTTTTTAGCCACGGTTGGGACTTGAATTCCACAATGGGATTTTCTTGATATTTCCAGCTTTGCTCAGGCTTTCTTGAATTTTCTGCAATCAAAATTATTAGTTCCAAACAAATATTCAATTTAAACATTAAAATCCACAGAATTTCGGGAAAATCATATAAAAGCTAAATCGCGTCGTGTCGCGCAGACGCCATTTAACTTTGAAACGCGTCAGGTATCATAGACGCCTTTTACTCACAGAAACATGTTTCTGGTTGTTCTCTACCCGAACTCCAACTCTATCAATGCACATCCCTTTTCCAATCCGGAAAAGGTCTACTTAGGATCGCAATTCCTCCTATATAAACACTCTTAGGTTATTCCCAAGCAATCCTATCATAATCCAAAGATCCAAAGGAGAGTTTTCTTCCAAATTTTCAAGGTTTCTTCAAGGTTTTCAAGCTTCCCAAGCTTCAAGAAGGAGGAACTCCGAAAAAGAGATGGATTCCTCAAACAAGAAGATGAAGATGTCTCTAGAGAAGTTTGCAGATATAGAGAATCATCTCAATGGAAGAAATCCCAATCTTCAAGTAGGTTCAATCATCTTTCTTTCATGTTCTTCATGTCTTCCACCATGCTCTTCATCAAACTTCATCAAGCTCCCTTTTTATCTTTCTTTCAGAATTACCCCATGTTTCCTGGCCCAAGAAAGTTCACGTCTCTCCCTTGGATTCGTAAACTTGCAAAAAGTGTTAAGCTTTCTATGCAAGTGTTCATATCCAAGTGGGATCTTCAAGGACTTGTAGTGCTTGCCAAGAATTACAAGAGTGCGAACGTAGACTGGGCGGCTATGGGCGCCTTGATCGAGTGGTGGCATCCCCAAACTCATACGTTCTTCTTCTAAGATTTCGAGTGCACAATCCTTCTAGAAGAGGCGGAACTTCTATTAGGTCTCCCAAAGACCAGAGATAACAGAGACAAGATAGCCTTGACAAAAGAGAGAATCACCGGTCAACAGTTATTGACATCGATCATGAAGGACCCTTCAGAAGCTAAAGGATGCCTCACTAAGAAGGGGATCAATCTCGCAAAACTAGCCGAGTGGACTCTTTATGAAATTGAAGATTTAAGGGAGGATGAGGCGGAAGATGTAACAAAAGCTCTCGTTACATGCCTTGCCGGTGCTTTATTCTTTCCTGCACAGGATAACATCTTGGAAGACGATCAAATTAGTGCTATTTGCGCAATTTTCGAAGGTAAATCCATTAGCACTGCTCTCTTAGCATATCTCTACAGTGGACTTTCTGCAGCTTCTGTGGGTCGTCCTCCATATGGATGCATGCTACTCTTTGCCTTGTGGGTTGAACTTCACTTCAAATTCGAACATAGCAAGAAAAGGCCTCTGAATCCATCTCAGATCTTCTTGAATAGTCCAATTCATTGCATTGCTAATATTGTAAAGTTCAATGAGTACATGGTCAACAAGGTTCCAAAACTCAAGACCCGAGCCGATTGGAGAGAGTATTTGAAACTCATGACATCCGACATATTCGACTCGTCTCCACTTGCTATTGTTGGAAAACCAGTTTGGGTGCGCCGTACAGCAGGAGCAGATCTCAAGTTAATTGGAGCTACTGAGTTTGTGTTATACAATCCACACCGGTGCCTTACTCAACTTAGCTTGGCTCGTCGCGAGTTCCCTGAATTCTCTCCCACACTCCCAATCAAGAAGCGCGACTTGGAGTCCGATGAAGATTATGAAGCCATACAAATCATCATTACTTTATGGAACCTTGGCTTTAGCTATCGTGTAAGATCCTTTAAAGACAGAGATAAATGATTGAAATTTCCTTATCTTAAAGGTCTTCATGATATTCTCCCTTGAATGTCCTCTGTCTCTTTTTGATTTTGATGTAATAATAAAGATTGATTCCATTGAATAAAGAACAATTTTTCATGTCTTAGAATCTTTCCCTAACTTTCTGTGATGTGCACATGATTTTTCCTTAAGTAAAAATCTGATTTTTCCTGAAAATTCAACAATTCGGGTTCTGTAAAATGTAAAACGCGTCCACTCAGAAAGACGCCTTTCAAACTAAAATTATTTTCCAGAAATTCAATTTAATCCTCAAAAACCCGATTTAAGCTTAAAACGCGTCTATCTGTATAGACGCCTTTCAACTCTCTCTCCTACTTTTCCCAGGATTCTGCCATTAATTCCATGATTAATTCCCTAAAATGCGTCCAGTAGTCAAGACGCCTTTCATGATTTTCCTGTGTACGGCTCTGAACAGAACCTGAAAAGCGTCCACCCATGTGGACGTGTTTCAACTAATTCAAACAGCTGTCCTTTACCGCCTCAACTTATGCGCCTTAAAACGCGTCTTCCTGAGTCGACGCCTTTCACCCTTTTCGTTACAGACCCGCGAAGGCCCTCCTTTCTTCCTCACTTTCACAAAAATTTCCTCTCTCCACCGAGCTCCGGCGATTTCTCCGGTGATCTCTCCCTCAAAAACTCCTTCTCTAGAGCTATGGAACACGGTGAAGGATCAAGGAAGAAGAAGGCCTTGGCCAAGAGGAGGCGGAGGCAAGAAGAAGAAGCTCCCGAGGAGATGCCGGCGGCGTTAGCCGAGGCGGCGGCTTTCTTGGAGGAAGAATTCCCTCCACCGGCGCCCATGGCGGTGGAAGAGGAAGAGGAGGGCGACCTCCACACGGTAAGTCTCCTGTGGAATAAATGGGCAAGGAAAAGAGGGGAGAAAGGGGTTCATGAAGAAACCCGGAATCTGGACTTGAAAGGCGTCCAGACCAGGTGACGCCTTTCAAAAGGCGTCGCCTTTGGTCGACGTCTTTCAAGATAAATTCTGAATTTTTTAATTATTAGAAAATATTTTTGAATTGCGTCAAGGTATGTGGACGTGTTTTGAAACACGTCTGTGTATGCTGACGCCTTTCAAAACAGAATGAATTTTCCTGTTTTTATTAATTACTGACCCTATTTTTTTTTTTTTTTTTTATTTGCAGGGAGTGATGAGGGCTAGGATCTCTTGGGACCTAGTTATAGGGGTTTATAGAGGGCTCTCGGATTTCCAGAAGGTGCGCCTGCGCCGGATGGGGTTCGGTGAGATACTAGACATCGAGCCATTTTGGCTCGATCTAGTCTTGTTGCAGGCGCTCAGGGAGCGTTGGCATGCGGAGAGTCGGGCATTTCTGATGCCGTGGGGACATATGGTCCCCGCCCTAGAGGATGTGGCCAGGATCACCGGCCTCCGGGTAGAGGGCCGACCGGTGAGTGGGGTGACTTACCCCGACTATCGAGGATTGGCAGAGGCCTTGTTAGGGATAGAGGTGTCTAGCATGGGCAGAGAATCCAGGATGGTCCCCAGGGTAGAAGTAGAGGCTGCCCTAGGTCTAGACGAGCCCCAGCGTCGGTCTGACGAGACCCGGGAGGAGTTTAGGGACAGGCTAGCAGAGTCGTCCTCTGCCATCTACTGTAGGGACCCTAGCCAGGTAGAGGAGGTAGACCGACAGCTTAGGGTCTTTCTTGTCTTTTTCTTCGGCCGGTTGCTCTTTGGTACGAAGGGCGACCATATCCACTGTAGATTTTTGTATCTGTTAGATGATCTAGATAGCTTAGGGGAATATGCTTGGGGTGCGGCCCTCCTGGCCCACCTGTTTGCAGATCTATCCGCGGTCACTCCGGACCGCGAGACTACTGTCAGCGGCTTCTCGCCGTTCCTCCAGGTATTAAATGTTTTATTATTTATTCATGATATGCAATATGATATGATGCTTTTTCTAACTTATATGTTTATGCATGCAGGTGTGGAGCTACCACTATTTCCCGCTCGGCAGAGCGAGGATTGTTCGTCCAGATGCCGTCCCATTGGCCTGCCGTTGGCAGCCAATTGTGGACACAGCTCCGCAGCACCATCAGCTGACGGCCCTCCGCCGTCAGTTTCTAGATTATCCAGAGCTATTGGTAAGTTTTTAACTTGTTCAATTTTTTTTATTAAATGCAATTCTTTATTCCTTAAGTGCAATTTATTTATGAATGCATCTAACCTATATGCAGGTGATCTGGCGCCCATATCTGGGTATGAACGAGGAAGGTCAGCCATGGGTGACGGCTGGCAGGAGGCGATTTGGGAGGCAGATGTGGGTGCACTGCCTCAATGAGATCGAGCCCCTCCGCCTCCGGCTCGTGATGAGGACGCTAGGTCTCCATCAGGAATGGATAGATGAAGAGGTTCCGGAGGGTGTGGGGAGGAGCATGAGGGGCAAGCAATCCCTCACCGACTGGCGTGCCAAGTTCCCGGAGCAGTACGAGGACTGGCACCGTCAGGGCATCAGAGTGGAGTCCCGTGCGGAGAGTAGCGAGGGCTACCTCCAACAGTACCGGGTTCATTATGCCGACCAGCTGCGGCTCCTCCGACCACTCGATGTAAGTATGCATTCATGCGTCTTTAATTTTATTATTATCTTGATTTATGTTGGTGAATGAATGTATGTATATGTGATTTGCAGGATGCTCGTGATGCGGTCATCATCGACCTCCGGGCCCGACTACATGATGCTGAGGCCCAGCTCGAACAGGTCCAGAAAGAGCTCTTCGATCTGGTATGTATGAATGAATATGAATGCATGTTTTAATTAATTATTTGTTTTAGCGATTTAACCACTGACAGTGTTCTTTTGGTACAGCGAGCCGTCTACACCCAGGCGGCTCCCCCTACTTATGGAGCTTCATCTTCATCATCCGCTGCGCATGATGCTGCCTTGGCTGACCTCCAGAGTCAGCTCGCTTCTGCCATCCACCGGGCTTCTCTTGCGGAGGAGGACCGTGCTGCTCGGGTAAGTTTTGATTTTTGAATTTGACTTGATTTACTTGATTGTCTTGAACTAACAAAATCTTCTTCTGCAGGTTGCTGAGCTCCAAGAAGCCCTTCAGAGGGCTGAAGCGGATGCCTATGCTACAGCGACTCGTGCCGAGGCTGATGCAGAGCGGATCCGGGCTCTAGAGGAGCAGGTGGCCCGACTTTCGGTTGGAGATCTTGCGCGCCTCCAGACTCGCTTGGAGGTCATCAACGAGGAGCGAGAGCGGGAGAGGCAGGAGCGGCAGAGGATGGATGCTGAGATATCCGCCCTTCGGGTCCAGCTTGGCATTGCAGAGCACGAGCGCCGGAGTGTGGAGGAGAGGTACAGGCGTGCTCGACAGCGTGCGCAGGAGCGCGGCCTGACGAGCGCTTTTACTGCCAGCGCTGCCGTGTCTTCTGGCCAGGCGGGGCCGAGCCCGATGGGGCCACCTCCACCTCCCAGCCGAGGACCAGCACCAGACGCACCTGACGAGGCCCAGAGCCAGTTAGATAAGGGCGGAGGGGAGAGCCAGCCTTGAGGGCTTATGCACTTCTTTTCTTTTCATGTATCATGTATAAAACACTTTTGATATATACATGAAACTTTTGAGCTCCAATCTCGTGTTCCTGTGCTTATCTGTACAACACTTAACAAGCAGGTTAAGTATCTATTTAGGCTTAGCCCCTTGCCTGACCAATCAAATGGTCAATCAATCTTTTCCTTGAATAAATAGTCAAGGGGCATAGCCTTTATTAACAAAGGTAATAAGAATAATCAGACTTAAGCAAAATGCAACATGCAAGCAAACAGATGCTCACTGAAAATAAAAGGAATGAAACACATTAAATGCAACAAGCAAATGCTAATCGAAATATTTTTGTGGTTTTGAAATATTCATTTTTGTTTGGGTTTTGAAATATGTATTTTTTTTAGATTTTGAAAAATATACATTTTTTTGAATTTTTTTTGACATATATACTTTTTTTGAATTTTTGACTATGCAATTTTTTTGAATTTTTGACATATGCAATTTTTTTGAATTTTTACTATGTAAATTTTTTCGAATTTTGACATATACATTTTTTTTTTTTTTTTGTTTGAATTTTGACATATACATTTTTTTGAATTTTTTTTTTTGACTAAAAGACCAGTATGGTACTTAGATCAAAAGATCATATTCATTTATTAACTTAATTTCCAAATTGTTCTTTAACAACTTAACTTAAAACCCATCGTGTTTGAACTTGTGTTTCCATTCGTGATCCCATTTGATGATTTGACCCTTAGTCAATCTAAGCCATTCCTTAAGCTTGAAGTATACCTCTTTAGAAAGAAAAGAAGAATAGATTTAGAAAGCCCATGAGAAGGTTCCGGAGACCTAAAAAGATGTTCCTTTCCAACCCTAATATCTGTTGGGGTTCGGTCATTTTCTTTCCGGGGTATTTATCGACCTTGCGTTCCCTTTTGTTTCATTTCATGGCCTTGATGTAACGTTTGTAGTGTATTGGCCTTTTGATTTTGAATTTTGCCTTTTCCTTTTTTTTTCTATTCTTTTCTTTCTTTGCTTTGCTTTGGAACGGATCTCCCCCATTTTTTTTTTATGACGGCCTCCTACTAAGATGGCGGGTATTCTTGGTAGTCTATTTTAAGCCTCGTTCCGACATCATGGGCCGAGTGTAAAACAGAATTTTACTTTAAAACGAATGATTTGTACTTTACACTCTTAGTCAAGCTTTTGATATTCTTTAGGACTTGGCATCTCTTGTTATTCACGAATCAAACGTGTCAGTGTGTGCAGTAATGGGTTTGAAGTTAAATTATTCAGACTAACAAAGAAATTTGAGTTTATAAACTTTCTGATTCCTCTGGTCTTTGTACCATACTGATCGACTCTTTATCCTAAGGGTAGTATTTCTTAAGATGTAAACCATTCCAAGGATGATTTAGCTCTTCTCCTTCTGCATTAACAAGACGATAAGCATTACCAGGAAAAGCATGCGATACAACATAAGGTCCTTCCCAGTTGGGTTGGAGCTTAGAACGCAGACCACCAGGTTTTACAAAAATTCTTTTAACGACCATCTCACCGACTTTGAACTTTCGTTCAATGACTTTCTTTTGATAAAAACGTGCTAATCTGTTTTGATAAACTTTCGCATGATTAGCAGCTGACCATCTTTTCTCGTCTAAAAGTTCCAATTGAGCAAGGAGTGCTGAACGATGTTCATCAATGGAAAATTCCTTGTTCAATTGTACTCTTAATGACGGTATAAGGATCTCATATGGAACTACCGCCTCCATTCCAAATGTTAAGGAATAAGGAGTTTGTCCAGTGGGCGTGCGGATTGAAGTTCGGTAGGCCCATAGAGCCTCAACCAATTTTTCTGGCCAATCTGCGAATTTGTTAGATTTACACGTCTTTTTGATAATTTTTATCAAAGTCTTATTAGTTGCCTCTGCTTGGCCATTGCCTTGCGGATAATAAGGAGATGAATGATGCAATGCAATTTTATACCTGTTGCAGAGGTCCTTCAATTCCTGTGACACGAACTGCGGTCCGTTGTCGGTGACGATGGTACTTGGAATTCCGAATCTTGTGATGATGTTCTTCATGATGAATTTGCAGACGGTTGATGCTTTGATCTCCACGTACGCTTCAGCTTCTGCCCACTTGGTGAAGTATTCCGTTGCCGTGAGAATGAAAGATTTTTGCTTGATGCCGGAATCTGGGTTACCAAGAGGTCCAATAATGTCGAAAGCCCACATGGAGAAAGGCCATGGGGAAGAAACAGGATGGAGTGAAGATGCAGGAGAATGAATTTTGTCGGCGTGAAGTTGACACTTGGCACACCTACGGACATATCCTACACAATCTTCTTCCATGGTTGGCCAATAAAATCCTTGTCTAAGGATCTTCTTTGCTAGCATCTGTCCATTGACATGGCCACCACATACTCCACTATGAGCTCCTTCCATAACCTTCCAAAGCTCATCCTCGTCTAAACATCTCAGAAGAACTCCATCAAAACCTCTCTTGTATAGTGCTCCCCCAACTAGGGTGTATCGTTGAGCAACTCTCCTGATAGCTCTTTTTTCCTCAGTTGTAGCTTCCTCAGGATATGATTGATCTTCACAATATTTTGCAATTTCATAATACCATGGCTTTTGTTCATCATCCATCTCTTCTAACAGCTCCATCAACATGATTTCTCTTTTCTCCACAATACTTCCATCTTTGAATTTCTTCAGCAACTTCTCCTTAGTTCTAAGAAATGAAGGGTCTTTCACGGAGGGTAAAAGACACCTATGAACTATGATTGATTCAGATTGCTTGCTGATAGGAAAATCAAGGGAAGATGCAAGTAAAGCTAGAGCGTCAGCTAGGATGTTTTGATTTCTAGGGACATGGACAAAGATCAATTTTGTGAAAAGCTTTGAGTAAGCAGAAGTAAGTTCTTGATGTGGCTTGAGCTTGAGATCAAGAGTTCGATACTTGGTCAGCACTTGGCGAAGAATTAATTGGCTATCACCTACAATCCTGAGTTTGGTTGCACCATGGAAATGAGCAGCCTCGAGGCCAGCAAGAAGTGCCTCGTATTCAGCTATGTTGTTGGTGACTGGAAAGTCAAGCTGAAAGGCTTATGGAATGGTGACACCTTCAGGTGATAACAGAACGATTCCGATCCCCTTTCCATGAGAATTCAGAGCTCCGTCAAAATGCAGAGTCCACATATCATCTCTGATTTGATTTACGGACATCAGTTCCTCATCCGGAAACTCTGATCGCACTGGATCAAATCGAGGAAGGGGATGATGAGCGAGATGTTCTGCTATGGCGTAGCCCTTGATCGCTTTCTGTTGAATGTAAATGATATCGAATTGAGATAGAAAGCTCTGCCATCGCGCTAACCTATCAGTAAGAACAGATTTCTCCAGAAGGAACTTGATCGGATTCATCCTAGCGATGAGGTGGACTTCATGGGCCAGAAAATAATGCTTCAATTTCTGCACAACCCAAACTAATGCTGCACATGTTTTCTCCATCGCCGTGTATCTCTGTTCAGCGGGGTTGAGAAGTTTAGAGAGATAGTAGGCTGCCCTCTCTTTTCCTTTTTCATCTTCTTGTGCTAGGACAGCCCCCACTGCATCATCCAGGACAGAAATATAAAGTATCAATGGTTTGCCTGGAGATGGTGGTCTCAAAACAGGAGGACTTGCCAAATAGTCCTTTAATCCATCAAATGCCTCCTGACACTTATCGTCCCAATTGAATTTGACTCCTGGCTTGGTAAGCTCGTAAAACGGCTTACACCTTTGTGAGTACTGGGAGACAAAACGGCGAATAAATTGTAACCTCCCGATTAATCTTCTCAACTCTTTCAAGTTTTTGGGAGGTGGCATTTCTCTGATAGCCTTCGCCTTATTGGGATCCATCTCAATTCCCCGTTTGCTGACAATGAATCCAAGCAATTTTCCTGAAGATACCCCGAATACACATTTCTTGGGGTTCATCTTCAACTGATATTCTCTCGATCTCTCTAATACCCTTGCCAAAACTTTGGCGTGCTCAGCCTTCGTTTTAGACTTAACCAATAAGTCATCCACATACACTTCCAGATCTATATGCATCATGTCATGAAATATTGCCATCATAGCCCTTTGATAAGTGGCTCCAGCGTTCTTCAATCCAAATGGCATAACGACATAACAATATGTTCCCCAAGGTGTAGTGAATGAAGTCTTCTCTTGATCATCTTCTGCCAGCTTAATCTGGTTGTATCCTGAAAATCCATCCATAAACGATAATGTCTCATAGCCAGCAGTGTTATCGATGAGTACATCAATATGAGGCAATGGAAAATCGTCTTTAGGACACGCCCGGTTCAGATCGCGGAAGTCAATGCAAATTCTGACCTTCCCGTCCTTTTTCATAACCGGGACTATGTTGGCCACCCATTGTGGATAAAGGACAACTCTAATAAATTTGGCTTTGTGTAATTTGTCGACCTCTTCCTTCATCTTTAAAGCCATTTGTGGGTGGAATCGCCTTAATTTCTTCTTGACCGGACTAGCTCCATCCTTTAATGTTAACCTGTGTTCAACTAAAGATGAGTCTAACCCCGGCATATCCTCATAAATCCTTAAGCACTTGTACCATTGCCTTCTCATCCTCTGTAGAAAGATTTTTACTGACGAGGACAACCTTAGGTTCGTCTTCAGTCCCTAAGTTTATTTCTTTGGTGGGCTCTTCTACGGCAGCTGAAGGTTCATCAAATCTCTTCACTCCACTGGCATATGCCTCAGCTGCGTCCTCATCATCTTCCTCATCTTCAACAATGGGGTCCTTTTCATGCACTAACTCATATACCCCGTACCCATCATTGACTGACTCATCATCTGTACAATCTTCTGGCATCTGAATTGGATCTTCTAAAAGCTGAGGGATTAAAGAGCAAAAGGAACATTTATCAGCCAAATCCTGGAGGTATCTTTCTGGAATTTGCCTACCCTTAGGCTTCCTAGACTTCCTAACCTGACTAACCTGCCTAAAACTAGACTTCCTAACTTCACTAAACTGTCTATCATAACCTAATGAAGATGAAGCAGGATGAAAATCCTGGGATACAGGTGGAAATACAGGGGAATCCTCCCGCGGGGAGGGACAGAGTAGATCTAGGAGAGAATCTTGACCGACGGACCCGCGCGATGGGGTGTAATCGGACAAGTAAGATGTTTCCTCGATAATGATTTGGGAAGAATTTGTTGTAAAATTGGCGTTTTTTTTTTGGATATCGGAGGAATTATACATGAAGCAGGAGTGAATACAAATGGAAGGGGAATCGGACGGAGGAAGCGGCACCAAGGCCAGAGGATTAGGGGGATCATATAGCAATATGTCCCAGATCAAATCATACATCCTCTCTAGGTCGAGAGGAGGTTGTGGAATAAAGTCCCGAGGGGACAGAGTAATCATAATGGGCGGAGCCCGTGGAATATCTTCAATTATGACCCGCGACCAAGTCGGGGTCAAGAGTAGTGTACGAAAAGGAGTATGGAGCATTAGGACATGTGAAGGATATGTCCCCCTCCAGAGCAGATCTGTTGTATAACCAGCTTCATAGGGGTCATCTGGCTCCCCTTCATCAGTTTGTTCGGACAGCAGTATCCGCTTGTCAAAGATTGCGCCAGGGCTCTCAATTAGCTCGTCGATCTGCGGTGGCCATTTGGGTTCTGCAGGATCCAGAAATAGTCTGTTCAGTGCTATGCATAGGTCCCTCAGGTCGAACCACCTGTACCATTCACATTCGGGATCATGAAATTTCCTCCTTTTCATAGGTCGCAGAGCCTCCAAGGATTGGTACGTAAGTAGTTCGGAACAATGTCTGGCCAAATCCCTCCCATATATGTCATGGAAGTCAAAACATGAAGTAATGACCACCGTGTTGTCGTGACTAAGTATGGGCCCTTTCACAAAGTGTGTATATAGAGTCCATGTTAAGGGATCTCGGCCTTCTTTCAGTGGTGTAGACATTGTTTCCAAGATTTCTTGACCATCTTCTTGCTGAACCCTGTCTTGCTTCAGTTTCCTCGGCCTATAGCCCAGACCGCTTCCAGGTACTGCCCGATGATCTTTAACAGGAGTGGTCCTGCCTTGCAACTGTGTGCCCAGACCTTTCCCAGGCTCGTAGCCGTTTTTCATCATAATCCTCCATCCTGGGGTACTCATGCACTTCCCCCTTTTGATAGCATTTAATGGGTATGGAGAAATGGTAGCGGCTTTCAAAGGATCAGCCACTGGACGGTAGACCTGTAATACCGACAGAAAAGGTTGTCGGCCAGGTAAAACAGCAGATTTAATATGAGCAGCAGCAAGGATCGGCATGCTCGTCACCTTAATAATTCGTCCTTTATAAGGGAATTTGAGGCATTGGTGATTCGTAGAAGGAATCGCCTCAAGAGTTTTAATATAAGGACGTCCCAGAATGGCATTTATGAAAGGGTCGATTTCTAGAATATGAAATTCGACCTCTGCATAACTTACTGGGCCTAGCTCCACCTTTAAATAAACCATTCCCAGAGGAGAACGGGTAGAATTGTCATATGCCGTAACTGAGATGGGGCTAGGCAGCCATTTCTCCTTGGGCACACCGCATAGCTCCAGGGTCTTCGGAGGTAAAACATTAATTGAAGCTCCTGTATCAACCAGGCATGCATCCACGGCCTTTTTGAAGATATTGACCGTGATGCTCAGAGCCATGCTTCTGGCGGCTGGTGGTGCTAGTTCCGATGTGTGGAATGTTATGGAGGGCTGATCCCCCTGAGGAACTAGTAGTGCTGCAATTTTCTCTACCGGCACGTCTTTGTTGACCATCACCTTCTGTAGGTATTCCATTAAGGCTTCTTGGTGAATCTTGGACCTTTTAATCAATTCAAGTACAGTGATCCGTGCCGGTGTTCTGTCCAGATGTTTCAACAAGTCATATTGAGTGCCTGGTGCACTCTCTTCATTATGGGCTTCCTCAGTTGGCTGTGATGGGCCGTCTCGGACTGTGGACTGAGGAAAGACCTTGTTGAAAATCCTTCCACTCCGGAGCGCATGTTCCTCGACCGTGGAGGATCCGGGTGACACTTTGAGTACCGCAGAATCGGGTGGCGTAAGTGGTGCGGAGGGTTGATGCGTAGGTGGTGGCGTTGGGTTAGGTGGTGATGGCGCGGTGCGGATTAAAGGCCTAGATGGTTGGATGGTAGATGGGTAAATGGTTGGCGAAGTGGGGAATGGTACGCGTAATAGCGGTCTAGATGGTTGGAGCATATCTGGGTAGGTGGTAGTGGTAATGGGTGAAGTAGAAAATGGTACGCGTAATAGTGGCCTAGATGGTAAAAGGGATGCGTTATTGGTTTGCGGGGGGGTATATGATGGAGGCGTAGGAGTGCGGGGCGTAATGGGTCTAAGGAAGGTGGGTAGTGGTAGTAGGTTATTGGGTGAGGGCGAGTGATATGTGGGTGTGGGTAGAGGGGTAATGGTAACGGGTTGTGGTCTGGGTATGTGGATGGTGCGGCGTGGTAGTCGCTCTGCGGTACTTTGAACGTGACCCGTTGAATAGAGAGAGGAAGAGTCCTCTATCCTCCATTGTTGCCCACGACCAGCCTCAGACTGGCTGTTCGTTAGAATGGGAGCAACCTGGTTCTGGTTCTGGTGCTCCGGGAGTGGATTCTGCACTATGCCCATGTTGGGTGGTGCTGCTGCTTGTGCCGGTGGTCTTGCTTGCTGCTGCTGCTGCTGTTGCGGTCTCCTCGCCTTCAGGGCTGATATATATTTCTTCATTTCCTCCCAGTCTATGCCGCCCTGCTCATTGAGATCATGAATATAATCTCTGAATTGGAAGCAGGTGTCAATGATATGCCCAGGTTGCCTATGGAAGTAGCAATACCTGGACGTATCGGCATTTTGAGGCCAGACGGCCTTTTCCCTTGGCAAAACTAAGGCATTAGCCGCCATTAAAGCACTGAAGATATCGGCCAAGGATTCTGGGAGTGCCGGATATTCTGCCCTTTTCGGGCCTAGAGGTCTCCTCTGCTGGTTGTAGTCACCAGGAGGAGGGACATTGTGGTACGCCGGCGGTGCGCGTGGTTGGTACTGTGGCTGTTGCTGGTTCTGATACTGCTTCGGCTGGGGTTGCTGGTACTGCTGTTGCCGTTGCGGCTGTTGCTGGTTCTGATTCTGATTCGGCTGCTGGGGCCGTTGATACTGTTGTTGGTACTGGGGGTTATGCTGCTGTCTGTACCCTTGCTGCTGTGGCCTCTGGTACTGCTGCTGACTCCTCACGAACTGGGGCGAGTTATTGTTCATGGTACTCACTTGCTCATGAGAGAGCGTGCCCTCAGTAGTCGGACCTGTGCTGGAAGAGTTCGGCACTGCAGGCTTCCGAGGCGGAGGCCTGCTAGGTCTATGAGGATCAAAGACGCTAGAGAATGTAGCGTCCTTGAAAGCATTCTGGCAGTACCGTGCTCTTTCATAGAGCTCTGCCATGTTAGTCAAATTGTTCAAGGAGAGGACGAGCTTGAACTGGGGCGTGGCATTGGAAATTAACATCTTCACTTGTTCGGACTCGGACAAGTGATCCTTCACTTTTTCAGCCAGACCCCGCCACCTGTCAGCAAAACTGACAAACTCCTCATCAGGTTTCATCTTTTCTGCAATGAGGTCCGTGATAGACAAGGAGGGTGCAACTCTGTCCTGGTACCGTTGAATAAATTTGCGTGAAACGATACCGTAATCCTCTACTTCTGAGGGTTCCAGGGAAAAGAACCACTCGAGGGCTGGTCCCTCTAGAGATCTCCTGAACAAGAAGGCCAACGACCTCTTATCATTCTGCCAGAAAGAGGATTCATACATGAACTCCTTCAAGTGTGTGAAGGGGTTACCAGTACCGTTGTACTTTCGGTACACTGGCATCTCAGAGGGTGGCAGATGGAATACTGGCAGACTCGGTAGACTGATCTCTGGCACAGCTTTGACCCCCATCATTTTCTGGAGGTTATTAAATTGCTCATCCATACGCTCCATTTTGGCCAGCAGCGTTTGTGTGGTCAGATCTGCCTGGGGAGGAGGAGGAGGAGGAGGTACTTGGTAGGCCTGCTGCCTAGAGCACGTTGGACAGGGTGGACAATAGAGGGGAGGTCCAGCAGAGCTTCCGCCATGCCCGAGGGCATTTTGATAAGCAGGCGTTTGCGGTCTAGCCGGTTGCCTAGATGATGAAAGCTGCGGCCCAGCTGGCCGAGAAGTAATATGAAGGCCCTCTACGGCCTGATGGATATAAGGAGGAGGAAAAGAAGGTTGCTGAGGAACAGCAGGGGGAGCCACAGGGTTCGGCTCGGCAGGCTGCATGGGTGCCTTCCCCTTCAAAATAGATTGGATCGCCTCAAACTGCTGAGGGTCCAGTCGGGAGGCAAGAACTCCCAGAGCATTGATGAGATCCGTAGGATCAGAGGATGAGGGATCATTCTGATTCATGTCCCCCTCAAGATCGGGATTAGGAATCGCATATTCATGCGGAGGAGGATCAGGATATTGATCACGTGGATGCAAAAGAGGTGTCCGAACATTCCCATCTAGACGATATGGAATGGAGATAGAACTACGGGAGGCATCAGCATCTCTCCCACTCTCATAGTTGTATTCAGAATCCCGAGGGGCATTAGCATCTCCCTCGTAATTAACCATGGCGTCTGGAGCCACACTCAAGTCCCTACCTGATCGTAGCAACATGATGTTAGATTCCCTTTTCAAAGATTTAATCAAACAAGTTGTACAGAGATTAATCAAACAAGTGGATGCTTAACGTGATTTTAGGATTCCTTGTTGAGTTATTTGAATTGGATTAAACCACAATTTCGCTCAGGGAAAGGATCCTAGTTTCAGTTCAATTTCCACCGTTATTCTCTAAGGTTTTCTCTCACAACGCTTTCAGAATCTAACCAGGACTTCAATTGGTACAACCAGCCCGATGATCAAGGAGGAATACCTAGATTTTGGGGACTTATGGAGGTCTCAACGTCAACTTCTCTAGTCTGATCAAGGGACCAACCCAATCAGAGAGAGTTGCTGACGTCGAGTAATGTGTTCCTAAGAAGAGGAGGGTATTAGCCTCAATGCGTATGTCCTGTGGCCTGGATGGCCTCTAATGCTTAGTAAGTAATGGGTAGCTAGCACTCAAAACACAGAAATCTGGAAACTGAAAAAAATTAAGAAACTGTCTGAATCGCGTCGATGGTAGTCGACGCTATTCAAAACAGAACTTAATTTTTTCGCAGAAGCAGATGCAGACAGCAGAGAAACTGTGAAGCCTGAAAGGCGTCTAGGGGTGTTGACGCGGTTTTGAAACGCGTCAGCGATCCTAGACGCTTTTCAGTTCGCAGAAACAATTTTCCAGGAGGATTTTCTGGGTTGAATCCTCCTCAAACGAGATAAAAAAAGCAGTAAACAATTGACTCATGCAAAATTTTTAGTTCCAGATTTTAAACAGGATGATTTACTAACTAAACAACTAGAAAAACAATCAATCACACATCATTTTTATCACAAAAACAGCTTTTTGAATTAATCAAGGGGAGGGCAAGATCTTGCCACTGGGGTGTGCACGTTGTGCACGAGGGAAATTGATTAAACTAAACACTCACCAATTGGTGAGGACGTGTCCAGAGACACAAATGGTGCACCGTAGGTGCCTGATATGATGATAGCAAGAACAAAAAGAAACTAAAAGATGGCGAGACCAAGTCCCACCGTGATCGCCAAAAAAGCTGTAGGTGCTTAGAATGACCGTGTGATTAACATGAAATATCTATGTTGTTTAGTGTAAACTAACCTATTAAAAACATCAACTAAAGTGCAGTGATCGCCAGAAACTTTTAACTAAAAAGTTTCAAAAGAGATATGATCGCTTACCTTTCAAACGCGGAAGATTGAGTCCTTGGTTCCCCTTCCTCAGCCGGCTGAAGAAAGAGAGCCCTTTCTTTGCTTTTTGTTCTTGCTGTGGAATTTGAGGTTGAGGATCGTCCAGAAGTTGTGCTTGATTTCTCCTTTTGATCTCTTGTTGTTGTTGAGTGCAGCAGAGACAGAAACAGAAAACGAAGAACTATGATGAGAATTTAAGTAGAAGCAGTATCTGAACTAATCATGATGTTAAGCATATTTAAAACAACAAACTTACTTTTTTAATGGCTTTGAAACCCCTTAGATCAAGTAGGTTTTGAAAGATTATGCTGTGGTGTGTGTTTGCATGAAGTGAATATGAAGAATGAAATTAATGAAATGAATCCAGTAATGAAAAACTTATGCCCAGTCGGTTGAAGCTTTGAAAGGATGAAGATCTTGAAAGGGACACCGACTTCTGGGAATGGCAGCGCTCCGGCGTTACAACGTTGTTGCTTCGATCTTCAACTCGCTATAACGCTATGGCTCAACTCAACTCAACTCTCTTCTTTTCTTTTTTTTTCTCTTTTCAACATGCAGGGTATTTATAGGCATTTCTTGCGTTCGAGATTAACATAGAAAAACTCCGAATTTATCTATCTTAACCGACAGATAAATACTGATTAATTCATCTTTATCTGTAATTATCTAAAACGCGTCCACCTTGGCTGACGCCTTTCAGATTAATTAAGATAAGGATAAATATCCGGGAAAACTTATCTTTATCTTTATTAGGTAAAACGCGTCCACCTTTATAGACGTCTTTTAGACTAATTAAGATAAGGATAAACATCCGGAAGAGAAGTTAAAATAGCCTAGGAAACCTAAAACGCGTCGACCTTCACAGACGCCTTTTAGTTAATTAATTAATTAATTAAAATTCAAATTTAAACGTTAAAATAAGAATAAAATCTAAATGGCGTCCACTTGGGTAGACGTCTTTTAGAATTCTTCATATTTTAACTCAAATTTGAATTAAAACCAATTCAATTGATTAACTTAAACACATCTGTTAAACCCGACACTTAAAAAGATTAATAAAAATTAATTAATGATTAATTATCAGACCATTCTGAGGCATTATTATATGATATGAAATTTACTCAAAAATGACGTCAAAATTAGCGTGTCTACATATATCATATTGGATACGCTAATTCTCCAATAGACATGCAAAAGTCGATAATAAGAATATATGAAACGTCTTTCAAATTCCATATTCGTTTTGCCTTTACCAGTATCCTTATATTGGTTGCAGTAGGAGAACTGTTATTTTCTTATCTCAGCTGACTTTCCTTTATCCTTTTCAGATGTGGATTAGATCGTTTAAAACCTTACCACTTGCTTTTCTCAAAAGCACATCATAAATATCTCTTCATCTTGGTCTATACAAATAAGAGAATTTATGATAATCAATGCCTTTCAGAAAGACATACCATAAGTACCTCTTCACTTTGGTCTATCCAAGTAAGAGAATTCATGATATCTGATTAGGTTAGTGACTTTCACTTGGCCCTGAAGACATTCTTCAGAATTTTCTAGTTAGTCTGAATATGAGAAGTATTGGCATCAAATATGTCAAAATCTCGAATAGACGACATATCAGTGATCGAAGGAAATAACGTGATTTAAACAGATAATTCTTATAATTCAATTATGGTCTTTTATCTTGAATTATTTCCCACTATTTTTCGACGGACTATATAATATTCAGGTATACAGAACGGGAGACTTCGACGGTCTCCTAGTGAGGATCAGAATCTCCAAGAATCATAGTATGACCTCGGATAAACACATAGTATCATACCATTATCTTAGAGCAACCAACTCATGGTAATTGCAACTCCTTGCAATATCCGATCTTATTTCAGCTTCCAGGTCTTTAATGGTCCCAGGTAAACACAGTAGACCATTATCCCTGGTCTAAACTTTACCATCAATACGTGACAAAGTAGAGTAAGAATGCAGCTCCCGAGTAAACGCGATAATAGCTACACCGTTCCTCTATTCTAATCTCAAGACATCATAATGCCATAGTTTATAGTCTTTTCATCAGATGGTGGCAGATCTCGGGTAAACACATAGAAATTGTCATCACTAAATCAAGTTCTAAGAACTATATTGATGAAGAGTCACGCGGTACATTCTCAATGACTCGCGCTCCGGCTTAGACTTGATATTGAAGGTTTTGTTTATATTAAGTTGGTCTCATCCTAGGTGATAGTTTATAAATATATCGAATATATTTAACTATACCTAGATATTAACAATCGATTCATAATCAATAACTAAAAGCATGCATCATCCATACATGTTCATTATGTGGTTATGGACAGCACGGTGATTAACTGGAGCCAAACAATTAATCACCAAAATTATATAACATTTATATAATCTAAACATGCAAACACATAGCCATTAGTGATCTCATCTCCTGTCGCCTTCCTGGTTGCATTTGTGGATCATCCTCGTCTTTCCTCGGTCGGCGCGATCAATTACAAATAATATTAATTTT
This sequence comes from Zantedeschia hybrid cultivar, assembly GCA_030544215.1. NCBI lineage: Eukaryota > Viridiplantae > Streptophyta > Magnoliopsida > Alismatales > Araceae > Zantedeschia > Zantedeschia hybrid cultivar. The sequence goes on from JARZZO010000011.1 coordinate 16,765,901, forward strand.
GAAACAATTCAAATACAAATAAATTGTAAGAGAAAGTCTTATGGTCGAGTACAATGACAAAGGGAGATAGAATTACAATGGAATGAGAAAAAGAGAGAGACACGCATGCCTCATTAATTAACACTTAATTAATGTACATCATATCCCATAACAATCCACAAAATCACACACCTTCACATGATATGAAATTTAACTAAGTGCATGTCCATGACCACCATAAATTTTAACCATCCACACATGATAAAACAAATCACATGAAGACTAAAATTTTGAAAATATGATAATTTTGGTTTTTCCAAAACTTGGGTAACAATCAAAATTGGATAATTTGAATTTTCGAAAATCTTATTTTCTAACATGCATTAAATCTAATTTAAAGCATCAAATACATCACCATGTGTACACAAAACTAAAATTAAAATTCTAAAATGTTCTATGCATAATTTAGAACAATTCTAAATTAATTAATCTAGCACTTAGATTAATATTAAATCACATTAATAACAACTATTAATGCGAAACAATCTAATATTTAGATAGAATTAAAAATTCTTAAATAACACTTATAAAAAAATTTATAATTCCATTTATTATTCATTAACAACTCTTTGTTAAGAACCTCTTTATTAAATAATATTTCTCAATAACAAATATTAGGAAAAGTTAATTAGAACATTTCTAATTAATATAGTCTAACAATTAGACTAAATTCAATCTTTTAATAACTTTTATTAAAAGATGATTATTAAATAGATTAGATTTTTGAAAAGATTAATTAAGAGATACTTGAGAAGATTAATTAATCATCTTAATAATCATTATTAAGACATAATTAACCTTTAATAACTTTTATTAAAGTTTATTTTCAAGAAATAATTGACCTCATTATAACAATTATAAAAAATTAATTAAATACTTAACAACCTATTATTAAGAGTCTCTTAATTAAATAGTTAATTTCATAACAACAATTGTTAAAAAATTAAATAATCTAATCACTTAACTAAGGGTAAATAACAACATTTGTTATTTAATATTAAGGTCATAACTTAAAAATTAATTAACAACACATGTTAATATTAATTTAAGATCACATCTTAAATATAAATTAACAATAGTTGTTAGTGATGATTTAAGATCACATCTTAATTAAGACCTTTAATTTCTTAGTTAAAAGATAATTAACATTAAGATCATATCTTAAATTGTCCCTCTAATTATTTTATTAAAAGGATTTAACAACACTTGTTAAATCTTATTAAGATCATATCTTAATAATAACACTTATTTAATTGGAAATTGAAAATTAAAGTCTAAAACATATTTTAAAATTTATTTAAAATAATTTCCAGTTAATTAGAGGTGGGTTATTGACATTAATAAAACTTTCAGAGGGTTAAATGGGGTTTTAAGGGTTTAATAACTAGTTAATGGGCTGGGGTTATAGGGATTAAAGGGGCTAGGCCCAATGGGCCTAGGCTCGGGTCCAGCCAAAAACAGGCCAGGCTTGGACCCTGGCACCTGGGCTCGAGCCAGGCACCACCTGGCTCAGCCAGGTCTGGTAACTGGCGCGCCGGCCCGGGCCCAGCCCCCCGGCCCCGGTCGGGCTGGCTCAGGACCGCCGGTCCAGGGCCTCAGGCCTAGCTTCAGCCGGCCCGCAGGGTTAGGGTTCCCTGCACTTTCGCAGCCGCCGCCCCGCAGTTCTTGCTCCTCTCCGGTGCCGTCAGGCCGGTGGCCCGCCTAAAAATTACAGGCGGTGCTCCCCTTCACCTTCCCCAACGTTGGTGGTGGCCGGTCGGCAAGCCAGGAGCGATTGGCAACCCCTAAAAGAAGCCCCAAAACCTACGGTTAACCTTTGTTTTTGCAGGTTGAATGGGCGGTGCCGCCGCCGGTGATGGCCGCTGGGCCGCCGGGTAACAGCAAAGGGGTGTGGCCCCTTTCGTCCCCAGTGCCGGCAATGGTCGACAGGCGATCCTCCTGCCGCCGGAAGCTCCAAAAACCGGCGGTTAAAGGAGTTTTTAAACATTTGAAGCTCCTCGTTCCATCTGTCAACATTTGAAAAATGAAAAAAGAAAAACTCCACCGCCGGCCGCCGGTATCCGATAAAATAAAATCTCCAGTGATGGGTAGGAGCAGCTGGTCACACCAGCATGCCGCCCGGTGATCTTCCATCACCAATAAACCCCTAACCAAACCATTAAACATAGTTCTTCATCTCCATGAAGAACCAAACGAAAAACCCCTTAAATTCGGATTTTCTCCATAGGAAAAATAATCTAATTATTACAAGTTCATCCCATGAACTATTTCCATGATATAAAAACAAATTAAGTATGGAATTAAATTTTAGAATATATCGTCGTTCCGAAGCGGATCAGAGCGGAACCTGACTCTAATACCACTGTTGGGATCTGGGCGGGACACGAAGAACACAGCGGAAACGATGAACAAAATCCCGCCCGATGCCCGCTGATCCGATTCGGAACAAAAAACGCAAACCGAAACGCAGGTCGAAATCTGATTACCGTGTGCAGATTCGAATCTGCTTCTGTCTCGGTTCCGTCGAGGCGATGCCGTGAGCCGCACAAGCGTTCGGCCTCCAGCGGTATCCACGCGATCCTCTGCGGTGGTTCATCCTCGCTCCCTCGTTCGTATCAGCTCGCTCGCTGAAGATCAGTCGCCGCAATGATTGCAGAAAACCTGCCGACGGGAATTCCCAACTTTTGGGAATCACGCGCGGCGGAGACGGAGACAATCTCGGCGCCTCGAACGGGGCTCCCAGAGGAGGAGAGAGAAAGGAGAGATGACGGCCAACATGGGAAACTCTGGAGTTTGGCTCAGGGTTTCTCAACAGCGCGTATATATATTAAGTCGGCGCGACTTTTCATAAAAGTTCCCGAGTTAATATAAATCCCACTTATGTACCACCGACTGAGAATCTTATTGCGTGTGACCCTCTAAGCCCATTTACCTGTCCGATTTTCAGCCCGTTAAGTCGAATAATTAGTTATTGACTTATTGCAATTAATTAATATCTAGATATTAACTAATTACTTAACCGAATTAACATCGCATGTAAATTTGGTCGGACTTCCGATCAAGTTGGGTGCTAAGCAACACCGCATGATCCCGGAAGGTAATGGGGTTCAGCAACCCACTCATGGAACCTGTCCGTCCACAGTTACCGCGTGGCTATAATCCTTCGTTCGCACAATGCTCTCAAGTTAACCTAGGATATGGTCAATTGTCAAATCTTAGATAGTCAACTCACTTGAATCAGACTCCGCTGTACAATATTCGAAAACATATTTTCTGATATTATTTCTGCTCTGGCCAGAGACTCCTGCGGATCTATTATAGAGCATTCTCTCTCTAGTTACCTGAGAGCGAACGATCCTTTATTGAACACACAATCACCTTCGAAGGTCTTCCGCTGGATCCGATCCTTGACTATTAGAGATCCCGTAGATAGGGATTCGTAGATCAAGGTCTCCACCGACAAGGTGTCTTTGGTGTCTCAAGTCCAAGGATCAACCACGCCACTGTGACGATGAATCAAGCGGATTGACAGTCAGGTAAATAACCATTCGGCGATTCATGTCGGATCGGTTCAGTGAACTCATTCCCCGATGAGCACCTACAGGTTTACCATTGTGTCTCCACACGAGTAACTAATGAGATCAGCCATCCTCATCATATGAGCTGGAATAACCTGTACTAGTCTAACCGGATGTTTAATGTCCTTCTCAAACATCCTACGACTAGGAACAATTAAGAATATGTGTTTATAAGTCATCAGTCTCATTATTATGATCTCATCATAATTTGATGATTATTGCACATATTCATAGACTTCATTATGCGTAATTACAAATATGCCAATCTACATAATGAATTTAATATCATTGATTAGTGAACCAGATCGAAATAGGTGACTTATGATTGGCTTAGAGGACACCTATATCTATCAGAGGTGTCTTCAGCCGTGACGGCCCTTACCCAGGGCACCTGAGATAATTACCACCGGAGGGATATTGTCCACCAAGCGCCCAAGACCCTGAACGGCTTCATCAACCTCGTACACCAGCATGCGGATTGCGAGGAGGTGGTAACTGCCTACCACTATCGGGGAGAAGAGGACGACCACAAACGTCCAAACAAAAGGCCTCTTCTTGAGAAGAAGAAGTTCAAGCACTTCGAAGGGGAGTCCAAAGGTCCCACAGCACCCAGACCTTATATGCCGTTGACTACTCCTGTGTTCAAAATTATGCATGATATTGAAAATAAGGAGTACATCAACTGGCCTTAGAAAATAGGGATTGACCCCAAGCGTCGAGACAGCAGGAAGTACTACCACTTCTACAAAGATTACGGCCAAACTACCAAGGAATGCTGACAGTTGCGAGACGAGATAAAGTCCCTGATCTGTCGGGACTATCTCGGAATGTACGTAGTGAAGTCCGACCATGAACGCGAAGCCCCTCAGATCTTTGTTTGCCTTGCCACCTACCAACGACGGCCGGTGGCAGGTGGAGATTTGAATTGAGAAATGGCCACCGGAATGAGATAGAAAGATACTAATTTGAACCCAATGTTCTGTGACATTTCAAGCTTCTAATTTTAATATATTATGTTAAAAATAATATTATAATAATTAAAATTACATAAAATAGATGTCAACCATTTTGAAAATATTATCCAAACACTCTATTATATCACTTTTGATATTGTTACAACTTCAACCAAACACCTAATATGTTGTATCGTATCAATATTGATATTAATACTCAATATCGTAAAAATATCAATATCTAAATTGATACTATATCAAATTTGATATTTTAACCAAACAGGCTGTAAGGTATGCGCTAACAGGCCAATGCATGCTGCAAGCCTTCTTTCTCTCACTGGTTTCAAATGAAAATCACATGGAAATTGACATGCTTTTGTGTCAAGTTTTATTTCATTCAGTATCAATTGCAATTGTACTAGCTAGTTTTAAGATCATCAAATTGGTTTCTGGGCTGTGAATTGAAGATTGTCCCATAAGATCTTGAAGTTTGCATGCATGGAGATTCAGGTGCAGATTGATCGGGACCTCATTACTAGGCCTACTTGACCAGCATTAATACTAGCGCACCGATTTTTATGCTCCTGACTTTGAGGAAATTATGGACTTGACACTTAGCATTTCCGAATATTGAGCATTGTTCGGTCGATATTTACCACTCCAAATTTAGAGATGCGTGTCAAACTCATTGGCTTAATTAATTTCTCACAATCCGAAAATTAAAGTGCAATATGGGAGAAACACTATATATATATATAAAAAAAAAAAACACTCTGTCAATTTTATTCTCATATCGTTCAGCAAGAGAGAAAATTTTAGAGACACCCTCCAACGATTGAAGGGCCTTCGGTCAAGGTAAAATCATGAGAATCGTCTACTGTAACCAGTCCAAAAAGTATTTACAAGATCGTTGTGGCATTCAGGATTCAATTTCTCATATCAGATGAGTAAAGAGGTGGGTCAAATTTGCTAAAGTGGCCCCCAAACATATATAAATCGGAGAAAGAATTAATTTGTTTTTCATCTCAAAAGGCGACGCCTTCCTTTCTGTGAACAGTACCCCACCGCTGAATGATGAACTTTGTCAGTCTTCACCTCATTTTCCTCGTCTCACTGCGTAAAAAAACAGTTTCCAATTATGTTTATTGATTTGAAGCATGCAAGGGTAGCTAACTTATTTTTAAAATTTGTATCCATATATGATATTAACTCATCTACTTATCAAAACAATAAGTTGAAGCGAAAAAAGTACCGAGTCTCAATGGCTCAATATATGAAACTAATTAAGGTTCTCCCTTAATTTCTTGAAAAAAAATTGAGTTTATTTCTCAATTCTCTCAGTTATGCGAGAGCGCAAGAATTAATTAATTCGGAGTTTCAAAGGAGCTTATGGGCACAGAACAGTTGTTTATGCAAAAAAACAAAAAGCGCTCAATTAAAAAGAAAAGTAGAGCTTTAGTTTATTAGGATTTGAACACTAACCCTCCACTTGAGAACAATTATACACATATGCTTACTCAATTGTGCCAGTTGATTTTAAAAAAATCAAAGCAAATGCCAAGAACCATAAATGCTTAAAAGTGAAAACCAAATTCACGTTAGTCAGACAATATTGTAAACATTTATTAGAAGAGTTTTGACATAAACACGAAACATCGGAAATGCGTATTGCATGCGTATGGTAATAAGGATTTCTTGTCGTGCAGATTTGTTGGAGGTGGACAACGAAGTCCAGTTCCCAAAACATAAATTTCGTTCTCTTCTCGCTGAAGACGACAGCTGCACCGCGTGAAGTAGAGAAAATTCCAAACTTCGTATTTACTATCCTGAAGATAGTGGGGTGTTATTTCTATTCTTTTATATATAAGGTATTATATATTCTCTATACACATCTAATTCAATGAGGAGAGTTCAAATTTGAATGTTTTATTTTTTTCGTCGCTAAGAAAGTTTCTGCACATCCGTGTCTGCTTCGCATCTATACTAAGGAGTATAAGGACAATTCCTAGTCCGGGACTGAGATCCAAGCAATGGAATAATCCTAAGATAAGTGTCAACTGTTATTTTTCGCTCTTTAATTTATAAGGTATTCTTTATTTATACGGAGAATTTAAATCTGAACATTCTAATTTTCTTTCATTGTGAAACAAATATCTGGATTAGCGGTCACCGTTTTGCATCTATCAAGTTCTAGTTTGAGGCCATCATTGAATAAATAACATGATCTCATGGATCACATGATTTATGTGAAAAATGTATCACATACATATATATACTGATGATCATAATTTGTATCGCGAGATACCCACCTAGTCATCAGTTCAATGTTCCCAGGGACTCCTGCAGTTCTCATTGTGATTGATTTTATTTCTTGGATGTAAGTAATCTATTGAAGTTGATCATTTAAAACAAGAAAAATGAATTCATGTCGCTTTAAGTTCAGTGATTGTTCTCAGATTGCAAATCTCATCGTTTATTTCAATATTGGAAAGTTTGGAAATGGTATGTCTCCCTACATGAAGCAGTTGCTCGTGCAAGAGTTCGTAGGAGGAGATGGTGGAGGCAACGTGATCATGGTACGGGCGTTGTGGTGGAAGAATCGTTGGTGGCTGCGGCGGCCGGAATATTCTTCGTCCAGCCTGAGCTAGAGGGCGGTGGGTCAACGAAGGTGTTGTTCTGGCGGCTTCCTCCACGGAGACGGGGGTTTCTGGCCTTCTCTATCACCCAAGGATTTTCTCCTTGCTTCTGCGTAAAATTCCTGCTTTTTCCCTGGAGGACCAGCTTTCCTGCCGCCGGAAACAGCCTCGTCGGGATCACTCGAGCAGGAAGCAGAGAAGCCCCACAGGCTCGCCCCCCCACCTACATCAACAACCACAGCGACGCAAGATATTCTAATCCATCCAGGTCATGCATGCATAACTCATACAAAGCTGCATGCAAACAGGAAATGAATACAGGCTGTAGTGTCTTTTGGGTGAAGTACCAGAAAGAAGGCAGCCGGAGGCGACGAGGAGAAGGAGAAGGGCAGTGGTGGCCGCGACCGCCATGACTACGGGTTGGCGAGCTCTCATGATGCTGCAGGAGGTAGCTGCCGCCCTGCAGGCTTTTTATAGCCTTCTTTGAGCGAAGAGGTAGACGGTGGAACTATTACGGCGCCAACCAGCTGAGAAGGCCATGGCGTTCTTAGCTAGGCTTGCTTCCATCACTGCCGTTCGGGATAAATTTGTCTTCATTACGATGAAACCGAACGTTCAAGGACGGGCAAAGAGACCACGAATCTTGTGATGCAAATGGTAATTGGCAACTCTATTATCTTACTGATTACTGGGTGCATAAGTCAATTAACAAAGTCTTTCTAACTTTTACATAACTGACGAAGTAACGGATACAGTTGATGACTTCTGCCGATTTAATTACTAGTTGAGGAGAAACAAAGTGGCTACTGTGTCAAAGTTTTGAAATATGATGGTGGAGAAGAATATTTCTTTTTACAGTTTAACAACTTTCAATTTGGGAGTCAACACACAGGTCAACCTGACTTGTAAACTTCAGGCTTCTTGCACTTGTACCTTTATTATATAAAAATTGTAGAATCAATCCCAATTCATGTGTTTGGATAAGAAAACCCTCTCTCCATGGGAACGAGCAATTGTGAAAATTAAGCATTCTCTAGAAGGTGTTTTGTTCACTTAACATATGAGTTAATACTTATCTCATTTGCTGTTAGAGCAATTCATGTCTCGGCTCACAAATAAATATTAGGCTCAAGTTCAGATTTAAAGTCTAAGCCTATAATCCAAGTCTGATATTAGTTGGGATTTTGTACCTGTGCTCGGACTGAATAGTAAATCTTTTAGAAGTTTTTAGATAAACATTAAAATAATTATATGTAAGTTGTTCTATTGTGTTTAAGCTTAAATCAAATTCTTTCCAAATATCACATCTTTCATAATACAGAAATCCTATATAGCACTTAGACCTAATGCTGATTAACTTGCATTAAGAGGTTTTAATGAGTGATAGCGAATGTGAAGATCTTGAAGGTATCTTACAAGTATGCTTTTTGTGGGATAACCTTTACATATATGAGATTCTTTGGGAAGCACATGTAATTAGATCATTAATTTTTATAATTAAATAAATATTATTTAAATATAATACCATTCTTTTAAATTTGTTAATCATCACACTTTTCAGATTTTCAAACTTGGGTTCAGCAAAGCTCAAACTGTGTTTTAAGAACACCAAACTTAAAATTTTAAATCAAATCATAGACTCAATTCTAATACTCAGGTCCACCAAACAAAGTAACCTTAAAATTGCTTGTTGCCTCTCAGCACAGAAGGAAAGGTTAATGACCCACAGAAACATGCATGATCCAACTGTTAACCCATGGAAATTTCTCTTTCTAATGAGTGAATCATAGCTAAGGTAGAGGAATACTAATATGGGTTAATAGTTTTGCATGTGCATGTGCAAAGTTCCCATGATATCTTCCTATGTGAGAATACTAATATGACAAGTCCGTTTGCCATTTTATTTTACCACTAATAAAATTTAAGTGCGGTATTAACACTCTATAGGGTTATCCTCATAATTCATAAAATACCTATAAAAGACTAATATGTGATATTTGTATCTTATGAATGACCAAGCAAAAAGGGTTAACGTACTAGCATCCCTCTCTTCCTATATGAAGCAGTTGCCCACGCAGGATGGGGGAGATGATGGTGATTACGGCGATGTTGTGACACTTGGGCTGCCCCTTGGTAGATTTTTGTATACGTACATGTTCCATGCATAACCAGTGGGATTGAGGGGAGTGGTGGGTCCCACATACACTTTCATACATTGCACGTCAAATCTCTTATGTATAAGAGATTGTTTGCTCTTCTTTGTACTGTTGAAGTACGGTCCAAACGTGTATTGAAAAGATCTTCTTTTAAAATTGAAGATCCGGCCAGATGTTAGTGGTGCCAGTAGCTGATGTGCTGCAAACACAGTCGTTAAAAAAATGTAGGTCAAATTTTGTGTAGTTTTAAGGTAGATTTGTAACTGTGTCTATCATAATTTTTATTTTAAAAAAATTATTCATTAACTAACTTATAAATTAAAGTGACCTACGCTAGTTAATGGATGAAATGGATCCCCCACTCTCCTCATTACCGTCTCTTGGAGGACCAAAATTAAAATGAGGGCCCGAAGGATGCTAGAAAGTTCACACAAGACCTCAACAAATCACTCTCTGGACCACGCGGTTTAAAATGTAAGGCTAGACTTCAACCAAAGAAACTTCTCAAGCTGATGCATTGATTTTTTTTATTTGGAATGATTGGAATTTCAAAGAGTTGGAGGAAAAGGACACGACAGTCGATTTGTTTGCATCAAAGAAAGGATTGACTTGACTTTTTCTTAATGAAGAGCACTCCTCTATTGAAGAATTAACATAAGGAACTCATCAAATTAAATTCGAGGATACTCTTATACTTAAAAGACATTGATCGATATTTGTTAGGTAAAGGTCTTGTGGTCTAGAGTCTCAAAAGAGGACACATCTGTATCGGAAAAACAAAAGATGTGAATCCATGACAAAAGTAGATCACATAGCCAGTCATCCTTGCGCGTAGTGACGAGAAGTCTACACGTTAATTAAGTTTCCTACGAAAGGATAAATCTGATATGGGACTTTTCTTTAGAAGTGACCGCACGTTTCTTAATATAGGTTGACAATTCTTCATTAGAAGTACACAAATTCCAACTTTTAAATCATTCTTAGTACTGTAGCACAATTTGATAATTGGATGGCTTATTCAATATTGTTCATTCTAGATTGCCTATGCCGGATTTAGAGGCATTTTGTTTTAAAACGCTTTAACTTATTCTGAAAAAAGATAGAACAAATAGTTTTGTCATTTTAGCCAAAAAAGTTTTTTCATATATTCTCATAAAACATCTATCTCAATATAGAATAAAAAAATCTGGACTCTCAAAAGCAAATAAGACTTATTCTCACAACGGCTTATCATATTCAAGCGTATCCTACTATCAAACTGCTGTAGTACGAAGAACCACCCCCCAAAAAAAAAAAGAATATCCTCTTCGATGCTTGGAGACTTCATTTATCCTATCATCCGTGTATGTACTTTCACTTTTTTAAAAATCTGAATTATCTAATTAAGCACGAGACAAGAAAGTTTTGGATAAGCTCTGCTATCAAAAATCGGGGCTGAAACTATAATTTTAATTGCCATCCGGAATAGCCTCACACAATAAAAGTAAGCTAAAGAAATAATATGATCGCGTTTAACGGTAGTTTCTAATATTTTAAGTGTTCTTTTCTTGGCAGAAAAAAAACAGACCTTGGAAGTTAACATATTGTAAGTGTTTTGGTTGTATTTTGATTTTCAATAAAAGAATTCTGGATCAGAAATTCTTAGCTTGAGATAAAAATTAGTTCGTGAAAGAAATCATGTCTTATGTAACTATTTAAAATTAATTATAGCTTCTTCTATTCAATATTTTTTATGTTTAATTTGTTTTTCATCTAAAAAGGCGACGCCTTCCTTTCCATGAACACCCCACCGCTGAATGATGAACTTTGCCAGTCTTGGCCTCATTTTCCTCATCTCTGGGTAAAAAACAGTTCCAACTGTTTATTGATTTCAAGCATGCAAGAGTAACTAACTTATTTTTAAAATTTGTATCCATATATGATGATTAACTCATCTATTTATCAAAAGAGTAACTCGAAGCAAAAAAACTAACGAGCCAATGACTCAATGAAACTAAGCTGCTCCCTTTCTTGAAAAAATTTTGAGTTTGTTTCTCAATTCTCTCAGTTATGCGAGAGCCTAAGAATTAATTAACTCAGAGTTTCAAAGGAGCTTATGGGCACAGAACAGTTGTTTATGTTAAAAAAAAATGCTCAATTAGAAAGAAAAGTAGAGCATTAGTTGTTAGGATTTGAATTCTCTCCACATGAGAAAAATTATACATACTTATTCAATTATACCAATTGATTTCAAAAAAAAATCAAAGCAAAAGGATGTAAATGCTAAGAACCATATATAAATGTTTAAAAGTTAAAACCAAATTCACGGGGTCGTGACAATGGTGGATCCAACCTTATTCAGTAGGGTCCTGAGACTCCACTAGATTTGTCAAACTCATTGGTCTAATTTAAAACAGTCTAATTTATGATCCCACTGACTCAACTCAGGACTCCGCTAGCCTAATTCAGAATTTCATATAATCCAGCGCAAGACTCTAAATTCAGTTATGTTTATAATTTAATGTTCAAATGATCCCACTAGACGAAATTTTTACGTCCGCCACTGGATCGTCAGAATATAAAAACAAAGTTATTTTCATTTTGTTAATGATACATTAATCAGACATTGTGAACATTCATTTAGAAGAGTTTTGACATGATTACAAAACGTCGGAGATGCGTATTGCGTATCGTAATAAGGATTTCTTCGTGCAGATTTGTTGGAGGTGGACAGCGAAGTCCAGTTCCCAAAACACGTTGGATCCACACCACATAAGCCGAAGACGTACGATAGCTGAACCGCTTGAAGAAAATTTCAAACTTCGTATATATTTACTATCCTGAAGACGTGTGAAGTGTTATTTCTGTTCTTTTAAATATATACACGTCCTTTTCAATGAGGAGAGTTTAAATTTGAATGTTTTTTTTTTTTTTCGTGCCCGAGGAAATTTCTGCACCACCCATGTCCACTTCGCATCCATATATACCAAGGACAATTCCTAGTCCGGGACCGACATCCAAGCAATAGGATAATCCTAAGATAAGCGTCACTGTTATTTTTCACTCTTTTATTTAAGGTATTCTTTATTTATATGGAGAATTTAAATCTGAACTTTCTCATTTTCTTTCATTCTGAAGCAAATTTCTGCGTTAACGGTCACTGTTTCGCATCTATCAAATTCTAGTTTGAGGCCATCATTGATCTCATAGATCACATGATTTATGTTAAAAAGCATACATATACATATATATATATAAGGATATAACTTAGACATTTATCTTGTGCATTTATAATTGTAAATAATAATGTATGGCCATGTGCTTATCAAGCATTTTCAACTTCTTTTTTCCATGGAAAGTTCTTTTCTTAAACTATTAAGGGACCAAGCTCAAAGACTACCTTAATAGGAGTCCATGCACTAAAAAATATTACCACATTAGCTTGTGGCAGAGTCCACATCTCGGAAGACTATGATGTAACTGAAATTTGTTGATAATTGTAACTGAAATTATGGCAAGTCTATTATTATTTTCGTATGAATTTTTTTTTCCTTGAAAGGATAAAACCTTAGAAATAAATATACTTAAATATTAAAAATTGCTACTTCTAAGAATAACTTGACTCTCCATAACAATAAAAAACTCAGATGAATTCGGAACCAATTCGACCCGAGTTCCTGGTTTTTAAATACTGCTCCCAACATCATTAGAACAATTTTGAGAGACAATCAACAAAAGGTTGGTTAATACCTGCTAGATACTAATTTTGCCACAGTACCTTTGTTAGGTTTTTCAAACTCCTAAGTTTATGAAAAAGTCAATTAAGGGCCTTTTTAAAAGATCGTGATTTATTCCAAAAAAAAGTTAAAATTGGAAGTGTGATTAAGTCAAAAAAAAATTAAATAACAGACTTATGTAACATTGGAAAGTTCCCATTTATGAGCCTTTCAACAGATAAGTCTCTTGACGGCGCGGATGCAATTGAAGGCTACATTTCAACGAAGGATGCTTCTCATGCATGTTGAATTGTTGATGCATCGATTATGTGATTTCCGTGGATTGAGTAAAGTCTGAGAAATCCTCCAAAGTTAAAAATAATTTTTAACTGGTTAATAATTTTGTCTAATTAAGTGAGAAATTTAAGTCTACTTGATCATCCAAGAAGTGATCTGACTAAGTATTCTAAAAAAAAAATACGTTTCAACCAAGAATAGAACTGAGACCTACCCTAGGCAACTGGTTTAAATAAACAACATTTGTTTTGCTGCATAGGCAACTTACACGATTCTGTTACTACTGTATATCTATAATATATAGATAGGTAGGCAAGACAGAACAGTCGCTCATACAAGTTCAAAAGGAGAAGAAGATGATGGGGATGGTGAAGAGAGCAGTGGCGACGATGGCGAGGGGAGTAGCGGTGGCCGTGCCGATGGATAGAGTGGTGGTGATGACGGAGGCGGCAGAGGTACAACATGAGGAGTGCAGCCAACGGCAGCTTCTTCCGGAGGGCAACCACCATTTCACGGATCAGAATCTAGAAGCATGTGGCGGAGGATGGTATACAGCACCTCTTGTCCGACCCCTCGTCGGAGAGGGAAGCGATGCACCTACCCTGTCACCCAAAAGTCTCTTCCTAGCCTCCGCATAGAGCTCCGGCGTTGCCCCTGCGGGGAAGCGGCTTGGAAGTTGGAAGGAAGGACGGACTGAACATGTGGGCCACCACATGTGCCTTGGTCAATCGGCAAGTCAACCTTGATTTATAAACTTTCGGATTTCTTTGCGCTTGTGCCCTGCTTATGTATAAATTGTACAATTAACCCCAATTCATGTATCCCCTCTCCATGAGAACGAGTTACTGTGAAAATTAAGCATTCTTTTGAGGGTGTTTGGTCGGCAAGACTTATTTGCAGTTGGAGCAATCCATGTCTAAGCTAACTAATAGGCTCAAGTTCAGCTCTGCAGAGTCTAAGTCTAATCTAATTCTAACATTCTCGTATTTCAATGTTTATGCTTGGACTTAGTAGTAAATATTTTAGAAAGTTTTTATAAAAATATTAAAATAAGTATATGTGTTTTTTTTACTGTGTTTAATGTAAAATAAAAAAAACTTTTAAATGATCACATCTTTCATAAACAGAAAACCTAGGTAGGGCTTTAGATCTAGTGTCGATTAATTTTCATTAATTACTATTATCATTCCCAGGAGCAAAAAGCATCACAGGAAGAGAGGTTGATGACCCATATATATGATCCAACTATTTAACGCATGGAAATTTCTCTCTGTGATGGATAAGTACTGAACCATAGTTTGAAGGCGAAGAAAGCAATCTAGGGTTCGCTCTGAAGCCGAGAGAAAGGCAAAGGCCCGTATGTGGGACTTCTCCATCAATCCAGTGTACTGTAATGGTTAATGAAAGCACCTTTATATTGTCCAAAAAAAAAAAAAAAAAAAGGCAAAGGCCCGTAATATCTTTCTACTAGCAAAAAAAACACGAACATGCGGCGAAGGAAAAAAGGTAATAAAATAAACAAAGAAATAATAATAAAAATTAAATAAATATACAGAATTAAAAAATTAAATATTATTGCATATGTAACAAATGACATGTCAGATTGATGAGATATTAGTCAATCTTTTCTACATAACATTCTCAATTGTTTTAAATAATGTAATCGTAGTGAATGTACATCTTAGAAAAAACTTGCAAAAAGGCAAGTTTTATTATATAGTGATTTTTTAAAAAAGTGTACAATCAATTAATTAAACAAAAAATATATACCAATGAAAAAAGGATGCTCTTCTTATCCCAGATTCTTCACCATCCACTGTCACTACAAGGGAGGCAGGTTTTGTCAGCGAATATATGTCAACGGCTATAGATACTTGTCGACAAAGAGAATATATGTCGACGGTTTTAATATAGCCGTCGACATATGTAATAAATTAAAAAAAAAATAACAGTAAAAACTATATGTCAACGGCTATATCTGATATATAATATATGTCAGCGGCTACACATATAGCCGTTGACATATATACTATATGTCAGCGGCTAAATTGTAGCCGTTGATATATCTGATATATGTCAGCGGCTACACTTATAGCCGTTGACATATATACTATATGTCAGCGGCTAATAGCCGCTGACAAAAGACCGCCCCCCTTTTCCTGTCTCCCTCTCGAGCCCTAGCTCCCTGTCTCCATCTTTTCCCCTCTCCTAGCCCTAGCCACTGCCGGTCGCCTCCGCTCTGCCCGCCATCGTCGCCGGTCGCCTCCGCCGCTCTGCCCGCCATCGTCGCCGGTCGCCTCCGCTCTGCCCGCCATCGTCGCCGGTCGCCTCCGCCGCTCTGCCCGCCATCGTCGCCGGTCGCCTCCGCTCTGCCCGCCATCGTCGCCGGTCCCCTCCGCCGCTCTGCCCGCCATCGTCGCCGGTCGCCTCCGCTCTGCCCGCCATCGTCGCCGGTCGCGTGCTCTGCCCGCCATCGTCGCCGTCCGCTCGGCCCGCCGTAGTCATCGGTCCCACCCGCCATTGTCGCCGGTCTCGTCCGCTCGGCCCGCCATCGTGCTCGCCCACTGGCCACCGGCCATTCTCCTTTCCACGGCCACTGGCCATCCTCGTTTCCACGGCCCACTGCAGGTATAATTTTTTAAAAATCTAGATGCTCGTAGGTATAATTTTGTAAAAATCTCAGAATGGTGTGAATAAGAAGTAAGCAGGCTCGAAAAAAAAGCATACGATAATCTTGCATGTTTTCTACAGAGATACGTTATGCTTTTATGTTGGTTTATCTTTTTAGTCTACACCAGAAGAAATTGGTTCCATATGGAAGGAACACGTCCCCCCCACCCCCCCAACCAAAAAAAAAAAAAGATACAGATGGGAGAAATTAGCCTGATATTGGAGGAAAGATACATTTAGTTGAAGGCTTGTGGAAAAAGTGAAGATAGGTTGTACATGGAACACTTCCTGCTAATTCCCTGCTTCCCAAAGATAATTCCCAGCATCGAATCGATGCTACGTCACATGTAATGCATTGGCTTGCCTCGGGCAGCTGGAGGAGGAGCTACCTGGACTATCTCTGGGGGATATTGTTGACCCTACTATCCAGCCTAACATGATCTCATGCAGCTCAACAATGCGCCAAGGTAGACGATTGAAACAGTCATCAATGAGGCCCCTACCAGGCCCAGTGTAATTGCTCAAAGGCAATGGTCTCATTGATCTCCTTAGGTTCAGTATGAGTTCAATTTGATTGCTTCGTTAAACCATGGTCTCTAACTCGATTCCAGTGGATGACGCCAAAAACGAGGTCAGAATTAGCTGAGCTGATGTGGCCTAATCCTAACTTGCAAATCATGAAAGGCTAGATCCTAAAAGCATTTGGACTTCACAAGACAAGGTGAAATGTCCCTCATAGTGACCCTAGGGAAAACCCACTGATGCTTAAGTCAGCAAAAGGTCCACGATAAGTAAGAGCACATGAGTTGACTGGATTGTACAGTACCTAGTCCAAACTCCAGTAGTTAGTTAGATGGTATAGTAAGAGGCATTGAAGCAGCTATTTCTGAAAGCTGGTTTGAGGTTACTCCTTGGAGGGACATAGAAGCTACTTTAAGCTTGATGTGTGGCAGATCTGAAGATGGATAAGAGGTCAGATCTGATCTGCCTTATCACTAACTTGTTAGATAAATCTAGTACCCCTATTCCAATCTGCAGTTAGAGCCACGTTGAGAGGGATCCGCAGTCATCTTCTGACTTCTGCATAGAGCAAGTCAGTCATAGGCTCGTCCCAATGGATGCAGGCTAATTGGTCAGGTTCCATTGAGTCAACAGTCACATCCAAGCATTGCTTAATGGGCCAAAGATGGGCCTCATCAATCACGCGAATAATAATGAGTTAATCACAAATATAAAATTCAAAAGTTGGAAAGATGTAAGATTCTTCCTCTTAATGTCTTCCCATTCTGGAACCCTCCATACATCCACTCAGTCCTTACTCACAAACTCTTGCTTGCTTTCTTGCAATGATGACACCTTAGTCTGGCACCATACTTTATGTCCCAACTCCTCTACCATTTCTTCCTATTATACATCCTCTCTCCAGCCCATCCCCCAAAAACATAAGAAAAACAAAAATGAAAATCATCCTGTCTCCAGCCCATCCCCCCAAAACATGTTAGATAGATAGATAGATACAGATATAACACACAGACAGACAGACAGATAGATAGATAGATAGACAAACATCTGTGTTACACCTCCTACCCTCAGCCGACTGTCACACAGTTAGCCACCAAATAAGGCGCTATTTGTACATAATGTAGTAGGCTCGTCCCAATGGAGGAAGGCAAACGTAAGTGAAGGTTTTGCGTATGACACCCTAGGACATGTTTATGATCATGCACTCTTAAATGGTAATAATTTTGGCTCCGAAGTCCTTATCCACATTTCAAAATTTACGACAAGCTTACCTTAAGCTCAAAGCTTAATAAAACAGATAAGAAATTCCAATCAGTTATGTTTTAGCCACATTGTTGGAAAATCAGGCACATCTCAGCGAATTGGCAGAGGAAAAGCCTCCCACTTATAACTGCTGAAAGCTCAAAAGCCACCTTCAGTTGGGTGTAATTATGATCTTGCCTGTCACATGTAGTTTAGCATTCTGTTCCATGACTACAAAACCAGAACATGTTCCCCCCCGGATCACCCAGTTTAGTCCAAGTTTAACTCAAATTCAGCCTAAATTCAGTCCAAATTCAATAATTTAGTCCAAATTCAATTAAGAGACAGGTTGATTGATTGGGTTAGTCCTCCTTTCTCCAGTTCAACTAATGATAAATCTCACCTTGTCATGTGTTTCTCCATTCTTTGGCAAATATGGAAGGACCGTTGTAATTAAGCATGTTATCGAAGGGAAAGCCCTTAATCCTATGATGATCATCCTGTGAAAAACTCTATTCGAATTTGAAATCTGGTCCAAATTTGAAAAACTTCTTTAGCATCCACACCCAGCAGAGACATTACCTCGTGCCCACCACCTTCAGGGTCACTCAAGATTAACTTTGATGGAACCACACATGATTCGGGTAGTTCTATTGGGATAGTTCTCAGAGATCACAAGGGTTTAGTGATCTCAAGTTCTATTTAGAAGTTATCTTCCTCTGATATAGTTTTACATTTAGGGTCCGTTTGGTAGATATAGATTTTTTTTTGGCAGACTATATTACTGCTTTGGTATATTAAACTGGCAACTCCAGTGCGTAGAGGTTTACCTCCGCCTAGTACCAAAGGGTAATATATAGTTGTGGATGCGCATGCGAATTAGAATATAATTTTTGTACTATATATGTGAATGTGGATGTGATATGTATGAATGTAGATGTGATTTGATATTTACATGTAGATACAAATAAGTTTTCTTGCAGGTACAGATGATGATGTAAATGTGTACATGTATGTGTACGTGTATGTGGATGTGGATGTGGATGTGGTTGTGCATATGTAAATGCAGTTGTATATATGGATGTGGTTGACCCTTTTTTTTTTTTTGTCCGTTCAAGACTTTTGTTATGATATATGTTTTTACTGTCTTTTGACAGTAATGACATATATCGATCATAAAGTCTTGAATTGTCCTGTTGGACAGTCTGTGGATATTTGATCATCTAATGTTCTTTATTATATGTGCTTCATGATCATCTTAAATTTTCGACAGTATCTTCTCACTCTTCTCCAATATACCTGCTAATTTTGACTGCTCTTTTTGTCATTTGTATTTCATACAAGTGACTTTTTGAGAAAAAGTTAAAATTAGTAAATAATGGTGGTATATTGGAGAAGTGTGGGGAGATGCTACCGAAATTTTAAGATAATCATGAAGCACATATATTAAAGAACATTAGATGATCAAATATACATAGATGGACATGTTATGTGATGTAGGTACCCTTTGTTTATGAGATTGTATGAAATCAGACAGGTGTACATGTTTGAAAAATGTACAACTTTCAGGGAAGATACTGCTGAATTTTGTTTAGAAATGTGTACAAGTAACTTTCCTGACAGGTACGGATGTGGATGTGGATGTGTTTATTGGATGTGAATGCGTATGTGGATGTGGATGTGTAATGTAGATATTATTTTTTTATGAGATTGTATGAAACCAGACAGGTGTACAAATGTGAAAAATGTACAACTTTTAGGGGAGATGCTGCCGAATTTTTTTTAGAAATGTATATATCTATATTTATAAATATATTTATCTATCTATTTATGTATTTAACTTTTGTTAGTAGCACTTTTGAATTAATTGAATATGATGACGATGCGTTTATCTTTACAGGTTCTTTGTGTGTATGTTCTTGGTATTGTATGTGAGGCGATGATGATACACTTGACTTTACAGCTACTGCAAGCCATCTGCTAACGGCACGGCAACTCTGGATGGTCCTACTGGGCAACCGAGTTGCAGCCGTTTTGTGCGGATCGCTGAAGCATACGGAAGCCCCTATGGGTTAAAAACATTTTCTATCTGAGCCTCCGGTCTTCCCTCTCTTAAATTTTATGGAGAGACCACTGTGTGTCTTTGTGTTTTGCATGCGTGGATAATATAGAAGTTATTAATCGATCACATTTGTTAATATGTAGGTTAGAGGATAAATAGAAATGGCTGGACTTGACAAGAGTTGGATGAAGTTTGTTCATAATCGAGGAGATCCTAGATATGAGAGAGGGGTAGCTGAGTTTTTGGACTTTGCTTTTCATGAAGATAGAATAAGTTTTAGGCATGGACAAAACAATGAATTGATACAGTGTCTATGTCGGAATTGCCTTAACGGAGTAAAGTTGACCCGGATAGATGTTGAAACCCATCTTAAGGTGGACGGAGTATGGGTGCATTATACAAATTGGGTGTGTCATGGAGAGGCACCATTAACTGATATGTTCAGATATCAAACCAACAGTCCTACTGTAAAGATGAGTGAACGACAACAATCTTTTATTGCTGATAGTACAGTTGAGATGTTGCATGACTTGCAAGAAGCTGGAAGTGTTATTGCAGAAGAAGAGCATGAACCGAATTCCAAAGCGAGAGACTTTTATAAGCTATTGGAGGATGCTGAAATACCATTGTATCCTGGGTGCCAGAAGGTTTCAAAGTTAACATTTCTTTTAAAGTTGTTGCATATTAAGACACTGAATCAGGTGACAGGGGCATGTATGAATATGTTTCTTGAATTCATCAGAGAAATATTACCAGAAAGAGCCAATGTACCTCAAACATGGTATGAAGCAAAGAAGATTATTAAAGATTTGGGGTTGGGATACGAGAAGATAGATGCATGTCAGAATGATTGCCTACTATTTTGAAAGGAAAATGAAGATAAAGATCGGTGCCCACAGTGTGATGCACCGAGGTATAAGGAAAGTATGCATGACTTGAACAACCAAATACAGAATGAGAACAAGAGACTTGGCAAACGACTACCTAATAAATTTTTGCGCTATTTTCCATTGAAAGATAGATTGCAAAGGTTGTTTATGTCTTCCAAGACAGCCAAGTGGTTGACATGGCATATTGATGGTCGAATTCCTCAACAAAACAGAGAGATGCGACATCCTGCTGATTCTGAGGCATAGAAACATTTTGATAATCAGTATCCAGATTTCGCGGCAGAAGCTCGCAACTTGAGACTCGGTTTAACGAGTGATGGGTTTAACCCATTCGGAAATATGAGCAGCAACTATAGTATATGGCCTGTAATGACAGTTGTTTATAATTTGCCACCGTGGATGTGCATGAAACAAACATTTATGATGATGTCATTACTAATTCCTGGTCCTAAAGATCTGGGAAATGACATCGATGTGTACTTACAACCACTAGTGGAAGACTTAAAAGACTTATGGGAGAATGGTGTTGAAACATATGATGCTGCAAAAAAACAGAATTTCAAGATGCATGCTGCCGTTCTTTGGACAATAAATGACTTTCCAGCATATGCCAATTTGTCTGGATGGAGCACTAAAGGAAAATTTGCATGTCCATCATGTAATTATAAAACCTGTTCAAGATGGTTAATTAATTGCCGCAAATTTTGTTACTTGGGACACCGACGTTTTTTGCCATTGCATCACAGATGGAGGAAAAGTAATTACAAACATAAATTTGATGGTACAGTTGTATGTGGCAGACGGCCAAGAATTCTGACAAGTTTAGAACTGTGGAATCAACAACAGAGTCTTCCTTATCTGAAATTCGGAAAAAAGTTCAAGAAAGATATTGCAGACTTGAAAGGATGGAAAAAAAGGAGCATTTTATTTAAAGAGTTACCATATTGGTCGAATCTTCTGATTCGTCACAATTTTATTTAAAGACGTCACAATTTTTCCACCGTCTTTTTTTGACGTAATGATTCATCTGATAATCTATTTGGCATATGAAGCAAGAATTGCTGGTCCTGTTCAGTATCGGTGGATGTATCCTGTAGAAAGATTTTTGAAAAAATTGAAAGATTATGTTCTCAATAAGGCACGTCCAGAAGGTTCAATTGCAGAAGGTTATCTTGTTGAAGAAACGATGTCATTTTGTTCGATGTATATAGATGACATTGACACTCGATTTAATCGGAGAGAAAGGAATTATGATGGAACTGTTAATGAGACTAATAATGAAAGTTGTTCGATTTTCAAATCTCCTGGACGTTTTCTCAAAGGAAAAGTAGAACCTCGTTTACTATCTGAAGAAGAAAGAGATTTGGCCCATACATACATTTTGAAACAGATTGAATAAATAGATCAATTTTTTTCTGAACACAAACAACAAGTGCAAACTTCAAATGTAGTGGAGAAAGACTTTCTGAAATGGTTTCAAAGTTATGTTGAAGAACTGAAAGAAGCAAATGATCCTCGTTGTACTCATGAGATTGAAGTTTTGTCACAGAGACCATCAAGACTTGCATATTCACATTCAGGTTACATAGTAAATGGTTTTAGATTTCGTATCAAAGACATTGATGATACTAAATTGATTCAATTGTCTGGAGTTATTGTGAATGCGGAACTTGAATCTGGATGTGATGGATATTATGGACGTCTGATTGATGTCCTCGAAATATCTTTTGATCATGAAAGTCATATTGTACTGTTTAAATGTGATTGGTGGGATGTTTATAAAAAAGACAGGGGATTTAAGATTGATAAGTATGGAATTGTCAGTCTGAATACACGTTTTAAACTCAACACAAATGAGCCATTTGCTCTTGCAAATCAAGTAGAACAAGTGTTCTATGTAAATGATAATACAACAGCAGGGTGGATCATTCCTGTTAGAGCACAACCGCGAGATTATTATAACATGCAAGGTGAAACAACTGAAGATGATGAATTATATGTTGAAGAAGTTTATACTTAATTAATATTCCTATTAGGGGAGAAACCATTGATGTGGATATTAGTGAAGGAATTAGCATAAGAGTAGGCGAATACTTGGAGGTTTAGGTGAAGATAACTTTCAACGACGTTTATTTTTTATCTATTTTTACTTCTAACTCTAATATAATACATTAGGATTTGAACAGATGGCTTCAGGTAGCGGCGCTCGTGGCTCAGGTAGTGGTTTCACACTCCGCAAGAAGCGGAATGCCTCTCAGCAGTCTATCCCTGAGCATTCGACCTCTCAGGCCATTGCCTCTCAGCAGTCTATCCCTGAGCGTTCAACCTCTCAGGCCATTGCCTCTCAGCAACTTATTCCCGAACTTCCCACCTCTCAGGCTCTTTCTACATATCAGGCTCTTGCCTCTCAGCCTGTTGCCTCTCAGGCCGCTGCGGCTCAGACATCTACATCTGTATCCACATCTTCATCTGCAATAGGTATGAATTTTAATTTTAGTCGTTCATTAAATTGATACTCTTATGTTTATAATTTCACATAAATATCTTTATCATGTATGTTTAAACAGGTCCATCTTCTACGCAGCCTTGGGGTCGGGGACATGGCCGTCGGGGTCCCACCAGAGGTGTCACCGATGGGAGATTGGAGCAGGGTCAACGATGGAACGTGCGGGTGATCAGCGGTTACGGCGTTGGTGAGAAGGGAAGCAGTTTTGTATCCCGCATGGGTGTTGTGGCAAAACTTCATTGCAAGATATGACAGAAAAATTTTGTTACTCTTCCTGCAGCGAAACAAGCTGCAATGTTTAGAGATCTCGAGGTAACAATATTTAAAGTTAATTATATGTTTGTCAAATTTGTATGACTACTTAAGTTAACGATAATGTGCAGTTAATGTATCAGTGGGACCGAACTCCCGAGACAGATAGAGAGATGCTTATGCACATGACCTCAATGCATCGCAGTTGGCGCGGTGTTTTGAAGAAAAGAGTAAATGAAAATTTTTTATGTTCATTTATAATCTATTTTTGTATTATTTTTTCTTATGTTCATGTATAATGAAGTCAAACTGAAATCATTTCATAACATTATATGGGAAAGACTTTGGCGGATGCAATTGTTTCCGTGCCGGCGGGTGTTGATCCGCCTGATTGGCGGACGATGTGCGAGAAATGGAACACGTCAGATGAACAGGTAAAATAATAATGTAGTTTGATAATTTATGTTGATTTGTTCGATACAAATTTGACAACTAATAATTTTTTTTCTGCAGAAAATTGCTGATCGTAATAGAGAAAATCGCTCCCATCAGTCTATGCCATATAGGCGGGGCCGAACGAGTCATTATCAATTGAAAAATGACTTCGTAAGATTTATGTGTTTATTAGTAGTGTTTCTATATTGTTAACTTTTTATTACTTATTCTTTTTAATATAATTTGAACAGCATCATCTTCATCAACGTGATCCCGAGCGCCTTGAGATGTTCAAGATGGGTAGATGTAAGGATCTTCCAGACGGCAGTGAGCAATGGGTAGATGAGGAGAGTAGGAGTCGATATGTAAGTTATTCTATCATTTGAATTATTATTTTTAATCATTCTTATTAAATTTAATATGTATCACTAATAACAAATTTTTTTTATTTTTTTTTAGGAGAAGATGACTCAATTAACCACTTCTTCTTTGGAGAGTGATGTTGGGAGTACTCCCATTTCTGCTGAGGATGCATTCATTTCGGTTATGGGAAAAGATCGATCTGGCCGTGTTCGTTGTGCAGGAAGTCGAGAGACGTTACGTACATGGTATGGACCGGGAGAAGGATCGAGCTCTTCCTATCAACAGAAATTTGAGGAGCAGATTGTGGAGATGCAAAACATGAAAGAAAAAATCAAAGCCCAAGGGAAGGAGATGGAGTGGATGCGCAAACAAATGGCAGACATGAGCGCATTTATGAGTCAATTTCAAAAAATGCACAATCCTACTGTGAATGAGGACGACGCCCAAAACGAATCAAATGATGAGGGAGATGATTTTGATGGTGATGACGAACAGTGAGCCGATGATAATTGATACATTTAGTTGTGGATGTGTAATCTGAATTTTTCGGGGATGTGTAATGTGAATTTTTCATGGATGTGTTTTTTAATGTTATGTGAATGTTTATTTATGTATGTGGATGTATTTTTTTTGTGATTTTATGACTGTGTTTATTTGAAAGTGTGAATGTGTTTATTTGTACATGTTGATGTGTTTTTGTATATCTTTGTAAGCACAAATCTGTAATCTGTATATACAGGAAAAATATATAATTTATTAATTTAATATTTTTTTTTTTTTTCTTAGTAACTATTTGTCAGCGGCTTTATAGCCGTCGACAAATAGTATTGTCAGCGGCCTCTCTCAGGAAAAACTATTTGTCAGCGGCTTAGGCCGCTGACAAAACTATTTGTCGACGGCTATAGAGCCGTCGACAAATAGTATTTGTCGACGGCTACCACTAGCCGTGGACATATACCCTATTTGTCAGCGGCTAATGTCCGTGGACATAGGTTTCATATGTCAGCGGCTAGTTAAAGCCGCTGACATATGTATTATATGTCATCGGCTACTGTGTGTAGACATATAATATATATGTCAGCGGCTTTAAGAAGCCGCTGACATATGCGTTATATGTCAGCGGCTTCCGTGCGTAGACATATATAGTATATGTCAGCGGCTCTATGTAGCCGTTGACAAATATATGCCAACGGGACTTTTGTCCACAGCTTTGTCAGCGGCTGTGAAGCCGACGACATAAGCATTTGTCAGCGGCTTTTTAAGATTTGTCAGCGGCTTTTAGCCACTGACAAATCCTGTTTTTCTTGTAGTGTGTCTTTCTTATCCATTCATCTGGCCATTTTTGTTGAATATTCTACTCCTTGTCTGTATGTTGATAGGCGGTCTTGGTAGATTTAAAAAATAATTTTCATGTCTACCAAATGATCAGTTATGTTTAATTTCCTCTAGAAATACTTTTTTTCATAAAGTGTTTTTTTGTTGCAAAGATTTTACACCAAATCAAGTAAAATAGCGGTGTTGGTAAACGTGAAATAGAAGTGAGAGAGAGGGGAGAGAGAAAGAGATCATGAGAAGGAACCGAGAGAGAGAATTAATAGGAGATAGAAATATTAATAAGAAAAGAAAAGAGAGGGAGAGACTTTAGACAGAAAATAAAAAAATTTAGTATTGACATGTGGCATCAGAAAATTCTATTATATATATATATATATATATATATATATATATATATATATATATATATGTGATAACATATATGTCATGTCTATTTGTAACCTCATTTTATTATGTTACAAAACTTTATATAGCAAAAAATATTACGCACCACTTTGATAGCAAAATGAGCGACAACGAGATGATTACTTATTTTAGAATAAAGAATATTTCACTTTGATAGTAGAACGGAATCCAAGGCGAAAGTTTCCATGAGAGGACAATGCTAAGGAGTGTTTCACTTTGATGGTAGGATGGAATCCAAGGCGAAAGTTCCCAGGAGAGGACAATGCTAAGGAGTGTTTCACTTTGATGGTAGGATGGAATCCAAGGCGAAAGTTCCCATGAGAGGACAATGCTAAGGAGTGTTTCACTTCGATGGCTCCTCGTGAAAGTCCCATGCGAAGACAATGCTGAGTAGTGCCAAATACACAGGACTGGCGGGTGAGGTTAGCTTATGTAAGGAAGATCCTGGTCCACGTCTCTTTCTCCGCCCCTAACTTGTCAAGTTAGCATCCCTATACCAGAAAAATAACAATTTAAATATTTATGTGATACTTATCTTTTATGAGTGATAAAAAAAGTGAAAGTAAGTGTGACTTATATTAATATCTCAGAGAAAAGGCCATATGTGTTACATCTTCTGCACATAATACTTTATATTTATCATATGTGTTACATCTTCTGAACATAATACTTTATATTTATGTTATTAATTAAATAAAACGAGTTGAGTTATGCTTGTTGAACTGTAGGCTGCACTGCAAGGAGGCTGCCCTCTAGTCTAAGCAGCAAAGTTTATTTTTTACTTAAAAAAAAAAAAAAAAGGTCAACTCCATCATGCCTGACATATCATACAATCCGATCTTCAATGAGACGATCAAAAAAGTCTAAGTATAGGCATATAGAACATGCACTACAAGGAAGATAGGTTTTGTCAGCGAGTATATGTTGACGGCTAAAGGTATCTATTGACAAAAAGAGTATTAGTCGACGGCTACCAAATAACCGTTTACAATTGTCTTATATATCAACGGTTCAACTAACCGTAGACATATACCTAGCATATATCAGCGGCTGTAATTTAACCGTTGATATATGTAGCATATATGTTAACGGCTTTGAACGAACCGTCGACATATATAATAAAAGAAAAAAAATTAAATGAAAAAAATTAAATGTCCACGGCTAACACGATAGCCGTTGACATAACCGTTTTTTGTCAACGGCTAAAGTTATAGCCGTTGACAAAAAGTCTTACCCCAACTCCATCCCGAGCCCTCTTTTTCCTGCATCCCTCTTTCCCCCCTCCGACGCCCTAACCACCGCCGTGCTCTCTCCCCGCCGTCGCGCCCCCCTCTCACCTCACCGGCTTCCGTTGTGATCGCCGGCCTTCGCTCCCCTACCCATCCTCTCCCCGCCGGCATCCGCTGTGACCACGCGCCAACCTCCGCTCCCCTCCCCATCCTCTCCCCGCCGGCATCCACTGTAACTGCGTGCTGCCATCCTCCCTCGCTCCGGTCGCCGGCCCCCTCCCCCCGCTCGGCCCGCTGCCTCCCCCGTTCCTGCCACTGGTAAGGGCCTCCCGGTCGCTCAACCTGCCACCGTCTGTGGCTCCCGTCCACACCGCCGGGTTCTGCTTCCTTGCTTTGACCGTCGTTGCCACCTTCATGTAATTTTTCTCCGATGAGAAGGATTTTAATCTAGCCGGGGTACCCAAAGGATGGGCTGAAACCAGCTAATTCTTTTTTTTTTTAACTGTTAATTCTTGGTCACTTGATCCCCACTACTATTGAGTAAAGGTTTCAATTATACACTTGGCTCAAATTGACCCTGACCTAAGTTCTCTAATTTACAACCTTAGGCCTCTTAACGAAGGGAGTTTTAGATTATCAAAATTCTCGGAGAAATAGAAACGAGAGACTAATTTCTGTGGAAGATAAAAAATAAAAAAAATCAGAGAAACAACTTTTAATAAACGAAAAACACATGTTCGTAATTTTTTTTTCTTGGATTCTATTCTCCCATAGGGATTTTTCTCTCCTTGGATTCTACTATTCCATAGGGAGGGATTAGGGAACAAAATCCAGTGAACTAGGGAATAATTCAAGAATATGTGAATAATTTAAACTGTGTGGTGTTTCCTCTCTGTTCTGTTTGTTGTGGTAAATGAGATGCTCCGTTGCCACTGTTATTATTGGACCATTGTGGCAGGTGGTAGCCGTGATGGAATAATGCTGTTGTAAAAGACACGGAAAATTATGACATGTTTAATTGAGATCGGAACATATTCGAGACTATTCTAATTGCTTCAGACTCGGACAAATCAAAAGAGAACCCAAAAAATTCTTTGCATTGGATGTGCAGATGTCTCACTGTACTTTGATTGGAGAATAGGAGAAGACTAAGACCTCTTATTTTTAAAATTAAGTTAATTCTAATTTGACGGATGGATTCCACAGTCATAAAACATATATGTATCTGATCTAAGGTCATGACATTTCTTGTGTTTTGGCTTCTAATAATATTTTTCATATTATGTTCTGTCACCTTAAATCACTCACTCATAGTCCTTACTAAAATGTCAAAGTATTTGCAATCCACCTTCTTTGGATGAGGTTGAATGCCTTGTGAAGTCTATGCAATCCACTTTCTTCCACAACATTAACTTTCCAGCTGGACTAAAAACTCATTCATTGCCCTGATCCCCAAAAAAATTCCAGCCAGCAGCCCATCAGACTTTAGGTCACACACACACAATTTCAGCCAGCAGCCCATCAGATTTTAGGTCCCACCTTCAACACACGCACATAGGACATTGAAATGTAGATAAGCAGGGAAGTGCATATAGGAAGATTACATATATTAGTAAGTGAAAGAATTGAGTTATGTATAAGAAATATTATCTGATTGAGGTTGTCACTTATGTATAAAAGTGGATGTTGCTTCTCGCTTCAACTTGACCATCCTTACGTCTAGTTCGGGGCACCCGTCACCCAACTAAAGACAAGACAAAGAAACAAAAGACAGCAGTGAGCTCCCTGAACCCATGTACGTAAACAACCCATGGGTCACAAAAACTGAAAAAAATGCAAGAAATATAAAAAGACAACTACATTACAAGCATTAATAATGCTAAAGCATGTTCTAAGCAACAGGGAATAGTAACGTCAATGGTGAGAGAAACACATGCATTCACGTGACTTTTGACAAGCCATGTCCATGGTGGGACTAACAAGACACACAGGTTCAGTTGTGGGGATTTCATTTAATTAGGTGGGGAGTTATGTTGGGTAGATGATGTAATGATCCACAGGTGATACATATGATGTATTATTGTATGCTTTGAACCAAACTCACACGATTAAACTCCATTCAAGTGAGAGTTTCATTTCTTTTGCCGTTTTATCTAACTAGGATTGTACCTGGTCATGCAAGGGAATTCTATGATTTGCAGGCCTCATGGAATTAATTTTATGATACCTGGTGTTAATTTTTGTGATGGGTAGAATTAATTAAATTCTTAAGCTTTTAATTGCTGTATCCGATTGGTGTCAAACTTGTCATTGAAGATGGCATTCCAATGGCTAGTTCCACTTTACAGTTACTGATATCGGAGTTGTTGTAGTGTTGCTGGCAAGATGTGTGACTGTGTATGAGACAGTTCTACGGGTTCCATGTCCCCTTCCATTCTGAGGGTGAGACACTGACAGATAGGTGTAATATACAAAGTTATAGGTGGCCTCCTTGGAGCAGGTTCCTCCCATGACATCACTAACGAAACCGATCTATTGACACTTCTTTTATTCTTAATGTAAAGTTTGGCAGACCTTGAACATGGTTTCCGTTTGGTAGAACCTTCTCCCTGTCTTTTTGCCAAGTGTCTTGTTCCATAACCAGTATTCATATATCTATAGTGTAGTAACTAGTATGCTCTTCCCCTCAAATAAAAAAATCCCATTCACACACTTATCTCCAAGTAAAGTTAGCTTGTTTGGGTATGGGAAGTGCTCCCCATTATCTAAAACAGTGTTTTGGGGATGGAGCTGTTCCCCACTCAACAATAAATAAGCTAATAAATTGATCTGAGGCAGTAAGGTTATTGCCATGCATCCACTATCATTCATGTGATGCATACATATGGCATCTTTATCCCAGAAGAGCAGAAGAATTGAAGATAAGGGAAGTAATGCTGTACCCCCAACTATGGAGCATGGTCAGGACTATCAGTGAACAAGAGCCAGCCTGGGAGACTGGAATTCTCTCCTGCACCAGCATTTCCAGATTCCATCAAAATCATCGATGTCAGGTGATTAGTATAACCCATTTCTCCAAGGATGAGCTTTACCTTGCTGCCATTTGGTCACATAGAGGTAGAGGAGCCCAACTAAACTTTCTAGAGCAAAGGATCTGTAAGAAACTTAGCTGGAAGGCAGACATTTTGTCTACAGGCAGAAGAAAAGTGTGGATAAAGTCTGTTCTTGTCACAATCCCATCTCATGTTAATATGTTATGGCCACTATGCTCCTCCCCAAGAAGATCCCATGCAAATTAAACCAAACCTAGAAGAACTGTGGTATTGTTTTGCCATATCTTTTTATCTATCCGAGATCTCTTGATAATCTCTCTCTCTCTTGAAGGATCCCAAGATGAGATCTCCACTGAGATCAAGAATAAAAAGGATATAGATGAAGAGGATGGGGGAGATGAGACTGTCAATAGAGTAGGAGGAAATGAGGATGATGACGGAAGAGGAGCTTTCCACCATATTGAGATTGCATTGAGAATTGAGAAACCAATCCCTATATATGTGTAAATATATTTCTGCATTGTTCTTTTATTATTGTGCTAATTTATTCATATTAGATGGCTAAATGCTAAAATTTTAATTCTTTTTATTCAATACGATAAAATTAACACAATAATGTAAATGGCGTCAATTAAATGATATCAATTAAATCTGGAAACAAAACATGAACACAAACAAATGTGAACGCAACTTGCTAAGAAGATCAAATTAACACAATAATTTTGGATCTCACTTGGATCACATGAGGGTATGATCTTTTTTTCTTCTTTTCTCATAGTTGTTTGATCTTTTGATGATGAGATTGTAATGTCGGGGCTACAGACTGCAATGTCGGATCATTGGTAGATATAGATTTTTTTTTGGCAAACTATATTACTGCTTTGGTATATTAAACTGGCAATCCCAGTGCGTAGAGGTTTACCTCCGCCTAGTACCAAAGGGTAATATATAGTTGTGGATGTGCATGCGAATTAGAATATAATCTTTGTACTATATATGTGAATCTGGATGTGAGATGTATGAATGTGGATGTGATTTGATATTTACATGTACATACAAATAAGTTTTCTTGCAGGTACGGATGATGATGTCAATGTGTACATGTATGTGTTCGTGTATGAAAAAAATGGATGTGGATGTGGTTGTGCATATGTAAATGCAGTTGTATATATGGATGTGGTTGACCTTTTTTTTTTTTGTCCGTTCAAGATTTTTGTTATGATATATGTTTTTACTGTCTTTTGACAGTAATGACATATATCGATCATAAAGTCTTGAATTGTCCTGTTGGACAGTCTGTGGATATTTGATCATCTAATGTTCTTTATTATATGTGTTTCATGATCATCTTAAATTTTCGACAGTATCTTCTCACTCTTCTCCAATATACCTGCTGATTTTGACTGCTCTTTTTGTCACTTGTATTTCATACAAGTGACTTTTTGAGAAAAAGTTAAAATTAGTAAATAATGGCGGTATATTGGAGAAGTGTGGGGAGATGCTGCCGAAATTTTAAGATAATCATGAAGCACATATATTAAAGAACATTATATGATCAAATATACATGGATGGACATGTTATGTGATGTAGGTACCCTTTGTTTGAAAAATGTACAACTTTCAGGGGAGATGTTGCCAAATTTTGTTTAGAAATGTGTACAAGTAATTTTGTTTAGATGTGGATGTGAATGCGTATGTGGATGTGGATGTGTAATGTAGATATTATTTTTTTATGAGATTGTATGAAACTAGACAGGTGTACAAATGTGAAAAATGTACAAGTTTTAGGGAAGATGCTGCCGAATTTTTTTTAGAAATATATATATCTATATTTATAAATATATATATATATATATATATATATATATTTATAAATATATTTATATATCTATTTATGTATTTAACTTTTGTTAGTAGCACTTTTGAATTAATTGAATATGATGACGATCCATTTATCTTTACAGGTTCTTTGTGTGTATATCCTTGGTATTGTGTGTAAGGCGATGATGATATACTTGACTTTACGGCCACTGCAAGCCATCTGCTAACGGGACGGCAGTTCTGGATAGTCCTGCTGGGCAACCGAGTTGCAGCCGTTTTGTGCGGATCGCTGAAGCATACGGAAGCCCCTATGGGTTAAAAACATTTTCTATCTGAGCCTCCGGTCTTCCCTCTCTTAAATTTTATGGAGAGACCACTGTGTGTCTTTGTGTTTTGCATGCGTGGATAATATAGAAGTTATTAATCGATCACATTTGTTAATATGTAGGTTAGAGGATAAATAGAAATGGCTGGACTTGACAAGAGTTGGATGAAGTTTGTTCATAATCGAGGAGATCCTAGATATGAGAGAGGGGTAGCTGAGTTTTTGGACTTTGCTTTTCATGAAGATAGAATAAGTTTTAGGCATGGACAAAACAATGAATTGATACAGTGTCCATGTCGGAATTGCCTTAACGGAGTAAAGTTGACCCGGATAGATGTTGAAACCCATCTTAAGGTGGACGGAGTATGGGTGCATTATACAAATTGGGTGTGTCATGGAGAGGCACCATTAACTGATATGTTCAGATATCAAACCAACATCCCTACTGTAGAGATGAGTGAACGACAACAATCTTTTATTGCTGATAGTACAGTTGAGATGTTGCATGACTTGCAAGAAGCTGGAAGTGTTATTGCAGAAGAAGAGCATGAACCGAATTCCAAAGCGAGAGACTTTTATAAGCTATTGGAGGATGCTGAAATACCATTGTATCTTGGGTGCCAGAAGGTTTCAAAGTTAACATTTCTTTTAAAGTTGTTGCATATTAAGACACTGAATCAGGTGACGGGGGCATGTATGAATATGTTTCTTGAATTCATCAGAGAAATATTACCAGAAAGAGCCAATGTACTTCAAACATGGTATGAAGCAAAGAAGATTATTAAAGATTTGGAGTTGGGATACGAGAAGATAGATGCATGTCAGAATGATTGTCTACTATTTTGGAAGGAAAATGAAGATAAAGATCGGTGTCCACAGTGTGATGCACCGAGGTATAAGGAAAGTATGCATGATTTGAACAACCAATTACATAATGAGAATAAGAGACTTGGCAAACGACTACCTAATAAATTTTTGCACTATTTTCCATTTAAAGATAGATTGCAAAGGTTGTTTATGTCCTCCAAGACAGCCAAGTGGTTGACATGGCATATTGATGGTCGAATTCCTCAACAAAACAGAGAGATGCGACATCATGCTGATTCTGAGACATGGAAACATTTTGATAATCAGTATCCAGATTTCGCGGCAGAAGCTCGCAACTTGAGACTCGGTTTAACGAGTGATGGGTTTAACCCATTCGGAAATATGAGCAGCAACTATAGTATATGGCCTGTAATGACAGTTGTTTATAATTTGCCACCGTGGATGTGCATGAAACAAACATTTATGATGATGTCATTACTAATTCCTGATCCTAAAGATCCGGGAAATGACATCGATATGTACTTACAGCTACTAGTGGAAGACTTAAAAGACTTATGGGAGAATGGTGTTGAAACATATGATGCTGCAAAAAAACAGAATTTCAAGATGCATGCTGCCGTTCTTTGGACAATAAATGACTTCCCAGCATATGCCAATTTGTCTGGATGGAGCACTAAAGGAAAATTTGCATGTCCATCGTGTAATTATAAAACCTGTTCAAGATGGTTAAATAATTGCCGCAAATTTTGTTACTTGGGGCACCGACGTTTTTTGCCATTGCATCACAGATGGAGGAAAAGTAATTACAAACATAAATTTGATGGTACAGTTGTATGTGACAGACGTCCAATAATTCTGACAGATTTAGAACTGTGGAATCAACAACATAGTCTTCCTTATCTGAAGTTCGAAAAAAAATTCAAAAAAGATATTGCAGACTTGAAAGGATGGAAAAAAAAGAGCATTTTATTTAAAGAGTTACCATATTGGTCGAGTCTTCTGATTCGTCACAATTTAGACGTAATGCACATCGAGAAAAATGTATGTGATAATTATACGGGAAGGGAAGCAATTTTGTATCCCGCATGGGTGTTGTGGCAAAACTTCATTGCAAGATATGACAGAAAAATTTTGTTACTCTTCTTGCAGCGAAACAAGCTGCAATGTTTAGAGATCTCGAGGTAACAATATTTAAAGTTAATTATATGTTTGTCAATTTTGTATGACTAATTAAGTTAACGATAATGTGCAGTTAATGTATCAGTGGGACCGAACTCCCGAGACAGATAGGGAGATGCTTATGCACATGACCTCAATGCATCGCAGTTGGCACGGTGTTTTGAAGAAAAGAGTAAATGAAATTTTTTTTATATTCATTTATAATCTCTTTTTGTATTATTTTTTCTTATGTTCATGTATAATAAAGTCAAACTGAAATCATTTCATAGCATTATACGGGAAAGACTTTGGCGGATGCAATTGTTTCCGTACCGGCGGGTGTTGATCCGTCTGATTGGCAGACGATGTGCGAGAAATAGAGCACGTCAGATGAACAGGTAAAATAATAATGAAGTTTGATAATTTATGTTGATTTGTTCGATACAAATTTGACAACTAATAATTTTTTTTCTACAAAAAATTGCTGATCGTAATAGGGAAAATCGCTCCCATCAGTCTATGCCATATAGGCGGGGCCGAACGAGTCATTATCAATTGAAGGATGACTTCGTAAGATTTTCATTTTATTAGTAGTGTTTTTATATTGTTAACTTTCTATTACTTATTTTTTTTAATATAATTTGAACAGCATCGTCTTCATCAACGTGATCCCGAGCGCCTTGAGATGTTCAAGATGGGTAGATGTAAGGATCTTCCAGACGGTAGTGAGCAATGGGTAGATGAGGAGAGTAGGAGTCGATATGTAAGTATTTCTATCATTTGAATTATTATTTTTAATCATTCTTATTAAATTTAATATGTATCACTAATAACAATTTTATTTTTTTATTTTTTAAGAGAGGATGACTCAATTAACCACTTCTTCTTTGGAGAGTGATGTTGGAAGTACTCCCATTTCTGCTGAGGATGCATTCATTTCGGTTATGGGAAAAGATCGATCTGGCCGTATTCGTTGTGCAGGAAGTCGAGAGACGTTACGTACATGGTATGGACCGGGAGAAGGATCGAGCTCTTCCTATCAACAGAAATTTGAGGAGCAAGCTGTGGAGATGCAAAGCATGAAAGAAAAAATCAAAGCCCAAGGAGAGGAGATGGAGTGAATGCGCAAACAAATGGCAGACATGAGCGCATTTATGAGTCAATTTCAGAAAATGCACAGTCCTACTCTGCCTCAGATAGCTGTTGTGAATGAGGACGACGCCCAAAACGAATCAAATGATGAGGGAGATGATTTTGATGGTGATGACGAAGAGTGAGCCGATGATAATTGATACATTTAGTTGTGGATGTGTAATCTGAATTTTTCGGGGATGTGTAATGTGAATTTTTCATGGATGTGTTTTTTAATTTTATGTGAATGTTTATTTATGTATGTGGATGTATTTTTTTTGTGATTTCGTGAATGTGTTTATTTGAAAGTGTGGATGTGTTTTTATATATGTTTGTAAGTACAAATCTGTATATACAGGAAAAATATATAATTTAATTTTTTAATTTTTTAATTTTTTTCTTAGTAACTATTTGTCAGCGGCTAGGAAAGCCGTTGATATATATAACATTTGTCAGCGGCTTCTGTCGCAGACAAACTTTTGTCAGCGGCTTCATAGCCGTCGACAAAGAGTATTTGTCAGCGGCTCACGTTGCTGACAAAAACATTTGTCAGCGGCTCACGTTGCTGACAAAAACATTTGTCAGCGGCTTCAGAACCGCTGACAAATACTCTAGCCGTCGACATATGTACCATTTGTCAGCGGCTAACCACTGTGGACATAGGTAGTATATGTCAGCGGCTCTATGTAGCCGCTGACATATGTGTTATATATCAGCGGCTACTGTGTGTAGACATAATATATATGTCAGCGGCTATAAGTAGCCGCTGACATATGTCTCATATGTCAGCGGCTGCTGTGTGTAGACATATATATTATATGTCAGCGGGTTTTCATAGCCGTTGACAAATATATGCCAACGGGACTTTTGTCCACAGCTTTGTCAGTGGCTGAGAAGCCGTTGACATAAGTATTTGTCAGCGGCTGTTTATGATTTGTCCGCGGGTCTTAGCCGCTGACAAATCCTGTTTTCCTTGTAGTGATGATGAAGTCGACCTTTTTGTGCCGCAACTCATGCAGTGCTATATAACTCAAACTAGTTTGTCCTTAGATTTATACAACCGCTCTTCTCTACAAAATCTTATGAAAGCATCTATGGCCATGCGTGACCGCAACATCTGGGAACAAGATGCAGTTCTTTTATCTTGTTAGCACGGTGAGGATTCTTTCTGCAAAGACTTTTACAGGCGGTGATCCTCTTGAAAAGAAAGTGACCTAGGGTACTCCCAATGGATGAAATGAATCCCTTGCTCTCCGCATTGCCGTCTCATGGAGGACCAAAAATAAGTGAGGACCCCAAGGATCCATTGGCTAGCTTTAGTGATAATCCAAGGATGTTAGAAAGTTCACACATGATGGTAGTCCGGTGGGACATCCCACCCCGCTTGGGAGGGAGTGAGATCCTTTGGGCCTATTCTCTAGACTTTCACATAGTCTTAAAATCTCATGGAAAGAAAAATGGTATTTATTAATAGAGAAAAGCTGCTTCAACTAATGAGTTGTTTTTTTCTCCCTAATGAAATTTGAGGGATCATGGAGGGATCTTAAAATTAGGTCTAAGTGATCTTAGTCCGCTTGGGAGCAGCGCCCTGGGAGCTCGAGTTTTCGTGCCCTTTTACGACTTGGGTGTTGTTTGGCTAGTTGAGGCCTGAGTTTTGTGGGCATCAATCCATGCTACAGTAAGATTTACACTAGTGGGAATCAGAGTATTCGCGACTGCTGAAATCAAAGAACCATCCTTAAAAGTAATAGTGACGACTAAATCTCTGTTACTAATATCGTCGCCAAAAGCCCCGTTGCTATTGCTTGCGACAGTTTTCCTACAAGTTGTCACTAATATCACTAATTATTAGCAACGACTATAATTAAGTCGTCACTAATAGTCTAGTATTAGTGACAGTTTGAACCACAGCAATCGCTAATATTAATATTAGCGATAATTATAATTGAATCTATCACTAATATTCGACTATTAGCAACGACTAATACTAAAACCATGGCTAATAATGGATTAGGGACGGTTCCCAATGAAGCCGTTGTTAATATATATTTTTTTTAAAAAAAAATATTATACTATTAGCGATGTCTTAGACTGTAGCCATCACTAGTGATCCTTTTTTGTTTTTTTATATATTACCTAAAATCCATAGTCACAATGTAAACACATATTAGTTAACTATATACTTCAGTATATATATTATTCAAAATAAAAACCATAGGAAACAAGACACGTTTGCTGGTGGTGCACATGCAACATAGCTAAAGCTTATTTTTAAAGTAAGTGATTACTTTTTCGCAAATAATCTCCTAAACAATGTTATATTTGTAGATAACTCCTATATGATTTGTATTTATATATAACTCTTAAACTATGATGTTAGTTGCATATATCCCCCTAAACTATGTGGTTTTACTTTGAATTTTATTTAAATTAAAATCTTGTTACTTTACATAAAATATGTGAAAGTTATTAAATGAAAATATTATTAATATCTTCAATTAGAACATATACATTTTACAAAAAAATCACATAAATATCTATTTATAAACTTGTTGTATATATTTAACATTAAAAAAAATATGTAGAGTAAAAATATTTTAAATTAAGTGAACTTTAAAATAAATCACATAGATAAGAAAGTTATACACAAATACTATCAAAGTTAAGCGAGTTATATGTAAATATGAAAGTTATTTACAAATATGATATCTTTTATAGAGTTATTTGCAGAAACCCCTAAGTGATTAATACTGGTAGAGACGGTCCGATGGAAAAAAGAATATTGGAATACGTAAAACCTTCTAAAACCTTTAAAAAGATTGTAGTTATAACTCTCCCACTAAAATGTCAAGAATTTTTACAAATAACCTTTTATGTATGATTCATATTTATATATAACCTCCTAAACTTTAAAAGTATTTTCATATAACCCTTCTAACTATGTAATTTGTTTGGAATTTTATCTGAGTTAAAATATTTACTCTACATAAATATGAAAATATTTTTTTATGTTAATTATATAAAACAAGCTTATGAATAGATATATATATGATTTTTCTTGTGAGATGTATATATTTTAATTGAAAATATTATTAATATTTTTATTTAATCATTTTCACATATTCTATATAAGTAACAACATTTTAATTTAAGTGAAATTTAAAATAAGTCTACATAGTTGAAGAGGTTATATGCAAATAACACCATATTTAAGGGGGTTATATGCAAATACAAACCATACTCAGGGATTACCTACAAACATGACATTTTTTAAGACATTATTTGCAAAAATTCTAAAATGTTATGAACTCTAATTGAGTATGTAAAAAATGGTCAGATATTATTACATGCATATCTCAAGATTCAGTGTAATTTTGTATATATCTTTAAATTTACCATAATTTCTAAAATCTTTTTGACATATTTACTCAAAGTTCTCAACATTTTGACAAAATGATATGATTATAACCTTTGAGAAGATATCAAGATATAACATTACGTAGGAGTCAGGAGCACATACACAAACACGATAGTTTACATGAGTATATATACAAAAAACATAAAAAAAGGAAAAACATTATATATTACCTATACAATACTCCAAGAGGAGGGGCGGGAGACGGTACTGGGGATGTTGTCGGCGGCATTAATGGAGGGGGCAGTGGTAGTTGTGGGGGAGAGCCTGGCGGAGGTGGACGATGGGTACAGCGGCCTGCCCCTTGTTTCACCGTGCCTTTGGGAGGCCAATCGCCTTTGCTCGGACCCGAAACAGGAGGCGGCGGCGGCGGCGCATAGTAGAACCACCCTCTCAACCTGTTCTTCGCGGGCGCCGGAGGCGGCCAACCTCTTCTTGAACCCATGGATCTTCTCCTAGACTCCGCATAAGGCTCCGGCGTCTCCCCTGGTGGGCCAGATCCCCTGCCGGAAACGTCCTCCCCAGGGGTAACCCCGCAGCAAACAGAAGAACCCCACAAGCTCGCCCCACCACCTAAAAAACCAACACCACAAGAAACATAGATAGTAACTGATACGAAGATACATGCAAACAATTAAAACAGGTTTATGTAGCGCTGTTGTTTGGGTCAAGTACCAGAGAGAAGGCGTCCGGAGGCAACGAGGAGGAGGAGGAAAAGGGCAGCAGTGGATGTTGCCGCCATGACCACTGGTTGGCGACCTCTCGTGTTGCTGAAGAAGAAGGTGGCAGGCGAGGTCATGCTCCTTCTGGCCTGCGCTGGAGTTGTAATGACGGCCAAAAAGAAAAGAGAATGCCGGCTTTGCTCACTGCGTTTGGAACATTAACGGGATTTGACTACATTTAAGCTGCAGAGGTGCATGGGCAGAGACAGCTGTCCAAGTACCAACCAAATCTAATAGATCAGCTAATTTGATTTATGAATGAGTACTGTTAAAAGTTAAATCATTTT
Source organism: Zantedeschia hybrid cultivar (assembly GCA_030544215.1). Lineage (NCBI taxonomy): Eukaryota > Viridiplantae > Streptophyta > Magnoliopsida > Alismatales > Araceae > Zantedeschia > Zantedeschia hybrid cultivar. The sequence goes on from JARZZO010000011.1 coordinate 16,805,906, forward strand.
ATAATATAAAATAATGAAGGACACATGACTACGTTATGGCCGGCCAAGACCCATTAAGGCCAAACCTATGAAGCGAGCAAATTAACTGAGGCTGGTCTTAGCTTATATATGCAGGGAGTAGGGGGGAAGAGAAGTTCCCGATACAGGACTAAAAGTCCTGACAAAACCCCCGGCGTTGGCAAAAAAGCACGGGTTGCTTAATGTCAAGATTAATTATTTACAGGACTAAAAGTCCTGACAAAACCCCCGGCGTTGGCAAAAAAGCACGGGTTGCTTAATGTCAAGATTAATTATTTACAGGACTAAAAGTCCTGACAAAACCCCCGGCGTTGGCAAAAAAGCACGGGTTGCTTAATGTCAAGATTAATTATTTCGGTGCGAGTCAGCTCGCGAGTTATTAATGGGTCAAGCCATGTGTTAGACTCGAGCTTGATTCATTGACTCGTTCAATTCAAGCCGAATCCAGCACAAGTCACTTGCGAGCGGATCAATTCATTGTCAACCCTAACTACAGTTGCACATCTTATATTTTGCGATCCATGTGAATTTACAATACTCAAAAATTGCAGGAAGTCCTTCTCAACTTAAAATCCACCTGATACACTGGTGTTTGGGACTGAATCCATCTCCTCTCTTTTGAAGCTTGGCCCAAATTACATTCCAGGGGGAAATTGTGATGTGAAAAGATAATGAAAGGAATGGATTGACAGGTGAAAAATTTGTGATTGCCTAATCAGACAAATTGACTGAAGACGAAAAAAAAGACCTAGTGAACAATTAGTGATTAGAGGATTACACTTTTCAATTAGATGAAGACAATTAGAATCAGATCAAACAAGCTAAGAATAGAAGGAAGAAAAGAACCCTAATAAGACCATGATATGATTTAAATGCAAAGCGAACGAGGGTTAGATTTTCTTGCACCATGTTGTTCAAAATGAGAAGGATCTATGCTATGTTGGAGCGGCTATATAATAGTCTTATATCGGTTAATTTTAATTGTGGCTAGTACTTATGATCTTAACTCCTTCAAATTCAACACTCGAATTTTGTGGTTTAAAAGATACTACCACTTCCCCAATACGACCATTGTTCCGCTATCATGAGTATTGAGTACCTAGATCTGCACCATCTGTGCCACCATCATACTATTTACTAGCTAGTTGCCACCCGTGAGCATACTGCTAACTCACCAACGTTCGCTCTACCATTGCCAAGTTGTCATCTTCTAAACTTCATATAGAGTCGATATGAAGTGAAAGAAAAAGTAGACTTGATACTACGTGCTACTCCTGCACAACAATATTATATAAAGAGGTTATGTTCTTGGATGATCAGTCGTAGATGGTGAGCTAAGTTACGGTTTGTTTTATCAATCCTCCTTTTTTATGTCTTTTGACTGGGATTTTTAATCCGTGTTTGGCGTAATTTCTATTTGTAAGTATTTTTGTATTTTTATTTAGTTATTTTTTATGAAAATTATTAGATCTTAAAAATTATTTATGTGATATTTTACTTGTGTTTTAGTTTTTAACTAAAAGTTACAATGAAAGAGCTTTCAAGATCAGAGAAAAAATAAGATTTTTATAAAAAAGTTGACTTTTGGAACAAACTAAAATTAGTTATAACCTCTCTTCTTCAACTCATTCTATATAAAAAGTGAGCCAAAAGTGACTTCAAATAAAAATTTTGCCAAACACCCCCTTATTGTCTCCCGATCTACTTGATTTGAAGTAATCTTCTTGGATGGAGCTTAAAGACTATGCCAAATCTCTGTCTAACGTGCCAGTAGATAGAGATTTGTTGGGAATAAGACTGTCTGGAGCTAGGTTCATCGGATTCACTTGCAACATAGTCACCTATGTTTGTAATATCAATGAGTACTTTCGCGCATGTTTGGTGCGATGGGTAAGAAAATAATGTATTTAGTTATCATTTTTCTTCTATTGTCACAAGTTGATTGCTGAGCTCAATGCTCCCATAATTACTTCTTTCCATGCAAGTCGGATGAGAAGCAGTGTTTGTAATGGTAAACGAGTTAGGCATATATAAGAACCTGCCCTTAATTCCCATAGGCCGGAAGCAAAAGGAGGAATCCATCCAAAGCCCGCATCCCTGATTGATTAACTTGGAGAAGTAATAGGTTACCAAGATAATGATCAATAGTTGATCCGAAAAGATGATCAATCACACTGGAACTAAGACGTGGCCTAGACTCCTATGAGGGTAGGACTAGGAAATCTTTTGCAAAAAGAATATTTGCTGCACTGCACGCGATGTAGTTCAAATTGTACGAATACATAATCTCTTTTTTTTCTAACTTTTTTATCATTTGATCAAAGATTAAATGATATGGATGCCAAATTGGGGGCCTATCCTAATTCAACAAATTAGAAAAAAATCATGCTACCATCCCATCTAAAAGATCAGATGACAACTTTAGCACAGTACAATAAATGTTACTCTTGCTACAATAGGTGAAAGATTAACTGAGCAATGCTCTATGGAGGTAGAGGGAACAAGTGTGGTTAATGCAACTTGATCTTTTATGAGAATGACCCCACTTTCCCGCAACCACTTCAAAAGAAGAAAAAATAACACAATGTTGGGGGGGGGGGGGTACAGAGTAGGATCTTTTCAAGTATATCTTTCATATGCAGAAATTTACTTGTTGGATTGTCAATCTTATCGCCATATTATTTTCAATAACTTCATTGTTTATTTAATACTTATAAAAATGTTCTTGTCATCACTATGTTAAAGGGTTTTTGCATATATATCCCTCCAAAACATTGGATATGCATATGCACCCTCAGTTCTCTCCTATTATCATGGATATCCCTAGAAACTCTAAAACATTGCATTGGTACCCCTCCGTCAAATTAAGGTGAATTTCAACGAAATATGCCAAAAAGATTACACAAATCATGATAACATTTGAGGCGTCAAGAGTACATATGTAAAATTTTAGTAAATTGAGGAGTACGTATAAGTGCAACTTTCTGAAGATTTTAGAAGTATTAGTAATAATATGTGAGAGTTGAAGGTACAAATATAATATTCTTTAGGGGTATGTATGCAAAAAATCCTATGTTAAAATATCATGTCTAATCTTAAGTTAATTTAACAAAAGTTTTAAATGTCTAAAATATCACTATTCTCTCCTAAAATCTTTTCTCTTTCTTTATGTCTATTTGTCTACCTCTCTTTCTCTCTACATGGATAATATGTTGGTCAAAAGAAATTCTTAGTTGGGCACTTTCACCCAAATACTAAGTTTAATGATTGAGGGTTGAATATTCGCTGCATATTGAATATAGGCTAGCTGCTGGAGTGTTTTTGATACTATTGTATTTTAAAGATGCTATTAAAATGATAGAGAAATAAGACCTACGATTTTGTAAACAAAATTTTGGGGATAGTATATTTGCAAAATTGCCCCCACTTTGTTTGTAGAATAAGTTATTACGTGGGACTTACTGACGGAATAACGTATACTAGAATAAGAAGTGTTTCGGTTTGATAATTTTGTGGAGCCTGCTGACGGAATAAGAAGAATAAGTAATTCTTGGGTCTAGAGTAGGATGTCTTATTCTCCTTATTCCCTAAATACGTTATTCTACATCGGTCAAAGCAAAATTAAGTTTATTCTCCCCTTATTCACCCTTATTCTTTTCCTATTCTCCAATCAAAGTGGCACATCATAGGAATGGTTACACTGAATAAAAGGCAAAAGAATATCAAAGTTATTGAGGTATCTAACTCAAAACTTAAAAGTAGTTGAGTGAAGTAGGCACCATCTATTTAAATAAATAAATATATTTTTTTTTTAATGTGAGACTATTATAAGCTTCTAACATGTTCGCTCACGTACAAGCTAACTTAAGCTCTGTCATGTGGACTGCAAATATAAAGTATGTAGTCTAATTTGTAATCGGAGGTTCTGATACTATACTAAAGTTATTGACCCATTAAACTCAAAAGCTTAAGTATTTAAACATATTTTATTTTGTCCATTTTTTCGATGTGAGATTATTATAACCAAGAGAAACAAAAACATAGAACATTTTTTGTATACAATTTGTAAGGAAATCATAAAATTACATTCTTTGACGTATACTTATTTACATATTCCTCTTGAGTGAATATGCTGTTAAGTATACCCCTGTCATCATCTTGCAACAAATAGCTGTTATAGCATCACAACTGATCCTAGTTAGGATTTTAAGTAGAGTTGAAACATCTAAAGTGCCTATGCAAAATATCAGTTTCAAAGTCATCTATTTAGAAATCTAGTAAAAAAACAACACCATTTTTATTTTCCTTTAATGAGATTTTTACCTTTCAGTCGCTTAATCTTCCAATGTTCTTTATAAGTTCATGTAATCTTTATATTTCCTTGAAACCTCCATAATCTTTGAATCATCCTTAAAAGGTCTTAACGAAGATACTTTTTAGGGGGTGTTGAGGACATTTTAGATATATTTTAAATAATTGTAAAGATTAATAAAGAATATAAAGGTTATAGAGACTTATAAAGAATATCGAAAGATTATAGAGATTAAAAATTCTTTTACTTTTTTGGTTTTCAAATGTTTCAGTGTTAGGTTTTAGTAGTTTGGACTGAAATATGAAAATTGGACAAAAAGGATGTCACCTAGCCAATAAGATTCTAAAACTCAATAATTATGAATTTTTGAATATAAAAAAGCATAATAAAGTAATTTACAACATTTCAAATATATAAAGTTGAAAAATAATGTTGTGGTGCATCAGAGATTTTTCATTTTCTTTTGGGGGTGAAAATCAAGTCGGAATTGCATTATCAAGAACTTAGATGATGCAAAATACTGAAAATTACGAGTTCGAACTATTTTAATCGGATACCTAGTTGTATGCTTTCATATCAATGGTCGTTGACCGTATGGGTACGTTTAGCACTGGATTGATATGAGTAGATACTTGTATTTTTCAGACTTTTAAGTCTAAAAGTCTAATTGACATGAGATCGTTACTTTTTAAATTTATAAAAAAATTAGAAATTCTTTCAATAATCAAGAACCATTTGTAAAAAAATATAATAAGATAAAAAAAAGTATAATTAAAGTCACATATTTATGTTACAAACAACCCCTATACGTCCAAAGAGAGAAGTTCACAAGTTCATGAGGAATAATGTAGCAAGCTGTGTAATCTTGCAATAAGATGTCATTGGTCAAATTGGATAGGGGGCACATAGGTTGGACAAATTTTTTAACGGGTGGGCCACATAAGTATTAAATGCGATTGTATGACTCTGAGCATGATAAATATGCGTACGCATAGCAGATAAATATTATTTGACATATTCACATAATATTTGTCATATCTAAAAAAGTATTTATCATACTTATAAATTTATACACATATATGTATAGATAATAATTATTTTTCGAACATGACAAATATTTCGTAAGCCCTACAAATTATTTGTCATATCTATAAAATATTTATCTTGTCAAAAAATCTGTACACAAGTACATAAAGACGACAAATAATTTTTAAGTATGATAAATAATATTTTATAGACATGATAAATATTGCACTCGCAGATGATCTACTTTCGGTCACTTAATTTTATTTCATAAACATTTAGAACTGCCAAACTACCAACAATCAACATATTCTCTTGTTGACCGCGCCATCTGGCGCCCAAGTCCAAAAGTGGAGATTTGATTTGTCACGAGTCACAAGTGATGAGATCCGTTACATTTGCGGCAACTAAAACAACCCAAAACGGCACCTACACCTGAGCCTCCCATTTGGTTTTTATGCGAAAACAGTGGCCGTGGCATTCGTTTATTGGTCGGGCCCACTATATCCGGTTCACGAACTGTGCACCTCGTCGCCTTCTTCTTTCTGTGATCTTGCGTATATATATACCAGACTCTCGGACGGCACCCAACGGCTTCCTCCAGTTCTTCCTCTTCTCCTCTCCCATCTCGAAGCATCTCCACTTCCGCTGCTCCGCACGCCCCCCAACTGCAGGGTCAACCCCCTCCCCGCACTAGGTTTCCACCGTCTTCCCGACCCTCCAAACCCTAGCTCCCTCGCCCCGCTGCGATCCCCTCTCGCTGCCATGGCCGTCGACCAGAGTTCCCTCCCCAGGGACCTCCGCCCCTCCAACTCCGCCTCCCGGAAGGTGAAGCTCCTCTGCAGCTTCGGCGGCAGGATCCTCCCCCGCCCCAGAGACGGCGCCCTCCGATACCTCGGGGGCGAAAACCGCATCGTCGCCCTCCACCGGGACGCCTCCCTGCAGGACCTGGCGAGGAAGGTCGCCGACGCCTACGGCGGCGCCGCCGTCCTCAAGTACCAGCTCCCTGGCGAGGAACTGGACGCCTTGGTGAGCGTATCCACCCACGAGGACCTCGAGAACATGATGGAGGAGTACGACAAGCTCGCCGCGGCCGACCTTGACGGGTCCGCCAAGCTCCGGGTGTTCCTCTTCTCTCCCGCCGAGGTGGACGGCGGCTCGGATCTCGGATTGGGTCCCAACGACGACGACGCCCTCGACGGCGGGCGGAGGTATGTGGAGGCGGTTAATGGGATCGCCGACATGGGGGTGTGTGGGATTAAGCGGAAGGAGAGTGTGGCGAGTGTTTCGTCTATGCAGACCTCTGATGGGGGCGGTGAGCTTGCGGACGGTGCGGCCGACGGCATGCCGCCTGCGATTGTGCCCCCAGTTGACGCTCCAGCGGTGGCAACAACATCACAGGAATCGTCGGGATCGGCATGTTTTGGCGTCGCGTCAGATCGTTTGTTTCCAGAATCAACAACGGCTGCATTACCAGCGAATGAGAAGACCTATAGTGGTTTTCCTCCGCATATGTTGGATTCATCTCAGATTTTTCAGCAGCTGAATCCACCAGCTGGCATAGCGTACATGCCGCCAGCATACATGGAGCCACTGCAAGGTGGATTTAACCGTGTGGATTATATTCAGAATCCAGATCAAATCCAATATTTGGATTCTCAGCAACTGGGGTTAGCAGGTGTTCCTGCTGGTTTTGTTGCTGTGCCACGGCACTCGTATCTTCCTGCTGTGCACATTCCGATGGCGATGCCGATGACTTCCCAAGTTAGCAGGGAGCAGCCTATCCAGGGGAGGGCGGACACTCGTTTGGATGATGCTTCTTGTGGAGGGAGGATTTCTAATGTTGCCGGCGATCCAACCTGTAAGCCTCTGCAACCGCTCTCACAACTCCCACCTTTGCCTCCTTCCTCATTGCTAGCGCAGAATGTTGAGAGGAACAGTTTGCCACAGGTGCCTCCGGTGGTGGCAACTTCAGGGCAGTCCTTCGGGTTGGAGGAATGCGGTTTGTGCCAGAGAGCATTGCCCCATGCCCATTCTGACCCTTTAATACAGGATCATGTGGTTAGTGGCTCAACAATGAGTGTTTCCAATAAAAGCCCAGCCTTTTACAGTCTGCACTCTGGGGCAACAAGCTCACATGCCCTTCTCAGTGCCGCAGTCATGCCAGGTATTGCAGTTGAACGTCAACCGTACAATGTTGTTCCTCCTCATTCAGATGGTTACGGATATTCCCAGATCAGTGAAATACAGAAGGATGTCAAGGTTGCACCACAGAAAGCGGAAAATCTAGATCAAACCAAGGTTCTGTTCTCACCAGCTACAGGCTTTACTGGCCCTACACAGGCTCCACATGGATTGTACTTCGGCAATCATTCTTATGCCTGGAGTGAAGACACATTGCAGCAACAGCGGCAAGCAACTTTTTGGCCACCTTGGTATCTGCCTAAGCATGACCCTGTGATCAGTGATTCTCTTGGAATCAATATCTCTTCAGCAAGGCACGAAACTCACAATTCACAACTTTCTGTTCAGGACAGTGGAGTTGAAATTCCATGTGGCTACACTGTGCATGCCAAGATGGAACTGTCGCATGTTGACCAGCCCCGAACTTCTGGGTTAACAGAGCATCAGATGCCAGCTATGAAGCCTCACCTCGTTGATTCTGCACCTGTAGTGGAAGCTCTCTACATAAATCCATCTGAGAGTTTGGTGACCAGTGAACCATGGAAAATGGTAACTAGATCTGATTACAGTGCATCTACTGTGGTAAATTTTGAGAACTTACGAATAGTTGAAGAAAATGTAGATAACAGCAGATCAAAGGTTGGAAAACGAGATGAATATCTGGGCAGCACTGCTGTTGTTCCTGGCATTGCAGTTGGCATGAATTCTTTTAAACCAGTTGACCTTCTGCCATCTTCCTCTTTGGAGGTAACTCATTTGCACAATTTTCAGCCTGGAGACTCCAACCAGGCGTGTCCAAGTGTTGACAATGTTGCTCCATACTCCCACCATCTCGAATTGGGTGCTGTGCCTCCAATTCCTCCTGAACGTTTGCTTCAGGGCCCTAGTGCCACTACAAAAATTCCCACAAGTGGTGACTGGAAAGATGATAACTCTCAATTATACTCTGGGAGTAATTTTACTGACGCATCCCCATTTCAATTATCAAGTGTGAGCACCTGCGGCATGCATGCTGGAGGTGTTCAAGGACCAGTTCCCTCGGAGCCACTTTCCTGCAACAAGGAACCTTCACAAATTAGTTACTTGCCAGCTCTGAAACCTACACTGATGACTGGCAGAGATAAGTTCCTCCCAGGTGATTCATTAATTGATATTCATCTAAGGATCAGCGATGAGACCAATGTTGCTGCACGGTTGGAGGAAGGGAGTTATCACCAATCATTGGATTCTCTGAGAAATGATACAGGTCCAGATATGACTCACTACATGGAAGGTTATTATCTGATGCCTGTCAAAGATGATATCTTAGTTTTCAATTCCCAGCCTTGAATATGACTCATTATTTGCTTGTGGTTTATTGTTATAGGCTCTGAGTCCATGAAGCAAGAGCTGCGGATGGTTGCTGATGGTTTGGTAGAGCTAGGGGTCCAGCAACCTATTTCTGTTCCTGTATCTTATGCACATGAAGGTGATTTTGCTTCTGAATCAAACAAACATAGAGGCATTGGAGAGGACAATGCAAATTCACAGAGAGCATCCCAGCTTTCTGATCACAAAGCCGAGGTAATGTCCCGTATGTTTGGTACCCTCCAGTTCCTTAAAATTATCTGAGGTAATGAGCTAATGGCAGTACAGGAGGTCAAAGTTGGGCAGTTGGATAAGCCAAACATTGGAGTTCAAGTTGTAGAAGACATAGAGCGTCTGCAGGTTTAGAGACTGGTGCTATTTTCTGTCACTTTAACATTTCTAAGTTTCACTTGGCTTGTTCACATGTTGGTTTTGCTTCTTTACAGATAATAAAGAACAGTGATCTTGAGGAATTGCGAGAACTAGGTTCAGGAACCTTTGGAACTGTCTATCATGGAAAATGGAGGGGCTCTGATGTAGCAATAAAGAGAATCCATAACAGATATTTTTCTGGAAAGCATTCTGAGCAAGAACGCTGGGCAAGTGTTGAAAATATTCATGTTCTCATGCTCTGTCTGAAATTTCCTTGATTTTCATATTTTCTTTCAGCATTTTGACTTGGTCATCTTTGTTACATGTTTTTAGAAAGCTGATTTTTGGAATGAGGCCAGCAAACTTGCTGATTTGCACCACCCGAATGTTGTGGCATTTTATGGTGTCGTTCTGGATGGTCCTGATGGGTCTATGGCAACAGTGACCGAATACATGGTCAATGGTTCTCTTCGACAAGCTTTACAGAGGAATGATAAGTAAGCTCTCTTCTTTGCTTAGCTTTGAATTTTCTACTTGTCCTGCTACAAGGTTTATCTAGTACTTCTTGAACATTTAAGATATGACTATGATAAGATGTTTCTAATGAGATACTATTCTCTACAGGACCCTTGATCATCGTAAACGTCTTCTCATCGCCATGGATGCAGCGTTTGGGATGGAGTACCTGCATGGAAGAAATATAGTGCATTTTGACTTGAAGAGTGATAATTTACTTGTCAACTTGAGGGATCCTCAACGACCGATATGCAAGGTACTTCAGTTCTACACTTGTTAGGGTGCTTTAATAATGTACAAGATTATTGGATGTCATGGATATTCTAATGTTGCAAGTTATCTCATTAATATGGATCTTAACCATTCATAGAAGAGTAGTTTCTTAACCATTCTCTTAAGAATACTTTGACCTTTCCTTTTTTCTAATTTATTTTAATTTTCAGGTTGACGGAAGATGTAAACCTATTTGCACTTTACTCTGCTGAGACATTACTTGATAATTGCCTTTTTATTTAAATAACTTTTAGTACATGGCACATAGTTCTGGAATGGAAAACAGTTGGAGCCTTTTTTGTACACAACTTGTCTCCAAAATTTTGATCTTTTCCAGGTCAGTAGTGTGTGTTGTTATTAACTGTGAATAAATGGGCATGTGTTAATAGATTTTGACCATGAAAATAAGGCCAGGTCCTGGTTCTGTGGCTCAAGAATGATATTAAGAAAATTACCATTTTTAGAAAGAGGCAGATTTAAAAAAAATGAGTTCTGGCTAGCCTACATATTCTGTCTTCCCAGAAAGAAGAGGTCACTAGATTTAGGCTCATGACAGATTGGACCTGTGTGATTCGATAAGAGTAGGTCACATCCTTGGGAGCATAGTGCTTGGATACCTTGACTCCTTGATCCAGTAATGGAGGATGTTGTTGATACTAGAATTGCGTTGGAATCATTTTCCCATCTTTTCATTTATCTCTTCTCTTTTCCTTATCCATTATTGTCTTCATCATTTAACAACAAGGAAGGTAGGATCTAGGATTGAACATGGATGGATCCAGGCCTGGCTGATCAGAATGGCTGATCTGATCCGATCCGGACCAACCCCTTGTTCTGGAAAAGAAAACTAGCCATTAGAGCTCAAACAGCTAGCTCTGGATCAGCTGAGCCTGCTCCCCTAAGGATCGGAACTGGTGGATCAGATTTGAATCAGACTGGCTGAGATTGCCGATCCAAAAAACCATGATTTACAATGTTTATTTTAGTTCTTTCATTCGCCATCTGGATACACTCATGATTTCAATATGTAATGAACCTATTGTAAGTTGTTTTTTACTTGAATTGTTTGTTTGATTTGATTTGGTTTTCTTTTGTAGGAATCATGATGTCCCACCATTTGATGGATGCTACATCCAATTTGGATGTGGAAATTAACTTGAAATTGCCATTGTGGACACACAGAATCAATTGATAATTGCACGTTGACTCACCCAAATGGGAATTGGAAAGGTAAAACCCTAAAAGCCCAGGAAACAAAGCCCAAATAAAAAAGGACTGTCCTACTATCGAGCTGCCTGGCCCAAGAGGCCGGCAGAGAGGGACGGTACTAGAGTCCCACATTGAAGGCCTAGAAGCACCCAAAAACGTGAGACCTCACGTAAGGAAATAGTGTTGTAAAGACTATATACATTGACCTTATGTTATCGGACTTTAGATTTTTAACACACAGGATATTGGACTTGATTTATGAGATTTTTATATTAACTAAAAAGGACATTTCATGTATTAATTGTATATGGATGTTTTAGCGGAATCCTAAAAGCATGATTTTTGTTCTAGGAAGAGAGAGTTGATTTTTTATATGTTAAAGATATGATTTTTTTTGATATTTTTATTGAATTCAAATGGGACGTACTTCCCTTATGTACATGTAATATCTTAATAAGCCATTTACTTAAATGATGTTCAGGGGAATAAGGTTATCTTATACCATGTCAACTAGAAAACATATCCACCTATCTCCTGCACCGCCACACCGCCCACTGCCTCTCCCACCACCCACCGCCCTACACCACCGCCTTATCCCTTATCCTCCTTACCCACCGCCTCTTCTATAATCCTATTCCTCTTCCTCTTCCACTGCCTAGATCTCTTATAAATAAGAGGTTCTTCTTCTATGTTCTCACTTAACTAGTAGCATCAAAGGGGGGTGGGGAGAGAGAGAGAGCAAGGAAGGTAAAAGGGAAGCTCCAGTAAGAGGGCATCAGCTTGTGTTGGCTCGTGCCAATGGCTTGTGTAGGGACAATCTTCTTTTAGGTAGGGTGATACCAACCCTATTTTCCTTTTTAAATTAAATGGTTCTAAACTTTAAGAGAAGATAATATGGTTAAGACTCACTTATAACTTTATTAAAGGAGATTTTATTAGAATCAACTTACATAAATTTATGAAAGCATTGAAATTAATCATGTTATGATTATCATAGCTAAGTCTTGCATCAATTAGGAAGTTTCTCATGATGATACATGATAATATGAAATGGTAAATTTATGAATGATATATGATAATATGAAAGCAATAATTTTGAATCATGATTATGAATTATGACTATAGATATGAATATACAAATTACGGTTATGAATCACAATTATGAATTATGATGATGAATCAGTTGATGAATTATAAACTTATGATTTTAAATACCACGCCTGATTTTGAATAAAAGTTGTAATGATGCTTTCTAATTATAAAAGAAAGAGCAACATCACTACATTGGTGGGACGGGCCTATACGATCTGTCCTTTGGGGATATGGGGACATTGGGTTTGCTCTTTACGATTTGTGCTATAGTTGGAGTACGGAGCATCGTCCCTTTTCTTTACGGCGTCTAATCCAGACTCGAGACATATCGACTAAGACAGTGGAAGGAAAACCATTTGAGTGCACTGGTGACTGAGATTTGGACTATGTAGTTTGAGACTACATTCCCAGCTCTGCCTATGACCTACCTCACCTAGTAAGAGTAGCCAGAGATCCTCTAGGATAGACATAAGAAGTTGAGAGACTAAGCCAGTGGGCTATCGATTTGCTTAGCTACTTTACGACTGCTGATGTGTGGTGTGATTATCCTTGTTACTTGATGGCATAGTAAGATGAATTATGACTGTCTTTCTATTTGGTTATTAGTATCACATGTATAACATTATTAAAGGGAAACATAAAGAATAAATATTTGAAAGACATGTGATAAAGATGTTTAATTCATTTATATGTTATATTCTTATGTTAATTTCTTTCTGAATATTCTTATCCGGCATGTAGTAATATAGCTTGTGCATGAGTTGCATTAGGATGAATAGTAAATCAACAAAGAAGACATGATTAATTGTATTATATGACTATTATGAATTTCATTTAAATTTCATTTTAATAACTAGTAATGAAAATATAAGGGAAGCAGTAAGAGTAAATGATCCCTGCTAAGTTCTCGCATGAAACTTGTAAAAGCTATTTAAAATATTTTTACAAGGGAAAGTTCCTAACAAAGGTTGAATTGCGATTCTAGCTTCACCAATTGCAACTAGTGGTCAGTGTGGCTTTAGTTTAGCTTAGTAATAAAGTACTTTGTGTACTCCTTGTCAGTATATGCAAGGACGTGTGTTTGTGGAAATAATAATATCTTTGGTATGCGACTTCCATTGTTATATTTATTTGTGCCATCAACCCAAAGTGATCCTAATTATGACAAACCTTTGATTCGAGTGCTGGATCTATCCTTATGAGAAATTGAGTTCATAAATCCACAAGGGTAGTATTGTTCCAAGTATGCTCAAGAGGCCCAAAAGAACCAAAGGCCTCAGAACACTAATTAGGAAGAAAAGGCCCTCGGGATAGCCCAAGTATTAAGCATAGAGGACTCGGCAAGCCACCAGAAGTTCCGTCCTAGAGACCAGGGTTCTCCGTGAAAGAATGTGAACAATAGGACTCCCGACCACTAGAGGACCCCAAGGCCGGACAAGGCATCAAGTGGCAAGGAAGTTTATCCCAGCCATCGAGCATCGAGGACAAATAAAGTCCTCAAGAAACCAAGGGGCTCAAAGCGTACTGACACCTGTCGACACATGGCAATTCCATGGGACCCCTCCCCCCGTCAGGAACGCAGGGCCCAAAATAGACAATGTTGTCAGAATTTTTTTCATTATGAGATATAAGGCAGACCCCATGTCATCATTAGCATGGGGACCCACTCTCTAATCGGGATTAGACCCCACTAACCAAGCCTAGACATGACTTGACCGTACTGGCGCCCCATAGAGCTCTACCGCATAACACATGCCTCTCCTATAATATCAAGGCCTTTGGATCAGGTAGTCGAGTCCGGATGCGGTGATAGTGGGCCATTAGGCTGGTTTAGTGGACCAAGGAGTTGGTTTAGGGTTAATAGTATTGGTTTAGCATCCAAAGTATTAGACATTTTTGTATTAGGCGTCCAGTCTTGTGGATGTTTTGTTGGATAAGGGCGTCTGGTCAATTGGATGCATATCATGTGGCGTTCCCGCAGTTGCATGCGAGTAAGGAACCATGCCTCTCAGCGTCTCTTCCAGGTACATGGTTTATTTCTCCTCCTTCTTCCCACCTCTTCCACCTCTTCTCTCTCTACCTCCTTTTCCTCTCACCACCCTCCACCACTATTACCACTTTATCACCGCTTCTTCCTAGCAGTGGCCAAAGTTAGGTGAGGGCGTAGCGACAACGGTGATGACCTTGACGCCAAGGTGGCGTGGTTGGGGAGGTGACGACGAGGTCTGCAAAGTGGCGGTAAGCCGGAGGAGATGGCGGCATGTGGGTGACGGTGGAACTAACCGAAGGACGTCAGTTGGCTTGGAGGTGCGCGCATCCATGTGAAGGGCTCTTTGTGAGTCGGGAGGAGTGCAAGCCCGAGGTAGGGTGATAGTTCCTCCTTTAGAAGTTAGGAATCTCCCTAGAAATCATGCTAAGACTTTCCTTATGAAAGTTGTACCTCCATGCACTTGTGGGTTTTCTATACTTTCTTGGAGTCTTTGGCAATGGAATCTTTTATAGACTCGTTACATGTGGGGTTTGTGGGGTAAGTTTGGGTTTTGGTGGTGTATGAAGGTTGGGAAGAGCTTGGGAGGAACCCCAACTTTCAGGATTTTACTAATAAAACATCCAAATATATGGACATGTATTGAGTTACGCATCCAGTCTTCTGGACATCTTGTCAGTGAAGAGTATTACAAGTCCAGTCATACTGCACAACCCTTTACGGTTGGACCACTTGGCCAACTTAGCCAATTGGGTTGAGCTGACATGTCCAGTCCAGTCACACCGCACAACCCTTTGTGGTTGGACTACGTGGCCAACTTAGCCAACTGGGCGAGTTGACATGGCCACCCCCATAATTTTTGAATTGACAAATACCGTTTTCGATTGACAAATACATATTACGATTGACAAATACAATTTTTGATTGACAAATACCAATCAAAAATTGTATTTGTCAAGCAAAATCTGTATTTGTCAATCAAAAACTGCACTTGTCAATCAAAAATTGTATTTGTCAATTCAAATATTATGGGGATGACCATGTCAGCTCGCCCAGTTGGGTAAGTTGGCTACGTGGTCCAACCGCAAGGGGTTGTGTAGTGTGACTAGACAAGTATTACTTGGCAGTGAAACATCCAAATCGTACACCTGTGTCTCTGTATGTGAAGGCGTCCTGGAGATTGGACGTATTTCTTGGAAAATGCGGGTGGATTCTCGTGTTATACTGTGTTGTGCTTATTGCCTTTAGACTCGGAGTGACGACATCCACTAGTAGTACACCTAGTGCCGTTGAGCATGATGTGACTCGTGAAGATACGAGTCATGGGTTAGCCTTGCATTTCAGTGTGTTTGGGTTTAAGCCAGTTTCCATGGTCTCCATTTTGTTGGCCTGAGTCTGAGCGTGGGAGAAACCGACTGTTGGGACAGTAGTTGAGACTGTTTGTGTGTACACTTGACTAGGGGCATGGACGCCGTATGGACTCATAAACCCCAATTAGTCCTTTTTATCACTTGCCTCACCTCGCGGAGATTTGTAACCTATAAGGGTAGTCACATGAGGTTTGGTTGAGTAGTGCATTGCCAGTAGGCGCACTCGGTTGTGGAGTTTGGAGTTGTTGGGAGTTTGGCTTTAAGAGCCTTACGTTAGTGGGTGCATGCCCTTGTCACTCTTGTAACTAAAACGAGGTAGGGCCATCTATGGCTGTGTAACGGTTGGAGCAGCTTAGGCTGCCTAAAGGGCTCTCGACTTGTCTTAGCGAGTCTGTAGTTTTCTTCTGACTTTGACATGGTTCTTGACATTACTAGCTTCCTATTGCTATAATAGCTTTATTGCTTTACTTTACCCTACTCTTGCTAGGTGTGTGCGCGAATGGGGGTTTGGAGGTGGTGATCGTGGGATCCTTATTGAGCCCTATTTATTGTGGCTCATTTTCTATCATTTCACTAGTAGTACACCTTTTGCCGTTGAGCATGATGTGACTCGTGAAGATACGAGTCACGGGTTAGCCTTGCATTTCAGTGTGTTTGGGTTTAAGCCAGTTTCCATGGTCCCCATTTTGTTGGCCTGAGTCTAAGCGTGGGAGAAACCGGCTATTGGGACAGTAGTTGAGACTGTTTGTGTGTACACTTGACTAGGGGCATGGACGCCGTATGGACTTATAGACCCCAATTAGTCCTTTTTATCACTTGCCTCACCTCGCGGAGATTTGGAACCTATAAGGGTAGTCAGGCATGAGGTTTGGCTGAGTAGTGCATTGCCAGTAGGCGCACTCGGTTGTGGAGTTTGGAGTTGTTGGGAGTTTGGCTTTGAGAGCCTTACGTTAGTGGGTGCATGCCCTTGCCACTCTTGTGACTGAAAGGAGGTGGGGCCATCTATGGCTGTGTAACGATTGGAGCAGCTTAGGCTGCCTAAAGGGCTCTCGACTTGTCTTAGCAAGTCTGTAGTTTTCTTCTGACTTTGACATGGTTCTTGACATTACTAGCTTCCTATTGCTATAATACCTTTATTGCTTTACTTTACCCTACTCTTGCTAGGTGTGTGCGCGAATGGGGGTTTGGAGGTGGTGATCGTGGGATCCTTATTGAGCCCTATTTATTGTGGCTCATTTTCTATCATTTCATGTGAAGATTCCAACAATGCTTAAGAGTGAGGGGTGTTCTCGGCATGCACACGTACCAGCAACCATTGTGTCCTTAAATATGCCCCTATGTAGTTGTACTCTTTCCTTTTGGCACGTACGCACTTATCTTTGTTGGACTACGTATTCATTACTACACTGTTTACGGACTATACTATTAATTATCTTTCATTTCTGCACTTCTTATTGTCTGCTAATTGTGCTATTTAGCTTAGTTTTTCATATATTTCCCCAGATGTATGCTAATTAACCTGGGTGCAAACCGAAGGTGACAATCTGCAGTCCATAGTGTATCAGTTCTCCCAATGCAAGGGTAGCGGATTGTGACATCTCCGGTAGGAGGTCGTGAGCATGGTGTGCCAGATCAGATCGGATCGGATTGGCTGATCCGATTGATTTCAAGACGTTTCGATCCAATCCCGTACCCTGATCCTCTAGTCCTATACCAGGATCTGGAGGATCGGGCGAGATCGGTGTAAATCACTCGATCTCTGGTCTTGATCGGCCGATCCACACTAGATCGGGCTGACCCAACCGCCAACGACTAGCTTTAAAACTTTGAAATCTAGTTGTTGGGCTTTAGGGGGTCTATATAAACCCCCCAAGGCCTCTATCCACCCCATCCATCTGAGTGCCCTCCTCTCTCTCTCTATGTTTTTTCCTCCCTTTTTATCTAAGTTTTTTATCTAATTATTAATTTAATATTTCTCTGCCTCTCTCTCTCTAAGTTTTTTTTTAATCTAATTAATTCTTGTCTTCCTCTCTTTCTAAGTTTTTTCTATCTCTTTAATATTTATCTTCTTCTCTCTCTAAGTTTTTTCTATCTCAATAACATTTCTTCTTTCTCTTAATTTTTTTCATCTAATTAATATTTATCCCTCTCTCTCTTAATTTTTTTTCTTCAATCCAATGAATATTTCTCTTCTCTCTCTAGCATTCTCTCTAAAATTTTATTTTTATTATTTTTTATTCCCTTAAATATATTGGTATTAACAATTTTCAATAATAAATAAAATCTATAAGTTTTCTAAGTTGTACTTTGAAAGAAAATTAAGAAACATGCATCATTCTTTTCTTTTCTTTTTTCCTTCTGTTGAGGATTATTTGATTCTGGATATACATGACAATAATGATACTAAAATTTATTAAAAAAAAAATGTCAATGACTAGACTTCATACATCCTTTGGTGCTAGCGCTACATTCAGTACCAAAGAGGTATATGTATTCTAGTCATTGATAAAAAAATTGACTAAATATTCAGTACCATTTTTGTCACTTGTATCCAGAACTAGATAATTCTCAGCAAAAAAAAGTAGTATATATTTCTTAATTTTCTCTTAAAACACAATATGTTAAATTTATTGGTTTTATTTACTATTGAGAACTATATATATATATATATATATATATATAAGAGAAGAATACAAAAGAGTAAGAGAAAGAAAATTTTAGAGATGAAAGATAGAGAGAGTGTATTATGGGGAGACCAGTTACTAAGGAAAGAAGATAGAGTTGACTTAGGTGGTGTTTGATAATACTTATTATAGGTCTTATGTCTTGGGCGGTCAGACATTCACTATTTCATATCATTTGCTAAAGTCACTTACCCCAAATTTATTCAAACTCTTTTATCTTAAACACCTCTTAAAATTTAAGCTCACATGGACATCTTTTTTATTTTCAAAGGTTTGTCCTCTGTATGTCTTCACTTCGTCGTTCCTGCTCCCCTATCCCAATCCCCCACACTATTTGAGAGGGCATGGTCAACAATGGGATGCTAGCCCTACTCTTTTCCCACCTCTCTCAATTGATCAAGAGGTTGATTGGGCAAACATGGGAACAATAACAGAACAAGGAAGAACAAGAAGAGAAGAAATAATGATGGAGGTATAGGTTATGGCAGATCTAGAGAGAGGAGGGTGCAAAGGAGAGATTGTAGGCAAACAGATGGCAATAGATGTGGTATTTTCTAAAGATTTAATCGATGACCCATTGCATCTTCTTCATGTCATCGTTTCCCCAGCGGATCTGTATACCAACCACATCACCTCCAATAGATCTCCATGAAGCCTTTGCATCCTTGTCAATCGGATGGGAGGTGAAGCTTGACATCCGTGATCTGGAGGAGGAAGATAAGAAGGGAAAGAAGAGAACCACCAAAGCACAACATGATGTCCAAATTCCCATCCCAATCAGAGCTCATACTCAACTCAACTTAACGATGTCTTAATCCCAAATAATTAAGGTCGGCTATATGGATTCTCTGTTTCCACTCTAAACGATTTTGGACTACCTCTTCTGAAAGGTTTAAAGCTTTCAAATCATATTGTACTATCCTCTTCCAAGTTAATCTTGGTCTACCCCTTTTTTTGTTCTTCTTCTCTATCCTAATATGTTCCACTTTTCTAACTGGAGCCTTCCTAGGCTTACGCCTAACATGTCCAAACCATCTTAGTCTCCCTTCTCTCAATTTGTCCTCAATTGGTACCACTCCTACTTTTTCTCTGATATACTCATTACGAATTTTATCTAGCCTAGTATGCCCGCACATCCACCTTAACATTCTCATCTCGGCAACATTCATCTTGGAAACATGTTGCCCCTTCATCGCCCAACACTCGCTACCATATAACATTGCAGGTCTTATCGCCGTATGGTAGAATTTTCCTTTCAGCTTCGTTAGGATCTTGCGGTCACACAAGACTCCCGTGACAAGTCTCCACTTCACCCATTCTGTTTTAATCATATGGCTAACATCCTCATCGCACCCTTCGTCTTCTTGAAAGATCGAACCAAGATATTTGAAATGGGTACTTTGGGGTATTGTTAACTATCTCCTTTTCGCCTATCCAATCAGAGCTCATAAATCCCCCAAAATCCAAGATCGATTTAAGAGAGAGAGAGAGAGAGAAGGGGAAAAGGAGAAGAGGATGGAGACAAGCACCAGAGCACTACACGGCGTCCAGATCTCCATCCTCGGGACTCGTGGCGCCTCCAAAATCTAGGGCCGATGTATGTGTGAGAGAGAGAGAGAGATTGTGTGCGCCCCTACATATTATGGAAAAATTAATTTGTATTCACTTCATATGTTAATTCAATATATTTATAAAACATGCATCACTTAGTTATTTTTAGTACTCTTTTTTTGACACATTCATATGTTAGACGTGAACAATAGATTTCAGATTCTAGATTTAAGTGTTATCAAACAATGCCTTTGACAACAAGTTAAAATGAAGAAATCAAGGTTTGAACAAAGATAATCATTTGTATAATTGTTTAAAGATTTTTTTTATATATTTTTAATTTTTTCTAAATCCTTCTAATTTATGTAAGGGAGAAGGGGATTAGACCAGATCGGTCCGGATCGGCTGATCCGATCCGATCTGATCGGTTTGAATCGATCCAATACGTGCCCGATCCCCGAGCCTTCCTTCCTTGGTCGTAAGCACTCTTAGTGATGCGGGACGAAGGGGAAGAGGGGGGGAGAATGGGAGAGGGATCTTGCCAGCCTCACACCGGCAGAGAGAGATTCCCCGACGTCGCACCGGGGAGGGGAAGGGGACTGGCGTCACACCAGTTAGGATACCTCGGCATCGCACCAAGAAAGAGGGGTGGAGAGGGTCTCCGTCGCAGAGACCAAAACGCACAATCAGGTATTTATTTATTTATTTTTCACAAAATTCATCCTCCTATTCTGTTAACAGCATACATATATAGGCAGATATGTAACTCCCGACTCTTGGACTCCTTCCCTGACTCTAGGACTTTCCATCCCTTATTCCCGTTTCTTTAATTCCTAGGAAATAAAAACAAACATAATGGACCATAAATGGTCCTAATAAAAGCCAATAAAAGAGTCCCAACTCCTGCATCGTCTCCTGCATCAATCTCCCTTGGTTCAAAAAAACTCCTCCTCGAGTTTTGAAATGCCGAAGAAGCCATATGAAGAGCAAGGGGACCACAGACCAGTGGCGTACAATTGACTGCATATAGATCTTCAGGGTGAGGAGCTAAAGGTGGCGCTGACAATAGGCCTCAAAGTTACACCATAGCAAGTCAAACTCAGATGAAGCAACATCTGCAAGACATAGGGAATCGCACTGGACTTCTGGAACATCAAGTAAGTCAAATCCGGCTTCAACAATGAGTGCTTGATCCCACACAACATTATCTGATGATTCACTGACGACTAACGGTACTGAATTAGTCTCACTCACATCGTCCGCCATTAAATGAAGTCCAGACTCAATACATAGAGTAGTATCCTAAACATCGTCAGCCGTAGGATCAACACTAGCACTCTCAGTATCAACTGACACATCTGATTGATCATCATTTGTAGTTGGCGAGACTGTGTCAAGTAACTTGGATAGTGTTTCCATTACCTTAGGAGAATAAAGTGACGATTCCGGAAACGTAAACTTACGTCAAGATGAGGGTGCACGAGGAAGCATCGACGTCTATCACAATCCACTGTCGCTTGGCGCTCTGATAGCCACTCTCGACCCAATCAAATAGAAGAGCTCTATGGATTTATAGTACACTAGGCTCCATCCACATAAGTAGTAGAGTGTCCTGTTGTGACACCTTTAACTTGCCGATAAAACTCTACAAAAACCTTATCACCATCTACAAGAATCTCGTTCGTCTTCAATAGTGAATCAACAATATGTTGGGGAATCACATTATCACTCACTCTCTCATCTAACATCAATGTCGTCCATTCTCGATTCGGCAAGAACACAGCGAAATGGAAATAAATGGAAGACATGTTGCAAGAGATTACCCCAAGGTTCCCATTATGATAGACTCAATCAGTGCTCCGCAGAACAGGGCGTTGTAGGGGCAGAACCACTCTGGAGCTGAGTCCGTCTTGCTAAGACGAAGCCAATGACGCGATCAGTGCAAGAAACGGAACCCAAAGGATGATCTCGATATGCGTGCAGCAATGGCACGCAAAACGAGGCAGGTCGGAAACTCACCGTGCCGGATCTGGTCGGTCTTGTCGAGACGAAGCCGTCGGCGTGAACGATGCACGAAATGGAGTATGAAAACGACCTCGAACAACGAACCCAAGTGTCCTCGTAAAGCGTGCAAGTGCGGCACGCAAAACAAGACAAGTCGGCCACTAGTCGCTGCAAAATCAGTGCACAAGAAGTTGGCATGCAAATTGAGGCTTCTGATGCGGGCTTCGGGATGCACGATCTGTGTCTTCGGTATGCGTGCAGAAGTGGCACGTAAAACGAGGCAGTCGAGGATGCAGCGCACTGGATCTGGATAGGCCTCGTCGATACGAACCCAACGCCACAGACGGCACGCAAATCGGAGCACAAATGAGATCGTGGTGCTGGCGGTGCGATAAGGCTGCAATTGCACCACCTAGCTAACCAACTCGGATTGGGTTCGGACCAGGTTGCACCCTGGCTCGGACCAGGTGGCACCCTGGCTCGAATAAGGGTTGAGTCAGGTAGCTCGGACCACCCTGAAATTGGGTTCGGACCCAGATTCAAGCTAACCTGGCTGAACTAGGTTGGGGTCTTAAAAGGGGGTGGGGGCTTGATCGGACCGGGTCAACTCGGGTCGGACCGGACCGGTCAACCGGTTCGGACCTGGTCGACCTAAAGGGCACGAGCCCTTTTATCTTCTCCTTCCTTCTTCACCCTAACCCGAGGGGTGCGAGCGGCACTGGCGGAGCAGTGGTGGGGTGGGTCGACGGCAGCGGCGGCGTGGGCCGGCGGCAGTGGCGTGGCGCCAGCGTCGATGGAGGCCGGCGACAGTCACGACGCCGCCGGCGAGGGGCGACGGCCTCGCCCCCTTTTCTTCTTCATCTTCAACACGAACTAGGTGGGCTCGGGGCGTGGAGAGAGGGCTCCGGTGGTGGCGACAGCCGGCGGCAGCGGTCGGGTGGATCGACGGCGATCGCGGCGGTGGCGGATCCTGCAGTCGGTGTCGACGTTGACGGCGACTACGTGGCGACGTCGACGGCGACTACGGCGGAGGGAGCTTGGACGCGGCGATTCCCGCGTACGTGCTTCACGGCGGGGAAGTCTGGGAACAGTGGGGGCGACTGGGCTGCAACAGGCGATGGCGCTGGCTCCGACAAAGTCGGTGGATGTCGGTGAAGGCGGCAGCGGCTGAAGCCAATGGCGGCGGGGTGGGATGGCGCCGGCAACGGGGGCTGGCGGCAAGGGCGGCTTTGGCGGCGATGGGAATCGAATTTTGGCTCTAATATCAAAATTGATGCGAGACGAAGGGGAAAAGGGGGGGGGGGGGGGGGGAAATGGGAGAGGGATCCTGTCGGCCTGACACCAGCAGGGAGAAATTTTCTGGCGTTGCACCGGGGAGGGGAAGAGGACTGGCGTCACACCAGTTAGGATACCTCGACGTCGCACCGAGGAAGAGGGGTGGAGAGGGTCTCCGTCGTAGAGACCAAAACGCACAATCATGTTTTTTTTTTCCACAAAATTCATCCTCCTATTCTGTTAACAATATACATATATAGGGAGATATGTAACTCCCGACTCTTGGACTCCCTCCCTAACTCTAGGACTTCCCATCCCTTATTCCCGTTTCTTTAATTCCTAGGAAATAAAAACAAACATAATGGACCATAAATAGTCATAATAAAAGCCAATAAAAGAGCCCCAATCCCTGCATCGTCTCCTACATCACTTAGCCACTGGGAAGGACTCCTATAAAAGGCCACAACTTTCTCCTACCAAAGTTATCTAGTACAATATTCTCCTACATTTTAACCCTTTCCTAGAGCTCGGGTAACTTATGCATCAGAGGGTTAACTCTGACAAAGCTCAGGGTCCTCCTTGACGACCTTGATTCTGTTTTTGTAGGAAGGGAGAAGTTGAGAGGTCCGCCCCGTTAGATGGGCTAGCTACGTGGCGCCCACGCATCTTTCCATGTGCCTCATGTGGGCCCACTGACTTTTCACCCTCTACACTTTGGTGCCATATGTGGGAAATGGGCATGCAGACAATGGCTCACCTGCGAAACTCCCGCAGCCAACATTAAGAGAGATCTTACGAGTCCCCCACTGTAGAGGCGTACCAAGTAGCCGAATCCCCTTTGGGCCTTAGAACAACTAGCAGATCCCCTTCAAGAGTGAGGAACTAAATGAGCAAGGTTTGGGGGGACATTCAAGAAATCTGTGTAGCAATAGCACCTGAGCCAGTACTCCCACCTCCTTTGCGCAACCAAATCGACGGAGCACTAGGCCATCCGCAACTCGCCTGGTCTGTGGCTTCTTCTCCCTATTCTAGGCACTCCAGTACTGAGAACCGTTGTGTAGGGGCCCTCAGGAAGCTGGGAAGTCACCATCCTACTTTTACTGGTCACATAGCTCTACCTTTACTCCCGAAATGGAGCAGTCGGTACAAAGGAAGGTGGACCGGAGGCCTGCACTGCACGAGCTTCACCCGAATGAGCGCAAACGGTGCTTGAAAAGGACCGCCTACACAGAAATCAATACCCCATCACAAGGAAGAGGGATAACGTCTCGTCCGCAGTTGAAGGCTCTACCAGAAAAGATCCTATAAGCCACCCTATGTCTTCAAAAGGCATCAGGTCCTGGAGGCAGTACCCTGTAGATGGGCCGATCCTAGTCGTAGTAGACAATACTCCTGACCACTTAAACCCGAACCGCACCACTGAGGCGGCGACCACCCTTGGTACCATAATCAAAAGAAGACTGCAATGTTAGAAAGGGCAGTAAGACCATCTAGGGTGGCCACGGCTCAAACTCGAAAGGAAGCGTAAAGGTCTCATTTGGATATGTAACCTTTGTAGAAAAAACTAGTTGTCATTACCCTAATAAGGGAAGAGCTTCAAGATTCAACATGGCGACGGGAGAGGCCTTGGAGATTCTAAGCCAAAGAAATCAGTCATACACCATAGCGAAGACACGATGTAAGCTAAACATAAGTTTTATTATTCATCTTCTTTCATTACAAAGAATAAGGATACAACAGGAACCCTAAAAGGGGGGCCGAGAGTGATTTATCAAAGAGAGGCCAAATCACCATGACTCGAGCGTAAGGGTACCTTGACACCCTAAGGCGCCTCAAGATCAAGAGATCATTGGAGGAAGAAATAAGGAAGGAAATCAGCACCTTAATTTAGGGAGAGGAACTCCTCAGACTCGGCGAGAGGGACATACTGGCTGAGAACTGCGGCGGTGTATTGGGGCAAGTGGTGCAACCACACAGGTACGAGGACAGATGAAGAAGGATAACCAGTCTAACTGGCCTCATGATCCTCTTCGAATCCTTGCAAGGGGCTTGAGGTCCGTTTCTGCGACAATCAAGACATATGCTCTCCAACTTCGGTGGGAAAGATGACATCTGGCAAAATTTGGAGACTAGCCTGGGCCGCATAAGTCTCCCAATGGGAAGTTAATCCATTGAAGCTCCCTAAGAGCAAAATACAACCTTCCTTCATGGGTCGACAAGGGTGCCATCAAGGTAAGACATCCACGAGATGATTGGACTAAGAGACAACATAAGATGATCCCCCAAGGTAAGGGAAGGCAGGATTGAGGCAATACAACCTGCATTGCACACCTCTATTTATAGGGTGAATTCCCCTTATCTTAATCTACCCCCTGTAGTAGCAGCTTAAATATCAATTCTCGAAAAGGTGCGAAGGCCCTCCTACTTGCTTAAAGAGGGTCTATGAAAAGATGCAATATACATCTAGATCCAATGGCTAACAATTGCATATCTTGCCAAGAAACCACAACGAAGCAGTAGGGGATCCCTAAAAAAGTGCCCCAGTGCCTCGAAAAGGCAAGGACTTCGGAAAGACCACGCACATTAAATAATCAATGGTTAGAAGGACACCCTGAAAGGCAGACAACCCAAGTAGACAGCTAAGATGCTGTATACCGAGGGCACAAGATACAACTAGTGAACACATGTATTCTTGTAAGCCTTGGTCTCAATAAAAGCCCCCAAGAGTAGGGGGCCAGTGGAAGGGTAAAATTCTAAAAGCCTAGGAACAAATCCCAAATCAAGAAGGACCGTCCCATTATTGAGCCACCTGGCCCAAGAGGTCGACAAAGAGGATAATGTTAGAGGCCCGCATTGAAGGCCTAGAAGCACCCAAACATGTGGAACCCTGCATAATGAAATACTATGGTCCAAAAGGCCTAAAAGAACCAAAGGTCCAAGAACGCTGATTGGCAAGAAAAGGTCCTTGCAAAAGACCGATTATCGAGCACCGAGGATTCGGCAAGCCACTAAAAGCCCCGTCTCAGAGATGGGGGTCCTTAGAAAGAGGATGTGGATAATAGAACACTCGACCACCCGAGGACCCTAACTGGACAAGGCACCAAGTGGCAAAGAAGCTTATCTCGACCACTGAGCACTGAGGAGGAATAAAGTCCTTGGAAATCAAGGGGCTCAAAGCCTACACATGCTCATCAACGCGTGGCAAATCCACGGAACTTCGCTCGTCAGGAGTGCGAGGCCTAAGATAGACAACATCATCAGAAAAATCTTCATCATAAGATATGAGTCAGATGCCATGTCACCATCAATATGGGGACCCGCTTCCTAACCACGATTAAACCTTACTAACACAAATTAGACATAACTTGACCGTCCAAAGCCCTGCATAGCACCTCGTGGCGCTTGACCGCATGACACATGCCTCTCTGGTCAGTTGTGAACACTCTCAGCCATTGAGAACGAGTCCTATAAAAGGCCAAGACCCTCTTCCAACCAAAGGTATGATGAAAATTTATCCTCTAGCACAACATTACCCTACATTTTAACTTTTTTCTAAATCCCGCTAACTTAAGCATCAGAGGGTTAACCCTGGCAAAGCCTGGGGTCTCGCTTGACAGCCTTAATTCTATTCTTGTAGTAAGAGAGAAGCTGAGAGGGTCCGCCCCTTCAAACAAGCTAGCTATGTGGCGCCCATGCACCTGTCCATGTGCCTCGCGTGCGCCCGCCGACTTTTCATCCTTTACAGGAATGATCGTCATGGATCTTTAAATTAGGCCTCTTTTTGCTATTCCACAAATTCAACATTAATTACATTTTGCTCGACAGGAAACTCCTTTGATTTCTTTTAAAGCAAAGTTCCGCGTCTTAATGTGGCTCATGCAGTGCAATTATCGCTCACATCTTCGTTTCCCACATGTATTGCTTTTTGAAGAGTTTCACATTTGGCCTATGATTGTCGAAATTGTTGGAGGTAATTTTCTTCAAACACCATTCAAAACCAAAAGTATTATTCATAGGCACTGTTCATCGACACTATTCACCAACACCATTCATGTGCCACAAGCAGGCTCGACCTGGATCAGGTTGATCTCAAAAAAAGTAATCATAATTTAATCCATTTGTTTGACAAAAAGGGTGTGGCACGCTTATCAAGGCATGCTATTCATGTGTCTCTTGGCATCGCTAGGCCTAATCCTGCCTTGTCAGTACGCATCATTTATTTGTTTGAATGAAATCATGCATTACGCACACTTCGAGTTATTATTGATCTGTGTGGCATGCAAACTGAGGCACTGACACCGTGCGATGTCACCACAGTTGAAAAAACAAATCAATTGGCTTTAATTAATGTAAACATGCATGTGATCATTCCGGAAAGGTCAATCATCTAGAAGAGCCCTATGAAGATCATGTCATAAGCAAGTTCTTTTTTACTTATT
The DNA here is from genome assembly GCA_030544215.1 of Zantedeschia hybrid cultivar. Classification (NCBI taxonomy): domain Eukaryota; kingdom Viridiplantae; phylum Streptophyta; class Magnoliopsida; order Alismatales; family Araceae; genus Zantedeschia; species Zantedeschia hybrid cultivar. Next base: position 16,833,562 of record JARZZO010000011.1, read on the forward strand.
CAAAAAAAAAAAAAAATTATTATCGATCACTGTTTCTCTTGCTAGTGTATTGACCAAACCCATATTATCCATGTAGTAAATCATTTTATAAGTGGTTGATGCTGTACCAGCTACATGGGTGATGCCCGTATTCTGACCTTCATCTTGAAGAATTTGGAGATGAGTATACTTGTGGTTCTATAGATGAAAAAAACAACGATGAAGTTTCAAGAAATACTTTGTTGATCAGTGAGAAAGATCGGATATTGAATGAAGACATTTCTGCAAGTTTTACTTTGTTATTTTTCTTTCTTTTATTATATAGTATGGATCGTCACAGGTAAGGCACATTTGATACTATCAATCAATTGTAACTCCAGTAGTAAAATTTTATTCTGACATCTTTGGGGGAACGAGGGGTAAGCAAACTCTATTATTTCATTGATTCACCAAACTGCATCTGCAATTTTGCTGATTGTTTTTGTTTTTAGTTTCATCTTTCTTAAAAAATTTGATGGGTTCTTATTCAAATGTTGGGTCTGTGGCTAATCTTTTCATGTAATAGTAAACAGATACTCGTTATTGGATCATCTAAATCATTGTTTCCTCCACATTATGTCTCACTTCTTTTCAACTCCAAAAATAGATGCTCGTTTCGCCCCAGTTGTACACTCCCTTCTTCGCTCTTGTTGATTCTGAACTTCGTAAGCAACTCTAACAAGTTGTTAACGTTTCTTAAAAATGGTAAGGAAAATGGCAAATGTAAATGAAATGTTTTATTCACAAAGGATGCTAACCTTTTGTCATACTGATATTGAATGGTTGACTTATTCTCGAGAAAATTGACAGTTGCTGCTAAGGAAAAAGCTGATGCTATCGTCCACATTTGTTTTTGCCATGCATACTGTTCCATGACTAGGTTTTATACCCTGGGTATCTTTTTAGTTAGTGGAAGGGATTGCTAAAACCTAACTGTGGAAGTGTGATGAGCAAATTGAACTGATGTGCTCAAATTTTCATAATGTGTTCGATGTCACTTACATTTGTCAATTTTCAACTCCAAAAACAGATGCTCCTTCCCAAATGCAACTCTAACAAGTTGTTAACCTTTCTGAAAAAAATGGTTGAGGAAAATGGCAAATGTAAATGAAATGTTTTATGCACAAAGCATGCTAACCTTTTCATACTGATATTGAATGGTTGACTTATTCCCAAGAAAATTGACAGTTGCTGCTACAGATAAAGCTGACATTATCGTCCACATTTGTTTTTGCCATGCATACTGTTCCATGACTAGGTTTTATATCCTGGGTATCTTTTTAGTTAGTGGAAGGGATTGCTAAAACCTAATTGTAGAAGTGTGATGAACAAAGCGAACTGATGTGCTTAAATTTTCATAATGTGTTTGATGTCACTTACATGTCAAGGAAAATGGCAAATGTAAATGAAATGTTTTATTCACAAAGTATGCTAAACGTTTGTCATACTGATATTGAATGGTTGACTTATTCCCAAGAAAATTGACAGTTGCTGCTACGGAAAAAGCTGATGTTATCGTCCACATTTGTTTTTGCCATGCATACTGTTCCATTACTAGGTTTTATATCATGGGTATCTTTTTTAGTTACCGGAAGGGATTGCTAAAACCTAACTGTAGAAGTGTGATGAACAAATTGAACTGATGTGCTCAAATTTTCATAATGTGTTCGATGTCACTTATCATTTATAGAAAAGCCCAAGGTTTGTGCACTAGTATATGACACCTCTCCAAATCTCCGAGACGGGGTTCGTAAGGTTATTCATCACATTTAAAAATAACAGAGATTCTAATCTCACTAGGCAGTGGAGGGTAATCCATTATTTCTCTTATGCATTAATCATTGCCTTTATCCCAAAATGGCAGTCCTGCACACGTGTGCTACTAGCATATGAGACGATTCTACATGCTTTTAGTGGCCACTCCAAGTCCCGGCCTTTTGATGGGCCTTCAAGAGAAGCCATCTGGTCCTGTCCCCCAACCCCCAACTCATATGATCAAGCAACCTCTTGCAAATACAGCTAGTCAATCGACAAGATGCTACACTCCCATTGATTCTGCCTCACTACCCTAGACAAAAATAGGAGGTAGTGAACTGAACTAATTAAATGAGCATCTACAGTGACCATGTGCTGTAAGTAGATATGCAGACTTCTCCAAGATCATTCCAGTCAAACTGATCTACATGTGCACCACCAGTCCCATCATGTGCGGGAGTCTGGCCTTTCAACAGCTCCAAAAGCTTACTGATGTATGATGCCTCCCTATCTGGATTCATGCAGAGCTCACCTGAAGCGAGCCTAGAACCCATCCTGGACATGGCATCAAACTAGTTTCCCATAAGCATCTTCTTGTTTCTCACAGCTTTACAAAGATCAGAGATAGTACATGGATTGAAATGTCATTGCCTATAACCAACATTTAGTGCTTCCACCGTTACCCACCTCCATTGAAGTGCTCAATTTTTGATCGCCTCTACTACAGCTTCCCTCGCATGTGATGGACAACAAGTGATCTTTTTTTACACCCCATATATTTTTCGGCAATTCTGTCATCATTCTTAAGATGGAAGCTCTCCATTTTTTATGATTCTCTCGTGCTTCATGTTGTCCAGACCTGAGTCAGCCTTGACGGGTTTCTCATGGGTACAAATTAGGGAGGCAAAGACTCCTTTATCTTGGATTTACTTGTGTTGGTTTTGGAAGGATGCTTAATGGACATACTAGCGGTTCAACACTTCAGTGTGAGGATCATGTTTGCCACAGTTAAGGGAGATATTTTCAATTTTGAAAGGTGTTTATTGGCTATCTCTGTCATCATTGTCTTTGCCATCTCTGTTGAACTTTAACCCAACTAACAGAGGTTTGGAGTTTTGGGTGGGACGTGTAGAGCCTGAAATGTGATTGTTTTGAGCAATTCTGAGATTTCATATTTGAGCTGCATGCTTGTGCCCTTGCCCTGAGTGGATGAGGGTGTGTTTACATGATGAGAATATTATCAAAATTCAGCCCTTCTTTGAAAGTTGTGTTTAAGACGCAAAATTTTGGAGCGACGCAAGTATTCTTCTATGTTGGACATATACTTCTGAGCAAGTAGTTTACCCACTAATAGCTACATTTATGGGTTAAACATGTAAATATTAGGGAACAACCAGTTATCATCTTGAAGATAGAATAAACGAAAAAATTAGCGACAAGTTATATTTGCCTGTGGGGATGTGTACTCATCTTCCTTTCCTTCAATTCTGCTTTACTTTACCCATTTCAAACAGAGAAAGGACAGGAAAAACCTCCGAGATAAGAGGAGCAGAGGACCCTTGATTAGTGGCATCAACCATCGCCTAAGGCATGACACGTTTATCTTGGTCTGCCACAATCAGTGGTGGTAGACATGGGGATGCTACATGACCTGAGCTTTGGATCTTGCATGGCTTCCACATGCCTACCGCTTGTACGCTCATCTAAACAGGGCTAAAAGGGGGCCTATATCATGTTGTGTTAGCCATCTCTTCTTAGGTTGCTTCTTTGTCACTGCCTTTTTCCAAAATATTGTATGATGAGTTATCACTTTCAAGAGCAAGTTACACTTTTATTAGCTAGTTACCTCACTGCACATTATTAGCAAGTTAACTCACCAACCTCAGCCATATTTGCTAAAGCATGACCTGATTTCATCCTCACCTAAATCGTTCTAACAACTTTCAGTGCCAGGCACAGGATCTAACATTGAAAGAAATCACATGGAAAGTTTTTATTCTCTAAATCTGGAGACTTATTTTTCTAATCGAGTTAATATTATATCACATTATTAGCCAGTTATTCTACAGAGAGATGTATGGATTTTTTGTCTTTAACTGGATTTCAACTATCTTAGGAAGTTTTTTATTTAAATATATCTGTTCAATAAGTCCAAGACATTCACGGATGAAATCAAGTTTATGGATCACACCAACAAAAATGTTTGTGACACCTAGTGGAGACCAGCCCAAACAAATCTTAGTCCGGCATTTGTTGAAACTTGAAACCAGGTTATATCATGTTGTGGTGTGCTAAATCCGTCCTTGGGATCTGTTGCCTCCCTCTATGGCTTTACATGTTATGTTGGCTTTTCCATTCTTCGTTGGGGCAAAGCCATTTGTTTTCTTTATTTCATTAGTGGAACCTGTCATTTTAGGCTCTTAAAGCAAAAAAAAAGAAAAGAAGAGTTGAAACTGTCAAACACACACACACACAAATGCTAGTATATGACTTGGCAATTGGTGCAGTTTAGCTGTACCTAAAATTTGGGTCATTGGATGGAAATCCAATGACTGTAGAGAAAAAAAAAATGATTGCCCCCTCCATTCCGCCCGGCAGAACGAGGTGCCCCATCCACGTTGGTAATGTGAATGGGGGCGTTGCTGTCCCATTCACATTAACCTCGAATGGATGGAAATAACCCCTAGGAGGGTAAATGAATATTTCAAGTTTATGGTGATTTTTGTTTTTTTAACATAGGGATTGGGCCAAAACATAGTGTGCAGTTTAACCGCACAGATGCAAGAAACACATCACAGCACTCCTCTCTCTCTCTCTCTCTCTCTCTCTCTATATATATATATATATATATATATATATATATATATATATATATACCTCAAAAAGAAAAATCCAGCATGGTTCTGTAAAAATAATGAGACATGCATGGCCGTAAAAGTTATCTTGATAGCCCACCCACATTCTAGGTGTCCATGAAAACTGTATTTTGATCATTTTTTATTTTTACTTCTGCAGGTTGGTGACTTGGGCTTATCAAAAGTAAAATGTCAGACGTTAATTTCCGGCGGTGTTAGGGGAACACTTCCATGGATGGCCCCAGAGCTTCTAGATGGCGGTAGTAACCTAGTCTCTGAAAAGGTATTTGGATTTCTGCCCGTGTGCTTTGGATTTTCCAATCTGTTATATCTTACAAGATTGTTCTGATTCAGGTTGATGTGTTCTCTTTTGGAATCGTGATGTGGGAGCTTCTAACTGGAGAAGAACCATATGCTGATTTGCATTATGGTGCTATTCTAGGTACTACCACAGCGCAGCTTGTTTCAGACATCTACTTTTCCTTTAACTCCCACCTTTTCCCCTATAATCTGTGAGACAAGAATGTGTGTTTAAGTGTCCAATATGGACACGGATGTTTGACGCAGTAAATCTCTAAAAATAAAACACGCGTATCTAGAAATATATAAGGACTTCTTGCATATATAGCCCCAACTCATGTATTAGCATCAATACCCCTGAAATTTTTAAGAAGTTGCACTTATACCCCTCAATCTAATGATTTTACATAAATATCCTTAAATTCACTAATATTTTGCATATATATCCCTCAATTCACTAAAATCTTGCATCATGTGCCCCCAACACCTGCGATGGTGTCATGATTTATGCAATGTTTTTGACATATTTCGTTGAAATTCACCTAAGTTTGACGGGAGGGGTATAAATGCAACATTTTGAAGATTTCAGGGGCATTGATGATAATATGTGAGAGTTGAGGATGTGCATGCATATATGGTGTATTTGAGGGCTATATATGTACAAAAACTCAATATATAATATTAAATATACAATAAAATATATAGATCAATTTATAAATATATTAAAAATAATAATAAAATAATATGAAATACAGATGAGTTGGAACACACAATTGAGTTGATATAAGAATGCATGCATGGAAGCACCTCTATTGAGAAATGAGAACTCTGAATCGTAGAATTTCCCAAATTGTTGGAGTGCAGGTGGTATTGTTAGCAACTCACTGCGGCCTTCGATACCCGAATCTTGTGACCCAGAGTGGAGATCTCTCATGGAGAGGTGTTGGTCTGCCAAGCCATCAGAAAGGCCAAGCTTTACTGACATTGCGAACAAGCTGCGCGAAATGGCAGCTTCGATTCCTCAGAAACCTCAAGTTCAATAGCAAAACACAGTTCCTGCACAGGCACACAAGTGATTTGCATGGAGGGTAAAGTTCTATGTACATCAATTGGAATTGTAAGACCGTACGTGCCATCTGACTGTCAACTACCTCTAGGTCTTTGGATAGCTCTTGTATCTTCTATATAATGCTGTTAGGAAAGGGTGGTCGTTTGTGAAGTCAACTCCATGCAACCATATCATTCTTTTCATTATGAAACTTTTCATGATTAGTTGCAACAAGTCTGTACACTGATCGTCCACTGATTTATATAGGTGATATGTTATACTCATGTCTGGGGAGAAGGGTATTCGGTGGTGCCTTATTCGCGGCCTCGCAGAGATAGTCCTCTACTTCCTTTGTGTTTGCATATAAGAAATTTTCCCTCTTTCATATTATTCCTCGTTGAGTGGAGAGTGATTTCATTTGTGAATGAAAAATTAAGATTAGCAGTGACATCAGGAAAGATACATTTGAGAAAGAGCTGCCACTTATGTTTTGAAGCCTACCTGATAAACTGAAATCTTACATATACACACACAAGCTGAGTGGCATCATGAAAGATGTTCTTGGGAAAAGAGCTGCCACTTTTGAAGTCTTACTCTATAAGTTGAACTCTAATAAATAAATAAATAAATAAAGATGAGAGAGAGAGAGAGACGAATGTTATTGTGCAATCAGGGCATTTGGTGCAGTCTGGCCACGTACTAGTCAGGGTATTCCAATATGTGGCAACTAGATTAGACTCTAGTCTCATTTTGATTAGGGGCTGGTTAACCTGTTTTAATTTTTTTGTCTAATGGGATTAAATATTTCGGATGAATATGAATTTCTTTTGATAATTGAGAGACTGAGCTTAATAAGCTAGCTCGTGGTCAAGTAAATACAAAGTAATAAGTCGGATCAGTACGCATATTACCATAAATGCCTCATAAACATGGTTTAGAAAGATGAGACGACCTTTTTAGATGATGATCGGGCTGACAATATTTCAAAGGAGATCTTGGCATGCAAAATCCAGCATTAACTTAGTATTCTAATATTTCTGTCTAATGGGATAAAAATATTTTGGGATGAATATGAATGTCTTTTGATAACTGAGAGACTAGGCTAATAAGTTAGCTCGTGGTCAAGTGAATATACTTTGATATAAATGCAAAGTAATAAGTAGAATAAATGCCTCACAAACATGTTTTAGAAAGTGAGACGACTTTTTCAGGTGAGGGTAAGATCGGGCTAACAATATTTCAAAAGAGATCTTGGAATACAAAATCCAGCATTAAGTTAGGTTAATCCCTTTGTATTCTATATTAGTTTACCCCAGCCAATGGAACTACTATTTGAGTTAATTTCAGAATAAAAAAAGAACCCTCAATCAAACTGCTGCTCAGTGACCCACTGCCACATTTTTCCATTAAAATAAAGATTAGATCAAGCAAACGCATTTAAACAATATCCCATTGGAGTTGAACCTACGAGTAAGAATGAATCAAGGCTTAGGGGTGGAACTTGGGTCCACTCATTAATATTTACTAAATTTGGTTGGACTGGACTGAGTCGGGCTGGCATGATGTGGCTCATATTCAAATCCTTTTCTCTCCATTTTGGATTGAACTGTGCCGTCCACCGCCTTACAGGGTTTCGGGGTTACATTGTCTTCATACATTAATTGAAATTGGGCCAGCCCAAATTTGAGCCCAATTTAGCCACCTAGCTTCAAGATAATTGGATTGGGCCGGGTTGGTCCATGGGCTGGCCCGCCCAATTTCCACCCTTAAATGAAGCTACACAAATGGATGAAATTTCAAATTTTCAACAGCTCTGCGCTACGTCCTGCCCCTTTGGTGAAGCTAAACTCGCTCCCACAACCCCAGGGCTGCTTCACCTCAGGTCCGAGCTGAAAGGCAAGTAGGCAGCATCACTAGCAGCACCCCATGCAAATTTCCTCGTTGCAACTTGTCCGGGCACTTCCTGTGCGGATCAAAGTGGAATCAACCATTGCGTACTTCAACGTTTAGATAATATCCATTTATCCATTGATTTTAGAAGTTTTAAGGCAGTAAAAGATACAACTTAAATGGCAAGAATAAGAAACTATCTATATCCATATAATTTTAGATAAAGATAAGGATACACTTACTGTCGAGTCATGTAATCAAAATATCTATTGTCTTTCACTGATCTTCGTTATTAGTCATATCTTATTTGCAACTCTCTTTTCTCATCTATTTTCAAATGAATTCTCAATAACGTACCTACCCAATTACATGTTTTCTTATCCACGTAAGCCTTATAACCCTCCTTCCTCATTCACCCGTTTGCAATGCTCATTTTCACCAGTGTCACATATCTTGTAACTAGAAATTGTAAGGACTGTCTAAGAAGAATTTATGCGTACTTATGTTTTGAAAGTAAGATTTCTTTATTCCCTCGAAAGACAATAGAAGAACAAGTTTATGTTCACACATAGTATTATCCAATAATTAACCTTTATATATCCATTTCCGATGCTTTTTGATAATTTTAGAAAAAAGAGAAGAGCACATGAAGAGAAGGATAAGGATAAGAATATTCACGTTATGTAAAAGATAAGAATAAAGCCAGTATTTGGCTTGATGGGTATATCTTTTTATTATTTATATGTGCGTGTTGAAGTGAGGGGAGCCACTCTGTCAAGCTGCTCTCGTCACCCCTGCCCAGGGATGAGATTTTCCACGACCAATTGTGCTCAATAGGTGAATAAATGGAACTAGAAAGAAATCTCTAGCCTTACCTAGGGATGAGATTTTCCACGACCAATCGTACTCAATAGGTGAATAAATGGAACTAGAAAGAAATCTTTAGCCTTACGCATTGGCCTCTATCGGTCATTTCTTCTCCTCCTGCTTCCTTCATTTATCACAAATAAATAGAAAAAATCACGTTCCACAATAACTCACTTGGTACAGGGAGGATAGAAGTGGAAATATTCCTTTTGTCCAATGCAAAAGACAAGATCAAAACAAACAAAAATGAAGACAAACATTTTCACTTTTATTTCTATCTTTATTAATTTTATATAAAATAAAGGTGAAAACTAATTATTTTTATTTCCATCCACGACCCCTTTAAGCCCTAGTTATAGTAGTAGGTCTATAGTTCTAGTAACTGTGCTCCCTCATAAGTGCTCCGTACTGCAGAAATTATCACCCCGGGTATGGCCAGCTCCCAAAAGCCGAGCAACCCGGTTTGGGATCAAAACAAACCCTAGGAAGCGGCACTTCAACGATATGGCCGTCCTCAAGGGCTTCAACAGCTCAACCTATGATGTGAACCACGAGTTAGAAGCCGAGGTAGTCTTCATTGCCGAGGCATCTATGGTATCTGTAGCTACCTGTGTAAGGATTTTGAGGTGTTCCTTCTTGGTGCATGCATGCCCTGTTCAGTGCTCACTTCCACTGTTCCATTCATATCTTCTTCTCTAGCTACTTGGCACTCTCATTTTGTTTTGCCACTTTTTAGGCCAGCTCTGAGAAGAACCGTGAGGTAACTGTCCTATGAAATTATAGGGAATCTACGAAGGCTTGTTTGGAAAATATTTTGGAGTTGAATTTACCCTACATTAAATTCTTGAAAAATTAGAATAACATCAGATCTTTACTAAATGAACATTTGCCTTTTTAAATATTTTCAACATCATTGTAATATGCCTAAAAAAGGTGATAAGTGTCACTTTTTGGTGTTGCTTTGGGATCCATATTTAGATTTTCCTTCCATCTGAAAAAAATAGAATAAGAGAAAATCTAATTAATATAAAAGGATCTTCTTTTGAGACAAGTCTTCGCAGGCCAAATGTCATCCTAGCTAGCAAGGTGGAAGCTTTCCAAATGAGAACAATTGGGTTAGCCTCCGAGTCCAGCGTTCATGTACTCCTAGAGTTGCACGTGAAGGAAATCCTTTGATGAAAACGTTCTTACAAAACACCTAATACTAAAAATATTATGAAAGCATTTTACAATATCTTCCAGCACATCAACCAGTACATCAAGTTCTTTCCACCATGGTAGCTTGCCTTTTTGACCTTGCCAAAGATGTTCTTGAGCTTGTCCTGCCATTCAATTAACTCAAGTATCTTGGGGGGCATAGACTGATAGTGAGAATGTATAAACAACAACACCAATCAACATATAAAATTGTACATTTAATCATACGTGCAATGCGAATTAAGTGTGAAGTGTGTGAAGCAATTCCATGCATGATAAGTTTTCATATAGGAAAAACACACATTCCTAGCAATGTCTTCACACACTTCAAGCATTTACGAGTTCCAAGATGGTCCATCTATTGGAAGTTCAGGGAATGGTGCCAGGGGCTGTCCGCCACACGACTCCCAAATAGGCCACACGTATCTTTATGGCTATTGATGTGGAAATGTTCTATGTCTAATTAGACTTGTCTTTGTTTATTTATATATGTGGTAGTCCTCGAGATGTTTTCTTAAAGGAATGTGCAGAATGTAGGACACCATCAACAAGTCACTTTAATTATATACCTGTTGAAATCATATTTTCAGAATGGAGGACGACACCAGAAAGTGAACTTCATATATATACATGTGAAGTCCTATTTTCACTCTGGATTTTTCACCTCATTGCTTTCCTTGTTGATCTCTCTTCTCCTCCTTGGGTCTCGTTTGATAAAGATTACAGTTTAGATTTAACATGTTTAGATTCGGTGGGAATCCATAAAGCGGCGATTTTGTTTTTTCAATGAAGAAAAGAGGGGCCGATTCAAGAAAAATCTGAATTTAAGTCCGTGTTATATTGTTTTGAATTTTTTCTGTATCCTCATAAAAATAGGATAGGAGAAAAATCTCCATATCCACGTGCAACCCTCCTTACTACTTTACACTTTTATCCTCAAAAAGGTTATTCAAAACAAAGGAATGGAGAGTACATTCATCATTTGATATAGTCTCAAATTTGACTTATTTTGTTCATTGTAAATGAAATCTTTGAAAGTAAGAGATTTTTCTCAAACCTAATACTTGAGTTGATGAGGTGGCATTGAATTTCTCTAAAATTTATAGTTGAGAAAAAATTTCCAAACTGTATCTTAATTGCATACACAAAGGGACACGGAGAGAAGACAAAAAATAACAAGACTCTCACCTTAACTGCATCCGCGGAGCAACAGAGATGGAGAACATATAAAAAAAATGTTAAGAAAAGAGATACTTACAAATTTCCTTATACTACCTAAATCCCATTTTGATAGGAGAATAAGTAATTCAACCTTAGATCTAAGAATTGTTGATTCTCTCTATTCCATCAGTGGGCTCCACACCACTATCAAAGTGAAACATCTCTTATTCTGGCATAAACAATTCCGATATAATACATTCTGAATAACCCACTCTGTATCAAACTGTATTTGAAATATTTTTAAACTAAAATATACAGATTAAAGGTATTTATAATATTAGCTGAGATTGATCGTATGGTATGATTTTAGTGACCCAATCACGAATCAAGTAAGAGGAAATGACTAATCGTGAGACAGAGATACATAAAGTCATATGTGGAGTCACTACTATATCTGAGGGCTGATAAAGATGAATCGGATTAATCCAATGTCAAAAAACTAAAACAGTTGTTGGATCATATACGTAGGTCTATAACTTATGAAGCGCTTGGCTCAAAGTAGATATACTTCACGGGAATAAGATCAGAACATTACAAAATGATATCATAACGGACTCCATACAATACAATGTTGGCTGATTCAACAATGAACCAAGCAAAAATTGGTAGACCTGTAATGACCAATTCATGAGCTAGATGAGGAGGAAAGGACTACCTATGGGACGGTGATATGTAATACTACCATTATGTCTAAGGACTAGGACATAGATGAACTAGATTAGTGAAACATCGTATAACAAAAAGAATTGTTGAACCATATATGTAAGATTTAAATTCATAACTCATGAGACTGTCTTTTGAAGACAAAATTGAGCAAGCTTGAAAATATAGCCCGAGCAAATACAAAAGTATATAATTTGTGAAAAAAAATATTCTACTAAGAGAGAATCCTGAGCGCGCTGATTGCTTATTTCAATATAAGCAATTCCAAATTACTCATATCAAAATATTCCTTATATCAAAATAAGCCATATTCTATTTTACTAATTGCTTATTCCCTCTAATTGAAATGTCATTTTAATTAAGTAAGATAAATACAAATAAAGTATGATAAATATTAAGTTTCATTAATGTTTATTCTAGATGTAATAAGTAATTCTAATAGTCTTGTTTGAATTATTTATTTCCTTTTATTCTAAAATAAGTCATTCTCACCTAATATGAAAACTCTGCGCAAATTGCGGGACAAAAAAGAAGAAGAAGAAGAAACAAGCCTACCATTCCTCCTTTAAGTCCAAATTTCAACTACTTTCCTTGGACAGGATATATGTTCACTTCACTACCTGACTAAAAACAAAATGATAGAATATTTTTTGACAAATTAATAATCTGAAATCAACTACAACACCCTATTAGAGGTGCCATGCATCTCATTTTATCCTTCTCCGCCACCTCTTGCAAGAGATCATTAAACATGTATTTGTAGCTACGTTAATGAACATGCTAACATATTGCCGTCTCAACACGTCAATATATTTCCATTAATGCTTTAACATTTAACATGTTATGGTTAACACGCTAGCAAAAGTAAAATTAAAATTTGGAGAAAAAAAGAAGAGTTACAAGAGTGAGCAAGAAAAGTCAGTAAAAAGCAAATAGGGGTGAAATAAGGTGGATCCTTTATTTGTTTTTCAGTTTTTTTAGGCCGGACTCACATGTTCTACATGTATCGACAATTCAATCTTTTATTGGATGACTCCAAAATTTTGAAAATTAAAAAATACTATTTAAGTTATCTCATTAAGAATTTTTTTACTATTTTTTGAGGTTTTAATCTTTATTTCTTAAAAAAATTATATTATTAATAAGAGATTAGATTATACGGACATATATATATACACCAACTTTAAAATATCAACTTTTTTTGTGATGTAGCGCGCAGCACATAATAGATATTGCAACTGCACTACACCAAGTAATAATCAAAAGAGTATAACTTGTTGGACCGTTAGGAAGGTAATAGTGTCAATCCAACTTATTTATCCGTACGATTTAATTTCTGATCAGATGACTTAAGAAATCAATATTTATCAATCCGGGGTCAATCTGCAAATGTGCTAGCAACTGTCACAAACAGTCGCATCTTTGACGATAAGCTGACGTGGCTCCGGTCATTCCCCAGGACATGTGACCGGCAAGAGGCGGTCATTTCTGAGATGCCAGGGCATCGAGTCGCAGCGATGCAAAAGGTTGTCCCAGCGGATCCTTTAGTTATGTCCTTTGTTGCCCTTTAAAAGGAAATCTCTCTATTTTTTATGCTTTTTCTTGTTCATTAACTCATGTATGAGTAACATTTACTATTATAACATCTTATCTTAGCATGTCATCTTTCTCATTTATTTCTTCACTTTTTTATCCTTTTTTAATTGAGAGAAAGAAATATGCAAACCCGCGACAATTTTTATTAGTATTCTTTTACACTCACCTCTATTTAAAAGAGATAATCGATTTATTTTAACTATTTAAAAAGAGATAATTGATTCCTTTCTATTTTAGTACGATCGTCTCTCCCGGTTTATCACTTGCAACACATATTTATCACTTTCAAATATGAAATTATCATTTTGAAGCGTATTTTTATCACTTTCAAATCACATTTTTATCACTTTTTAAATATTTCAGTTTTATCAGTTGTTACTTAATTTTATCATTTTGTACTGCAGTTTTATCATTGCTTACGTAAACCTATCACTTCCAAACTGCATTTTTGTCATTTTCTTGTTGTTTCAATTTTATTATTTGCTACTTAATTTTATCACTTTATAAAGTACTTTTATCATTTCCTATGTAAACTTACTATTTCCAAGCAAAAATTATCAACTCTAAACATTTTATCACTTCATTTATGTAAGAAGTGATAAAATACTCGAAAGTGATAACTTTTACTTTGAAATGATAGTTTTATATAGGAACGAACAAAAATGTGCTTAAGAGAGATAAATTTACGTTGGAAGTGATAAAATTAAACTATGTAAGATATGACAAAATTGGACTTTAGAAGTGATAGATTTTTATAGATAGTGATAAAACTGTATTACAAAGTGATAAAATTAAGTAGCAAGTAATAAAAATAAAACAGTTAAGAAGGGATAAAAATATACGTTGAAAGTGATAAAAATATATTTTAAAGTGATAATTTTGAATTTAAAAATGATAAATATGTACTAAAAATGATAAATTGGGAGATAGTCAGACTAAAATAATAAAGAATCAATTACCTCTTTTAAATGGCGAGAATAAATTGATTATCTATTTTAAATGGAGGTGAGTAAAAAAAAGTAATAATAAAAATTGTCAGAAGAATTCACTTTTTCTTCTCTCTATCCAAAAAAATAAAAAAATAAAAAAGTAAATGAACCAGGTGGCAGAAAAAGGTGAAGTATTTCAATCTACCTCAGTCTCTCTACGCCGCATGTGGTGTATTAAGTATCACTCTTAATGTATTTACTTTTATCTTTAACAATTATCAAAGTTATATATAAAAGTTAAATTTTCATATTGAACCGTTTATTTAAATTTTCATTCTAATACCTCTCAAAACTCTCCATAAATAAGTAATACTTTAAATAGAAACAACCATAACAAGTAGTACTATAATCAAGATGTTTTTTTGCATATATACCTCTCTAAACTAAACTAGTGTATTTGTATCTATATCTCTGACTCTCGTATAATGTATATAATACCATTGGAAACCTCCACGTCGTTGCGGTTATACCTCTCGGCATATAGAACCTTTTAACTCTTAAGGAATATTCCATAGCATTAAGTTTTCGTCCACTTCATCAGTTCGATGAGAAGGAGCAGTGGCATGCGGCAGCAAAGCCCTCTTTCCCCCACCAAGATCATCTCCGTCTCTAGCTTTTCTCAACTATACGGGGCTAACGGTGGTGGAGGTGGGCAGGGCCGTAGTCAGATGCAACCTACAACCTGTTGAGAAGGTGGCAGGGCACTAGAACAAGTAGTTGTCCACCAGGCTCATGGCCGCCTCCCCCTCCTTCATCCCTTGTCAATGGGCTCAAGTTGGGCCCATATATGTAGTTTCCCACCAGCACCAGCCACGCCCAACGGCGCCTCCCTACCCACGTCACACCCATTTGCAGCAGCACCCCTACAAGCGTGTCCTCCCCAGGTTCACTACTAGCCCGCTGGTCTTCGTGTGCAACAACCAAGACGTTTCTACGTGATTTCTAACAATGTCTTCACAAGCATCAAACGATATTTGCGAGTACCAAAATGGTCTATCCTTTGGAAGCTCATGGAACGTTGCTTGGGGCTCTCCACTTCACACAACACCCAAGCCGAAACAAGTCTTCTCCAAGACTACAAGCGCCATCTTCTCTGGTGCATCTTTGTCTAGCTGTGGGGGAGGGAGGAGGAATTAAAAAATGAGAAAATAAAGATTTACTTATAAATCCTCTTGTACATTGGTCGAGGGAGATCATAAAAACGCATCTGAACTATATTGATTAACAATCAAGTCGTATTCTGAATACGTTTTCATGCGAGACAGGAGTTGTTGGCTATTGGCCCATGGTGGTCTTGGACAATTAGTCCTGTATCGGTTTCTAAATTATACTTCCAGTGCATATAAACATGTGCTTCTGAATCTCAACACCGCGGTTTTGGGATTTCATCTTGATATCAGAGCGTTGATCCTGGTCTTGACCTCTTTCGCCTCCCCTTTCATTTTCACGGCCCATGGTGGCCGTGAGGGAGAGTGTTGGCTATTGTAGACTCTCGTCTACAGTCCGATTATACGAAGACCGGGAGTCGGAACTCAGAAGGCCACCAGATCTATACGATTTGCTCCCCCCAATTATAAGCAATTCTCTCCTTACCTATTGTCTCACGATCTCTTCGATCAAAAGAAATGGATCATAGGCAACAGGCTGAGGCCTTCCGACGTTTCTTCTTCCTCTTGTAGGTTCTATTTTGAGCGTTTCTATCTAATACAAATTCTATCGAGTAGTTGAGAACTTTGATCAGACGGTCATCGTAGTCTGACCAATTTCCAACTGCTACAAGAAGTAATTGTGCAAACTAAGGATGCAAATGTAACTAATAATCTGATTATCTAACCGTTCATTAGTTTATAAATCAGTTAACAAATATTTTTTTAAAACCAATATGCACAGCGAATAAGATAACAAATATAATTTTTTCTAACTAAATACATATGATAAATTAAAATTCAATTATCTGATCGATTGTTAGTTCATAAAACAATTAATAAATAACATTTTTAAACTGATAATTCAATGATCATATATCTACCTTTAGATCAGCATCGAATCCAATCAGTTTGGCATCCCCATTGCAAACGTGCCAAGCAACCTGCCAGAAGGGGGAACACTCGCATCCCTTGACGACAGGATTACGTGCTGCTCCGGTCATTCCCGAGAGGTGACCCGCGACGGACGGTCCTTCCTAGGGCTTTAGAGGCCCGGCACCGCGGTGATGCCCGGTTAATTAAAATTAATATGACTAGCATTATCCACGTGTCCCCGACTCTTTGGTAACATTACAGTCCTCATTCACTGTTGTTTCCGTCTTCCACGCTAATGTCACAAGTAGAGATTTAGGAAAAATTCGACCTCACGAAAAAATCGCAAGTCAGTGAAAAATCTTAAGGCTTCATGAGAAAAACACAAAAATTATGTTATTTTTTAATATATAAAATAAATAATATAAAAATTTAAGAATATATATTATAAAAATGAATCAGTTCTTTTTGTGAAGATATATTTTTTGTAAAAAGTTACAGATTTACGTTACACTGTTCTACATCGTGAGGACAGTAGACAATCCGTTACCAAGCAATGCCGCCATTCATAGGTGAATCGTTAATTATGGACAAATTTTACGTTTGAATTATTCTTCATTTAAATAAAATAAAAATTCAACGGATTTATAACATAGTTATTAGTTAATATGACAGCATATGTTATCATATTTAAAATCAGATCATAAATCATTTCATCTTTTAGAAAACCCAGAGAATCAATTAAAAATCAACTAATTTAATCCGGTTCACCACAAAAATTAATCGGTCCAAAATTATAGTACATCAGCTACTATAATTGATTTTACAAAATGTTACTTAAAATTATTCAAATTTGAACTTCAGATCACTACTTAAATATAAAATAAGCACACCATAAGGACATAAGGAGGGTTGTGACAGAAAATAGATATAAATATTTATAATATGAATATGTCGAATGTTATTTAATTAAATAAAATAGTGCAGTTGAAATACCAATTTTAAGCAGTTAATCTAGGTAGACTGGGCCGAAGGCCCTCCTCCGGTGTCCGATCCTATTTCGAATACATCGGAACGCACCGAGCATCTCAATTTTGGTGCTAACCAAGGGCTAGATTACAAAATTGCGCTTACGCGCGGTGCTAATTAATACCATTCGTCTAACAAACAAAGATCAAACTATCGGGTTATGCGTTAACATAAGATTCGGTTTAGAAAAGAAAAAAAACTATTATTTTTTTATTATATATATCCGATGGAAGAATGTGTATTAACAAAAAACAACCTATAAAAAATAATAATTAATCGGTTAATCTTCTGCAAAAAAGGACAAACACATAATTTTAATGGACCACAGGGACCAGACTACAAAATCATCCGCGTGTTGATGCTCTTGGAGTCTTGGGTCCCGTAAATTAATGGGATGTGAATGGAGGGGATACACTGTCGTATCGAAAATGACATCAAAAATATTTGGCCCCCTTAGACGCCCTCTACATTTCCCCCATGCCAACTTGAAAAATGCACCGGGGATCAATAAACGGAACCAATCGTAACGCGCCACGTTTACTTGGGTACGTTGCGCCGCGTTGCATACGAGATGTACTGACATTAATTAACATCAAATCACATCTTCCTCCCACATCATCCTCCATCGTGGAGTTGTGGTCACCGGCCGATGTTTTAGAACCGGCGTCGTCGAGGCAGCAGTTTGAACCAACTAAGGTCGAGTGCAATTCAGGTGACGAAGGAAGGCAGTAATTCCACTTCAGGTGACACGGTTCATCTGGAGCCGTTAAGTATGGCCACCTCCTCCTCTTCCCCCGCTTTGCATGTTCAGAGTCGGAGAGCTGGGCTGGTCCTGATCGCAGAAGAAGAAGTTTACAGAGAGAGAGCGTGGTAGAGAGAGAGAGAAGGAGAGGCTATGGAGGCCACAGCATTGCCCTTCTTCTTCGTGAAGAAGGAGGGCGACGAGGCAGCTGGCGGGCACCAGCTGCCGGGCTCGAATGAGCAGCCAGCTGACACCAGCAGCCTCCTGCCACTCCAAGCCGCCGTCGACCCATCTCTCCTCTCCCACCATCCTACCTTCTCCGAACACCACTCCTTCCTTTGCGCGGCCCTGCCACACGGAGACGCGGCCGTCTCGCTCTGTGACGCCACCGCGGGGCCACCGCCTGTTCTCGAGGGGATAGCGGCGGTCGTTGGCTACTACGTCCTCTTCGGGGGCAAGAACAAGGCGGAGGAGGTGCGGTCGGGCCTCTGCGAGGGAGGGCAGAAGATTAAAGGCGAGGCGCCGGGCGCTGCGGGCGGCGGCGGGGGCTGCTGGGGTGCTGCCGGCGGGAGGAGCTACCGGGGGGTGAGGAAGCGGCCGTGGGGGAGGTGGTCGGCGGAGATAAGGGACAGGATAGGGAGGTGCCGCCACTGGCTGGGCACCTTCGACAGCGCGGAGGAGGCGGCGCGAGCCTACGACTCCGCCGCGAGGACGCTGAGGGGCTCCAAGGCGCGGACCAACTTCGCGCTGCCGGCATCATTCTGCATCCCCGTGCCCGTTTCTTCCTCTTCTCCAAACAGTAGGGCCGCCAGCGGAACGCCCGCTGCGGCCATCACCGCTGCCAGCGGCTCGAGCAGGAACGGCAGCTCGGTAGCCGCGAGGAAGAGGAAGGGATGCGCGGCAGCTGAAAGCAAGAAGAGGTGCAAGGCGGTGTCTTCGCTTGCCCATCTCTTCAGCTCCTCTGTTGATCGTGGTGGTCTTCCGGGGTTGAGGGGGAAGCCCTTTAAGCTGAAGCTGGACTTGGACTTAGGTGTTTGATATGGTCATGCCCTTCGCTGCCCAATATTCCTGCTCTTTTGTATGCATTGTCTTCTAGTTCTCTTCTCCTTCGACACTTCCTTGTAAGGATCAGAAAGATACTTACACACGGAATGTGCATGGGAGAAGACATTTTTGGAGCTGGTAGAGTGGGTGCACAAGTTTACCAACAGTGGCCGGTCTCTGCGAGCTTGGGGTACTAAAAGTTGCACTGTTGATCAGAGAAGTAGCAACATGTGGAAAGCATGGATATAACGTATATAAGAATACTCATTTCTCACTATTATGTTACACTATATTAGTTTCTAGTCGCTTGCAAAGACCTATCTTTGCCTTCTTCATGAGCCCTCCAAATTTCATCATTCTTTGCTCATCGCTGTTGCTGCATGTCTTTGCCACTTCCACAGGCCGCAGGAGCCGGTTTTCTCATCTTTACTTCATTGGTGTGTGGACGAGAAAAATCTGTATCAAATCACTTTGCTCCGTTCTGTTCTTTTCCTCTGGGGATACCCACCAATTTAGGGCAGAGAAGGGGATGTGTAGGGTGCTTCAGACAAAACGTCATGAGACCGGGTTTCTGGGGCTGAGCAGTCGAGCCTTCAAGGGTTTCCTTTCCCCAAGGCGACGGCCTAATAGTTGTGAAAAGATGGGGAGGGAAAGAGGATGGGCTTTTGGATTGTGCTCTTTGTTGTGCTACGAGCAGTGGTACTGCCGAAGGCCTCTTTTCGTGATGTCTTGAGATCTAAAACGATGATGCGTGACATTTATTCTTATTTACAACGTCACATAGATTACTCGAGGAAGCAGGTCATGGACGGATATAGGGGAAATAGGGCTTAGAAGAGACGTATTGATGTGATGGGCTTGGCATGCAGCAGACCCATCTGATGATAGGGTTATGTTCATTATCTCAAAGTATTATTTTTTTTTAGAGTTGAGATAATTTTGAATTGGCCGATAAGGCCGTCTAAGTAGACAAAAATTTTAAATCCAATTGATTATCCGGAGAAATAATTTCACGGATCATGAGATAAAAATCTCAATAGCACCTAATGGCTGCATAGTTGAAAAAATTTTAAATTCCAACCAAATTTAAACTTGAGACTTCTCGTATGGGAGTTAAGTGGTGAAATCAACTGTCCTACGCGACTGATTCATGATCTCAAGTATATTACTTTGCATAATTCTTACTTTCTAATGCTGCTAACTTTTTTTAAAGAAGGTCGCAACTTACGAGTGAAAGAACGTATCCGAGCAGTGCTGTCTCTCTTTCAAGTAGACTGTGTCAAATTTTAACGATGAGAAAGACCACAATGAACTGTTCGATACGATTCCATACGAGTCGGAACAAGCCGACAGAACTATGATTACGATCGGATATCTACAGTACTATGATGTATAACAAGCTCTTTGTGGTGAAAGATGGCGATAATGGTGGAGCAGAGGAAGGGGACTGTTGTGGTGCAGCAGCGCTTACGAAATACGAATATCAAAATAAATATGTATTCTAAGATGGCCGAGACAGGGGTTTGTGGAGCTGCATGCCCTTAGTTCTTTACATGCAGCGGGCACGGTATTCGAGAACTGTTTAGTTGCACGAGTCAAACAAGTCGGGATGTTCGATCCAGTCAACTGGGCAAGTCCCCAGACGTTCATGGGGTTTCCTTTGAGAAGTAATCCCACAATGCTAGAGAGAGAGAGAGAACAAACTCTTAACATAAGAACGTGGCTTATATGTTTGTTGGAAACTTCACTAACCAACCCGAAGGAAATGGGAAGCCGTATGCAGACATGTGCATTGGGAAAATTCCTTTGAAGCAGTGCATGGCCGAGGGGAGATTGTCATCAAGGAGATGAGACCCTCTAGATATCTTCTCTTTGGACCACTATAGATCTTCACTGACTTGAAGATGAGACTAAAAAAGTCATTTACCTTAAAATATATATATAACTATAAAATCCACTTCATCCTAATGTCTGTGGAAGTCTAAAATAGATGGTCTAAAGAAAAAAGTCTAGAAGATTTTATCTCGTCGTGAAGAAACTATAGCAGCTCTTGCTCGTTTTATGCTCTTGCACGTACTCGAACTGCTTTCCTTTTGGGAAAAAAGATGTAGTAACATCATTTCTTGATAAATTTTATTAGCATACTCTTGAAATGTTAATAATGCTCTCCTCCTCTCTTACAATTATTAAGTAGATACTTCTTTTGTCCCCATGTGTGTTAAACTCAGTTGTATTAGTTTTTGTTGTAACAAGAGCAAGACTGTTTAAGAAAAGGTGATACTATTGAATGCTCCATGATCATTATAACAAAACGTTCACTACAATAATGCAATGGGATGATTGAGAGATGAGGAATATCTAAGGGGGTACAACTTAAGATATTCCTTTATGTATTCCATTAACAAAATAGATATTCCTCTATGTATTCCATTAACGTACTACTTATTTTTCAACAATTACTTACCGTGGACTTTTTATCATCATAAACTAGGAACATAATTATAGAAGGAATACCACAAGATAGTGTTTTAAGGGTGTAAGAAGATCATCACCCTTTTCTTTATGACAAAGTAAATGTAGAAACATTGGAGGGAGCCTTAATTGTTGAAGGTTGATAAACCAGAAAGCTATTTAGGTTAATGTAAGGTACTCACATGCACTATAACTGCATTTTACATTTTATCTTTAATGGAAATATGCCTACTTTTAAACACATTCTATTCCAAATGTTATGTTGAAAACTGCCTGATAACTCAAAATATTATTGGAGTCGAGTGAGTTCACATATAAGTTATATGTACATCTTAGAATGGTATAAGAGTGCATTAAAAAATCACTATGTGATAAAATTTAAGAAGTCGTTTTTCTAAATTGTAGTCCACATCATTTTCAACAAGATAAACTATGGAGATAAATAATAATGCATCTGCTCAGCTCTCAATGTATAGTAAGCTACAAAGTTGTTTAATTCCTTTAGATGGAACAGAAATTAAGCTTTTTAGAAGGCACCCAGTACGCATTCTTTTACATGATAAATCTAAGTTGACCTAAATAAACATGTTAAGAACAATTCCACCTTAATTAAGGACAAAGTGTAAAGTATTTCACTTGAAATTAAGGTCCAGTCCACTGAAAACTTTAGTGAAGCAGCCTAATCTCACAATGATGTAAAAGTTGTTACATGTCCAAATTTCTCATAAAAGTTCATCATAATATGGCTTCAAAATTTTAGATATGAAGATAATGAATAGATGTATTTCTTAGTTGTTTGAAGATTTTAAATCACCAAACAAATCCTATGATTAACTTTTTTTGAAAAATCTGTACATTTAACATAATCTAAATGTGTTGTATTAAATACACCCTTAATCAAAGAGAAAAACTCCCATGCACTGTCTCTAGTGGGGACATTGTTGCCCACATTTATCAGTCATTTCGCAATAAAAATTAAATAATCATTAAAATTAATGTCATGCCCATGTGTGCTAACCTAATTAGTTTTGATGATTGACAAAATCCAATTGTTAAATCTAATTCTTGTGTCAAGGAATTGTAGGAACAAATAGAAAACAAAGCTTAAAAGCATCTCAGTACATAAGGTGTTGATACCATACTATATAGTGTCAACACACCTATGAGAGAGTCCCTAAGAGAGGCTAGGTTGTCGACACCAAGAATGGAGGTGTCAGCACCGTGACTTCACATAAGCCATCAGATAGTAGGTTCCTCTCTTAGGTGTCGACACCATCCCTGAGGATACTGACACCACTTTGATCGCGCAAAGATTTTTTTCCCCGTTGGACCTTTTTATTCCTTGGATGTTTGCTTGCCTCAACTTTCCAACACCTCTGTTGGTTTCGAAGCTTTACAAAAAAATTAGGGGTGAGTGTCTTCAATGCGTCCACACGTTAGAATAGTTTGTACAATCAAAACATACTAGTGGCCGATTGACGATTTAGAAGCACTTCTGTTTGGTGAGCTAATACCACACCAATTAATTAATGTTTGTTTGATTGGTCGGCTAACATCACATCAACTAGTTTGTGTTCATAGTGAGACAGCTGTGTATCAACTAACTTAGTTAGTCCCAAGGTGTGCTTTAAAAGTAGAGGCAGGTCATCCCATGACTGAATCATTATAATTTCTTGCTTCTTCTCTATGATAGTTTCTTTTTCTCCTATCACCTTCCTTATATTTCATTTTTACAATGTAGTATTGAATTCTTTTGAAATTCTACTTACCCCTCCAACCCCCAAAATTATACCTTATAACTTTGGGCCAACAATGTGTTCTTCCCTAGTGTCTGTTATATATCCCAATCTACCTGGGATTTCTTTTCATTAAGTAATTTTGTATGAAATATTTATGACTTGTCTTCTTAGCTATAATTAAAAAATATTGATATTTTATTTTATATTTTTAGATATATATCTTCTAGAATTAAAATTATTTAGGAATAATTAATTCACACCCTTTTGGCAGGAGTAGGACTTATTTTTCATCTCCTATTAGATTGCCCTCGACCCTGTCCCCTTGCTTTTTCAAGACTTTACCCGGAGCCCCCTAGCATCAGCCCCTATGAAAACATCTGTCTACTACTTTTGCAAAAAAATATTTCCAACTTTTTCTTTCACTTTTTTTACTACGCTCGCACAAATGCACTCATCTTTTGTCTTCTTCTAAAAAACTGCCACATATCTCCGTGCACCATTCATTATTTTTTTTTACTTTAACTAATATTTTTATAAAATTTTAAAAAAATAATTAATATATAATTAATATTTCATAAATATTAATAATTTTTAAATTATCTTATTAAAATAAAATATATTAAATAAACTTTCTATGTTTTGTTTTCTTCTCCTAGAAAAATGTTACATACCCTTATGCACTATTCATAGTGATTTTTTTATTTAATTTAATTAATACTTTTATAAAATTTTAAAATAGTTAGTTATACATAATTAGTGTTTCATAATATTAATTTTTTAAAATTATCTTACTAAAATGTAAAATATTACGTAAACTCCTTGTCTTTTGTCTTGTTCTCCTGAGAAATCGCTACCCCCCATGCACTATTCATTGTAATTTTTCATTGTTTAAGTTTGATTAATATTTTTATAAAAAAATTATAATCTTAAATTATTTTTTAATCATCTTATTAAAATATAGTCCGTGCATACGCTCATCATTTTTTGTCTTCTTTTTTCAAGAAACTGTCACATATCTCCGAGCACTATCTATCATGATTTTTTTTATTCTTATTTTAATTAATATTTTATAAATTTTTAAAATATTTAACATATATATAGATTATCTTATAATTATCTTATTAAAATTATATATATATATATATATATATATATAAATTTTAATGTTGTTTTATCATTAAAGCCAAAATCGGAAACAACTCCATCAAACTTCATACATTTTAGTAGTAGACTTGGGTTTGATCACGAGTGCTTTACATGTTATCACACATGAGTAATGCTTTACATGTTGTATTGCAGTGCGTAAAAAAAATATTTTTTGATAGATTTTTTTAGGTAGGCTCCAAGATGTCTTACCTGTTTATGAAGTACAGTTTTTTATTTTTCAAATTTTATGGGGACGTCCAATCGGACATTGCAACTGATGGATGGATAAAGCACTTCTTCGTGGCCGACCTTAAATTTTTTTTTACAAATAACCTCCTATAAGATCTCATATTTATAAATAACCCCCTACATAATTTATATTTGCGTATAACTTTCTTAACTATAGTGATATTTGCATATAACCCTTTTAACTTTGTAGATTTATTTTGAATTTTATCTAAATTATAAAATTAAAGCATTATTATCTTACATCAAATATGTGAAAACTATTAACTAAAAAAACTAATAACACCTTATAAGAAAAATCACATAAACAGCCACCTATGAGCTTATTTTATATATTTAACATCAAAAAAATTGTTTCTATTTTACATGAAAATATTTTAACTAAGATGAAATTTAAGATAAATCACATATTAAAACGAGTTATAAGCAAATGTCATGGTAGTTAAAGGGGTTATACACAAATATAAATTATATAAAGAGTTATCTACAAACATGAGATCTCGTAAGGGGTTATTTGAAAAGTCTTAAAAAATATCAAAAAAAAAACTTTTTACCCACTGCAATAATCTCATTGTAGTTTGGGGAGCATTGCAGTAAGTAATAGTACTCTATCACACATATATTACCGTCCAGAAAATGTTATCACACAAATACATCACATAATCAATAACGTAGAATTAACAACAATGCAACTGATGCTTAATAAAAAGGCAGGTTGCCTGGACGAGTCTGTGCTTCCTCGGGGCCGACGAGGTACGTACCAAACCCATCGGAAGAACACCCGAACAAGATCTCACTGCAGAGAACCAATGCAAGAAGAAAACCGATCGAATAAAGATCTCACTGCAGAAGAAGCAGAACCCAAATCCACTGGTGGGACGGAAGCCCTGTGGCGTAGTCCAGTAATCTGATTGCTAAGCTCCAGTGCAGCTAAAAACCTTTCATATCACCGGGCTCTGAGAGGGAGATTTCATTTGTTTCTCACACTGTTTCAGAATAGATAAGTTTTGACGTCTGTAAAAATTAGCTCTGAACGATGCCTTCTCCGCTCGTCTTTGTACTGGGAAGACGTAGACAGCATGCAGCAGCAAGTACCGATATGCCAAGGGTGCAGCAAGAGCAGGCATATGCTAAAACAAGGAAGATCCCCGGTTGCTCCTCTTCGAGAACCCCGCGGAGTCCCCTCGTACGCACCCTGTCCGCACACAAGTGTCCAGGTCCAGAGCAATGCCTGCCCCGTTTCTGCTGCCAGTTGCCGTCCTTTCTAAAGGCCCGAGAAGGATGCATAATCCAACGTGGAAGAAGGGGATCTCTTCACGGTAGGGTTGTCAACTGAAATTAGATTATCCAATTTTTTGAACCGTGATCTAAAAAAAATATCTATTTTTGATTAAAAAAATATCCACCCGATAATTATCGGAATTGAAAACAGATATTTCCGATAAATTATCGGAATCGGAAACGGAAACACCTGTTTTCGTATCCATTTTCCGATTTTTAATTTTAATTATTATTAAATTTATTATTAATAATAAATATTAACCTTTGGATAATGTTAATCTAATAGTTGAGGAGAGAGCTTTTGTAAGAAAGGAGGATCCTAATTAGTTTTAAATAAATAAATAAATAAATCAAGAAATTAATATTTTTTATAATTATCAAAAATAATATCCGGTTCCGATAATTGGAATCGAAAACAAATCGGAAACGGAAAATACACTTTCCAATCTTATCGAAAATGAAAACGAAAAATATATTTTTCGATTTTATCATAATCGAAAACAGAAACAAATTATTGTTATCGAAATC
Source organism: Zantedeschia hybrid cultivar (assembly GCA_030544215.1). Taxonomy (NCBI): domain Eukaryota; kingdom Viridiplantae; phylum Streptophyta; class Magnoliopsida; order Alismatales; family Araceae; genus Zantedeschia; species Zantedeschia hybrid cultivar. The sequence goes on from JARZZO010000011.1 coordinate 16,860,206, forward strand.
GGAAAACGGAAACACCTAGAGCATTTTTTTATTGTTGACAGATTAGTCCAGTGGTTGGGAGTAGGGATGAAAACAAAAAAAGGTAATCCTAAATATCCCTCCTTCTTATCCGTAACTTATAGGATACACAAAGATATAAATTTAAGGATAAAAATAAGGACATTATCTTTATTCTTTTTATTTAAGATAAGAAAAAAGAAATAGTTATTTCTATATCCTGTATACGTCCTTTTATATTTTGTATTATAATATTATAATATAACATATTGATGAGAACATATTTTATATTTTATATTATAATATAACAATACAATATATTTATGAAAACATAAAATTTTTAAAAAAAATGACAAATGAAAAAGTTAAAGCAAGCACTTTAATATATATTTACACATAGCATGGTACTTAACTTCTACTCCTTTTTTTTTTACATATAATTAGTAAACTTAACAAGTTTATGTCATTCGTAAGTTTGACTTCATTATGCTATATGTTCATCGTATGATGAATTTAAAATTAGAAGTAATTGTATCGACGCTTATTTTACAATAATTGCATTTCTTACGTACGAAGAAAATTTTATAATTCAATTTTAAGAAATATATATTTTCTAATAATTTAACCATCATGTATCGATTTCTATTAATTTTTAAAGATAAAGATGTAGGTATGTAAAGATAAGGATAAGATTAAAAATATATTTTTATTTTAACAATAAAAATAAAAATATGGTTATTATTCTCACCATTAAATAACCTTTTTCATCTCTATTTGGGCACATATTCTTGTTCTCGGAAGTGTAGTGAAACTCTCTTTTTATACTACCATGGTGAGGCTTCCATGCACTCTGGGAAAGAAAGTGCACAAATATTTATGTGAAAAAGACTCCCCCGCCCACGGGAGGAGTCGACCCATCCGCTAAGTGAGGGAGGTGGCCTCCCACTGCGTTAAGTGCACTGGATTTTCTTAGTACTTACAATTTCTAGTTCTTTAATGTTTCTTCAATTTTTTGCATGGCCTGCCAAAAAATTATAAAGTTCAACACAAACATGTTTTAGTTTCACTTCCATTGATTTTAGGAATTTTTGTATATTCGTTCCTGTAAGCAGCCATATTTGTATATATACTTTTAACTCTCACACATTGTTATAAATACAGCTGAATTTTTATAAAGATTGCAATTATATTTTTCTATCAAAATACCTTGAACCTTAACTGAATATACCAGATTCTATGAATTCTGTTGAAGTCAAAGATACACACACAAATTCTGGCGAATTAGAGTATCTATGCAAAAATATTTGAATTTTTTAGTATATATGCCATAAGTTCACTGTACTTTGATAGGAGGGATATAATCACAACTTTTCTTAAAATGTCAAAGTATTTATAACATTGTGGGAGAATCAAGAGATAAACATACAAATAGGGTACTCGATAGGGGTATATATATATATAGCAAAGGACCCTCGATTTCATGCTTCATCATCCGACATATATGTAGCTAGCTTGGTTCATATACCAATACGTATAATTTTACCATAAAAAACGGGCAAAACATTTCCCAAAAAAAATAGAGAAACTAACACATCCTTAGAATTAATGTCCTTTGAAAGAGTTTTCACCGGCAAAAAGGAGACCTTCAAATCTGGGGAAAGAAGGGGATTCGAATCTTTTTCTACGGTCCTCTCCGGCAGCTGAGGCCGTGCAGCAACAGCCTCCCCCAAGCGTACGAAACGAGCATATTACGTAGAGAACGCAAGAGCATGTAAAGGCCTCCTCGGTACTCCACCCAGCACGTCCTCTCCAACATCTTCCCCCTTAGCGCCATGATTACCACCACCACCAACAGCAGCGGTGTTCTTATCTTCTTGCTGCTCTCATGGGTTCCGTAGAGATCTCATATCAGAGGCGAAGCTACGAGATTGTATGGGGGAGGACAGACCGCAGATGAGACCAGCCATCATCACTGCTCGGCCTCCCAACCTCCTGCACTGTTTGTACCAACCAGTACCACTGGTATCGGAGCAGGAGAGCGAGAGCGGCCTCATGTAACGAGGGGAACCAAAAGCAACAGCTCACACAAAGATTTGGTCGTACCAGCACTGGGGTGGTGTATAAAGAAGAAGAGGAGATGAAGGGGGTCTGCAGTGCAGACACGTCCAAGCCTCCATGGGAGGACCCTCCTGGAGCTCGCAGTGATCGCAGAGAGTGGGGGTGCCATAATGGGGTTCCGTCGGTCACGTGAGGGTTGCTACAAAAGCAGGACCTTCGTACGCCCTTCTTGGACCACGGCGCAGTACGCCCAACCAATTAAGCTGCGCCACGACAGGAAAAGGTGCACTGCGCCAAGGCACAGAGGAGCTGGTGTGGTGAGAACTGAGAAGTGATGGCTTGATGAGTTATTTATTGTTTTATTTTTTTTCTGATTTTGTAGGAAAAAGGGGGGAGAGGTGGAGAATCCCAAGTGGATAGGAAACTTGAAAGTGTCAAGTAGGAAGTGATTGAAATGTTTTATTCCCCTCCCCCTGGTTTTGGGGTTCCTTCTTCTTGGGCTTTTTGTTGGCTTTTGTGGCATTTGCATTTAAACGGCTCACGTGACCCAAGCCGGATTTGGATGCGTATGATCTGTTAAAAGTCTATGATGATATCTGCCTTCATATCAGGAAACAAACTTGTCCTATGATCCAACACTTTTTTTTTTTAGTTGAAATAGTTGTTTTTAAAAGGAAATTCACATAAATAATTATAGAGGTAATTACAAGAATGGACGTAGGAACAGGTTCTCATCTGGATAAATGTTTATACATAATTTGGTTTATTAAAAAAGTTGGTATCCAGAACATCAAATTGATGTTGGAGAAATACTGATGCTTATGCATCATCTCAGGCGATTAGTCTTATAAATAATTATTGTGATTATTTTATGAATCTTAAAGATAAATTAATTTAGTAATAAGTGGATTAAATTTTAAAGTCAAACTTTACAAGCTTAAATATTGATTTTTACTTAATTACGTTGATTTTTGGGATACTATTTTTGGGTTTAACCCAAATTTATCCATTTTATTTCCAAGGTTACTTTTATTCAATAGTTAATACTATAGTCCAGATATTATTTTAACATTAATTTTTTAACCAAAAAATGGTAGCTTTAGAGCTTAGGGCTACAGGCTAAAGGCTTATGCTGGCGAGTGACCTGCAAGATCTCAAAGAAAAGAGTTTATGGAAAGAATAAATGGTTCTCAGGTGTCGCAGAGATGAAATGGTCGATATATGCGAGCACCATTAGAGCTCAATGAGATTTAACATAGTTCAATTATTTTTATCATCTCTTTTCGATAGTTTTCCTTCTTGAGTGTAGACTGGTTAAAATTTGAGCAGCAGTACTTGTATAACAGTTCAACGTTTAAATGAGATTTATCTTACTGGAAAAAAATTTAATCTATACAATGGTAACGTCTAATGCTATAAAACCTGAATATGTTCCAAACTGCAATCCTCCAATCTACAAAAAGATGGTGGGGTCGGATGTAGATTGTGCCTTCTCCAATCCATTTCATGTCAGCTGCAAATGAAATATGTGTGTATGAGAATATTTGAATCACAACTGTATGTGGAAGAAGTTTCTCGATTCCCTCCAACTCACTTGCAGTGCTTAATTCTTATAGATCAGACGACCGTCAGTTCTTGCAGGTACGGAGTTGCTCCTTGCTATTGATGCATTAGTTGACCCTCCAGACAAAGTTTGGAAGATCGACTGGAAGTTGTTTACTTGACTCGATCCGTACCTATTGGTTGCCGATGCCGGCAATGCAATACTGGGTGGTGTTTGGAACATTGAGGTTTGGGACTTTTAAGGCTACTTCATGAAAACGCGTCCAAAATTTGCGAAGGGACTCGTCCCTTCTTCTCACATAGTGGACAGGGTAACAGTAGTTGCAGGCATTCGTCTACTAGCAGTGAAGTTGATGCGGAAGGCTCGCTTCAACTCTCGAAAGCTGTCGATGGAGTTGGGCTTGAGTGGAGGAAACGAGCACCTAGTGAGTCCAACCAAAGGTTCGGCATTTTATTTCATCTGGCACTCTCAAGAGAGAGAAAGTACTTTCGAATAGTCATTTCTGTCCTGTATTCAGAAAGGTCGATACTCGGACAATTTGGGCCGGCCAATATATTTTGGGCCAGCCGAAATTTTGACAACTTCACCGCTATCAAAATGATGAGTGTCGTCCCCACCCATAGTAGCCTACACATGTACTTCATCTACCGCATCACATTTAGTATAGTGACGTTCTGAGAGAAAAGTAGCCTAAAGACCCTAAAAAAGCCAACTTTAAACTCATAATATCCGGTCATTTTACATTCCCATATCCTAATTTATAAGTCTGTCCCCCCTAAAAACCATGTCAGGAGCCTTTCTTGCCATTTTTTTTGCTGTCCTGCCTTGTATCTTTCTAAATTGTTCTTTTTTTTTTCTAACTCCAGTCCGTCTTTGCAGTTCACAACCCCATCACAATTTATGCACTTCATCAGAAAAACCTATAGCGAGAACCAGCCTTCCAGTGATGCGTGGATTCACAGCACCAATCGATGCCACTAAGGCAGAAAGAACAAATGGAAACTTGACATGTAAATAATTAAGCACATATTTAAGCCACGTAAACATAACATATACATGAAAACAGCAAGAATCTTTTTGTATACATCCTTGCCCCTTTTTTGTGCTCATACTTGCTAGGCTACTGTTAGCAGTTCCCTGCAACAAATTACCACGCTGTACAGTAACGCGTATTCTTATACAAAAAATATATGATCATATGAGCAACATAAAACTTTTAAATCCAGGGTGCAGGAGGAAACAAAACTTGTTCTCATTCCATGATACGTAGCATCACGTGCGTAAATCTTAGGCATGTGAAGGGATCCTATGGGAGACACTTCACACCATGTTGCCTATAATACCTGCATGTTGATTCACAACACAAAACAATAGCTTGCAAGACTCTTTCTCTCTACCTTTTAGCTATCCCATGGAAACACAATTCTTGCAGAATTGGCTTCTGGACCCCATCTGTTTGACCTTATCAAGTGAGAGAGAATGGCAAAAATTCCGGCTGCTCAGCATCATCTACATGAATTGTTCAGCATTGTTGTCACCTGCATTACTTTGTTTGGGGAATCGGAATTGGCCAGAAGCCCTGGAAATTTCTAGGACTGAGAATGAAGTAAAAACAAGGCTAAGAAGAACACCTTTTGCGCTTGCTTTTAAGCACAGTGGAAGTTGAGGTGTTGCTGTGCCAGTTACGCTTCCTCTGATTGATAAACCAGTTGTTTATCTGCTTTAGGTGCAACCCAGTTTCTTGTACCAACCGTGCCTTGTCATCTTCCTGAGTGAAGCCCAAAAAAGAAAGTGAGGCACAAAAGAAGATGTAGACAAGTCTAGGAACACCTTTCGAGAGAATATAAACATTATGTGCAATAACTAAATAAACAGCAGTCAAAAGAGTCTGGTAGGAATCCTTGCTCTTAACAGCAGTGCATTTCCTTACAGTTGGGTAAGGCCACTTGGAGTGGGACTGCCACCAAGCCTTTAAAACAGAAGTTGTGTCCCCTGGGAGCTTCCCAGCTCTCCTCTTGCGCAGAATCTCTTCTCTTATGTCTACGATCTTCTCTTTGTAACCCTACAAACACAAGAATTTGCTCAGAGACTTCTAAGCTCATGCATGGATCAACTTCTCAATATTCTGATTACTCTCCCTGCATTACCTGTTTCAGTTCATGCTTCAGTTCTTGCCTCACACGCTCCATCAAGGACCTTTCACTTTCTGTAGGAATAAGAGGACCAAAGCCCATGCTATCCGGACCATCAAGGCTCCCATCAAATAAAATTGTTTCGCTATCTGCTTGGTCATCATCGTCATCAGACATCGTTGCACCTGTTCCTTCACCGGGTGATACACCTGGCATAACAACATACAAATTATCAACAATAACCATAACAGTTTTGCTAAACATGTAATATTAGTCCATCTGTTCCCATGGGTAAGAAGGTACTCTATCAAGCAACTTGATATCTGTATGGTGTTCTCTGCTGAGACCAAGCAAGATAGTCAAATCCAGCATGCCAATAGAAATAAAATCTTAAGACTATTTGAAGCTGCATGATTTATGATGCAGCTTAAATCATTCAAATCAATGCCAAGTATGCTGCACTTTTAGGAGAATTATAACAAAGTTGGTTAGACTTTGGGGTCTCCAAAATCCAATTATGCATACACAAAGCACATCGGATATCCTAATAACAACTTCTGTAATTGAATAAATAGTGCAAAGATGGCATTAGAATAACCTTAAATGTTAAATTCATCAACTGGTTCTTTGTTATGCATTAAGATTGATGGTCCTAAAAAATCTGATGGGAGCAAATATTGTTTTCTTCATCATCATCCTCACATGTTTGCATTGGCTTTGGTTATAACAATTGACATGTTTATATTCTTGCAATGAATGAACAAGATACAGCCAGTACTTAATGATTGCTCTATCTACTAAGTTTGCATTGGGGACAAGATACATGCCTTTATTCCAAATTTTGATGGTGGAAATGACTAATTCATATGGAGACTGGCTACGGACATCAGAACAAAGCTATAGATGATTCTTTCTTGTCTCACGTTTATCACATAATACCTTGTTTTCTGGTTCCGCAAACTTGTGAGGAGGGAAAGAAACATCATTCTGTTATCCAAAAGAAGATAGTAGAATTTTGAGGTGCACGTCACGCATGGGGAATCATTACTTGGTATGCACTTTGCATCTAACTGAGGTGTCCCACCCTATTTGCAGTTATAACACTTAAAATACTCCATGCATCTGTCTTCTGACTGTAATTCTGAATTGTAATATGAACTAGACAATATACAATAGTAACAGTGCTTAATAACAGATAGGAAAGTTTTATAAAGAACGAATTAACACATATCTGGTGAAAGACATATCCCAGAGAATTGCTGTCATAATTACACCGAAAGACAGAAAGAATGGTCCTAAATTTGTATGCTTTAAATTTGCATCTGTTTTACATATTTCACTCCTTTGTTGATGGGGATTGATTTTTATAATCAATCTAGAGTAATGCATGCATGAGAATTTACTCATAATCATGATCAATGATTATTGTACTGTTGTAGGAAATTTTGCAAATGACATCATATCAACTCAAGACATGAAGCCATGTTAAGCTACTAAAATTATGATCACTGTAAATGTTACGAACATAACACAAAAGTTGTGAAGGCTAATGATGGCTCAGATCAAGATAACACAAGAGCAGATAAGGGATAAAATGACAACATAAGGCCAGGTAAATGTCTGATGCGGGACGGCGACAACAAAATGCATGCAACTATGACAACACAACAACGTCAACATTCAATCCATAAATGTGTAGCAAACATCCAATCGCATTCCAACGGTTCCACAAGTGCGATTATGAAATAATTAAGCAATCATAGACATCCCACACAAACAATCCAATCAAAATAATGAATGTTCCAAATTTAATATGCACAGTCCGAGTAACAGCAAGGATTGAAGACAAGGTCCTCACAAATTCTCACACATTCATGACAGCTATTTAAATTTTAAAGTACCTAGACTATCTACCATTCACTCTGGGCACTACACAGATGAAAGAACATACAAAACTAACAAATCATTCCAAAGTAAGCCATACAAGTGAAACACATTGACCACTGCTCAATGTAGGTAAGTCCACACTTGTCACTGTGAGTCCAAACTGATGTTGACCCTCAACATGTGACGAAGATGGGGCGGAGGAGGCACCATTGCACCACTCAGCTCGGCTTCCTTGCGACCAATAGGTGGACGAAGGACAGCAAGAGGCTATGGAGGGTATGGTGAGCACAGGTTACGGGGACAGATCTGTCCCTCTACCAGTTCAGGCTATCCATGGGGTGGAAGCAGCACAATTGACAAGAAGATGAGATGAATAAACAAGTAAAAGGGCTGGAGGTGTTGTCTTTTCCAACAGACCAAGATTAAAATAAGAAAGAAGGCTCACAAGGACTATATCTCCTCAATGCAGGCAATCCTTCACCTGTGAAAGACTAGCTTTTATATATATATATATATATAAAAAAAAAAAAAGATCAGGGCATGGTGATGGCACAGGCTCCCAAGGCACTATGGTGTTCAAAACCAACGATTAAACAAATGGGAAATGGCGGTCACATGGTCATTCCCAAGGTTGTCTTTTGTGGTATGAAAGAAGAAGGGGAGAGCACGGCTCCTAAATGGCCTTCCCTTGCAGCAGGTGGTCACGGTGGAAGAATAAATGGGCATAAACTATTAAGAAGATGATGAACAGGAGCAGTAGAAGAAATTAGAAGAAGAGGACGGTGGCACCAGTTGCAGATGGATGTGTATCAATTGAGATGGGAAAGAGGAAGATGATGGCGGCAGCACAGGAAGGATGGACCTATCGTCCTCCTGACAGGGGGACCTCTCGTCCTCCCAAACGGATAGCAGTGGGCCTCACGCCCTCCCTCCCACAGGGTGCTCTCCTCACGAGATCATCTTAGGGTTTCAAAACCAACTTTTCTCTCTGCATTCTTCATTAGTTTCTGTCTCACAAAAGGGGCCTCCTTATATAGGGAGGAAGCACGAAGATAAAGACTGAAATGCCCTCAAATGTGGTAACGGACTCAAAACTGCAGCGAACTCAAAGAAGGCCCAAATAACTCATAGCCCACTCACAAACAAAGGCCCAACTGAAAAATAAATATCCACATCCATCTAAAACAAGAAAATACAGAATAAAAGGAAAATGCATGGGTAAAATAAAACGGCGGGCTACTCTGACACCCACTAAGCGCTGAAGTCTCGACAATGTTGAACCCAAATCCACTCTGACGTCGGCGATCTCCATGTGGGTGTCCCCACCAATGTCTGTTTTAACTGGACTTCGTTGGTATTATAAATGAGAAGTAGAATCTTTGAACTTTTGAAGGTTTAACAACCAGCAGAATGCAGAGACCTTCACTATTGCAAAAACTAGAACACATAACATTTACATTGATGAGGACATTCATCATACTCGTGGATCACACAAGAATCTGACTAGATATAAAAACTTGATATATTATTCAACAAATATATGAACTGATGACCCTCAATAATCGAAAATGAAAGTCACCTGTGAGGCTTTGAAGAGACTGCTCAAGCTCCCAGCAAGCCATCACTGCTTCCATGGCATGGACTCGAACATGCTGCTGCAGTTGTTCTTTGAAAGAACACAGCAGGAGGACATAGTGTGTCTGACAAAATCAAAGTTACAATCAGATAAACTAAGCGAAATGGAAGAATGAAGAAGGTTTTCAATGAAAACCCAAAATTTGTATTTTCAAATTAACCAAGCAACCCTTTTCTTCTCTAATGTTGCATTCTTGCCATTTAATCTTTATATTGCATTCTTGCCACTTAGTCCTTATAGAATGTCAGGATTCTCCAGCAAGTTCTACTAGGTTTATACTGTCCTTCCACAAAACCTTCCAGACCTCCTTGATTTGGGCACTTGATTTCTTCATAGGAAGGACCTTCATACAATTTTTCAGCACTTGAATTGTTTTGAATAAAAAATTAAACTAATATCATTTCCTTTTGGCTTGCATAATGTTCACCACTTCCTAGATCTAATGTCTAAACGGGGACCAAAATAATAGATCCCATCATTTAGTTCAGCAAATGACCATTAGTCACTAATAGTCACAATATCAACAGCACTAGCTTGTCGAAGGTGTTTGGGCCATCACAAGGAGAAAGCTAAGGCTAGTTCAAATTTTGAGATAAATAGACTGTAAAATTATGGTATGTCCATATTTCAGAGCAGCAGCACTCTTACAGTCTTTGCATAATCTAAGGAATATCCTGATTGTAGCACCGGATACATGCAGCTGAAATTCCCTGGTTAGGGTTTGACTGAGAGAATCTCAAAGCTAAGAAAGGGCAAAAAAAAGGAATAAATATGCTTAGATCATCATTTCATCTTATTTTTTGAATAAGCTAACTCTATCATTTTGATGATGATGATTTTAGTGAGGTGAGGGATTGGTGTTAGAACCGTGCACTTTACCTCATTGGGGATTTATGACATGGTGTCTCCTTGATCCCACAAGAAAATAAAATTTCAGCAAAGTGGAAGGTTTATAACATGGAAACAATTTAATCAAAATTAATAATAAATAAAACATCAAAACTACTAAAACTCAATTGCATACTCTTACCAAGACCTTGACTCTAGATTGCATTATGGCCACTCTATATTCATGATGATCATCATCAAACCTTGATCAATTACTGATGTAAACCAAGATAAATTAAGTATCATACAATAAAAAGAAAAATAAAACTGTTAGCATGTTGGATTGTGGATTGGTAAATACTCGGATGTCAATCTGTATACTATGACACAAAATATCTTTGGCATTTTCCAAGTCATATTATATTGTCTTTTGTGCTTCTGCAGTGTTAGGGCTTGAGGAACCCAGGGTACCGTTAGTCTGTAACTGGGCAAGTCCAGCCCAACAGTGTATAGTATCTAATCTCAAGGGTCCTTCCAGGCTTAGATATCCCAAAAAGCTCAGCAAAGGCTTAGACTTGAAATTAGAAGTCCAAGGGTTGATTCTTCATCAAAGAAAATTGCTCTCACACTCAAAACCACCGATTACTGGCTTCAGGTTGTTATAGGAATACACCCACTGCGGACGCCTCATACGGTGCCCTAGAGTTGGGTGACGACCAAAGGTTCAGACACGCCAAGAGGGTGATAAGCTCTCAGTCAGGGATTGATTCCCTGACTCCCATTTCTGCTATAAAGTCATATCTCATATTATCAGTGACAGACTATCGGTGCTAGTGGATTTAGTACTTGAGATTGAACCCAAGTCTACAAATTAAGAGTGCCAAGCCCTTCCCAAGTCTCTTAAGCTTTCTTGGTTGACTATGGCCAAGCATGGCCAGAACTTAAAGGCAACTAAGTTCTCATGCATAATGGAGTTTGAATGCTAACGACGTTCTTGAAGGAGACGGCGCATGTTGGGTCTTTTTTCTAAGATCCAACTATGTGTCTTTGGTAAGCTAGCTAAGGAAAGCCCTTTGTCTGCTCAGAGCATGTGCCGATCTTCAACAGCCACAAGTTCAGGCCAAAAGAAAGGCAGATTCACTATTAAGCGAATTGCTGCGCATCTCGCTGTGTGGTCATTAGTAGAGGAGCCGAGCATACACTAGAATCAAGTCCCTAAGGGCTCCCACTAGGCAATCGGACCACTACATCGAATGAAATCCACTGGTTTCACGCTGTGCTTTGCTAGTTAGAGTTCGGAAAGCAAACTGAGCTGCTTGAGTTTAGTGCACTAGGGACTGCAAGCCAATACTTTCTGCTGATTTATATATTATCCAATCCAACGAAATCACACCTCCAAAGGGTTCGCCTCAAAATCCAGCAAAACTCCTACTTCTTGAAAGAAAGTTCCCGCTCCAGGAAAGAATGTGGTTGTTGCACTCCCTGGGAACAAAGTCACGGGGATATACCTGCAGGGGCGGAAGTGTTGTTTGAGCTTTTTCCTCCCCTACATCAGACTGGTTGAACCACGGAGACTGACCGACTGGACTGGCTTGCACACAAAGAAGAAGTAGTGGACACAATCAATTCCTTAGCAACATGAGCTACATCAGTACCCGTGGACACAAGCGGGAGAGGAGGCCTTCGACTTCCAGAAACAACACTTATTACTTGACTTGACTCACATAAAACCTAACACAGGATCTCAAATTTGGAGATTCCCAGTTATGGAGAACATGGTTTGTTGTCTTGGGCCAATTCATGCAAGTAATATGAATTGTTTTGGTTTTTCGACTTTCCAAGACATCAGATGCTTATTACGTTTGGTACAGCACAAAATCTGCTATATGCAGGGGTTTTCCAGAAAAGTTGACCGATGAATTCTTTGGTGATTCAAAAACTTTAGACAACCAAAGACACACACTGATTATTTTCAGATCTGGAATTTGGTATCCATGTTATAATCAACTTTTCTGGAAAATCTGTGAATGTAATAGATGTTACATTGTAAAAAATGGATCCTTAGATACACCTAAGTTGCATATTCACATGCTTCGGGACTTCACAAGGGATCTGCCTTTGCTTACCAAACATTTCTGTGTAAAACACTTGACAATCTCACAGGGGTCAGGTTTGCATCATTAGGAGTCTCTAGCAAGCGCAGCATATGTTTTTCTCAGACTTTTAGAGACTTCTTCAATACTCAAGTCAACCAGGGTTCATTCTGACCCAAGCCATCCCAAAATCCTGAGCAATGGTATACAGTTTTTTGGCTAACCAACCAAATATTTGCACCCCCCCCCCCCATGCTACTAGTTTATATGACCAAAAAGGTGACCCACACAAACCAAGACAGAGAAGAGGATTAGACAAGATCATGCCATTTATTTAAGAAAACAAACATCACAGTGTAGCATTAAATGTTTAAGTAGAATTAGAATTGTTCATTGGATCCATCAGATTGTCAATTAAAGTAATTTAATTCTCTTAGTTTTTGTTTAATTCCAAGTTTTTCATGACTAGTTGTTGTTTGAACTTTGAATCAGTATTGGGTATCATTTGAGTGAAATTAGTGATTACTAAGTGCTTGTTTCCCCTTCTCCGGTGAGTTGCAAATAATTTCTTCCTTTCCTATTCTGGATTTGTTCATCAAATATAAAATATAAGAACATGGAAAATTTTGACATAACTTGAATCATGTCTATAAGATTTTCTTATACTTTATGTTTTCACCTTGCTTTGAGTTGTCCAGAATGTTTAGTCTATCTTCCCATGTGCCCACTAAACATGACATTTCCACTATGTTTATTACACCAATTTCACATAATTGAAGAGAGCTGCACAAGGACAATGTGAAGAGTGAAATCTTGGAAAGCAAAGCATATCATAAATGTATAAGGAGACACCTTCCATTTGCATCTTTTATGTGTAGAATTAAAGAGTGATCCAAAAAAATTCCAATTTAGAGTATATCATAAGTGGTAAGGCGACACCTTCCAATCTTTGCTTCTCCCAGAGCTGCTCCAAACTTTTCAAATTCTTAAGCTTTATTGCATCCACAAAGAGGTAAAATAATGCTTAATGACTAGTGAAAAATGTGGTTTTGCAAGCTTCTTGTGACACAGGAAAACAAAAGAGAAATATATTCTATAAGAAAGCAGCTGCAACTTGTTTCATTTGCAATGCACAGTCTAATTTATGATAAAGAGTTTCATTGTTGACTTGAATAGTGTCATGATATAGAACTCCTATCTTTTATGCATCATGGTGTGCCGGATCGGCACAGATCAGATTGGATCAACCGATCCAATCGGTTTCAAGCCGGTCCGATCCGATCCCATGCCCCGATCCTCTAGTCCTACACCGGGATCAGGAGGATCGGGTGGGATCGGTGCGGATTGCCCAATCCCCGGTCCGGATCGACCGATCCGCACCAGATTGGGCCGACCCAGCCCCCCAACCCCAACGGCTTGGGAACATTCCAAAACAGCTAGCTTGGGCCTTGGGAGGTCTACATAAATCCCTCCAAGGCTACTCTCCACCCCATCCATCCAAGTGCCCTCCTCTCTCTCTCTCCCCTCTCTGTCTCTGAGTTTTTTTTCTCCCTCTTTCTCTAAACTTTTTCTATCTAGTTATTAATTTAATATTTCTCTTCCTCTCTCTCTCTAATTCTTGTTCTATCTAATTAATATTTCTCTCCCTCTCTCTCTCTAAGTTTTTTCTATCCCTTTAATATTTCACCCTCTTTCTCTAAGTTTTTTCTATCTAATTATTAATTTAATATTTCTCTATTTTTTCCATCATATTTCTCTCTCTCTCTAAGTCTTTTCTATCCCTTTAATATTTCTCTCCCTCTCTCTAAGTTTTTTCTATCCCTTTAATATATATTTCTCTTTCTCTAAGTTTTCTTTCTCCTTATTTCGCTAAGTTTTTTAATCTAATTATTAATTTAATATTTCTCTCCCTCTCTCTAACAATCTCTTTAAAATTTTCTCTTTCTTACTCTTTTTTTCTTCCCTTAGATATATTAGTATTAACAGTCCTCAATAGTAAATAAAATCTATAAGTTTACCAAGCTGTGTTTTGAAAGAAAATTAAGAAATGTGCGCCATTCTTTTTTTATGTTGAGGATTATCCGATTTTGGATATAAATGATAATAAGGATACTAACATTTATTAAAAAAAATTGTCAATTACTAGGATCAATACCTTCTTTGATGCTAGCGCTACATTCAATATCGAAGGAGTATGTATTCTAGTCATTGATAAAAAACTTGACTAAATGTTCAGTATCATTATTGTTGCTTATATCTAGAACTAGATAATTCTTAGCCCAAAAAAATGATATATATTTCTTAATTTTATTTGGCAACACAACGTGGTAACTTTATTGATTTTATTTACTCTTGAAAACCGTTAATACAAATGTATATGAGAGAAGAAAAAAAAAAGTAATAGAGAAAATTTTAGAGATGAAATATAGAGAGTGTGTATCATAGAGAGACCAGTTACTAAGGAAAGAAAATAGAGCTGACTTAAACAGCAAGGTAAAGTGAAGAAATCAAAGTTTGAACAAAGATAATTATTTGTACAATTTTTTAAATTTTTTTTACATATTTTCTAAATTTTTCCGAACCCTGGTAACTTATATAAAGGAGAAGGGGATTGGATCGGATCGGTCCAGGATCGGATCGGCTTATCCAATTTGTTTGGATCGGGCCGATCCATGCCCGATCCCTGACCCTTCCTTCCTTGTTATGCATGGAGCCATACCACTTACTAATGATAGAGTCCTTCAAAAACAATGGCTACATAAGATGCAAAAAACAATGCAAGTCATCATCTTCCAGGAAAATGAATTGCAAATGATCCCTTTTGCTCCACGGGGAGACATAAATTCTTCTACATCCATGGATTATAGAAAAGGAAACTATTCCTAGATTTCTCTCTGCTAAATTTTCGTATAAACCTAATCATGTGTTGAGTTCCTCTATTCCTACAGAATTGTTAGTTACCAAGTTAGTCCAATAAATTGGAAAACACTTCTTGTTATTAAAAGCATGGGCCCGTGAATCATGCATTTATTTAGGTGTCGCCATGGGAGAAAGAGAAACCCATAGAGTATGCATTTTGATTCTCTCTTCAAGGTAAAAACTCATCTCATAACCTCTCTGTTTCTCTAAACTTGTCCAATATGAGAAAAATCCTTGCGTTAACTCCACTAAAGGACAATTGGAAAGAACTCCTGAAATTGATGTCTCATGCATGCATTTAGAGTGAAGTGCAGCAAAGAAAAGGCCACGGACTGCATGCTGCCAATTCTACCTTAATTGAGAGAGTCACGAAATATTCACTTCTTTCTCCAGGCTTCTTCCCTTGGAGAAGATCCTAGTATTATCTCCCAAGAAATTGGATGATGCCCAAGAAAGAAATAACAAGCAGATCTCAAGAACCCAGCATCCCTGCAGATGTTCAACAGAGCTATTAACCATTTGCACTTCATCTGCTTCCACCTCCCTCTCATTGTGCAGCCATAAACTAACACAGCACCCATTAGAATTCAAACCAAAGAGAACGAAGTCCCCTCTTCCGCCCAACGACAAGCATAACTCCAAAATAGCTCTCCTCCCTTGCTCCACACTCAAGGACTTACTAGAAAAACAATCCTCAGGAATCCTTCGCTTCATGGGTAACTAAATAACCACAATTCCACTTCCCAATTCCAACTCCTATACCACAAACCAGCGGAATTGACAGAAAAATTCGAATTTCCACGCGCAACGAAAAATAACTCGAACATTAAAAGGGATAACGTACGCTTTAAGCAACTCCATAACGATAGTTAGATGGTTTGAGATCAGTTAAAAAAAAGAGAACAGACAAAAGAGAGAGAGAGAAGCTTAACCATGAACTGGTCCAGCTCCTTGTCGTCGCCGAGGAGCAGTTGGCCGCCGAGCACGGAGTACTTGGCGACGACGTGCTGCGACTGCGCGAGCTGGGCGTCGATCCTGGGCAGCTGGTCGACGGGGGTCGCGATCCGAAGGCAGGCTACGTGCGCCGAGAGCAGCTGCTCGTACAGCGGGTGCGCCAGTATCTCCGCCTTGTACCTCGTGTTCTGCCATGTCCCCTCCCCTGCGCCGCCCTCCCCCCCGCTCCCCTTCATGGCTCCCCCGCCCTCGCTCTCCCCGATCTCCCCTTCACTGCCTCCGACGCCTCCACCAGCGCTGTTGTTGTTGTTGGTAGTAGTGGTGTTGCTGTTGGTGTTGTTGTTGGTTCTGGTGGTGGTGGTGGTGTTCAGATCTGCAGAGGCGTGGGACATGGCCGCTGCGATCATGGAGTCGCCCGAGACGGAGGCGTCGTTGTCACCGGCGCTCGGCCGGACGACCGGCGGGCGCGGGAGCCACTGCGCCGCTAGTGCCCCGGCGCCGGCGACGGGAGAGGTGGAGGCGTCGGAGGAGGTCTGCAGGTGGAGGAAGTTGATGTCCGCGAAGTGGCGGTGGTGCTGCTGGCTCTGCTGCCGCAGCGCCGCGCTGCTCAGCCACGTGGGCGCCCCGCCTCCCCCTCCCTGCTGCGGCTGGGGGGTATTCCCGGCGGCGGCGGAGGAGGAGGCGGGGTGGTCCAGCGGGTCCGGCATGATGGGCCGGAGCGCCGCCGAGCTCCCACCCAGATGCTGCTCCGCGAAGTGCGATAGCGCCATGTCGTGGGGGCGCATATGAGGGTGGAAGGCCATGGACGAGCCCCCTCTAGCTTCCCCTCCCTCTGCTCATCAAGTTGCAGACACCGGACACCACACACCCACGCACGCACGGGGGAAGATAGAGATAGACCGATAGAGAACACGGCACAGAGAGAGAGAGAGAGAGAGAGAGAGATGGAGTGAGAGAAGGATATAGAGAGAACAGGGGAGAGAGATGGACATGTACTGTGTCAGAGAGAGAGAGGGGTGGGTTGAAACCGAAAGGTCGAGGAGGAAAAGTCGAAGGAGAGAGATTAATTATTAGTAGGTGCTGATATTCTTCTTCTTCTTACTCCTTCTTTTAAATTTAATTTAATTATTTATTTATCATTAGTAATTATTTAAGAATATATATTTACTTTTTCTTGTGGACATATTTTGGAGTTTTGAATCCATACCCTACTTACATGAAAAAACTCACGGTTTGTCACCCTTAAGAATGAGTTTGCCTACATACCCTTCATTATCCCCCCACCAATCTTTTCTCTCTTTTTAATGAACGTTTTAGACTTCTCTGCTTTGGGTGAGAATTAACTAGGTTAATTGGAAGAGACATATTTGGCACCAATAGTATAAAGGTAAATATTTTTCTAAGTGAAGATGATTGACCTAGTTTTGGTCCAGTTGAGCCCAACTGAGGGCAACCTAGATAATTTGTGGCCCACTTAAAAGCATCACATGACAGTGGGTTCTAAGAGGTGGCTTCATTAGGTTTCGAGTAAAAGATCTAACTTTTCGAGAGGACAAAGTCCTCAAGGAGGTTCATCAAGGCCTCCCAAGATGAGGTAGTCTCTCGAGGAGATTTGTCTCGACTTCTCAAGAGAGCCGGATTCTCGGAAAGGCTTAAGTTCCTTCCCCCTATTCACTTGGCAAGGCCTCTTACTTAGTTCTAAACATCGACACCCCGACTCATTAAGAAGATAAGGTATTCGGAATGGTTCAAGTTCTTTCCTTCTCGTCACTAAGCAGGAATCACAGTCAAAACACAACTGTCTAATTATGGCAAACTCTACGATCTCCGCCACTCCAAAGAGAGGGAGACTGCACACTCCAGCATGTCTACCCACGATCACCCTCAATCATGGGTCCTAAATCATGAGTGACAAAAGGCCGTTACATGAAAATTCCTCTAATGCCTACAATGGGATTGTACAATTAGACGGGTTCCCCTTTAGAATGAAATACGCATACTCATACTCAAAAAAATTTAGTGTACTAGCTTGATCAAACTTAAGTATCGGAATGCCTTTTTCCCACTTAGACGAGAGACCCTTCATGGCCTTCTGGTGTCTACAGGCTCTTAGAGGACGGCATTTCTCTATCAAATAAATCTCATCATGTAAAAGGAGAGCTGATCGGACGGTTATCCACTCCTCTTAGTTTTCTCCTGCTATACTAAAATTATTTATTTTATAAAGGAAAAACCACTAAACACTGCCCGGGATAAGGACATAAGCAGATCTGACCTTAACGGTCCTAAAATCCTATTTTTCTTTATGACAAAGAAAACTCGTATATTTATCCGACACAGGAGTTTGTCAAAGAAAAAAAAAAGGCGTGATACATTCATGCATGTTAGCTTATCTGGAAGTACATTTTTTAGGCTTTAAAGGATAAAATAGCTTTTAAGCTCAAAGATTGGAATTTACAATTTTTTAAGCTCTAAAAGGATCAAGTAGTTTTTTAAGGTTTAAAGACTACTGTGTCACTGCCCGACACTGCGAAGTTAACTGCCACGCAGTTAAAAGGCTGCTGACACTGGCGGAATCATGCCAGGATACTGTGAATCTGCGACCGTGGAAACCATCGGACGGTTATGCGTCACCCACGTTACTCACTTGTGCTCTGTTACGTTCTCGGGGAGGGCACTTCGGATTCGGGACCGGACGTGAACGTATTACGCCGCCTCGCGGACTGGTTGGTCGGCTGCCCTTTAATGTTCGGTATGGTGTCATCTTTTTTCGTTACTCTCATTTTTCATCACTTAATTCGAAAATCAAATGATAAAACGTAGGGCTGTCAAGACGTGGGACCAGACCGACCTGCTAAATTTTTGGATTTTGTGAAAAGTCTAGTGAGGATGGATTCATCCATTATCTATTTTTTTAAGATTCTATGAGAATTTAAAAAAGAGAGAAGTTAAATTAGTTTGTGTTAAGTGTCTCAAATTTAAATGTAAAATTTTTGAGATAATTTAAAAATTGATGGAACATGTGACTATTTGTTTCAACTTTTTCTCATTTTAACTTTCCCCCCCTATCTGGAAGCTAGCATCAAAATCTCTCCACTATCTCAAACAAATGCACCAAATAATAGATCTGTTAATTATTGTTAATTTAAATTCTTCAAAACTAATATTAAATCTAGGCCTGAAAGTCTGTCCACTTTTAACTGCACAGGAAATAAATTGGGTAAGTACCCAGTTTTACTATAACTGATTTGAGGTGAAATATTAACAAAAAAGAGGCACCCGATAATAGACCCGATTATTCGTTTGCCTAAAAATATTAATGGTTCTATTTTAGGTCTGGATCCATGTATTTTGGGCCTAGATCTACTATATCCAGCCCACTTAGAACCCTAATAAAAAGTATCAAATTTAAATTCAGTATTTCTTTTCTCTAAATATAACAACTCTATTAACTTATTGCCACTGAGGGTTTTATTAGTGTGAATACAAATGACAGTGACAAAGGCCATCCCTAAATGGACTTCTGACTAAAAAAGACAGTATGCAGAAGTTACCACAAGAAATTTTTTTGTAATTTCTTTTGAACGAATAGTCTAGTAGTAACGGGAAAGAAGATTCCTAACCAAAGTACTGGTTTTAAAACTTGGCATTCCGCGGATTAAGCGTGGGAAAGGGAAATAGTCACCGTGAGAGGTGCCCTCATAGGGTTCGAACTTGGGTCTCCCCACCAACGGCGAGAAGCGTGTCCGTTGTGCTACAAGCGGTGGACAAGAAATTTTTTGTGCTTTTTAATCGTAGAAAAGGAGAGTTGAATAAAATGATATTTTTGTTAGTATAGTGTGATAGGATGGTTAAAGTTTGAAAAAGACAAAGAAATATAGTATACATCATCCTATGAAACAAAAGCTGGAAATTTTAGCCTTTTTTTACTACAAGAACGTGGGACAAATAGTTGGAGAATAAGAAGAAGCTAGATCTTTTGAGTGGAATCTTTTGTTGGATTTTCGCTTAATATCGTGGTCCACTTGTGGTCATTGGGCCACACACAACACACCATAGGATTACCAGAACCAACCAAAATATGTCATGGACTCGTATGCAGGTGAGGTGAGTTTTGTTGGGAAATCAGCAGGAATTATTATAGGGACATTATAATTCATAATTCATGTGGATTGTAATAACACTGGAAATATTGATCATGCAGTAAGTACAATTTTTTTAAAAGATAATATCAATGGCTCCAAATAACATATGGCCATGCAGATGGTTGCGTTCATGGAGCAAGTATTACTCTGAGCAGATTAAGCACTTTCCTTTCAACTCTGGTTATTTTATCCATCTTTCTCAACTCAAGCAAAAGAAAAGTGATTCATGTAAAAGAAAAGTAAAAAAATAAAATAAAGAATGCATTAGCCAACAGAAAGAATCACGAAAACATTTCATTTTGTCATTTCTACCAAAGAATTCATTTTAAAAAAAATTAAGATAAAAAACAAAAAGAAGAATTAATTACCAATTCCTGGCAGCAAACGTAGCTTATCTTTTATTCCCGCACCTTTCCATTACACCAGCAGATCTCTATTTCGTCAGATAAAAAGGAAATAAATCTAAAAACTATAGGGACAAAAATACACCGGGTTCGTTGCCCAGGGACCGGTGGTTAATTGTATCACATAGAAGTGCACCAGACAAAAGAAATAGTCGCGAAGGCATGCGACCTTGGGATCCCTCGTCCCCGCTAGTATCGGACAGCGACCTCGATTCCCGATGGACACGCGGCGCGAGGAGAGGCTGGGACCACTTCCGCGGGTAGGGACCATCTGCTGCAAACCAGACCAATCTGAAACGAGACCATACTTTTGTCATAAAATTTGCCAAAGCTACAGGAAAATAAGGTTCACCCACATCCAATGCAGATATAAAACAGAGATTTAGATGATCGAGATATATTAAGTTAGCCAGGCAAATATGCCCTCTTAATCAAATTATTTACAAATAAGTCTCATAATCACAACTTTCATATAACTGAGCCCTTGGAAGGGCTTATTTGTAAACTCTTATTTGTAATTTTTAGGAACCTTCTACCAATTTACGGGGTATTTTAAATATTAAGATAAGAAGGGTTAAAACCTAAATACATTACATTTTCAATGGTTAAAATATACATATATATTTTTTTGTAAAACCTCTCACCTGACATAAGGTAATGACTTGGTCTAGATTAATATTGATTGAGTTCAACATATCTCCCAATAAAAATAATTTGTGCCTTTTGTCCCACCAAAAAGAGCGAATTGATTTTAATTCGGTGGATTCCATTTGAGCTGTATACGTAACAAAAATTCTTTCCTGATGACCTCGGTTTAGATAGAACTAATGAACTTCTTAATGACATTAATGAGTGACCTAATTTTGTTGGGGGCTCTCTTTGTTAATTGAATTTGCTTACATGGGGATTAATCATGCCAAGATTGCTTACAGCGTGATAGGTGACCTTTTGCTTTGATACTCTTGTTGGTGTTCAACACTTAAAATAAAGAAAATAAGTTAGGTAACATAAGTAAGGCCCTTTGTGATAACCAAATTTTTTAGTTTAGATTTGCTAGTGTTAGGATTGTTTATGTTAATTAGAATAAGAGGCTTATTTGTTTTCATAAACTTGTTGGTATTCTACTTGGAATAAGAAAATACTTAATTAAAACTATATATATAAGTAAACACAATTAACTTCTATTTCAATTAAAATAAATAATTTTATTTTTTACTCAAATTGTTTATTTCAAAATAATGAATCCAAGTGACCAAAATAAGCCATCCTATTCTAAGCTTATTTGATTATTAAAAAGAGTTTAAAAGAATAAAACATGTAAAAATGGATGACGTTAACTTCCACCTTAACTACAGTTAAATTTTTCTAATCAAATTTCTTATTTTAACACATTCCTATTCAATAATATAATTATAACTCATCCTAGTCTAAAGTTTATTCACGTGTAAAAGATTAAGTTCAGTAATAATAATATTGCAATAGTATTAATGGTTTTTTGCATATGCATCCCTCAAATACACCATATCTGCATGTATACTCTTAATTCTCACATATTATCATTAATACTCCTGAAATCTTCAAAATATTACATTTTATACTCCTCTCATCAAAGTTAGATGAATTTCAACGAAAAATGTCAAAAAATGTTACGTAAATCATGATATCATCGAAGGTGTTGGGATACATAATGTAAGATTTTAGTGAATTGAGAAGTAAATGTGTAAAATATTAGTGAATTTAAAGTATTCATGTAAAATCATAAGATTGAGAGATATAAGTGTAACTTTTTAAAGATTTCAGAATGATTAATACTAATACGTGATACTTAGGGATATACATATAAATATGATATATTTGAAAGATATATACGGAAAAAAAACTCAATATTCATTATACAAGGGAGATAAGGCTTTGGACAACTGTGTGGCTTTCGGACAAAGTGGAGAGGCCCCCATCTCTGGCTGTCCCCGGCGCCGCCGGCTTTATCACGCCATGGCGCCAAAGCCTAAATGGTACCCCACCGGCGACTCGCCGGTGTCGAGGGAAGTGGGGACCGTTACGGCAGCGGTACAGCTCATCGAGTGTACACGTGGCATGACGTACGCGGGGGAACAAGTGGTCCCCCAACCTAGGACTTCGACCGGCGAGCGGGGCGCAAAGCTACGGCGATTACTCGGCTGCGAAAAGATGCCCTCCTCGGCAGCACGGCGCTTTTTACCTATGTAGTAATATTCTTTAAGGTAAAAAAAGGCTTTTTAAGGCCAATTGACCGTACTCCTGAAAAAATATATATATTTTTTTAAACAAAGATTTTCTGCACCCTTAGATTGTGTATTTCTATTTAAAAAAATTAAAATTATTTTTAGGTGGACCCTAATCTGATTTACATATCGGTGCAATCTAACATTCGGACATATAGATTGGGTTTGGACCCACTTAAAAATATTAAAAGATTTTAAATAAAAACATCGGCGACTGGTGTAACACCAGCAGCGTATGTAACATCGACTGCCAAGGCAACAAGTCTTTCTCATATTTTTATGTTTGTATATTTTTAGTGTATCTGTGTTTATGTTAAGGAGTTTAACAGAGAGTTCCATATGAGTAAGCAAGTGTTTGGTAAATTTTTTGACTGAAAGTTACCCTCATTTTTTAATTTCAATATAAAGAATGATGAAGCAGGGTGGTAATAATTTATTTCGGAAGATTACACAGGTCAACTTTTTTTTTTTTAGCTTAGGACATTTAGTTTAAAATTTTAATTAGAAGTAAAAACGAATTTAAAGATTTTGACAATATTTGGAAATGCTTTAAAAAATATTTCCCAAAATCAATTTTATGACAAGAATCTTTGTTGGTACAAAATCACCATCATGATGTCTCCCTTTAAAATTTTGTTTCGAAAATCCAACATAATTGTAGATTTGAAATTTTATTTTTTAAAAAATCCATATATTAAAGAAGACTAATGGAGAGAAAAATAAAAGATTAAAGGGATAAAAAAGTCTTTTCATTCTAAAGGCTGAATTAACTTTTTCAAAAGCTACTTCGAACCAGCTTTTCTTGTTAATCATCTTCTTATCCCTCATGAGTATATCTCTCTCCTCAATCACTAAAATCTGCTTTTTGGGAATGCAAGGCCAGCTCTCTTCATTTGGAAACACATGTACCTGCGTCTCCTAATTTCAATCATTACAATCAAACTAATACTCGTTGCCAAATCATGCCTTAATGTCTTTTCCCTCAAGTTAAGGAACTTTAATTTACAACTTTAAATTGGAAGCCAAAAAGCCATTTAAACAATTTTAACTGTGATATTTTCTTCTTGAGCTAAGGCTCAAAAGTATTTTCAAATTTTAATTTACAACTTTAAATTATAAGCCAAAGGCCATTTAAACAATTTTAAGTTGTAATATTTTCCCCTCAGAATAAATGAGCTAAGGTTCAAAAGTATCTTCAGTTGATGTCAAAAATACTTATCACTAAGCTCTCGTTAATATGCAGGAAATTGTCAAATTTAATACCTTGATGAAGATATCACATTGAGAGAGAGAGAGAGAGTTTAGGAGGGAATGAAGGTATTTCAGATTTTTTTTAATTCTGATTAAAAGTTAACTGAGATTAATTAGATAAGATATTTAACAAAATACTACGGATCTCGGTGACAACAGTATTTTTGCAGGTATTATGATACAATCTAGTTAATAAAAAATAATACAAGAACAAAAAATCCTATCTATAAATAAAATACTTAGGGGCCTTTGTGATACTATGTTTGAAAAATATGAGTTGTGTCCCGTAAGGGTGTCAAGTTTTGGAGGACTGTTTTTATTAGCTATTTTGACTTTAGAGTACTCCTATCAGGTGTTCTACTTTTTGTATTCTTGATTAATTTTATATTTTAAAAGATAACTCAATTGGCTAAATAGTATAACTCTTCCTTTTCTTTAAGAACATTTAGAAGTCCGCAATGGAGATCTTCAGCATTACCCTTGAATAGGAGATCTTTTCCCCATATGAACTATTTTCAAATAATTATTTTAAAGTTAAAAGTCTTATTGTAAGAAGTAATATGTTTCCCATCAGCTCTACAATCTGCGAGAAACATACAGAGGTTCTATAGTGCTATTGAGATTTTTATCTTCTAATCCGTCAGATTGCTTGTCTAGATAATCAGGTGAACCTGAAATTCTTGCTTAATTAAGTAAAACTATCGACCAGTTCATAGTTATCTCAAACTTTAGAAAATATCTCGGGTACCACTGGTATTAGATATTTGTATATATCTGACCATTGTGTCCCTCTTCAAAAAAAGGTTTCCACGAGAGAAAGGAAAGTCCAGTACCATCAAGTCACATCCTCTTTGGCAAAACCTCAAAATATTCAAATAGGAATGCTGATACATGATTAAGAATATGTTAGCCGTCCTTCTCAAATTTGAAGTTAGAAGTTTTCCGAGGGAGACGTGTAAGAGAGGGACCAAGACTCCAATAAGGAGTGTTTGCTTTTAGACAGGAACGAGAGAGCAAGGGCCTGTTGCACCAACCCCTGTCTTGTCATCATTTATAAACTAATAAGCGCGGCGTCGTCTTGATCAGGTTCAGGTACAACTTGAACGGATAGTAAGATTTATCTGCAGATATTGACCAAGTCCGAAAGAAATTAAATGATGGCTAATCGGGCCACATGATGTTTTGTAGATGAGCATGCGCTAATGACAAAGGCATTGGTGGAATTCCACTGAGCATATAATTTGGTTGGTACTTCGTGTTCTCTTAGTTTCACTTTGATTGCATAATAAATTATTTGTCACTTTGATCGGAGAATAGGAGAATAATAAAGGTGAATAAGAAGAGAATAAGCTTAATTTAATTTTGACAAGTGAAATAGTTTATATCGGTGTAGAATAGTCAAGAATAAGGAGAATAAGTCATCCCATCTTAAACCTAAGAATTACTTATTATTCTTATTCTGTCAACAAGCCCCACAAAACTATCAAACCTAAACACTCCTTATTCTAATATACGTTGGGTCTCACGTAATAACTTATTATGCAAACAAAGTGGAGATTAATTTTACTTTGATTGCAGAATAAGTTATTTGAAATTACTTATCTGAAATAATGTATACTAGAATAAAAGGTGTTTCAATTTGATAGTTTTGTGGGGCCCAATGATAGAATAAAAAGAATAAATAATTCTTAAGTCTAAGTTGGAATGAATTATTCTCATTATTCTGATATAAGTAATTCTGACGCGGTATAAACCATTCTGTCCATCAAACTAGAAATAATCTTATCCTAAGAATAAGAGACCTTATTCTTCTCCTATTCTTCAATCAAAGTGATGTTGATTTGAAAATCTTGAAACTTAAAGATACTCTATTTATGTAACATATAAGTATAATTCATGAAACCACATTTCCGATAAAAAATTTGAGTTGAAAAAAATATCACTCCCATACAAGAGTAAGAACAGAAAGGAGAATCCTCGGAGAGACTCAAATTTGGCACTCTTTTTATTACAGAGGATAGGCATGACATCTGCACTACCTAACTCAAGAAGGAGTTCCTCGTAGAAGTTCCTAGCGTCATTGACTTCTTTACCTTCTTCACTGTTCGTATCATCTTCCCTTTTCTTCTGCTTTGCCTTCTTCACTGTGAATAGAATAGTCTCCGTCGAAAAAGAGACAAAAGAAATAATAATTGATATAGACGGTGCCTACTTCACTCAATGTTTTAAGATTTTGAGTTAGGTAGTCTAATAATTTCAATATGATATCAGAACTTAAGTTACAAATTTGATTGTGCATCCCATCTTTGTAGTTCACGTAACAAAATCAAAACTCGGCTTTCAGAACGTATTAAAACAGCCTTACATCAAAAAAGAGACAAAGAAAATAATAATTAATATAGATGGTACTTATTTTACCTAATGTCTTAAAATTTTGAGTTAGACGATCCAATAATTTCAATAACTCTTTATAATTCATATTATCTTTCCTTTCTTGTTCACGACGAGATTAATGATATGTCTTGTTAAGGGATAGGATTTGGTCAGCTAGCTAGTTCCTGTATCATGCTGGTGCACACGTTCTTTCTTTTCTTCTGTCCACGGCATGTTCCCTCTTGGCATATGCTAGTAAGTGGAAGACTTTCCACAAAACTTAGAGTGGAAAATGGAGTATTATCATGTGGTGACAAGCATTGCATGTCACTTGCTTTCATGAGGGGCAACAATATCCTGCACTTTTGGATCACTGTTGCTCTCTCTCTCTCTCTCACACACACAGAGACACCTTCAAGGTACTCACTAGTGTCTCAACTTCCAAAAGGAAAGCACCAATCAAGAACCCTTTTCCTCAGTCTACCCCTGAACAGAATGTCCTTAAAATGGAGGGTCTCGGCAGCCTTCAATTCACATGCAGGTAATGGCGAGTACATAGGCCAACAGAAGATCCCAATTGGCCCTGACTAGCTGATAAAGACAGCTCCTCCCTGCCCTTTCACTGGTCAAAGATGTTAGGGTCACTGCCGACTTGACTCGCTCAAGTGTAGAAGGTAAAGGACTAAAGGAAGTTTAGAATAAACTTTCTGAAGGCTCACATGTGTAGGAAATATTTGTACTCTAGTATGCATTGCAAAATCTCCCTAAGATCCTCCTAAAGCTTTATATCTCACGCACAGCCCTGTGGCACCTACTGGGAAAGAGTTTACCAAAGTAAGAAGGTGTTCATGCATTGAGGGTCTGTTTGCAAAAGCCCAAAACAGAAGGGAGTGAGTGAGATGAGCATGGAAGCATTGAGGGCAAACTTGGCTCAGCCAGAAATAGAAGTTCTACCAAGGTTTGACAGGAAATCCTTCTTTGTGGGTTACAACTAAAAAGAGGGTGCCGTTCCTCCTCCCTGGGGTTCTTTGGAACGTGTGGGGACTTCTCTTTTCTTGTTTTTATTTGGCTGTCATTGCCACTGATAAAAGCTTTCCTTCATTGATTGAACTGTACATCAGATTATGACAGGGATTGATAGTGATGTGTAATGGCAACTCTAGCATCTACTTTTCTGTATGCTACTTATGTTTAGGAAAAAAAAAAAACACCAAGAAGAAAAAGTAGAGAGATGTTAATATCAATATCATTATCAATAACAATTTGAAATATTTGATATTCATGGAGGTGTTTGATTACTCCATGGATACTACTGATGTCAGATGTTTGGTTACTTTTCGTCAATGCTGCTATTCATGAATATCGAACAATGCAACATAAATATTTTATATTTTAAAATATTAATATCAAAATTAATACTCCAAGGAAATGAAACAAAAGAAATAAAAATCGAATTGAACTCGCGTGTTCCTCATTGAGAAACCACCATATTTTTAATTTTTTAATTTTGTTTTTCTCTCCATCTTAAAGACTGGTTGGCTTCCTTCTATGGAGGAGAGAATTCTCTCTCCCCATTATATACACATATGCAAGATTGCATTATAAACAAGTAATAAGAATATTCTAAATATCTGAAAATCTTGTCAATTAATACATCCATAGCTAGTTAATTCTTGTTGATGGATACAATTTGATTGATGCATATTGCAAAGTTCTAGTCAATCCTAGGGATATGGGTTTGAATTTCATGTAGCTAGAGGCATATGTCTCATAAAATAAGAGTGTTGTATCTTCAAAGTTTCCTAGCCTTGAAGATAAATCTCCCATTTAAGGTTCAATGTAAATAGAAAAAGAAAATGTCCTCTCTCTTTGGGCAACTTTTCATTTTGTATGTGTCAAAGGAAAAAGAAGAACCTCATGTTTTCCTAGAGATATTTTTTGTGAAACTTTATCTCTGTCACTCCTTTTACAGGTGGTCCTCACTCTTCTCTTGTGTCTTTATTTGCTTTAAGTCAAGAGTACCTGCTCCCTTTTTTTTGAAGTCAATAGAATTGTTCCTTTGGGAAAATTAGCCGGGAGTCTTAACAGAGCCTGTCTTTTATTTTTCAGTTTCAGACAACAAACGCTATGGTGGCGAGCCCTTGTTTTTTATCTGAGATTATTTTTTAGCCTCGAGACGTGGCCTTCACCGTCTCCACATGTGTAAAGCCCATAAATCTCTATTTTACCCTCTCCTTTGTATCCCTGCAGCATTAATTATGAACAATCTACTTGTTGTACAGAGGATGTGCAATTTGAATTTTTTCATTTTGTTGTTAAAATTTTTAGATTTTTTTTGGAACATCTAATCAAAATCCAAACGATACCACTAGCAAGCTCAAGTTGGCTCCAAACTCGTGGTATATATATATAAATTATGCACTAAAATTGAGGTATATATAAAAATTATTTTTTCGACAATTAAATATACATCGAGCTCAGGACCAACTCAAGCTTGCTAGTGATATCATCTTTTTTTTATCAAACATTCCAAAAATTTGAAAAAATTCTAACAAAAAATAGGTTCCAGCCCCATGGTCAAGGCATGCACAATTTTTTTTTTAAGCAAATATCTAATAAACTCAAGACCAACTCAAGACTATTGATAATATCATCTGAGTTTTAATTAGGTGTTCTAAAAAACTTAAAAAAAAATTTAAAAAAATTGACTTCAACTACACCATGGCGTGTGACTGGATTAACGTTATCAATAACATGTTACACACAATCAGTTATTGATCACATATATTGATAATTGATTATAAATTATATGTTGCTGACAATATTAATCTGGTCAACAGCTTAGGCAGGTTGGGGGGACGGATTTTATTTTTGGATTTTTTTACACCTAAACCCTTATAACCTTTTGATATTACAAATGAGCTCTCTAACCTGACTAGTGACAAATAAACCCCACAATTATAACTTTCTTACAAATAAGTCTTTTTAGGAGTTTATTTGTAATACTCTTATGAGTTTATTTGTAAGTTTTATGGGCCTTTTACTAATTCACAGTAGATTGTGGGAGTTTATTTGTAAATAGTCAAATTATGGAGACTTATTTGTAACATCAAAAGATTATATGGACTTATATGTAAATTTTTTTTTATTTTTTAACTTTTTTCATAAAATTTTTAATGGCCATTGGCGTGAGTGAGTGTGACTAGACAAAGAAGAAGGTTGCATGCAGTTAACATTAGATGTTACGTTACCATCTTCTTATTGGGGAGTTGGTGCAGTGCAGTAACCGTGATGATAGGGTGGGGGAATGGAAGGTCAAATTTGGGCTCAAAATTTAAAAGTTGCAGTAGGGTGGGGGAGGAGATGGGTCTTACATGGCTGGCTTAAGGTTATCAATAACATGTAATTCATAATCAATTACCGGTTACATGGTAATCTTAACTTTTTCAATCATCGGATTTAACTAGACTTAATAGAGTGTTTGATTATATTTTATTTTTATTTTTTCTCTCTCAATTTTTATTTTAAAAAGAAAATATTATATACATTTATTTAAATTCTTTTGTTTTATTTTTTAAAGGAAGAGATGAATTTTTCACAATTTTTTTAAAAATAATTTGCTATTTCTCCTCTGTAGTTAATTGCTTCTCTCTCTTTTTCTCTTTCGTTAACTAATATTTTTCTCTTTCTCACTCAGAAAAAATATTACATTATATGTGACCGGTAATTGATTGTGCATAACATGTTATTGATAACATTAATCCACTCACATGGTGCAACTGATGCCAATTTTTCTTTTTCCCATTTTTTACATTATTTGAATTTTTTTAGAATACCTGATCACATGGTTTTTCAGTCCTCGGACCTAATCGGACTTACTAGAGTGTTTGATTACACTTTTTTCAATTTTTTCTATCTCAATTTTTATTTTAAAAAGAAAATACTACATACACTTTATTTAGATTCTTTTGTTTATTTTTAAAGGAGAGATGAATTCTTCACAAATTTTATTTAAAATAATTTGTTTGTTCGATTGATACTCTAATAATTAATGCATTTCTATTTCTCACCTCCGTAATTAAATATTTCTCTTTCATTAACTAATATTCTTCTCTTTCTCTCACTTTAGAAAAAATGTTACATTATATGTGACCAATAATTGATTGTGCGTAAACATGTTGTTGATAACATTAATCCAGTCACATGTCAGAGTGCAGTTGAGGCCAATTTTTTTCCAATTTTTTGTTATTACTATTTTAATTTTTTTGGAACACTTGACCAAAAATCGGATGATATTGCCAATAATCTCGAATTGGTCCCAAGCTTATTATATGTTTACTTTAAAAAAAAAACCTTTTTTGTGCATGCCTTGACCATGGGATTGGGATGAGTTTTTCTATTATTTTAAAATTTTTTGTTAGATTTTTTTTTAAAAAATTGAAATACTTGATAAAAAATCAAATGATATCACCAGCAAACTCGAGTTGGTCCCGAGCTCGTTGTGTATATATATATATATATATATATATATATATATATATATTAAAATGATTTTTACATACACCTCAATTTATGTTGGTAAGAAAATCTTTTGTTTTTTGAAATAAATATACTACGAGTTTGGAGCCAACTCGAGCTTGTTAAAAGTATTGTTTGTTTTTTGATCGGATGTTCTAAAAAAACTTAAAAATTTAAAAAAAAAAATAAAAAGAATCAAATTGCACATCTTTTGTACACTTGGACCATTCGTAATTATTACTGCAGGAATGCAAAGGAGAGGATGGAATGAGAATTTATGGGATTTTACACGTGTGGAGATGGTGAGGATCACGTCCGGGGACTAGAAAATAACCCGAAATAAAAAATAAGGACTTGACACCATGATGTTTATTGTCGAAGACTAGAAAATAAAGAATAGGCTCTATTAGGACCCTGGCTAATTTTCCCTGTTCCGTTAATTTAGCATCTTCCTTTTTGCTGACTGAGTAAGATATCGTGAGTTACTTTCATCACAGTGCCTTGGTGGCTTAATGCACTATTAGAAGAGCATCATTTAGGTTGGTTCGACGTAAAACATATTCGAATGAAAAATATTTTTTACGGAAATCGATTTATAAGAAAATGAAAAACGTAATCGATCGTTTGGTACCTTTGAAAATATCTTTTTAAATTTTTTTTCATTTGTTTGTTTTTCCGTAAAACACTTTCCCGAAAATGACTTCATATATATAAAATGTAATCTTTCCTGAAAATGACTTCATATATGTAAAATGTAATCAACAGGAGTACAGGACAAATGATTTTAAGGAATAGGTTTTACTGAAAAACGTGCTTCTTAAAAATATTTTCATGAGATTTTTGCAAATAATCTCTTAAAAGATTTTATATTTATAAAAATAATCTTTGCATAATTCATATTTACGTATAACTCCCTTAACTATGACAATACTTTCGTATAACCTCTTTAATTATATAGTTTGTCTGGAATTCCATCTGACTAAAAATATTTTTATATTTTTACTTTACATGAAAATATTCTTTTTTTTTGCTTCAATAATGTACGTAAAGTAACAATGTTTTAATTCAAGTGAAATTTAGAGTAAACAGTTAAGGGGGTTATACACGAATAAGGACATATTTTAGGGGGTTATACATAAATATGAATAATAAAATGAAATAATCTTTAAATATGAAATCCTTTAAGGGTTTATTTGCAACCGATTTTCATTTATTTGTTTTCCTCTACAACTGTCATGTCTTTAAGGGTGCAGGTGTAAAATTACACATATACTTTTTAAGGATGTAATTATAAAATTATAACAAGTTAAATTTTAAAAGTACAAGTGTAGATAAATTATAAATATAAAAGTATAACAAGTTAAGCTTTTAGGGTACAAGTGTAAATAAATTATGTGTAAAACTATAACATGCTAAGCTTTAAGGGTACAAGTATAAATAAAGTAGAAGATGTTTATTGTGCAGGTTTGCTGGGTGTTTCTCTTATACCTGCAGAAAGAAAAGAGTCACAATATTTTATCTCACTTACAAACAAGAATCTTATTCAAGGGACATTTACCAATTTGACTGGTACGACTGCAAACAAAAGTGAGGACCCATGCCATGTGGAAAACTGCATCCGGGCTCACATCTCGCATGCCAAAATCGGGAAAAGTGGGTTGTTTGATGGGGTCAATAGAAAATTATTTTTGTTGACTGCAATTTTAAAAATTACCAAATAAAAGTTTTTTGTTTTACTTTTTGAGAAGTTATTTCCATGCAACACCTTTTACGTGCAACCAAACAGATCTTTTAATATATATCTTTTTTATGTTTGTAATTGACAAGGCTTCTGTTCCGGGTATCATGGATTTTGAGGGCTTCATCTTTATATTTTATGAATTAGATTATTGATGACCTTAAAATAAATTCAATCTGATGCGGCAGAATCCGATTCGGTCCATTGCAGCCGGTCCAAACCCCATTCAGCCCAACAGTAGCAGTATTAGGCCCTCCGGCGGCCTTCGGCCCGTTAGCGGCCCAGCAGCCCTCGGCCCATAAGCGGCCCCGTCGCTCCCGGCCCAGCAGGCTTCAGCCCGTCAGCGGCCCACCAGCCTACGGCCCGGGAACAGCACGGCGGCCTAGGGCCCAGCAGGCTTCGGCCCGTCAGCGGCCCAAGTGATGCGGCAGAATCCGATTCGGCCCATTGCAGTCGGCCCAAACCCCATTCAGCCCAACAGTAGCAGTATTAGGCCCTCCGGCGGCATTCGGCCCGTTAGCGGCCCAGCAGCCCTCGGCCCATAAGCGGCCCCGTCGCTCCCGGCCCAGCAGGCTTCAGCCCGTTAGCGGCCCACCAGCCTACGGCCCGGGAACAGCACGGCGGCCCAGGGCCCAGCAGGCTTCGGCCCGTCAGCGGCCCAACCCCTTTCGGCCCGGTAGCCGAATCCGGCCCACTCCGGTGGCGGATCAGACGCTATGGCGGTTTGTCAGTAAGCCTCCTTTTAGTCCTATATCGGCTGCCACCGTTAACCATCCGCTACCCTCCGCTATAAGTATCATGCTATTTGTGGCCAAGGAGGTGGTGGGAAAAACGGATGCCCCCCTAAGCTTCCGAAACCCCTTAAAGGACTACTGTCCGAATAGTGTTCTAGCTATTTCTTCTTGCTTCCTGAATCGAATCTTCTTCAGAAGCTAACTTGACCGTCGGAGGGGGTTCCCCAGGGCTGACGCCCGGGACTCCTGCTGACTGGTTCTTCTTCTTCTTTCCCTCCTGCAGGGGCTCGGTTCGAATCATCGCCGACCTCCCCGAGTCGGTCTCGGCCGCCGACCTCGGACTCCTCTCCCCGGTCTCGACGCCGAACGCCGGCTGCCCCGCGCCAGGAGACTCGGTCTCACGCTGAAGTAGCCTTCGGACTCGCCGTCCGAGGGCAATCCCGTCGGTCGCCCCGCGCCAGGAGGCTCGGCCTCGCGCTGAAGGTGCCTTCGGACCCCCTCGTCGGAGAGCGAGCCGTCCCCCCGTCCGATCTCGGACTTTCCGGCTTCTGCTCCGACGCTCGTCTACAGCTCCGCCGACAGGAGCTCCTGCTCGCGCCGCGCCTTCATCCGACCGAAGGAGCAGCGGCTCACTATCCAAGAGCAGCTCCGGCGGCAGATCGCGCCCCCCGCGGGCGGATCCTCTTCATTCCGAAAGAGCCTCGGCTTCGCCCTGTTGTGGATCCTCGTCGGGTCCCCTCGTCACCGTTCGATCCGGACCGGCTCCGGATCCTCCTTGTTTCGGATCCCCGTTTGCGGGATCCGGTCGTGATAGATCCAGTCTACATCACAATCCAATCTATAACAATAAGATGACCCATTGAACTAGTGGCACTAACTATTTTACACCTTTCAGCAATGAGAAACATTTGCTGCACCGCGCAGTTGCTATGCAGCCCATACTGCACATGGGCAGCCGTCCGATTAGTTTGATCGGATGACTGTAGTAGCAGCGATTTTTTATTTTTAAATTTTTTTAGGTTGGTCCAATCATGGCCGACACTTTTTGTGTAGGTCAATCTTTGATCGAACGACTAAAAAAAAAAATCTGAAAATTCAAAAATCAAGTCCAATAAATTGTAGAAAAAGAATTGTTTATTGGTTCGATTTTTTATTTTTCAGAATTTTTTATTCTGTTTATTGGGTTTGATTTTTGAATTTTCAGAATTTTTTAGGTCATCTGATCGGAGATAAAATTATATGGGTGTGTAGAACATGATGGGACCAATCTAAAAAAATTTCAGGAAAAAAAAAAAAGGCTACACCACGTCCAGAACCCACACGCGGTCATGAGACATGAAATGCAAAAATTTAGAGTTTTTTTAGGATATTTTACCTCCCATTCTTAAGTTTAAGTGACAAAGAGAATCTTCTTTTCAGATGCTGGGTTTGGAAAGGAACCACTCCTTGAGAACACTAGACGTGCCATTCCCAATAATTTGCTGCATGCGTCGTTTTACAAGGATAGCAACCGGTAATTGACAGCACCCCTGTGCCCTATCATGTCAGGCATCTTCTCATTGCACAATGTGATGGATTATTTGAACACTTGGACCTCCATATTCTTTGATCTTTCCTTCCTCTCTTGGCAGGACCAGGGTTTGCCCACCTCACTCTCCCCATCTCACAGTGGTCGTCTCTCTTGGATGGAACACAATTTAGAAAGCCTCCTGTTGGATTTTGCATCCTCTACATGTGTTTTATATAGATCACTTATAACTATAAACTAATTAATAAAAATTACTTTAAACGGATTAAATGTAATGCTATCTTCTAATAAACATGTTTTTTAAAAGAAGACGTTCACTATTACACGGTTGGTTCTCAGTTTCAAGTTTACCATTCTTCTTCTTTTGCAGACATAGCACACCTATTGAAGATTCAGTTTCACATTAGTCATTGCAAATAAGCATTGGCATGTGTATCTTCTTACAAGTTTATATACAAAAATCTTCTACTCGAGCTAAACACCGTTGGGCACCATATGAATACTATGGTAGACGACCCTTTTGATAGATGAAAAATTGATAAGAAAGCCTTCGCTATCAGTTAACAGATCAAGTTGCCCTCTCTCCTTATTTTTCTGCATGTTTTTAAAGAGGCATCTTGTTGTTTCAACTGTAGAATAGAGTTTGACTTTAGTTCGAACTCTAACATCCGTATTGGTGGATCGACCTAGATTAAATTCAGAGGAGTTCTTCTTCATTGGAAAAGAGGAGTTCAGAATTGTGATGCCTGTGAGAGACTCATGTCTATAAAAATAGAAGAGTGAAGGAAGCTTGAGCTCTTGAAAACATATATGTGCTGGCTAGACTAGGAGTCCTTATATAGCAATCAAGCGAGTTCATAAGAAAGGTCGATTTCGACTACGAAAGCCATACCCAAAATAGACTCTTGGACCCAATTTTGTTCCAAGGTCCGAGTGGTTTGGGAGGGGGGTGCCCCTGATTCTGATCGGAATATAGAGTCTAGTTCCTACTCGAGGAGTAAGTTCGGATTGAGATCCAAACCTATCCCGGGTTCCTTACTGGACTTCCTTTCTGAGGATGGGTCCGCGTGGACCATGAGATTCAGCCGGCTACCGTAATCAGTTCCAGGCTCAAGGTAGGAAGGATTTAATAGACCGGCACAAACAACAATGATGTAGATACCATTTTGTGAAGAGGATCTCAATCCATCCGCTCTACAGCTGCCTTCCAACTCCCATCCATCGGCTCTATTACTCTACCCAAATAGGATATACCTAGGCCCATTAACATAAACAGAGGAACGGTTCTTGGGTCTATTTTTTAGATATCAAATGAAAGAATTAATTTATATTAAATTATAATACACGACTTAAATGGTCTTATTACAAGCTAAAAATCGTTGAAATCTGATTATAAATTTGTGTAACATATAATAATATAATTTTTATTAAATCAATGGATTTATTTATATCCGAACTGAACAGGTCCAAGGGGGTCTGTTAATTAAAATCCAGACCCATTTTGACTGCCCTAAGTAGAATGATGAGATAGTCTGCACCAACATCCATTGGATCTTCCCGTGACCCATCATAAAAAACCCGTGGAGTTGGCCGTGTGTTCACTTTTGGGCCTCGATTTGATCATGGAGTAAATGTACTGAAGATTATCTTTTCAAAGTATGGATTGTTTCATTTGTCAAAAGACAATTAAAATAATAATAAAATAACATGAGAATAGAACATATCTTTTTCTTTTATTCAAGAAGAGATCACGAATGATTGTATTCAAGAAGAGATGATCACGAATAACAATCACTCGGATATTCTGCTCTCCTAATACGTACTTTAACATCTATAATCTAGTGGATCGAGCATTCATCTAGTGGAATCTTGGGATTTTACTAGAATTTGTTAAATTCATTGGCCCAATTTAAAAGAGTCTAGTATGAGATCTCACTGATCTAACTCAGAATCTTACTAGTCCAATCTAAGATCCCATATGACCTAGTCCAAAATCTTACTTACCTAATTATACTTATGACTTAATGTCCGAGTGTTCTTATTAGGCAAAATTTCTACGTCCGCCACTACTATAAACGAATAATATCTTACTCTAATCATTAATTTCATCGTCAAACAGCAGCTGATGGTCGGCTAAATCGACCTATC
This sequence comes from Zantedeschia hybrid cultivar, assembly GCA_030544215.1. Classification (NCBI taxonomy): domain Eukaryota; kingdom Viridiplantae; phylum Streptophyta; class Magnoliopsida; order Alismatales; family Araceae; genus Zantedeschia; species Zantedeschia hybrid cultivar. The sequence goes on from JARZZO010000011.1 coordinate 16,897,374, forward strand.
CGGAGACAAGTTAACTCGCATCCATGGAAGAAAGCTGATGTTCACCAACAAAATTAAGAAGAATTAACCGGATGTTGGAGGCGGATCCGGTCTGGAATAAGTCTCGGTTCTGATTGATTAATTTTAAAGTCGGTTTTAGCTTGTTCTGGCCAATTTGTGCCATTTACTCTTCATGTGGAATCGGGCCACTTTCGATCCAATTGGATGGATTATTTTTTGTACCATGATGCTCACAAGACACGAGAGAGAATCTTACTTATCTCTGCTATATGTATTTTTTAGCTTTCGTCATAAATAATAGTTGCATTCTCCACTTGGAAAATCCCGTCAGTTATTGCTTTCCCAACTATTGGATTCTCGTTGATGGACATGCAATTCAATTCAATATATATAGACATATATTCTAAGGTGTGTGCATGCATATATATATATATATATATATATATATATATATATATATATATATATATTATCAATTATCATTATATTTTCAAGTGTATTGCTGACTCCTACATATTGTTCATAAATACTTCCGTCATTTCTAAAAAGATTATGACTATACTCTTTTAATCAAAATGCCATCAACTCCAATAAAAGTCAAGAGTATATATATGCAAGAAATCATATGACTAGAAGGAAAGGATATAACTACAACCTTCCTGTAAGGCATCGGAGATATTTATAACATAGTGTATGAGTGAATGGTATACATACAAATATGATAGTTTATAAAAGTATATATACAAAAAAAATTATATTCTAATTAAAAACAAATAGTATTTTCACAGTTTCCTAACTTTGAAGACAAAGGTCCATGCAAGTCAAAAAAAAGAAACTTTTGTTTATACATTTCTCTTTAAATTACTGTCTTTTTATGCATGTCCCTGACTCCAACATATGGTTATAAATGTCCATCGTACCTTTAGAAATGTTGTACATATATCCTCCAGTCACAATACTTTGAACTTTAACTGAATATGTCAGAAAGATACCATCAACTTTGATAAAATTAAGTATATATATATATATATATATATATATATATATATATATATAGAGAGAGAGAGAGAGAGAGAGAGAGAGAGAGAGAGAAATATTAAAATCTGTTGGCATATTCTGGTGGAGTTCACAGTATTTTGACCAGAAAGATATAATCATTATTCTTTTAAAATGTCAAAAGTATCTATAACAATATTTTGAGAATTAGCTAGCGATATATATGTAAATATGATGGTCCGTAAAGATACATATGCCTAAATCGCAAATAAAATTACTCTCTTTTGTGTGATCTTTTGCAAAGATATGCTTGAAAGCCGGATTTAATTTGAGCTCGCTTGAGAATGCCAGAACGAATTGGTATTGGGAGAATTTATCGATTCGATGTCTTCGCAAACACCTTAAGAGCTAAGACCTTAGCAAAAGTCAAAGCTATATTACCATGGTAAAGATTAAAATCTCATTTAGATGTAACACCTAAAATTTAAATTCTCGGACTTTTACCCATATTTTATCCTGAGATTAAGTTATAGTTTTTTAAAGTCATACCACACTAATATATATATATATATATATATAAAGCTCAAATGTGTGTTTTCTGAGGTTACCATCCCAAAAACACAAGTTAACTTTTAGACATATTTCTTGTCAAGCCTCATATGCCTTACTGTTTTGCATGTAGTCCTCTTTTTTTTTTTTTATGTTCCCATTTGCTTTAAGACAACAACACCTGTCCTTCAAGACAACAGGAATTGCTTCTTTAATCTAGCATCTTCTGCTCAAAAAAAAAAAAAAACTAGCATCTTCCTGTTGTCCACTCAGCAAGATCTCATGAGTTGGTTCCCATCAAATTGGCAGCTTGATGCGCTATTAGAAGAGAATCATATATATCCCGGAATTCAAGTGTTGATCTTTATTCTTTGTGATTAGATTGGGCGACCCTAAATGTAAAATCTGATCTATTACAGTAAGATGATCAGTTAACTATTTTATCCTTTGCCAACCAAGTCATGGGAGCTGGCCTTATGCCTTTGGCAGTTCTTTCAACACCCTCTTATGTGTAAGTTTGTAACACTAAGTCATGGGCAATCATGTGAAAACGGTTAATGTTTCAATCTTCATACTAGTGATTGGCAAGGAAAAGTGTGAACAGCTGAGATGGGATTACATACTCTTTTAACAGCATATTTAGCAACGGAAGGTGCTTAGAATTCATATGCAACACGAGAGACTTAACTATAATTAGTTAAGTATAGGACGAGTATAATATGGAAAAGATATGAACATAAGTTATTCTGAAATTTGAATGAGATGATCCAAAATTCACTCGTTTTAACAATTCAACATAATGTATGTGTGATGCTTTGTATGTTCACTTCTCAAAATTTCAGACCTAAAAATATGGACAATACATAATATCATGACAAAGATATATGAGTACTACTCGGTGCAGCGAGTTGCTGCACCTCATGTGGTCCAGCTCAGTTCTTTTTTTTTTAAATTTTTGAAATGTTCTTTGGGTGAGTTTCATCATGTCCCACATATCCATATAATCCGATCTTCAATCAGACGATCCAAAAAAAATTGAAATTTTAAAAAGATGGTGGTGATTTTTGAATTTTCAGATTTTTGTATCAAAGATCGGCCTACACAAAAGGTGCTGGCCATGATTGAAGCGACCTAAAAAAATAAAAAAAATAAAAAAAAAGATAATACTGCTACAGCTGTCCGATCAAATTGATATATCTGAATAAATTTAATAAATTAAACTGTCACCAATAAAATTGTGTGTGAATGCTTGGGATGGGATTACATAATCTTTTAACAACATATTTAACCATGAAAAGAGCCTGGAATTATATGCAGCACTAGAAAGGTAAGTGAAGTGAACCAAAGTCGTTACTTGACTGTTAACCTTTAAGAGAACACAAGTGCTTGGTGCACATCTCTATTATCTCCTCATTTTAATACTTGTTTCTTCTACCATCTTAAAATTATTTGCCTCTAGATTCAAACCACAAAGAGAAGTACCCAATGCCCCTTTATTTTCCGAAGTCTAAACACAACTAGCAGGAGGAATGCTGTGGTGCAACTAAGGTTATCTGTGCAACTTAGTTGCACAATACTTTTTGTCTCTACTCTCATGTTGAAAAATAAAATAAAAATTATTATAAAATTTTAAATATTCAATTATCCTCATAATGTAATTTTAACTTCTTGGAATTTAAATTTCACTGTGAGATCATATCCTAATTAATTGTAGCCGTCTAATTTTGTGTGAACTAGATGGTGATGAATACAATGAACCTAGGGGATGGGAATAATCCTAAGGACACTTTGACTAATTTTTTATTTTTTAAATAATTTTTATAATTTTTAAAAATCAAGATTTACATTTACCTGATAGACAACTACGATTAAATTTTAAAATCGAATCACGATTAGACGATGAAAATAAAACTCCAGTAGATGGAAACAACCCTAAAGATAGTTATTGAATAGTTAAAATTTTATGATAAATTCTATTCTTTTCTTAAATATTGAGAAGATGTCAAAAATAATGCGCGCAACCTAGTTGCATTGCACCACAACATTCCTTCAACTATAAGATATATTTTTTATTTGAAATATTCAATTAACATATAGAGGCTCTTTGGTTAGCTTTTTGCTTAGGGTATTTAGAGACTGATGTTTAACAGTTACACCAAAAGGTTAAAAAGTATAAAAGTAATTTGTTAACTATTAACGGTCCAAAAGTAAACGTGCTCCTTAAGAGGCTTGAACTCACAACCTTTGGTACATAAGACCAATGCCCTAACCAATTGTGCCACAGGAGCCAAACAGTCTTATAAGGAGTTAGTAAAATTAACATATTTTATTATAAATTTTATTATTTTCTTAAATATTGGGAAGAGGTCAAAAATAATACGCACAACCTAATTGCACACTGCTACAGTGTGTTGCACCGCAACATTTCTTCAATTATCAGATATATATATATATTTATTTGAAATATTCAATTAACATAACATATGTATATTTTATTCGAAATTAATAATATTTGTTCAATTAACATACCATATTATAAAGAAAAAAAGGAAGAAGAAAACCAATACGTCGTCAAGATCGACTCTCTGAAGGTGTGCAGAGGCTCTTTGGTTAGCTTTTTGCTTAGGGTATTTAGAGACGGATGTTAACAGTTATACCAAAACGTTAAAAAGTATACAAGTTAATTCTACCAAAACGTTAAAAGGTATACAAGTAATTCTAAACGGTCAAACACACATTAGAGACACACATTAGAGACGGATGTTAACAGTTATACCAAAACGTTAGAAAGTATACAAGTAATTCGAAACGGTTAAACACACGTTAAAATGCTCCTGGTGAGGCTCGAACTCACGACCTTTGGTACATAAGACCAATGCGCTAACCAACTGTGCCACAGGAGCTGCTGTTGATTATTAAATAATTATATATTATTTATAATTAAAAATTATGCACCAAGGCAAAACACACAAAAATTCAAGAAAATCTGGAGACTAACTTTTTTACACAAAAATGAGATTTTAGGCTAACGGTTAAACTTTGTGACTTTTATAGTCTCTATATATATACAAGTGATCACATGTCCAGAGACATCCTAGTCTCGCTCCAATTTTTTATTTATTTTTAAATATAATAACAAATTCGCAAGTCCTCCTATAATTTTCTTTTGGCTTCGCATTCGCAAACATGCACGTGAAGCACGAAACTTGCTTTGTAAAGAGAACCTTATTATGTAAGCATTAGCCTAATCCAGGCATCACTGTCCAAAACCTTGTTATTATGTAAGAAGTTCTCTTTTCCAACTTTATGTGAACCAACCATGCCTGCCTATGAGAATGCATGTCTCCCTCACATCAATGCAAAGACATGGATGTTTCATAATCATAGGTGTTTTGGCTGGCACATTTGGCCCATGGAAAACCATCTTCTCCTTCTCCCTCTTCCATTCCTGACTTTTTTTGGGTTTTGTCAAACTTTTGTCCCCTTAATTAAATTTATTTTAGGAAAATTCCCTTCAACCTATCCCTATTTAGTAAAACTCTTCGTAATCCTGTTGATATCTAAAGAAAGATAAAAAAAAGATCGATTCTTTGGAATTCTTCCTTTAGTCAAACAGAACGAACAGAAATAGAAACGGAACGTGAGAAGCAGATGAATAATCATCTACCTCTGAAAGAAATCGAAGAATTTCTTGGGAATCTTACAAGATCAATTCGTTCTTTTTTCTCTGACAAATGATCAGAACTTCATTTGAGTTCGAATCCTATCGAGAGGTCTACAAGAAATCAGAAATTTTTGAAGAAAAAATAAAATGTTTCTTTTGTCCCTTTTATGCGATCAAAAAATAAAGAAATGGATCCTTCTTAAGGAATCTTAAGAGTTGTTTTGCTACTTCTTTTTTTTTTTTTTTTTTTTGTGTAGGGGGTGGGGGGGTGGGGTGTTGTTTATTAAATAACTTAATGGCTGGATTAGGAGGCCTATTATGAGATGAGACTATTTGTAGGCGCCAAAATTTAGAATACTCCTCTTCTTTTTGTTAAAGTCTTTATGGTGGTGCAGCCAGTAATTGATCCGTGTCATGTCATGTTCATGTCTTCATATAAAAATTATTGTTCAAAATTGAGATCTTTTTTTTTTTTCATTTTTTCGTCTTATTGCAATTTTAAGTGAAGTCAAATCAAGCGAATAATGTTCAGAAGATGTTGAGGACTTCAGTCTAATTATTTTGATGGGAAGACACTAAACCTTGAAAGTAACTTATACAATTCTTGAGTAATTATGTTGAGTTCTAGCTTCCAACTAAAAGTTTTAAATTGAGCTTCTAAGATAGAGATAAAAATGGGTTGTCAAAGAATGTTTGTCATGTATAATCATCTAATTAATTATAACTACTTCATGCATAATCATCTAATTAGTTATAACTATCTTAACTAACCATTTATTTTCATATTAAAAGCAAAAAATAAAATATTTAATTAAAAAAATTTAAGAAATTAAACACACCCAAGTATTGAGACACCACTTGAGTGAGAAGCAGAATCTTCTTTTACATGTTAGATTTTGGAAAGGAAGCATTCCTTTGACAAAACTAGATGTTCCATCCCCAACAGTTAGCTGAATCTGTCATTTTGTAAGGGACAACAGGTAATTGGCAGGATTCATGTGCCTTATCATATCAGGTATCTCGTTGCAAAAGGGGTGGATTATTTGACATTTTCAACGTCCATCTTTCTTTCCTCTATTTGCAAGATGAGAATAACTTGTTGTACCGATAGTCGGTATTATGTCTATTGCAGGTGTTTTCAATTTTAAAAAAAAAAAAATTTAAAAAAAATTTTAGGTGCTCCTTATTATGTCATACATAATGTTTAGGTGCGTCTTATTATATCCTACATGATCATACAATCTCATCTCAAATCTGACGATTCAAAAAAAAATGTCAGGTTGATTTTTGATTTGGTCATCCGATCTAAGATCAGATTACGGTCATATAGGCCGCATTGGGACCCACCTAAAAATTTTTCGAAATAATTTTCAAAATAAAAAACACTGGCAGCCGACATAATATCGGGTTCCAGTGCAGCAAGTTATTCTCTTGCAAGATTTTGGTTTGGCAACCTCACAAAAAAATAATGTTTTGCATATTACTTATTCATAAAAATCATGTACAAAAAAATATATATTCTAGTTAAAAAGTAATGTTAATTTCAAAAAGATATATTTTTTAAAGGAAGATGATCACTATGAAACGGTCGGTTCTTCTCATTTTAGGGTTTTTCATGTTGGAAGATAATCCAAATTCAAAGCCGGATAATTCTGTTTTGGAGGATCACCACGTCACAACCGTGGTTATCCGGGTTTATCTTAGAGTTATAGGTAGATCACGTTTAAAAGTCTATTAGATGAAGTTTGTTTGGTAGTGTTTGTTTATATCTTAAACACTAGATGTTGTCTTCTAGTGTGATTATCCAAAGTCGTCCTTATCCTTCTTCTATATATGGGGTCTAATATCCAACGCATGTTACAAGAGAGTTTATGACAAGTGATATCAGAATCTATAGTTACTCAAAATTGTCATTGCCGATTATATACGCTTGTGTGTATATCTTATTGCGAATTTGTCGTATATGAATTTGCCACTTGAATTAAACGTGTGGTCCATTGCCATTAGAATATTACCAAAAATATTCTTTTTGAACAAAGAAAAAAATATTCAATTAGACAGTTGGGAAAAAGATCAAGCTATCCCCTCTCTCACTTTCTTTTTTCTCTCTGTTTTATTGAAATGGACGCATCCTGTTGTTTCAATTTTTCATCAAGGGCTAACTGAAGTGTGTTGAACTAACATAGTGTAGTCAGATTTGCTCACACTGCTATTTGTAGGCTTACAAGCACATGTATATTTCCAGCAATAGAAAATGCATCATTTAATCCATAAACAATAATGTTTAAGCAAATGACCCTCTAATTTATCACTCATTTTCTCTCAACGGTGGCATCTCTCTTTCCAGTGTCCATCTCTCGTCGCATCGACATCTCTCTCATTTTACTGTAGCCGTTCTACTACGATCAGACATGTTCCGTTCTCAAGGCTTCCTCAGGTGACCATGTAAACCACATGGACCACATTGAAAACTCTTTTTACTTAGATTTGGACCCAAGTATGACTCTACTTACAAAGATAAAAAAATTGCATTTGATATTTCATCTATGAATTATGCTTGCTGCATTGACCCTCAATCAGTGCAATAGATTAAAATATATATATATTTTTTTTTAATTTTTTAGGTGAATTTCGAGCTGCAGCTGCCTTACACGTTCGTACATGCCGATCTCTGATTGAATGATCTAAAAGAAAATTAAAAATAAAAAAATATTATTAGACTCGATCCATTAGAGATATTTTTTTACTATTCACTAGAATTTGATTTTTTATTTTTCAAAATTTTTTGAGTCATTCGATCAGAGATCGATTTGTACGGACATTCACGCACCTCAGAGCCCACCTATTTTTTTCTTTAAATATATATATTTTTTAATCCATGGCATTAACCCTCGGTGCAACAAACATCACTCTTCATCTATTTGTCGACAGAAGTACACTTCATACCACTTGCGGCATTTGTAAGTAGCATATGTCATATTTGAGTAGCATTTGTCGTGCCTATGAATTTGCATATGCATTAAATATTCAGTCAGATGTAATAATATCTTTTTGCATAAAAAAAAGATCCTAGTATCTTTTCATGTCTGAATTGACCTTGTCGTGGATGGTTCGTCGTCGTTCCTTTTTCTGCAGTTAGGTTTTTCTTCTAGTTTTTTTTTTGTCCTCCTAAGAGGACTCCGGCGGGTTCACCTCGTCCGTGCTCGATTTATCATACTTAGTTTCCTATTCCTCCACGGTGTTATGTATTTTCTTGTGGGGAGTTTGTTTTGTGCCTTCCCTTCTTCAGAACCAGTCTTTCGGGAGTGGTGGTGCGGTCTTCTTCGCTCTCCTCCTGGGATGATGGCGTTTCGTTGGAGCTCCCAAATTCTTGAACTTATCCCGCATGCTCTGACGAAGCATGCGTCTTCGAGAACCATTTATTTGCAACTGTCTTATGATGTGTGCAATGTTCTCCGGCAATCTTCGCTGGACACTCCGATGAGGTCGACTCCGATAATATAAATATACATTATCTTTGTTGTTAAGAAAAAAAGGACTCAACTGTTCTCCTCTCAATGCAGCAGTATTAATACTCGGTGCAATGTCATGCATTGCAATCTAGGGCTGCAATGCATGACACAACATTCGATATGTCCGATCAAAAACTGGATGATACAGTCGGATTGTTCGGATCGGCCAACCCGACTGTATGTTTTTTTTAAAAAAAATTATTGTTTACACATAAGTTGAGGTTTGTGTTTTTTTTTTTAAAAAAAAATATATAGTTAGATGGGAGCCGACCGAAGTAACCCGATTGTAACGTCCCAAAACATTTAAAAAATATGTAATGCATAAAGATTTGAATGCATAACATTACAGCAAATATGTTACTAAAAAAAAACTTGTTGTATTGTCTGGTGCTGTAGTGCAGCCGATTTAGCTCTGTGGTACGGTAGTTGTACTACATTGCCCTATTCTTGCGCATTGCAGTAATAAGTGGTTTATGCCACGGTTCATGGGACAGATGATGTGATACGGCCACAGGTGATGAGATGTGGTGGAGACCTAAAGCCGAATCCTAATCAAACCCCATCCCCGCATCCCTCCTCCTCGCCAGCCATTGACGAGCTAGATGAGCCAAGGCACGCCCACAGATCAGATAAAGCGAATTTATGATTAACTCGATCGTCAAGGATTAAATGGAGTTCATCTTGAATAAGTTCATGATTTGGAAATATGGTTTTATCTTATCAGATCCATTTATATAATTTAGTGAATAAGTTGGTCATCTACAGGCAACCGTGGACCCTTGTTTTGCGACAGCTGTTCTTTAGTAGGAGCATGGATCGTCTAAGGCTGTCCTTGATCCTGGCCCAGTTGGTAACCAAGGTTGTGAGATCATACATACCTTTTTTCCTCATTTGAAGAAGATCCAAAACAGCTAAAAGGTTCAAATTCTCCATGGTTTTGATTACAAGGTTCTTCGAACTCCAAACTAATGTACAATATATTTTATTAGAAACCTCTGAAACTGGTGACGGGGAGGTTAGTTAGACTCGCACCAGGTTCGGCAAACGCAGAATTTAGTTTTTGGAAGGTGTTGCTGATGTAAAATATCAATTTTTTTGGTGCCCGTCTTTCTAACTCATTCTCAATATTAAAGCTTGATGTAACCTGTAGATCAGATGACAATGGGCCGGCCCGCGGGCTTCCGGGCTGGGCCTGAGTCGGGCCAAGTGTCGGGCTGTTACTTTGAGCCCGCGGGCCAAAGTCGGGCTTCTGAAAGGGCCAACGGGCCGAGCCCGCCAGCCCGCCTCAATGCCTTTTGACTCTGTTGCTCGCGATGACCACGGCACCAGGAGGCCCATGCCGCCGCTCGGCTCCTACGTGCGCGAGGGGTCTTGGCGTTCCACCCACAGGAGGCGGAGGTTGAGGAGCAGGAGCAGCACGCGCACAGTAGTCCCATCTCACAACTACCCCCTGCTGCGGACCTCTGCAACCCCCTCGTCGTGCTCGCCGCCGACGCCGCAGCCTTCGCGCTCTTGTTCGTTGCCTTCAACCCGCGGGCGCGCTCGCGGTCGCGTTCGAGGGGGCCGTCCTCTGCCTCTCCGCGGCGGGGGCTCTCGTCTACTCGGTCGTGCTCGCGAACGCGCTGGTGACATGCAGTATGGCCGTGGTCGTGACCGGGGTGGAGGGCCACGGGGGGTGCCTCCCCCTTCTCAAGGCCTGCATGCTCGTCAGGAGCAGGACGGCCACAGGTCCCTCCCTGGCGCTGCCCACCAACCTCTTCATGGCAGACGCCGAGGTGTTGTTCCAGGTCCAAGTGGTGCGGCCGTGCCGCGCCGCCGGCAGGCTGGTCGGGTCGGTGGCGTAGGCGGGCGCCGTGGTCGCCTACATGTACTCGATGCTCATTGTGAGCTGCATGCTGCGGGCTTGTTCGTCGGATTGGGTGATGGGTTGCAATCATGCATCTGTACGAGCGGATGGTGAGGAGGGTGAAGGAGGCGGCGCGTGGGGAAGGAGAGGTGAGGGCGGTTCTGTGGAACCAGGGCGAGACAGTTCGCCCCCCCACGGGCCTTGTGACAGAATTGCGGGCCGGGCTGAGCCGGGCGAAGAAAGCTACGGGCTGGGCTGGGTTGATGGTGGACCGGGCCCGGCCCGGCCCATTGACACCATGACTAATGCGCTTGTGGCTCTTGTGAGTATAGATGTTCCAGAATCCGAAGATGAGTTCAAGAAGATCTCATCTTTTTTGTAAGAATAGATCACCAAGCCAGCAAGATTGGGTTTGGTACCAACACCTTCGAAAGGTAAAGATTGGGTAGTTGGCCTCCTGAGCCATCCAACCAAAGATAGAGTAGCTGGCATGAACATTGATTCTGAGGTATCCCCAGAGAAATCCGCACTTGCAGACGGTGGTCTGACTCTAAACCCCTACCTCAAGAAGAGAAGGCACTGTAACAAGGATTCGACACCAACACCAAAGACAGACACATGAGCAGGACACTATAGCTTGGCCTCTGATGATTAGGGATATAAATTAGACGGGCTGGGCTAGATTATGTGATAATTTAGGTCTAACTTAAATTTAAAATAGTCCAGTCCAATTTTAACCCAGTCCAAATTTTGCCCAAATTTAACTTAAATTCAGCCTAAACTCAATAACGAGTGGGTTGGATTGGACTGGCCCTTTATAAATAATTTCTTAGAAGTATTTTACTTTTTGAATGAGTTATTGTAAGAGTCAATAAATTAAATTGGGCCAACCCGTTGTCAGCCCAACCCAACCCAGATTTAACTAATGTCAACCTAAATTTAGTCCAACCCAATTTATATAACTTGGGCCAGTCCAATTTCCTTTAATATGGACTGAATTGGATTGGGTTATAAGCTGACCCGTCCACTTGACACCCCTAGTGATGATGAGCGGGCCCACATCCCATGGCAGTCTTGCAAAAGGATCATAGGCAATGTATTAACTTCCTGTTATTAGCAGAGTCAAACCACCCAAAATCCATTAGCAACATGTTCAACAAAATGGTTTCTGGAGGAGAGCAACAGAGGTTCTGTTGTCAAACCCGTCCCCCGAAGCCTTTCCATTGCAGAGAACGTGGCGCTTCAAATTAGCAGAAAAGATGCTAGGAAATGCAAAATGCATCTGGTGTTGTAGGGCAGTCCATAGAGAAGAATACACGTGAGTTAGACCAACTAGATGATGGTAGAAAATTTAGGCAAGTAAAGCTCGGAAGATTTCAATATTTCATAAACATATACAAGTAGGAGGAATACAGTAACAAAAATCTTGATGCATCTTCAGAAATGGACACAATCCATGCACGATGTCGGGGACATGGCTGGAGCACACATAAGATAATCATTTGCAGAGTTGTTCAGAAAATACAGAGAAGAGAGTATACATGATGGTAACAAGCTAAACATGCTCTTAAATGCAGGAAAAATCATGGCAAACTAGGAGGAAGTGAAGGCTTTGCCACTTTCAGCTCTCCACAGTCACTAATAAAAATTGTTTTCAGGGGCCGGTCCCATGAAGCACGAGCAATCTGGGCTCTTCCATCACCAAGGAACACAGCAAAATCATTGAACTGGCGAATCCGTTCAGCTGGTTTGTAGGTGGGAATCGTAGCTATCGTTGTCACCACATCTAGTCCTGAAACAAATAAATGAGAACATGAGGGATGCTAACCAAATGTTGCAATACTACAAACAACCAAAGACCAAAAGAATATGCCAGAAAAAGAAGTGCCAAGTTGAAAAAAGGCGCCGGCACTAAAAACAGTTAGATGGACTACAAACTGTGACAGAAAACTCTATAACAAAACAAATAAACAGAGACAGAAAGAGGACAGTGCAAGCTAGAAGGCAGATACCAGAAGGAGACAAGATCATGACAGAGGTCAGGAAAGCAAGACAAGGTGAAACTTGAATAGTACATGGCTGAACCAACTAGCAGCAGAGTTCAAAATATTAAAGATATGAATGTCAACTGAATGAAAATAACATCGCGATAACAACTCATCCGAAAAAAGAGGTGATCTGAACAATAATTAGAACCATAATCTAGCAGTGGTGGTGCGGGTATTTGAATGATATACATTCTCATTGACCAATAACCACTCTCCCATGTCTGCATTTACCCAATTTCCCTGGTGAGCATGCTTAACGTCTTCTTAACATCGAGTGGCCAGTTTAGGGATCCTTCCATTTCAAAGAGCAGCATGACCTAAGTCAAAACCCAAAGACTCTAATATCTCCCAGGAGGAGGGAACAAGAAAGTGTCCAACTAACAGCAATGCAATGAAAATATTCAGGATTCTGGAAAAGATTATTATCAGTGGTTCAAAAAGAGTCAATCATTTTTGCTATTATGCTGCACGATGCAGCCAAGCAGCAGATCCTAACCAGCTTTTGGCAGAAGCCCTTTGAGGCTCTTTTACAACAAAACCATGAATTATCTTATTTTTGCAAAGTAAAATCAGAATCACATGCAGCACTCTGGTTAAAAAAATGGAAGGTAATCTGGTAAAAGTTTACCTGCATAACCTACAATTGTATGATCAAGATTCAAAATCACTTATATAAGTTAATCATTACCACTTGCTCATTAGTTGCTTAACTCTGACCTTACCCACTATTAGACATCAACTAGAGTATTTCCTTGAAAATCCTCCATATTCATACCCAGATCACCATGCCCACAGTTCTCATCTTCAGCAGCATTGCTTGTGGCTCCTTTTCAACTGAATAAAAGGTTATCTTTTCCATTCACATTGTTCTTTTAGTTGGAGATCCCTTTTTTCTATAATATTTCAATCTCATTTTCCTTCGTGGATCATCTCATTTTCACCTTCATTTTTCTTGGTTGGAGGATCCCTTCAACAAAAGACATGAATGCCAAGTGAACGAAAATAACACAGCAATAACAATTCATAGGAAAAAGATGTGATCTGGGAAATAACTGCTATTGTCGTAATCTGGCTGGGGTGGTTTGGGTATTTGAATGATACACATTTTTGAGTCATTCTAACATTTTTGTATTTGTTCCTTTTCTAATGTGGGACTATTCTAACATGCCCACTCCTGTGCAGGCCAATTTTAGACTTTGTCACGTGCACCACAAAGGCAAAGTGTGTGATCCAGTTCATAACCATGGGCTTTGATACCACTGAATAATACCATCAAAATGATATTTGAAGGTATATACCCATCTGGATACCACCAGACTCTTCCTTGAAGGTAATTCCACCAATTCCCAAGTGTTATTTTTGCTGAGAGCTCGCATCTCCTCATCCATATCTGCCACCCACTTTGGATCCTTAACAGTTTTAGCAAAGGAGCTAGGAACATGGTAAATGCAAATAACAGACAAAAAAGAACAACATGAGGGTGAAATATGAGAATAGGACACACAATTAGAAAGGGAATGGTACAAGCTCCTCTCCCTTTCCGAACAGCAAAAGAAAGATCAAGTTAGAGGGTGCTGTAGGTGTAGAGGCCAAAAGTGGACCTAAAACTTCAGCAGCTTCTTGAGGTGGTGGATCCGTAGGAGGCCATTCTTGTGTCAAGTATGCCTGAAATAGGTAAGCACATCTGATGAAAACTTGTTCCACGAACCAGGTGTGGCACCAATCATGTCAGAAACAAGAGGTAAGGGGGTAGACTCAGGAGGAGGTTCACAAGGAAGAACTAGAGGATCCTCCCCCTGAACAAGAGATTGAGATTCAAAATAGGAATCAGATTCAAAGAAGGTGACATCCTTAAGAACATATTTTCTCTCTATTTTGGGGTCAAAGTATTTGTACCCCTTCTGAGTAAGAGAGTATCCCAAAAAGATGCTACGAATAGCATAGGGGTCAAACTTAGTAGAACAATGACTTAAGGAATGAATAAAGCATAGGCAATCAAAAACACGGAACTCAAGAGTAAACAATGGATGGTCAGGACTAAGTACCCAAATAGGAGACATGTAGTCAAGTGTCCTAGAAGGCATACGGTTGCTAAGGCTAGGACAACTTTTTAGGCAACTGACGTTGTAAGAGAAGAGCTCGAAAAGTCTCAAGTAAGCGTCTATTTTTTCTTTCTGCCACCCCATTTTGTTAAAGGGAATAAGCATATGAGGATTCATGAATGGCATCCCCCATAAAAATATTGAGGGTCCTCTCAAAGTATTCTCTTGCATTGTCAAATTTAAATACTTTAACCGCCTCTCAAATTGGTTTTCAACTATTTTGCAGAACACTTGAATAATTCGAAATACTTCTTCATAGAATTTCATAAGATATAGCTAACAACAATGAGAAAAATAATCAATGAACTGATAAAGTAGCAATAACCATCTCCAGAAAAAATAAGAGATGGCCCCTAGATATCAAAATGCACAAATTGGAAAAGAGAAGTACTCTTATTCATTAAAAGCTGAAAATTGGTTATACAATGTTTTGTAAGTTGACATACTTGACACTGAAGAGAATCAACTTTTATTAACTTAAACAAAGCTGGAAATAAGACTTGTAAGGACCTAAGACAAATGCAATAGATGACTGTACCACAAATGGATCGCTTCAAGTTGTTGATTCGTGCCATCATCAATACTAGACTGAAATGCAGTACTACTGTCGGGCTCAAAATGATAAAGGCCTTCCATTTCACATTTACGCCCAATCGTCCGCTTGTGTTTCAGGTCTTGAAAAATAGAGTGTGTTAGGAAAAAAAAGGTTACTAAACATTGTAGGGATTTAGTCAAACTGCTCACAAGCAAAAGATTAATAGGAATGGCAAGAACATGAAGAATAGAGGACAAAGACAGGTCATTATTAAGATTCATAGTTCCTTTATCCGTCACAGTAGCACGGGTGACCTTATCTTGTCCAAAACTCAAGGAATAGGAGGTAAAGAGAGAAGAGATACCAGTCGTATGATCTGTAACTCCTGCGTTGATGACCCAAGGGCTACATTAGGGGATAGAGTGTGTAACACTCAAAGTCATCCCTGCAATACCTGGTGTGGTGGCAGAAGAAGATGCTCCGAGCTGTGAGAAAATCCGCCGCAAGTGAATAATATCATTTGAGGAGAGCATAGACACCTGAGGAGTCGTGAGACCACCATCTAAAGAAGAGTTGTGAGAATCATCTAGGCCTTAAGTAATGGCAACATTGCTCTTTACTTGCTGTCCACTCTTGACATTTCTACTTTTCAGTGATTTTTTGTCAGAATAAAAGTCCCAACACTTCTTTACATTGTAATTATCCTTCCCACAATGAGTACAATGTCTCCCAGTCTTCCCTTTCTCCTTTCCCTGGCCATTGTCACCTTTTACAGGTTTAGAAAAGGTGCTGGCCAGCACGGAGGACTTTCCCAAATCACGACCACCAGCGGCTACAATGCCTCCACTCGTAGCTTTCTTACGTCCTTCTTCTTTCAACAGTTTGTGATATACTTGCTCAGGAGATGGAAGAAGATCAATCCTAAGTATGTGAGCCCTTAAGCTCTTATATTCAGAAGTGAGTCCAGCAAGAAACTTGAAGATCTAACTTCGCTCCACATGTTGCAGGTATATCTTCTAATCTTCAGTACAAGCTCAATTGTAAATAGAGTAGTAATCTAATTCCTCCCGCTTGTTTTTCAATAGTCCAAAGTAAGTGGTGAAACCAACACTACCATGTTTCAACTCAAGTACATCTGTAGTCAACTGATAAATACGGGATGCATCTTGCCTTTACCCATATATCTGGTTGAGAATATCTTACATCTCCTTTGCAGTCCTCTTCATCATGATCAACTGTTGGATCTCTAAACTTACAAAGTTGAGCATCCATCCCATCATAAGGTTGTTCTCCAATTCCCATACAGCGTATGTAGGGTCATCATGTGCTGGTTCATGGACTCTACTATCAATGTAACATGTTTTTCCTCGTCCACCAAGAAAAATCTGAGCAGAAAAAGACTAGAGATGGTAATTAGTCTATGTTAGCTTCAAGTGGTCATCTGCAGAGCAAGAAGGTGATGCTCCATGGATGGAAGACCAGTCCCCTTCACTTCACCTTCACTTCACCTAAGCCTCTTCCAAAGCAAGAGGTCTAGTCCCTTTCACTTCACCCAAGCCTCTTCATGCTCTAAATACCATATTGAAGTTATTGAGCCATCCAACTCAAAACTTTAAGACATTGAGTGGAATATGGACCATTTTATTAAACATATGTTGTTTTTGTTCCTTTTCCAATGTGGGACTATTCTAATAGGATCCAATGATTTAGCAAACACTATTATTGCCACCCTACATTTTTTCTTTTTAATTCCAAGAGTAAACCCACAAACCTAGGATCAATCCCTGCATCACCACTACCCCGAGCCGTAGGCTCGCCAAACTTCTCGGGCATTGGGAACCTCCCTGCATTTTGTCAATTCTTTACCAGTTAACTTAGGACATGAGACGAAAATTTGAAAATCCCCATAGACCTTAAAAAATAGTACTATGCATCATTAATAAAAGGATTAATAATTCCAACTATAAAATAAACAATATATACAAAACATTATGATAAGAACAGAAAACCTACCTTATCAATAGGCGGTTAATGCATATTTATACCACAATCCTTGAGCAGATTAAATATTCATCAGTAGGTGTGCTAGTTAAATATTACACCTTGTTTCTTGAGCAGCTTAACATTCATGCAATCGGGATGCAACTCATGTCCTTAAGCTGGACCAAGTGGTTCACAACTAATACCAAATTTGATTCTGAGGCTCAGAAGAAAACCTTATACATTTGCCCTTCAAATTGCTCTGCACAATAAATGGAGATGCACAGAAACCTAATCTTTGGCAGGAAACTGACCAACAAGGTTGTTTAATCTAAGTGGTCAGTTTCACACTTTCACAAAAATCCAATCTTCAGCATGACACTGTGTTGAACCAATTTTTTTAAAAAAAACATACACTAGGTCTTTTAATAAGCTTATGTGTATATATACATGTATGTATTGCATATAAATCTAGTATATACATGCATCTGGTTCTAATTCTTCCAAAAATGTATACATGCATGGGATACATGTAAGAATACATAGATATGCATGTGCATGCAAAGAAAAAAAAAAAAAAGGGATGCTTTCAGATTTTGGGGAGCATGCAAGGTCATCACTACAAAAAAAAAGAGGGAGGATTCATACCTCTGTTCAGCAGCAACCTTGGCCTGCAACAAGAAGTCTCCCGAAGTCTCCAAATCTGCAGCAGAGGAGCTTCAAATCTGCCCTCCAACAGCAACCAATCTGCAGTAATGGGAAATCTCCAACAAATATGCAGTAAGAAGTTCCTTACTAGCCTATTGCCAACCTTCCAGCAGCCAAACGAACCCCAATAGCAAGCCAACAGCACCAAGAAGCTTCACCACCAGCAGCACCCCTCAAATCTCCACCAACGAGACTCCCAAATTTGCAAAAAGGACCCCGAACGCTGCCTCCAACGCAGCCTCCAGGTCTTGCAAATCTGCAACAGCAACCCTCCAACACAAAACCTGCAAGTAGGTGGCTTGGCCAGGGAGAGAAAATGGGAGTCGCAGGGAGGAAGAGAGAGGACCACAGGGTGAGGAAGAGAGAGGACTGCAGGGGAGGGAGGAGACAAACGAAAAAAAAGGAAAAGAGGACCGGCCGGCCTCTCCAAGAGGACCGACCGGCCTCATCCCCACTCCCACTCCAACTCTCCATCTTCATCTCCAACTCCTCATCCTCATCCTCATCCTCATCCTAACCAACCCCGACTCTCTCATCCCCATCCTTCTCCTACATCCCTGTCCTCCTCCAACTCATCCTTATCCTCTTCCATCCTCATCCTCCTTCATCCTGATCCACCCTCCCCCCCGTCTCCAACTCTCCCTCTCTCACCGCATGCATATCTGCCCCCCACCGGTGCCCAACGTGGCCGGCCTCCAAGGCCTATATAAAGGCCCCTCCGCAGCAGCAAGAAGGGTCCAGTTCTGGCATCCAAGAAGCCCCAAGGCTGCCCCAGCGCGAAGAAGAAGTCCCCAAGGAAATCCCAACGCAGAAGTTTCAACCCGCAGTCTCCTCCAAGCTCCCGTCTGCAAGCCTGCAAGCAAGAGAAAGAAAAAAAAAAAGAGGAGGCCTAGTTTTTTAGGCTTGTATTCTTGTTTTTTTTTTAGAAATGAAGTTTACGATTATGGTTTGTCATGTAGATTAATTTCAATGTAAAAAAAATTAAAATGATGGTTCTATCATATCGGTTGACCGGCCATCGAATAAAAAAATCATAAATTAATAAACGATGGTTCTGTCATATCAGTTGACCGGCCATTAAAAAAAAAATAGAAAATTAATAAAATGATGGTTCTGTCATATCGGTTGACCGGCCACAAAAAAAAAAAAAATCATAAATTAAAATGATGGTTCTAACATATCGGTTGACCGGCCATCGGAAAAAAAATAAAAATTAATAAAGCATGGTTCTGTCATATCGGTTGACCGGCCACCGAAATTAAAAAAATTAGAAATTTAAAATCTCGGTTCTACCATATCGGTTGGTCGGCCACAAAATTAAAAAATTAGAAAAATGATAAAAAAATCAGAAAATTTAAATAAATGGTTCTACCATATCGGTTGGTCGGCCATAAAATTAAAAAAATCAGAAAATAATAAATAAAATTTAATTAATGGTTTAGCCATATTGTTTGGTCTGGCCATGAAATTAAAAATAAGAATAAAAAATAAATAGAAAATAAAAAGATGACAACTTTAAATAAAATAAGAAACATAAAACATAAAAATGATAGAATAAAAATATAAAATAAAAAAGACAATAAAATCAATAATCCTTAAATAAAAACAGAAAACAAAAGGACTAAAAAGATAATAAGACTAATAATTTTTGAAAAAAAAAATAGTAAATGATAAATTTAATAACTTTAAATAAAATAAGAAAAATAAAAATGATAAAACTAATGAAACAAAAAAAAATGTAATGAAATTAATAACCTTTAAATAAAAACAAAAAAATAAAAATAAAACTAACATTTCCTAAATGAAACAAAGAATTAATGAATTTTAAATAATATAAAAACAGATAATAAATTAAATTTAATGGTTCTTCCATATTAGTTGGTTGGCCATTTACACATTAAAAACCAGATAATAAAAATCATAAAATTAAAATTAATGGTTCTATCATATCGGTTGGTAGGCCATTCAATAAAATATATTAAAAAATAATTAAATAGAAAATAATAAAACAATAAAAATAATGGCTCTACCATATTGGTTGGTAGGCCACTCAATAAAATAAGATTAATAAAGAAAAACAGAAGATAATGAAAATAAAAATGGTTCTTCCACATTGATTAATTGACCATCTAACATAAATTTAATAAAGTAAAAAATAAAAAAATCAGAAATTAAATTTAATGATTTTTCTATAATATTTGTTAATCAATTAATTAGCAAATCTATCAATTAATCACTTAATAAAATTAAAAATCTGTTAAATGATCAATCAATTAAAAATCTTATTAATCAGTCACCTAAGTTTACTGATTAACAAAACTTGTTAATTCAAGTAACTTTTTAATCTACTTACTTAGTCAATCAAATTAACAAATATGTTAATTAAATAATCAACTTAACAAATTAAGTTAATTCATTAAACATTTAACCAATTAAGTTAACAAAATTGGTTAATCAATCAGTTAACTTAACCAGTTAAGCTAATTTGTTAAATTGCCAACTAGTCAACTAATGTAACAAATTTGTTAACCAACCAGTCAACTGGTCAAATTAAGTTATTAATCAATCAATTAAGTTATCAAAAATATGTTAATCACTTAAATCAACAAAATCTCAACCAATTAAGTCAAATTGGTACTTAATTAATCATCCAATCAACTGAACCAACAAAATTTTAACTAATTAAATCAAATTAGTACATAATCAATCATTTAATCAACTAAATCAATAAAATTACAACTAATTAAGTTAAATTATTACTTAATTAATCATTTAAATTAACAAAATTTGTTAATCAATTAATCAATTGAGTCAATCGGTTAATTTAACCAATTAAGTTAAATTGTTCTCCAATTAACTAATATGACAACTTTGTTAATCAACCAGTCAACTGGTCAAATTAAATTATTAATTAATCAATTAAGTTATCTAAAACATGTTAATCACCTAAATCAACAAAATTTTCACCAATTAAATACTTAATGAATTAGTCAATTAATCAAACCAACAAAATTTTAACCAATTAAGTCAAATTGGTATATAACCAATCATTTAATCAACTAATTTTTTTACTTAAGTAATCATTTAAATTAACAAAATTTGTTAATCAATTAATCAATTGAGTTCAACAAAAAATTATTACACAACCAATTAAATTAAGTTAACAAAAATATGTTAATTAATTACCCAATTAATTCAATTAATTCAATTAAAGTGTTAAAATCAATCAACCAATTAAATCAATTAAGTCAATTAAATCAAATCAATCAATTTAAAATTCTTGATTAATCAATTAATAAATCAAATCAACAAATAATTCAACTAATTAAATCAACTTGGCCCTTCCATACCGATTGGTTAACTAAAGTTCTTATTTTTAAATAATAAAAAAAATTAGGTTCATTTATACTGGTTGAATGGCCTAAACTTAGTGGTTCTATCTTATTAGTGGATTGACCACTTGATCAATGGTTCACTTTTGTTGGTAAAGTGACCAAATGTTATATTTATTGATTTATCCCTATCAATGGGTATAATCAGTGCCTTCTATGATTCTGTCCTAACTGAGAGCCAGACTACGAAGTCGTGATTATCCTATTTATAGATGGACCAATAAGAATAATTCTTTATTCATTTATATCAATAAGGTAATCATTAATTGAAGTGGTTATTTCTAACTGGTGGATTAATCATTAAGTCATGGTTCATTTATACCGGTTAAATGACCTAAAATAATCTAAATAATCCTTCATCTTTTTAAAAGTACTTAAAGGATAATTTCCAAGAATCTTCCTCAAAGATACTCACCCTTTTGTGAGAACTTCAAGATCCTTTAAGTATCTTTTAAAGGATACTTATAGACCCCTCTTTAAAAAAAAAAAAAAGAACAAAAAATGACTTGTATGCTGCATTTAAATTATGTTTGTTCTTTGTTTATTTCAAGTCTTATCTAGATGGTTAATCAAGGACTACCAATCATTGATTTGTGCAATTAACACTGACCGAGGTCAGTGGGGAGAAGTCAAGAACACGGATCTACAGTCGATCCAGAAGTCATCTAGACTTTGAAGATTAATCCTTAAAGTCTGCCTAAAATAAAAGAGAACATGTTTTCAAAACTTAAAACTCTCTTTTCAAATTAAGATTTTCCTAAAGATTTTCAAATCCGACAAAAAAGATTTTTCAAAATCAAAAGGATATTTTTCAAAAGGGAGTCTCACACACTGACCAACAACACTCCCTCCAAGCCAGAGTTCCAAGCATAATGACGACCCTAAGAAATAATTATCACCAAAGAAACCCTCTGAAAAAACTGAAGACATCAAACCAAGCAGACTGCTCCACATGTACAACAAAGTCCCCCAGCTCCCGCTTTAAAGGAAAGGATGAATCGCCCTGATCATGTTCATTTGCCTTCTTACTCATTTCCCTGAACCTTCTCTTTGGAGCCTTATCTAGATCCCTCATTTGCCTTCCTCTTTTCATATCAGATTTTGCAAATCCCCTTCCCTGTCATCTTCTCCCCTCTATCATCTCCAATATCCCCCAAACATCAGCTACAGCCATATACACTGGTGAACTTGCTTTTCTGAATCCAGATGTACTTGGACACCTAATTCGTAATTTCTTCATTTGACCAATCATCCGCTCCTACCTACTTTTGGAGCATCAAACAAGGATGCATGCACTTGGTCTTGCCCCGTCCACTTTTCCCCTCCTTCATATGAGAAAAATTGATCTGATCATCATTTGAGGAATCAAGAATGCATGGGGTTTGATCAATGACATCATTGAAGGCGCCTACTAGACTAATGCACTCCAATTCCCCATTGAAATTTGATTCTTGGCTGTCCACCCAGTTAATTGTCTTAACAGTATTTGACCAAACATAGGCTCTAAATAGCATGCCTTTATGTCAATCTGGCTCAAACCACAGCGTCCTGAACCCCAAAGGTGTGACAATGTCCAAAGCAAGCAATTGAGAATTTTTGTCTCGATCATAAATCAGAATCTGTGCCCAGGCTTCTTGACGTCCCAAGAACAATGACCTTTACCCAGATAATGCCGCCTTCTCTCTCTTTGATGATGGCAGGGCTGGACAATGACACTGCTACCTCCTCTCTCTTGGAAAATGAAGGCTTTTATGTGGTAGTTAATCACCTTGTGTGTGGAACAAACATGCTAGTTAGTTCATGTTATTTTATATTTTTATACTATTGATTTGTAGATAGTTTTTTCATATTTATTGTGACGATCTACATGTCTTAATGAAATCCAATAGTACACATTGCATAGTGTATGCTTCTTTGTAATTTTATCTTCTATCTTTTATTTCTATGTCTGCTTGTAATTTTTAACTTCTATAATTAATTTGAAATTTATGTAGATATTTGTATATTGTTAGACATATCAACAATCAAATTAACATGTGCTTGCCAACTAGCAGGTGGAAGGGTATTATCACAATACAAGAGTGTTGCAGCCAGGTACAAAAATTGTTCAAAAAATCTGGAATTTGGCCTTCAAAATCCTACACCAGCATTTGATTGATCGGATAATGTTTACAATGATGATAATGATGTTAATGCTGATAATTTTACAGCATGTCTGGTGATAGACAGTAACATAGTTTGGGCTTGTATGCCAGTCACTCAGCTGCATCGCATAAATCCAACCTGTTCAACCTTATTTTGGTTAGCACTATATCATTTTATAAACCTAACGCAGTAATCAGTACCAATAGAAACTGGGATCTTCAAAAGGGCATATCCTTCCCTACAAGAGGCCATTTTTTGTATGCCAGGCTCTTCATCTCAGCTCAGTAGAGAGGAGATTGAAGACAATTGCACTCAATTGATGACCTTGTCTAGATTCTTGGTTTTTTTTTCCTGAATTCTAAATCCTAATCAGGCAACATGATGATGAAAAATCTCCATCTACTTAGCTTCAGCTCAAGCATTGCCTGCACCTTTGCCTCACCACACCCAAACCAACACACATTTTACCCTAACAGACAAGTAACATGAGGAAGATGATACATGTAATGCAGCTCATCAAAGCCCCACAGAGAACACCAAAAAGCCGAAATGGGAGATGCCATGATTCATCACCTTCAAGCACAGTGCCAAACACGATGTTCTGGTTGTCCAGCTGCGGGCACGGCCCGGGCCCCGTGGTAACCAAGAACTCCACGTTCCTGTAGTCGGGGTTCATCTTGATCTGCTCGTAGTCGTCATTCTCCGAGAGGGACAGCGACAGTGTACCCGGCCGCAGGTGCTTCATCTGGAAAGCCTTGGGATCCACCGTCTCGGTGTTCTGCATCAGATCCGGAGGCGGGGTCACCTCGCCCTTCTCCCGGCGGCCCTGGCGGCCGGCGGCGAAGTACTGGCCCTGGAGAAGCTTGTGGACGAGGGCGCCGCGGTAGGAGGCGGAGGCGCACATGGCCTTGAAGTTGGCGACGGTGATGGGGAGGAGCTTGCCGTAGAGGCCGAAGACGACGCGGCCGAGGGGCTCCGGGTCGGGGCAGGCGGCGAGGTCGGGGGCGCCGAGGGTGCGGTCGGAACGGAAGTAGCTGGGGCAGAGGCTAAAGTCCATGAACACCCGGTCGGTGATGGTGGTGGGGGCGGCTGGTGCAGCGGCGCCATCGGGGTCGGCGTCGGCGGCGGAGGACGGGCGCGGGAAGAGGGCGGGGACGGCTGCGGCGGCGGAGGAGGAGAGAAGGAGGGCGCGGCGGGTGGTGGGGTGGGAAGGAGGAGGAGGAGGGAGGTGGGGGCGGGGGTGGTGGTGGTGGTGGTGGATCTGGGGAGGGAGCAGGGGGGAGGAAGTGGCGGCAATGGCGGGGGCCATGGAGTTGGATTGGATATAAACATGGTAGTAGGTAGTTGCAGATAAGCGAGGAGGGGAGGGAAGTTTTGTGGCCCGCGGGTGCATACGTGGTTACTGGTTAGTGAGAGAAAGTTAGAGAGAGAGAGAGACGAGTTCAAGAATTGATTTGATGGAAAAAGCCACATTATGTAAAAGCTAAACGTTTGAGCTCTTGCGTGAAAGGATTAATTTTGATGATAAAATAATTTTTTTATAATATAATAAGTTTGTTTTAATTAAAAAAATAAGTTGATGGTTCGGTTTGTAATCAAATAGATAAAAGAAACGGCTCGAGGGTTAAATAGAAAGAGAAATTGGCGACAACTCATGGATTAGGTGTTTATGTGTCGACTTCTTAATATTCCTGAAATATTATAGACAAATTATCGTCCCTTCGACACCAACCTAATTTAAGCCGTGTTGCATGCGCCATCCGACATGAAACAGAAGTTGTACTAAAACATCTATGAAGTATTAGAGCAAGTTGTTCTAAACATCTATGAAGTTGTATTAGAGCAAGTATGGTTACAATTCAAGTAACAATATAAGTCAAGTAAAAGGAGAGCAGGGCAATTTGTTCTAGGTAGTACTACCATAGTAACGCTAAAAAAATTGGCCAAAGAAAAGGTGCGAATTCCACACTCCTTTAATATTCCTCATAAAGAAAAAGATTTTAGGGCACAGTTCTTACATGAGTGTTTGTATAGGACTGTCAATTGGTTTGGATAATATCCAAATCTGATTAATCAAATATTTATCCGATTAAAACATCTATCAAGTATATTCAAATACCCAATTTATCATCTAATTGATATTCAAAGTCAAAATAGAAAATGGTTAATATGCTCTGATTATTATCCAATTGATTGTGTCCTTTGATAGGTCTTTCTTAGTAATGTTTATATGTTTAAATAAATTATTTGATAATTGAATTATGCTTAATAGATATTTATAGAGATAATGATATAAATTATTGTGATTTTCATTTTAGTAATCTCTCTTATTTAGATAAATTATTTAAGTCACATTTTTATTATTATTATCTAAGGTATATTTAATCGAGTATTGAATGATTTAAAAGTTCTCTAGATGTTTATAACTTGAATATATTTTAATTCTTTGATGCTTATAGGTTACACTTCACAAGAATAAAATTTAAAAGTTTGTTGCTCCAAAGTTATGATAATCCCTAGAGGAGAGGTGAATAAGGTCATCTAAAATCAATGCGATCTATGAATTAAAATTGATAAAAAGGAAGATAAAAAAGAAGAAGGAAATCACACAATACAAACGGGATATTTTATAGCAATTTAGTCACATGGTGACTATGTCCGTTCCCTAAGAATATCTTTAGATTTTATTACCACAAGTTAGTTGTTACGGTGTTAACTCACCAACTACACATACTAGTTGATACGATGTTAGTTCATCAAACACACAAGTTAGTTGATATGATGCTAGTTTAATAAAGACAATAAGTAATAAGAAGTAACAAGTAAAAGAGATCAAACATTAATACGAAGAATAATGAGGCACAACCGATCTCTTTCTTTCCACCAATTGTAATTCAAAGATTATCCACAAGTTTTCTTTGATTGTACAAGCTATTCTAATGTGTAATAGCCTCGATACATTCATCTATAGACCTTTTATAGAAGTTTGGATCCAAAAGAGTCATTGGAGATCGAAAGAAAACTTTTTTGTATAAAGAATAGAAGAGCCCAACATTCATACTTTCTACATCTAAAGTGGTAATGTCAACAATCCTTTGTCTAATGTCGACACCCTTTCTGTATGATATCGATATCCTAAGTTTTTGATATCAACACTGTTTCCTATTTAATATGTACAAATAAATAATCTTAGAAATCATAACTTTATATGGGAATATTAAATTAAGTTGATTTTGAACTCATTGAAAAGATCTTCAAATTATCTACAATTTGTTGTTGATCACTTTTCAAATATTTTCATTAAAATATCCAAAAAATGCAACATAATGCAACTCCATTAAAATTGGCACAATTTTTCTAAAGCAAGATGTGCTTTTGTTTACGACATCACTTAGTAAAATGTTAACATATTTTATACAGAGATATCTAAAACACTATTTTTTTAATATATTTGAGCACCAAATTGCATCGGATCTTCTTCAAACCTTTTTATACTTAATAAATATATTCGTACACATAATATAGATTTTGTTATCATCAAAATCAATCCATGATTTTCAACAAAATCAATAGATTAATCAAATATTTAGATGATTATCCGGATTCGAATAATATTCAACAAAATTGAACTCGGATAGAAAAGTTGTTGTCCATCATATAATATCTGAAATCAAATATTAGGATAATCCAAATGAAGTGAAGCCAGATATTATGACACCTGCTTCATATTCACATCATTGACAGCCCTACGTTTGTAGATCAAATAATTGGATGCGACTAATCAGCACTTGATCCACTAGTCGATTGTTGAGTTAGCATTCAATCGACTAGTGGTTGTACGGCATCATTTTCTCTAGTGTATGAAATTCGCGAGGAGGATATAGCAGTAGATATAGGTTGGAGGATTGGAGGGTTTTGTGAATCAACTATAAAATTTTGTACATTGTTATTTGGATTATGCTCTCTCCCTCTCTCTCTCTGAAATAAAGAATCATGGAAAATGGAGCAGAGAAGTAAACTCCGCAAAACAAAAAAAAGGAGAAAATATTCTGAGAATATAAAGATTGTTTTTCCAACCAACTTTTACTTGTGTTTTTCCACTCACCTGCTTGACCTGGTGGGACAGGTTTCTTCCTTCCCCACTTGGACTTTATCGGACATGTAGGTTCCTCGCACTAAAAAAAGATAGATACGAGAACAAATACAACGACTAAACTAAAAAAAAAAAAAAAAAGAATTTCTAATACGAGTTCCTCCACCTATCTGCAACCCTAGTATCGTTGTTTTTGAGTTTTTGAGCCATTTTTCATTCAGATAATCTGGTATAACACAATAAGAAAAAGAAACTAATGAGGTATTGAGTTCAAAGCAGGTGAGGAGAGACAACATCATACACTGACGTAAGGGGATGTCATCAAACAAGCTAGATGTCCCTACATCTCTATCAGCCATCAGCAGGCCTTGCATTTTTTTTTTTGAACTTTAAAGGCCTTACGTTGCTTGGTACATGTTCATGTACAGTAATTTGTCAAATCTAATGTGACAAGCATGAATGCAGATCCTCTAAAGCGACATTTGGTTCCAACATAGTTAACATGTTTGATTTCGAAAGAGATGGACCCCCACTTGAAGAACAGAGGCCCAGAGCAGTAAGGCCTGGGGGACTCTTATACTCTGCACACGTCACCAGGCTCTGGGACTATGACCGAGTCACAACCAACTGAAGCTACAGGGGAAATGGTTTCATATACAGGGATACAAGGGTCTCCTCTCCAAACAGATAGTCAGTACTTTCTCCACCACATCAGTGTGTTAGGTAATGCATGGATGACGGATGACATTCTAAACATTGTAATCAGGTGAACAATTGAGATCAAAGAGAAATGCATCCCCTGGTGCAGAAACGGGTGAACTCGTGCATAGAAGTTGTTCACACCTTTCCTCTTCAGGTACGCCAGAACCTGTGCTTATT
Source organism: Zantedeschia hybrid cultivar (assembly GCA_030544215.1). Taxonomy (NCBI): domain Eukaryota; kingdom Viridiplantae; phylum Streptophyta; class Magnoliopsida; order Alismatales; family Araceae; genus Zantedeschia; species Zantedeschia hybrid cultivar. Next base: position 16,925,823 of record JARZZO010000011.1, read on the forward strand.
GGCTCATCATCCACTGTTTGAGATTCTGAAGTAGATTCCACATGCTGGGGCCACTCACGGTTTGCAGCTTCTTCGCATGAAATATATGATGTAGGTTGTGCGCTCACAATGTGAGATGGCAACTGCACAAAGGAAACATCAATCGCTAGTAAGAGAATGAAACAAGAAGAGAGGCTTCATCTCAAAAGACAATTAATTTCATGTGGATTGAGCCAAACATTATTCTGACACCTAAAATTTTCATATATCAAGTCATACTTCTCACCCCGACATCCAGCTTATCTTGTAAACATCATAACATTGCAGAAGTCAGATCCTTTAATATGCAGAGAACAAGAGAATCAAACCACTCAATGTACAGAAGAACGTCACAATCAGATGGATGAGAACAATTCTGGAAATGTATGGGATGATATAATCACCTTTTAATGAATGGTCAGTGAGAGTAAAAATTTGACGAAGGCAGCACTCACTTTTAGATGCCTAGAGCAGCTCTCCACCCTACCTTAATTGAAAACCTTTGAACTCCTGGGTTCCACATATGCACGTGCAACAAACAATAGTTTCCTATTCTTTTTTTTTTTTTGGCTAAATACCCTTTGGTATCTCAATACAACGACCATACACCATACATTGTTGTCCTAATTAGTTTCTGGAAGTCGCATGTAGTTCTGAAGTCAGGTATGTATTAACCATCAGAAGTGATGCTAAACTTTAATTAAACTTGCAGATTTATAGTAAAGATCTGCGTATGTTTCTTAAAGGGATATTTTGCAATTGGTCAGCTATGTGATCAGAACATAACCACCTCAGCAGAGATCCAAGAATAAGAAACTGCAAGTAAGGGCAAGCTACCTCCACTTTCTTCAATTTCATGTTTTCCTCAAGCAGTATATCATAGATTTCCTTGTGCTTCTCCAGTTCCTGATTACACCAGGGATAAGTGATTGACAATTTGAGGCTAAAAGGAATGTGCAATAATAGATACATAAATGATACTGAGGAGGAAAATGACCCCACCTTCTGGAGCTCTTCCTGTTCCTGCGATAGTGACTCTTCCAGCACATGGAGCTCAGCAAGTGTATGCTGCTATTGACATCAAAAGACCACAATCAGAAGATGATTAGAGAATGACATGCAAATGGTGAACAATGGTATTTTATGAGTGAGAGGCAGCATCACATCACACCCATTTCCATTAATCACATGCTATCCCCAGCTATAAAGCCCATCAAACAAAACAAAAGAAAAGGACTTTTTGTACCCTAACACCTCAAGAAAACTGTTCAATCATTTGAAAGCGTGCCATTAGCACATTATTTTACAAAGAAGGAAACAATTAGTTGCAATGTTTTTTAAAGATAGCAATCTCATCATTTGATTGGCTGTTTCTACATGGCAAATGACCAGTGCTAGCATTTTCAAAAAGAAATTAAGAATTACTTCTATTGTCAGTTCCTAGCTACTGCGCTTCTGCCTCCTTATTTTCAAGCCAATGTTAATTTACATCAGGCATCTTTGCACAGACTCCTCTAAGGAATCACATATATGTTAAAGGCCACATACATAAATAGGTCATTCTCAGCACTATATAAATTGCATCTAGTGGCTCTGAAATAGATATGGAAAAGAACTTTTTACAGAAAAACAAGGAGAATATATCATAAAATTATTTCATATCTAAGCATATGACAAGCTATGATGTCATACCACATACCACCTAAGCTCTGCCTATTTTTTTCTTAATTTTGTAGTGTTCTTTCTGGTGATGGGATAAGATGAAAGGGTAGTCCCTTTTCACCCTTTTCTACATTATCAAAATTGTCATCTTTTGCAAGGATATACTATTTTCGACTAGGAACACGAAGAAAGAAAATATATGCATCTGACATGCCAACAAACTCTATAGTAACAAATGTTTACAATTTACATCCTAATATGTAAATATTCATTTTCTCAACCTTTGTCTAAAATTTTAAAAAATCATAACACTGAATTTAAGGTATCTTTCACATAGAGGGCATTTGTAAAACAAAAGGTGAAGGACGGGCTGCTGACACTAGGCAACGGACATAGACATGTGGACAACATGTCAAAGAAGAGGAGAAAGAAGAAGAGGTCTGCATAGGGAGAAAAAAACCTTCTTCTTTCCGAGGCATTTGAAGCCTATGGAACCCAGACCTAAACTGGCCCATCTCTGCGACTCCACCTGTGAGGCCATCCCGGACACTTCCATCCCTCCCTCCGCCACCTCCAGTGCCTGACACCACAAAGAAACAGAACAAAAACCAGGTCTAAATTTCAGTCCAAGTGAGTCAGAGAACAGTAGCACAGCAAATCAAGAACAACAGAGCATGGAGGAACTTGCAACAAATACAAGGTGGATAACTCTTCATGGATTGTGCTGGGAGCACTACTTTGGGCCATTTTGATGGAACGGAATTCAAGATGTTTCCAGCATATCTTCCCTTCACATTTCAACGTCTTCAACCATTTCATCCTTCTAACTATTAATTGGAGTTTCTGTTTCCACAATTACTCTTGTACTGAGGATCCTATTTTATCTTCCTTGTCTCACTGGAGGGATTTTCTCCTGTAATGGGGTTTGTGGGTCCTTTCTTTGATCATGCAATTTTTGCTCCTATCTTGGTAGCTTGCACACTTTTTTCCCCATTTTAGGGCTCTATCCTTACTTTGTAACCTCTTTCTTTACGTCTTCAAATGCAAACAATGGCCTCTTCGTCACCTTCAAAAGAAAATGGAGGAACTTGCAACCATAGATTGGCACCAGAACTAAAACCATGTAATGCCCGGTTTGATTGCATAATAAGATAGGATAAGATGACTTGTTCACGTTATTCATTCTTATTCATTTTGATTATGTGAATTCTTTAACTCGAGTGAGAACCGCTTATTCCTGAACAAGAAGAACAAGAAATATGAACAAAAAACTCAAATTGCTTATTCTAGTTAGCATAAGTATTAATCACATCTACTTTGTGTGATTTTATTATTTTTACTTAGTCATGAGTAGAACTAGAATAAGGTTACTAAACTAAAATTATACTTAACTCCAAACAAGCAATCGAACTATCAAATGAGGCCTAGATGACCTTTTTTTATTTTTTGCCTTTGCCTCTCAAGTCGGTGCTATTTGAGTTAAAACATCCCTGAGCTCCATCATCTTACTGTAACAAGGATGGCAATCTCGGTACTAGTCTCGATATCAGTAGGTACTGGTACCGATACGTATCTATATCCAAGGTTCAAAAACTCGGCTCGGATCGGCCGACTCGGACCGGTTTTGGGTGGGCCATGCCGATCCAACCTCCAACGGCTAGTTGCCCTTTGAGCCTCCTAACACTTTTGCTCTCTCTCACACTCTCTCGATCATAGAATTATGTATTGCCCTTTGAACCTCCTAACACTCTTGCTCTCTCTCACACTCTCTCGATCATAGAATTATGTATTGGACTTGTGTTTTATATTTTTTCACATTTTTTCTTATTTTTTTAATTTTTTTTCTGCTATCCAATCCAGCCAACCCTGACTCAACCAGGATCGGATCGAAATCCGCCGATCCGATCGGTTTTGGGTCAGCCGATCCGGGACCCGATCCCGGGTTTCTTAACCTTGCCAGTATTGATATTGGTCTATTTCGTTGGGTGCCGGACAGGTACCAAGCCAAAACCAGCTGTATTGGCCCGATATTGGCCAGTTTTAACCTGTAGCCTTATCGGTACTGGTACTGACCGATTACATAGCGGCCGATACAAGTATGATACAGCCAATATCAGTGTACTTTAGCCAAGGAATAGACACATTTTTTTATCTTCATGCACTTTACATATCCGTCTCCCAAACATTATAGGTGAAACTCAACCACAAAATGACAATTACCCTTTAAATAAACAAAGAACTAAAAGACAAAGGTAGAAAAAAGACACCCTTTTTCAACTTTTTAAAGGACAAAATGACAACTGATTATCTATTGGTGTTAATAGCAATTTGATTATCTAACACAATAACTTTGGGATGTAACATTAAAATTTTGAGACTTCAGGTGTACACGTCCAACACTACGAATCTTGGGTACGCAAAGATATAGAGTAATGCTTGTTGCACTGGCCCTTCTCAATGCAGGACACATATACTGTACTGAGGGATCCGGCCGTCCAATTCAGCCGATCGGACGGCATACAGCCAGCTCGATTGAATTTTTTTCCTTTTTTTTATTTTTTTCCTTTTTCTTAGAATGTCCGATCAAAAAATTGGATGGTACATCTGGAAAACTTGGGTCGGCCTTGAACTGATTGTATATGTTTTTTGAAAAAAAAATCTTTTCTTTACATGCAAATGAAGGTAAGTACTAAAAGTATTTTTTTTAAAATATATATATATATATATAACTAGGGCGACTAGAACTTTCCAAATGTACCGTCTGATTTTGATGTGACATTTTAAAAAAATTTAAAAATTTTGAAAAAAAATAATAAAAAACAAATGTGCCTACTGCCTACCGCCCAATCTACTGACCCCCTCAGTACACAGAACACGTGTCCGTCACCGATGGGTCAGTGCAGCAAAGCGTTACTCAAGGTACAACACAAAAAACGCGGAAAGCTTCCGGGGAGTCGGCGAACAGCCTCACGAGGCCAATAAAATATGGGCCGGATGAGATCCATCCCCCGCCCGTGGCGCAATACACCCAGACACGGAGAAGCGAGAGTTGACGTATTGGCGCCCGCCTATTGCCGGGCGCCCTGTGCCTTGGTGCGGAGGATCCGAGGATAGGGAAGCGTTCGCCAAGAGTGGACCACATCGCGCCCAAGCATGCGCCCACCTTCAGCGACGACACGGGAGGTGGAGGCTTATATTCGAACGCCGACTGGGTGACCCACCACCGCCACACCTGGACGCCCAGACCCACCGCCGACACCTGCCACTCTCCATGGCTGTTTCCGCTCCCACAATGCCGTCGACAGTTAGAGGGTACACCTCTCCTCAGGTTGGCACCACCCAGCCGCAACCTTATCGCCTCCGTTCCTTGTTTACCAGAGGGAGCCTGACGTAAGCTAACGCTGTGGCGCCACCTCATTGGTCAGGCGTATTGGTCTATGGAGGAGAGAGGGGAGCGGCTTTCACTTTTGGGTCGACTTATATTAACAGAAAAGGTACCGGAAGAACAGGAGACGGGAGTCTCTGGGGTTTGAAATGACCGAAATGCCCGCAGCGTGGAAAGAAAAGTACCAGAATCTTTTGGAGGACGTGAAAAGAATTTTAAAAAGAGAAATTGAAAAAAATGGTGAAATAAAAGTCGTTTTAAGTAGGTTATACATGAAATAGCAAACCGGGAGAGGTGCTCCAATCTTCCGCTGGTGCAAGGATGGAGAAGAGAAGAAAAAAAAATTCAAAATCTCAAGAGGAGCACTAGAAAATATAGAAGAAGGGTATTTTCGGCAAATTATTCAAGATTAAAAATAGGGGCGGTTACGAGTTTCTAACCTTGTTCTCCGCCCAGTAGGCGGAGAAGAACGCCGCGGGCGGCGGCACCCGCACCGGGGACCCCCCATCCCCACGCAACTCCGCCGTCAGCTTCTTGGCCTGCAGCGCTCGGATCTGCTCGCCCCCGGAACAGAGCTCCGCCTCCTGCCGCGGCCCTTGCGACTCCTCCCCGTGCTCCCCCCGCCGCTTCGGGGGCCCGAAAGGCGCCGGCCATCCGTCCCCGCACACGCTCCCGGAGCTCCCCGACACGCCGCTCCACGACAGCGGCGTGGACGGGCTGGCCCGGCGCCCCGCCGCCGCCGCCTCCTCCTCCTCCTCCTCCTCCTCCTCCCTCTTGGCGGCGAGGATCCCCTCCATGGTGATGGACCTGCTCCTCGACCTCTGCCCGCCCCACCGCGTCTCCAGCAGGGGCCTTGTGGCGCCCTCCGTCATAGGCGACGGCGGCCTCGGTTTGGGGGGCGTTTGGGAGCGGGAGAGGCGGATAAGGATGCCGGCCACTAGGTCGTCGTCCTCCTCGGCAGCCGCCAGGAACTCCTTGTCCTCGTCCTCAGCATCCATCAGAGAGAGAGAGAGAGAGAGAGAGAGAGAGTTGGGTGGGATGGGGGGTGTTGAGAAGGAAAAAGAGAAAAATAGGTACATAAAATAAAGTTAGGGGTGTGCCTATAACCTTATATAGGTGTCACGCTCTGTCTAATTGGTGCGCATCGGTTGGCATCTCGGACATGCGCATCGATGAGATAATGGGCAATTTTTTTAGCGGCGGACAAACTTTGTCGTCTTTCTGAGATGGGGATTGTTCGTTTCCTCCGTCTTCTTTCGTTATACTTATCGGCCTCGCTGCATGTTAAAGCGTATGAAGCGACGAAGGTAACGATGCGGAGACGCGTCTCGGGCCTTCGTCTTTATTTCGTCTCGCGACTCGCGAGGGGTACTTTCACGTGAGAAATGACCATGTCACCCTCGGCTTGCTTCTGCGAAAGGCTACAGGCTTCCGGGGTATTTATGTCAGTTCGGATGGCGCGTCACTTGAGTAATCGCTTGTAGGACCGTAATTACTGCGCTGTTTAAAGGTTAGTATGCATTAAAGTTTCCTTAAAAGGTGAAGTGTTAATAAAGACATGATAATGATAGCTTAAACCCCTTAAAATTAGGGGTGCAAACGGGTACGGACCTTAGATAGATCTACGACCGTACCTATTAAGCTGTCGGTTTAAAAATATTATTTGTTAACTGTCTTGTAAACTAACAATCGTCGAATAATTAGATCTTAGTGTATTATATGTATTCGTTAAGAAAATTTTTATATATGTTACTTTATCCATTATACATATCGATTTAAATGGACGGATGACCTATAAACTCTATCAATTACCATCTGCATCCCTACTTGAAACACCTGGTACGTATATGAAACCTTTTAGGTCTAATTTGGTAATTAGAGATGTGGAGAGGAATATTAAAACGTTATGGCAAACTGTTTTATCATTTATTAATTTTTTTTATTTGCAAAAAATAACTAAGAAGAAAGATAGATTTTTAATGTTAGAGTGCAAATAATTTAAATTTCTACTTAAAAGGAAAAGTTTAAATGAAAACATCCGGTTATTATCTGCCTCCATAAGAATATTTCAACATCCAAAATCTGGCCAGTTTCTTATACATCCTATTTATTCCGCCATCAAGCTAAGACTTTTATAAGAACGATTATAATGATTTATTAGGAGGGCATAAAGATTCTGCTCACCTCGAATAAAGGCATGTTGCAATGGGATGGAAGTTTAAGACCATGTTTTTTAACCAGGGACGAAGCTAAAAAAAATTGTTAGAGAGCATACCTAATGCCCCGTAAGAGACTAATAAGTAATAACATACAAGACTTAGGGCCCACACTAGAAAAGTAGCTTCATCCTTTGCCAAATAAGCCGTACTAGAAATAGACCACAACAAATGCAGGGGATAGGAGAGTTCAGAAATTTTAGAATCCAAACCAAATCAAATAAAATTTAAAACCAAATCAAATTAAACTAAATTGAAATAATATAGTTTAGTTTAGTTTAACCATCATAATGAGATTTTCTCTTTCAAATAAATCTTCAACAATTTAACAATTTATATAATAAATGAAAAATTCTTATAAATAAAGCATAAATATACTATTTAGTTATTCTAATTAACTTCTAATAGATGATTTAAGATATAATGATGAAAGAAATTGAATTATTTTAAAATAAGGGGTCATGTCACTCTTTACATTTTAATTAAAAAAATACTTATATTACACTTTACATATGAATAGAGGAAAATATTTTTAATTTAAACAGAGAAGATTATAGTATTATATTATACTTCATAATTTTTAATGATTTTAATTTAATATATATAATAATTACTAAGTGTGCACACTAAATTTATGCCCATATAAATAATTCGATTTAGTTTGATTTATGAAGAGTGGAAATCAAACCAAACTAAATTTTCTTATTAGATTTACTTTCAATTTAAATTAAAAAATTTTACACTTCAAATCGAACCAAATCAAACCGAATGAGTAGTTCAGTTTGATTTTTCAGTTTGAATCAAATAGTGAACACCATTAGCAAGGAGAGGCCCAAACGTTGCTTATGGGGGGCATTTTATAGAAAATGGCTTTTAACTATTAATCGTTAAAGTGAAACTTATACATGGTCACAAATTTTCAGTGGGGGCAGTGGCCCCACTCCCTCTAATGTGGATTCGTCCCTATTTTCTTCTTAAAGCTATCTTTAGATTTTCACAAATATTATGTCCAATTATTTTGTGGAAACTATCCTAAAGACACGTTTGACATATTTTTTGATTAAAAATTCTTTTTAACTTTCTTTAAAAATAAAAACTAATGAGGATGAACGATTATAATGATTTTGGATGGCTATACAATTTAATCTTTCAAAACAACTCCATTTTTACCCAAATTGAAAAAGCTTCAATATGAAACTTATTGTTGTTAGTCAAAAAACAATCAAAACGCTACATGAGTACGCCTTCCAAGATCTGGTGTCTTATTAGTTCAAACTTCTAAAACACTAAAAGTGCTTCCAATTAGAAGCAACGTGTGTACCAAAACTTTCAATTCGAAATTACTTTTCGCTCCTACTTTTAACATGAAAATAACAACTGAAAGTATTTTGTAACTAATTTCTAGTAGCTACAAAAATCAACCATTTCTATCCAATATAGGAGCTACTAATTTAAACATTTGGTTGAAAGGTAAAAAGATAAGCAACACACTCAAGGTTTTTCAAACCTTAATTTCTTAACAATCACGTGGAAATCTAAAAGTGCTTCTAAATACAACCTAAGTTTTTATACACTTTTCCCTCCATTGGCCTTTGTCCTCAACTCAAAAACTTCAAATTGTAACTTCTAAGCTGACATAGGAATAGAGTTATCGAGGAAGACTTGATTTGTACAACTACCAAAAATTAGTTATAACTATTTCTACTCGACATTTTTCATGTTGAAACTAAGGCCATGTTTGGCACAATTTTTATATGAAAGTAGTTTTGCATTTCAATTTAATTATTTTTGTGGAAGGTATTGGATCTTGGAAGTCATTTTTATAACATTTTACTTCTATTTTAGTTTTCAACCAAAAGCTACAAGAGTGAAGCTTCCAAGATTGAAAAAAAAGTGAGGCTTTTATGAAAAAGTTGACTTTTGTAACAAACTAAAATTAGTTATAGTCTCTCTCTCTCACCTCATCCTATATGAGAAGTAAAAGCCAAAAGTGACTTTCAAAGAGAAGTTTTGTCAAACACACCCTAAAAATCAAATGGCTTCCAACTAAAGTCTTGTTTAGTCTAACTTCTACTTGTACCTTCAACCTAATAACCTTGAGGGAGGAAGAAACTAGATCTTGGAGCTTCCAATCAAAAGCTTCAAATTTGAGTTTCTTGGATTGAGATAAAAGAAATTATTAACAAAGCTTTGACCTTATAAGGTGGTGTAGCTCAGTTACTCAATATTTCTCATGTTAAAAACAAAATCTTAAAGTAGCTCGTAACTAGGAGTTTCGTCAACCACACTTTGAACATGTTGCATGGTAACCACTATTGTCTTCTACTTCAAACACAAAGATGCTAGTTAAAAATAATTATACTAATTTTGGATAGTCACATAAGTTGAATCTTTTCTAATAACTCCACTTTTTCCTCAATCTAAATATGCTCCAATTTATAGGTTTTGATTGCAAGTCAAGAAAAGGATCAAAACACTATGCAAATAACTTTCAACACTTGGGTTTTTTTCCATAGAAAAAAAACTAGGTGGAGTCTCAATCGTACCCCAATTAGAAGCCTAAGCATGGCCTTCGTCCAAAGTGTAGTTTACCATGTTGTAGAATATTATAACATTCTAATTTTTTAAGTTATTAATTTAAAATTTAATATTTTTCAAATTTCAAAATGGAGAAGGCCTTGTTTGGATGGCTGTAAAATGCTCAAAATTTATGAATTTTAGTCTTCAATAATGGTGGATCGAAATTGGTGATCCGATGAGAGAAGCGTTAGGAGACTATCAAGATTTCAAACCTAACAATTTATAGCACTTGAGACAAAGAAAATATTACAAAATACCTCTTTGAGTAGCTTGCAATATTTTATAATATATCAAACAAACCCTAAGTGGATTCTCATTTAGCATTGTACTATAAATATTGCAAATACATATAAGACATCAATATTTGATGAGGCCGGATGGGTTGCCACCCGATTAAGGCCATTGGATCACTTGTATCCAACGGTTATAGTGCGATGGGAGCGTTAGATGCGCGGCAGCTGGCTTCTGGCTTCCCCACTCTCCGCAACATATTTTAACCTACCCCCAGCCTCCGCTCTTGCAACAATCCACCACGAAGGAACGCATCAAATCTGAAACGATCCAAATTACAAAGCAGGGGTAGGCCCTCTTAGCATACACATGGTGTGGGAAGAGGAAGAAGGCAAGAAGCGGGCCAACTCCTGCCCCAGCTCAAGAGCTACGTCGCTGAAGACAATTCTTAAAAAAAAAAAAAAAAAAAAAAAAAAAAAAGAACTCTGCAGCGAGTCCGCGTCGCCGGCTTCTTCGGTTTCACCCTTGTGTTTCTATCCCTTCCCTCCATGGCATACGCCCCCAAGAACTCCTCTTGGAGGGCGCTTTACTTGTGGATCTCGGCGCTGGCATTGCTATCCTCGTCTGGCTCTTGGTGCGCGAGTCTCCCAACTGTCCGCTCGTGCGCGGCCGAAGAGATGAAACCATCGAGGTCCTCAAAGACATAGTCGCCTCGAGTGGGAAGGACGTTCGCAGCTTCTCAGGTTAAATTGGACGCCGAGTTCGCACTCCAAGAAGAGTGGAACCAAGGCGTTAGCAATGTACTCCTCCGTGGGGGCGCTAGGGGGGAAGAGGTGGACGCTGCGACGGCTGGTGGCGTCTGTCGGCATCGGGATGGTGTACTACGGGCGGGATGCCGCTGGCGCTTGGGATGCTAGGGTCGAACCTCTACATCAACGTGGCCCTTAGTGCCCAGTCCGAGCTCCCATCGTCGGTTGCCATGCACCTTCTTCCTTGGGCGGGTGATCGTTGAACAGGCGCAGCGCCATGCTGGGGTTTGTGCTGGCCAGCAGTGCCTGCAGCGTGGTGTGCATGTTCGTGGAGGGGGGTGGGGTTGAGGAGGGGGTGGAGGTGGCGTCCTCCTTCTGCACCTGCATGGCACTGAACATGCATGGTGCTCATCTATGTGCTGGAGCTTTTCCCGACCAGCGTGAGGAACTCGGCACTCTCGGTGGTGAGGGCCTTGTGTTAAGAATAGAAGAATCAGGAGGAAGAGAGGTAGAAGAAGAAGAAGTTGGGAGAAGATGGGGTGCAACTAGTGTGGCCCGTCACTGTGTACCATATATAAATGAGGTAACAACCAATTCGTTACGTAGAGACTAGTGCTATAACAGAATCACAGCGTAGAGCACTGGTAGTAGGAGAATGTTCCCAGTTGGTTATGATATGAGTGCGTCTGGCATACATGAATCAAAATAGAAACAGAAACAGACAGAGGAACCAAGTCAGCCACGCATTTCCAATTCGCACATTCTACACATACTCCTCCAACGGTCACTAACGGTAATACGGGTCAAGACTTAAAGACTCCCCCTCTCCAGCAGGAGAGTGGAGATAACGAATCAGCTTGGAGTTGAGACGTGCTATTGCTCGATACTCTGCCTCAGCTGAAGACCGTGAAACAATGTGTTACTTCTTCGATCACCAGGAAATTGGACTGGTGCCAAGAAATGCTACGTATCCAGTGACAGAACGTCGTGTTAGTGGGTAGGACGTCCAATCTGCATCAGTATAAATGGAGAGTTTTAACGTACTGGATGAGCTGAAAAAGATCCCAGTTCCAGGGGCTGACTTAATATAGAGAACAATGCATAATGCAGGTGATCCTCTGTGGGTGAATTCATGAATTGATTCAACAAATTCACAGCATATGTGATATCTGGCCGAGTAATGGTGAGATACAGTAGGCGACCAATGAGCCGACGATATGAAGAGGGATCTGATAAAGAGGCACTCTTGCTGAGATGCAGATTATGCCCAGTCTCAAGAGGAGTCGTAGCAGGTTTAGCACCAAGAAGCCCAGTGCCAGACTAAATGTCAAGGGCATACTTTCGTTGATTGAGGAAAATTCCTTTATTGTGATCAGGCAAGCTCGAGCCCAAGAAGTTATTCAGGAGCTCCCATATCCTTAAGATGAAATTGCATGTTGAGGAATCTTTTGAGAAGAGTAATGAAGAGGACATCATCACCAGTGACTAAGATGTCACCTACATATATGAGAAAGACAGTAAGAAGATCTCCTCGTTGTGTAGTGAATAAAGAATAATCTGATTTGGATTGAATAGAACCAGCAGCAAGTAAAGCAACTGTTAATTTCTGAAACCAGTTTCTACTAGCTTGTTTGAGCCCATATAATGACTTAAGCAGACGGCACACAGAATTCTCCCCCTGTCGATGCATACCAGGTGGTAGTTTCATCTAAACTTCTTCATTCGAATCCCCATGAAGAAAGCATTATTAACATCCAGTTAGTGAAGGTCCCAGTGTCGAATAGCTGCAAGGGCCAAGAGACATCGAACTATAACAATTTTGGTTACAGGGGCGAATGTCTCATCGTAATCAACTCTTTTTGTTTGGGTGTATCCCTTTCCTACTAGGCGGGCCTTATATTGAGCTATGGAGCCATCGGTGCTATACTTGATTTTGTACACCATTTGCAGCCAACGGCATTCTTACCTGGAGGCAATGTGGTAAGTTTCCATGTATGATTGAGTTGAAGGGCTTGCAGTTCAGCTTCCATAGCAGCTAGCCATTGTAGGGAAACATAGGCCTCAGCATATGAAGAAGGTTCATGATGCATGGTAATAGAGGACAAAAGTGTTAAGGGGGAGAAGAAAAATTAGAATAAGAAAGTGTATTGGATAAAGGATAATTTACCTGAGTAGGTGAATGGGTAGCAGCCATGATGTTTGTGACATAGCCTTGAGATATTTAGGTGGTTTGAGATGGCGAGTACGATGGACAATAGTAGGTATAACAGGCTCTGGTGATTGTGTATTTGTAGTGGGTGACTGTTTAGATGCATGTGTGGATGGTGTAGGGGAAGAATAAAGAGCTAAGTGAGGAACGATAGGTGGCTCAATAGTTGCAACATTAGAGAAAGGGTAGGTATTTTCATGAAATATGACATCTCTGCGAGTAAAGGATTCATGGGTATCCAGGTTGAACACCTTGTAGGCCTTCTGAGCAGGAGGATTCCCAATGAAGACACAACGGCAAGCTCTAGGATCAAACTTGTTAGAAATCAAGTGACTAGTGGAGGTGAAGCAGAGGCATCCAAAAACATAGAGGTTATCAAGTGCAGGTGGTGTGCCAAAAAGTTGTTCATAAGCTGTTCGACCATGGAGAATTTTAATAAGGTGTCGGTTGATAAGGTAGGCAGCTGTGAGAACAGTCTCCCCAAAAGGAAATGGATAAATGTGACTGAAATCGTAGAGTTCTAGCAATATCAAAAAATGCCTGTGTTTTCATTCAACAATGCCATTCTGTTGCGATGTGGAAACACAAGTATGTTGATGAATGATTCCCTATTCGATGAGGAAGTTTTGAAACTATGAATTGAAAATTTCAGAACCATTATCGGTTCGAATATATTTGATTGGATAATTAAACTGTTTTCCCACATAGGCATGGAAGGCATAAAAGCAAGAGAAAGCTTGTGCCTTGAAACGTATCAAATATACCTAAGTAAATCTACTGCAATCATCAACAATTATGAGAAAATAACAAGCCCGTGTCCGACTTTCATTAGCATAAGGTCCCTATGCCCAGGAGACAACAGATAGGCCGTAGGGCAATGCAGGGAGAGAGTACTTTGGTTGGTTTCTCTGTTGCAGGAGAGTAGGGGAGCCAAAGAATCCAGATTCTCCAAGTGCAGGTGAGGATGGGACTAGATAAGTGCAGAGTGAGGAAAATTTAAAAAGGGAGCCTCATGTGAAACTCTTTCCAATCCCCATGAGGGGTTTTCATGCAAAACTCCCTTCCCACCTTTGCACTTACCTAATTCCCTCCTCACCTGCACTTACTAGAACCAGATTCGAAGCCAAAACCAGCCACGAGTCCGCTTCTAATGCTCCAATAAGCAATTATGGTGCAACATAACTAATTCTTCTAATAAAATTAGAATTAGTCTTATTCTGAGAATAAGAGACCTTATTCTTCGCTTATTCTGCAAACAAAGTAGAGCCAGCATTGCCAGGAACAATTGGATATAGGCGATCCAATGGTCTTAACCGGGTGGCAGTATAAGATGCTGGCACTTAGGGCTGGCAATGAGCCGAGCTGAGCCGAGCTTTGGATGACTCAAGCTCGGCTCGAGTCAAAGAAAGTTGGCTCGAGCTTGGTTCGAGCTCCATCTGGGCTCGAGCTCGGCTCGCCCCGTTTTTGCCAGGCTCAAGCTCGAACCACACAAATCTGGACAGTCACACAACCACACCTATATGAGATGGGATATCCACTTCCACTTGATCTAATTTAAGGAATTAAAAAATATATATTCAATATATCGAGCCGGCTCACAAGCCCACGAGCCAAGCCACAATAAGCTTGAGCTCGGCTCATTAAGTCGTTCAAGCTTTAACCTAGGCTTGAGCATGGCTCGTTTGAGGATTCGAGTCGAGCCGAACCAAGCCGGAACCGAGCCGAGCCCGAGAGGCTCGCGAGCAGCTCGGCTCATTGCCAGCCCTACTAACACTGGTGGCAGCTGATCTTGCCTCTCGTATTTGGCTATTTGAATACTCAACAAGAAACAAAATTTGTTTTAGATAAACAATAATAAAGAAACATTATATTTAGATTACAAATCTCTAACTAAATTGTGATAGAGTGACAGATAGTTTTATCAATATAAAACTCATGTTAATTGAGCAACATTTATATATATATATATATATATATATATATATATATATATATATATATATATATATATATATATATATATATATATATATTTGCTGCAATGTCCCTGCTGCTGCATGTAAGAGCATTGCAGTGGGATAATTTTTTTTTAAAAAAAAATTAGGTTGGCCCCGTAGTGCTTGAGACATCTGTAGAGTACAATGCCTGATCAGACATACCAAAAAAATCTAAAAAATAAAAAATTGCCATGCATTTTTTACTGTTCATTGGACTCAATTTTTGATTTTTTCAGATTTTTTGGCGTCGTCCGATCAGGCATTTTACTGTACGAATGCCTAAGACACCTCTGGGACGACCTAAAAAAATTCAAATATTTTTTTTACCCACTGCAATGCCCCTGAATTGCAGCTTAATAATATGTATTATTAAGCTGCAATGCTCCTACGTGCTGCACCGCATGGGTATTGCAGTGGGTAAAATGTAACTTACTTTACCTCACTTCCAATAGTTTCGTTGTGCGAAATTTTTTAAAACGTTAGAAATCACCTCCTTAAAAGAGCTCGAAAAGAACCGACGTGACTTCTTAAGAAAACATTCCGAAGACACTTCCATGTAACTCACCTCCCTCTATTTAATGTAAACACTACTTCTTTCTTAATACCTATATGTAACCAAACCATCAAAATTAGCTTTACGCAAGTCAGTCGTATGCAACCAAATAATAGAACTGACTTACAGGTAGGTCACTTTCATGGACTCACCTCCAATGTAAGTGAGCTACCTTCACTCAACCAAAGGCAGAGGAAGCATTCCAAAGCTAACTTCACTCAACCAAAGGCAGAGGAAGCATTCCAAAGCTAACTACTGGGAAGTTGTTGCTTATAACCAACTTAAGAGGCCAAAAATTGTTAAAACAGAACTTTCGTAAGAAACTTTTCAAATAAGACAAAATTATAAAAAAAACTGCCATTTCGAGTAAATGGCTTTTCTATGTACCGGATCCAGATGTTTATTTTCCTCCCAAGGGAACATGTTTATTTTCCTCCCAAGGGATCCAGATGTTTATTTTCCTCCCGAGGGAACATAAGAGCTATACACGAGTAGAAATATACAGAAGATAAACATGCTAAATTAACATTAAAGCTCTAGATTTTATTCAACTTCAAATATAATAAAGTTTAGCACTTCCAGTTGAAATCTCACCAAGGCAACAATGTTTGATACTAAACAGTTTTGAAGCCTTGTGTCAAACTGCAATTTGCATGTGTTGCAGTGAATTGTAATATCAACAGATAAAAAGGCTGACGCCTACCCCAAATTCAACTCAAAGACCCAAACTGGAAAATAATAATACGAAGTTCCCTACTGTACAACTAAGTATTGGTACTAACCATACAACCATGGCGGAGAAAAAAATCCTGCATCTTCACAGGGAGAAAACCCGATTGCCACACCACTTTTCGCAGCAAAGGTCTTGAGAACACAATCCAACTCAACAGATTGACATTGAGATTTTGAGCGCCCATATACAGCTGCTGCAGCCTCTTGCATTCCCTAACCACTTCTTTCACACCCTTCTCTGTCAGCCTTGAACATCCATTCAAATCCAGTTGCAAAAGCCTTCCGCAACTTACTGCAATCGACAATAGTGCTTCATCTTCCAAACCAGACCCTCCTGCCTGCAAAGATTCCAATTTTGGAAAACCCAAGCCAGTCCCAAGATTCTTTACTTTAGTGCATCCGTTCACAATAAGACCTGTGATCTCATGGCACGTCTCCCCAATCTTTCCAATTCCTTCCCCTGTCACTTCCCAGCAGAGTCTTACATCAAGAAACTCCAACTGAGGGCATACTAGTGCAATATGCTGGACCGTGTTGTCATCCAGACTCGTATTTTCGGCAAGATCTAGATGCCTAATTCTCCGATTTGGGCATAAATCTGCCGGCAAGGGGCCTCCACCCAGCTTAGTCTTCCTCATCTCAATCTTCTCAATGCAAACACAATTCTTCAAAATGCTGAAGAAGGTGATGTCACCCAAGTCGTAACAACGACTGAGATCGATCGAATTCAGAGCACCGAGATAGGGGAGGACGGCAACCATCATTTCATCAGAGATCAAACACAACCCGACAAGAGCCAAGCGGCGGAGAGACCTCCCAAACGCCCGCAGAGCCGCCGACAAGCCGGCAAAGGACCAACCCGAGCACTCCGACAGTGAGAACTCCAGCAGTGGAAGGCCCGCCTCCGCAATTGAAACCAGCAGCTCATCGGGAACCACCATGCGGGCGAAGCCGAGGCGGCGCAGGGCCGTCGCCTGGAAGAACAAGCCCCCCTGGCCGCCCAGAGAGAAAGCGGTCATCTTGTTCACCGAAACCGATGTGAGATTCCGGCACCGGCGAAGGGCGAATTCGATCCCGGTCCCTTTCATGAAGGTGCAATCGTGGGCCACGATCTCGGCGAGCAAGGGGCAGTTGGAGGCGAGAGAGACCAGGGCGTTGTCGGAGAGGAAATGGTTACCAGAGAGGCGGATCGAGCGCAGGCCGCGGAGATTGGAGGCCAGCGCCGCGATAGCGTCGTCGGTGACCATCTGGCGGAGGGGGCACGTGTGGTCGATATCTTCCTGCGGGTGGCTGATGTCGAGCTCCTCCAGATTGGGGAATAACCTGGCGATGGCCAGCACGTCCTCGTTCTCCAGGAGGAGGAACCGGGCCAGGATCAGGGCTCTGAGTCGGGGCCCCACCCGGCCGCCCAGCTCCTCCATGGCCGACCTCGGGAGCCACTGCCGCAGCCCAGAGAGGTCGAGGACCTCGATCTGGAGATCCGATCGGGAGACCTCCCGGACGAGGTGGCCCAGGTCGCCGGGGAAGTCGCGGATGGCGATCCGCCGAAGGTTGGGGAAGCGGCGGAAGAGGCGGGGGAGAGCGCCGCCTGGACAGGGGGCGAGGGCCGTGCTGGCGGTGATGGTGAGGCCGGATCGGAGGCGGTTGGTGAGGGCGAGGAAGTGGCGGCAGACGAGGGAGAGGGGCTCCATGCGGCGCTCGTCGCCGAGGCGGCGGAAGACGAGCTCCCAGAGGTCCTCCGGGAGATCCATCGAGGCGTCTCCCATCTCCTCCAACACCTCCAGCGCTCTCTCTCTCTCTCTCTCTCTCTCTCTCTCTCTCTTCTTCTTCTTCTCCGGCACCGGCGGGGTCTGCTGCAACGCTGCCGCTGCCGAAGTGGCTGGTTAAATAAGCGGAGCCAGGAGAGGAAGAGGTTAGCAGATCCGATAATTCGTGTTTCCTCTTTTGAATTTTTGAATTGGACTGTTCAATTATTTGACCTTTCTCAGATTCGGTGGGATTAAAAAATCTTTTATATATACATAGTTATTAGAATACGATTTGCGTGTGTCACTCTTACATCTAGATCTTATGCGTAACCGTCCTTTTTGTTTGCAGAAAGGCCACTAAAATGTGAGCGAAAAGATTATTTTTTATTCGAAAAGATTATTTTTTGATTTTGTATGTACTATTAGTGTTCTTAATAAGATACACTCGAATATTACGTATTTGCGTTATAATAATATTGAGAAAATGAGACCATTGATCAATGACCGAAATTTTGATACTATGCAAAATTATTAGTTGGAAGGTACTTTTGATTTTCGATATAGAAAGCGATGATATGGACCGGTCGTAATTAACTTTGGATAGTTACATAAATTGAGTCTTTCTTGATAATTTTATTCTAATTTAAAATTTTCCTTGAAATTAAAAATAATAATAATAAAAAGACTTTTATTAGGCCTAGTGTGCTTTTACTTGGACTCTGGAGAGGGACACTAAAGTGAACCGAGTAAGGAGAAAGCAGATCCGCTTCACCTATCTTATCCCTCTCTCCATCTCTGATTACTTGTCCAGGAAACCAAAATAGACGAGGTCAAGGAAGAGAGAGGCAGATCCGATAATTCCTACCGGTAGATGTGAAGGGGAGTGTTAACGGGACAACAACCGCCTCATCTGCTTCGTGTTTGAATTTTAAAATTGGATTGCTCCATTGCATGACCTCTGTGGTACTGGCATGGTTACATAGAGGTGTTGTTATAAATAGAAAACTAGTCGCGGATAGACACAGAAATAGATATTTTTATTTTTATGTAAATATTAAAAATAAAAATAGAAAATGCACTTTTTTCATTTTTTATCTATTTTTCATTTGAGAATAAGAAACGAAAATAGGGACAGAAATACCCATTCCCCTTGCCCCTCACGCGTATCGATCCTAGCAAGTCACGCATACGGTGATGCCCATATTACAAGTCACATACAATGTACGTTACCATCCATGGTTTGTTATATAGCACATATAATGTGTTGTCTATCACACTAACGCCCGTGACAGACGCGTCACGCTAAGATAATGTCCCTAGTGTTGTTTGGTATCACATTAGATGAAATTCAGAGGGAAGAACTTAGCCTCTTTTATGGAAGTACTATCTTTTAGTAAATCTAAGTACTCTCTCTCTCTCTCTCTCTCTCTCTCTCTCTCTCTCTCTCTCTCTCTCTCTCTCTCTCTCTCGCATGATGTCAAGGCATAACTTAGAAAACGTCGAGTTATCGACAAAGCCATGTGGCACCTTAGTGGCGGAAGCACATATCGAGACTAGCTTAAATTTTTCACTTTGCATTAGAGTTTCATAGCGCGCAGATGCTCGGCTCGCAGGTCTCACATAAATCTTTATGGAGAGGTTCGTCATTCCTCACTCGGGCATCCACGTAGGCTGCACATATGCGGGAAGAGTCGTCGCTCGAGATTGACTGGTGTTTCGCTCATACACACCGCCCTCGGTATCCTCACTTCAACTGAAGTTCCACACAGTGCCTATCGGCTCTACATCCATACACTTTGCCTAGGCACCCATACTTCAGTCAAGCGAACTTTCACTCGGGGCATACTGGCTATCTACGTTGTGCCTCGCTTAGACACCCTCGCTTAATCAGGCGGACGTTCGCTCAGGGCCTGCCAACTATGTGCATTACGACTCTCCTAGGCACATTCGCTTGGTTAGACAAACCTTCACTCGAGGCTTGCCGGTTATGTGCCTTTGCCTAGGCTCCTTCGCTCCGATCATCTCCAAGCTAGCCAACCCTCGCCTATTGGCCTTGCGAGAGGGGTTAAGGCATAACATAAGACTTGCCCACCTAGTTACGTCAAAAGGCCTTAACTTGGTTAACACTTAAACCACTAAGCACCACCCCCTTGACGGGGTTGTGTCGGAGCACAGGCCACCATCACCCTTCATGCACAACTTAGCTGGATATAGGGTCCTTCGCCTTTGCATGAGTCCAGTTCAATGGTGCACTGGAGTTCAAGGCCTCTACCGCCTTCACTGGACTTTGCATTGTGCGAATGGGTCTCCCTTGCTGCATCAAGCTTGTTTCATGGGCCAACTGATATTCAAGGCCATTGCCGCCTTGTAGGAGATGAGCACAGACAAGTTGAACTAATACCGAACCTTCATTGAAGCATATAAGACATGTGCCCAGTCCTACGCATATTAGGGGAAGAAACGGCCACTTAGAGGGGACTGTTGCCTTCGCTAGCCGGCACAACATAACCTACTATACGGTCACCCCAAGTGACAACCACTCTTAGCGAGCCCCTCGCACCTAGCATGGCTCTTCGCCGATGCTAAGCTTGGTTTCTTCCACAATCGGAACTTACTGGCACGGTAGGTCATACCTAATTACGGTGGTCACACAATCAAAGTGTGACTGAAGGGAACTGGACGGGCAAAGTTGGAACTACCCGTCGAACATAGTCCAACTCCATCTTTAATCCACAACTTAATAGACTTCACCAACCATACTGTCCATTTCAGCATCCCCTGAGTAGTTAAGGTTTAGTGAAAAATCTAAATCACGATTTCGTCATGACAATGGGGACACAGTTGACCATGTTCACGCAAGCTGCCATGTGCATGGCCACAGACAACATCGCACTATGTGGCCAATACAAAAATGATGAGACTAGAATTTCCACTATGACAATAGTTTATATAAAAAAGTCAAATTTTTTTATGGACTTATAAGAGCTTTGAAAAGCTGGGTCGAGTACACATTACATGGTATTGTACATTATTAGGAGGTACCTAGTTATGCTTTGGAACATGTCCACCGTCAGAGATGATGGATATGTTTTCTAAGAATCTGGATGACTTTGAACATGTTTCCAAACAAAAACTTATCAGTTTATATATTTTATTTTTTATAAATTATGAACCCTAAAAACTGAGTTGTCAGTTGACTTAAAATACACATTTTGATCTCATAAGCACATAGAGATTTTCTCACCATCTACAAAAATAAAAATAGAAAAATCAAGAAGAAAAGAAGACCTATCAAAGAATCAATTCAAATAAGACCTCTATGTATTTTAAAATGCAGCCCAAAATAGAGACGACGAGCTTTATGAAAACATGTCAAGAAGCAATAGCACTTGAAGGGGGAAAATAACGGGCCTAACGTGAAGCAGCCCATGATGATGACGAAACCTAGACACCCACTAAAAAGGGTCTACATCAATCAAGGCCCACATTTCTTATGCAGTAGACTTCTAAAAGCTCAATAGCCCATGAACATCCAAAACCTCGGAACAAAGCGAAAGTCCAAGTTGATCTAAAGCCCTCGGGAGTTTACTACTAGTGTTCCTCAGGACTTCCTACTTCCTTCCAAGGACGAAAATCCACTTCCCTCGACTTCCAAGCCACTATGTGGTAGCATAAGATCAGACATCCTCATTAGGTCCTAAGGGTGATAAGACATGAGGGGATAGAGTGTGTATAAGCATATTCATGTTCATATGTACTTATGCATGCATATGATATTTAAATTAAAACTTATTTAAAACATAGATGATATAATTGAAGTATATTAAATGATAATATATAAATAAAGATCTTAAAGAGATATCTATTATTTATTTAAGAATTTAAAGTAGAATGTCAGACATGAGTGTTTGAATGTCACAGTATGTCTAAGTATCTAGCATGACTTTTTAATACAAATAAAAATGTCTATCAAATCATAAGATATTAGAAAAAAAATTTAATTGAAAGTCAATCTTGACTTTCACCTTAAATATGGAAAAACATAAGAAGGAATAATTAGAACTAATTTTAGATAGTAATGCAATCTTTGTTGGTAGCTTTATTTTTATTATAATATATGGACTTCTAATTTGACGTTTTTGCTTGGAAGCTCAAAACTAATAGAAAAGATTGTAACAATAACTTTCAAAGCCTAGTGCTGTGTTGGGAAAACAAGTGGAATTGTAAAAAGCTAGAAGTGTTTTCAATTCAAGATATCGAACTAACTTTGACATTAAGATTTTCTAGAGTATTACGTCTTTTACATAGGCACGTTAACTTTTCAGCAACGGTCTTCTAGCTGCTGTGCCAAGGAACAACCGAAAAATGTAAATTTTCGTGCAAAAATGCAAAAAGGTTTGATTTAAAGGATCTTCTTTAGTACACTTGGCCTAGGGAATCATGACTTTGCTCCCATAATGTTCTTAGGCATCGAGATCCTCTAAATCTCTTCTTTCTTCTTCTTCGAACACATGGAAGATGAGATGTATTTATACTTTCTTCTTATAAGGTAGATGATTTATTCATTCTCCTTTTTATGTGTCTAAAGACATACAAAGATCTAAAAAAAGAGATTCAGAAAATATCTTTTTGCTCTGTAACGGCGAACAAAGATGATGTATGGACTATCAGAGCAAGATGAAAATTTTTAAATAATATATTTTCAAAAATTGCTTAACATTTTAGTCACAGTATAACATTCTTGATGCGTTTGGAGACACTTAGGCTGTTTTCAAGTTTATCTTTTAATCCAAAGAATACTAAGCGAGTGTAATTATAGTTAATTTTAGATCGTTAAAAGAATTAAAGGACTCTAATAACCTTTTTTTTATTTAGAAAGTGGTAACAGACGAAGCATCTCAAATAAGAGTCGAAACCTACATAAGTTAAAAGTTAACTTTTATTCAAAAGTTATACCAAATACGACCTTAAGAAACCCTCATAACAGTGAGGCACAAGGAAAAAATACAGGTTAATTATTGCATAAGGAACGAAGAGGGGAAAAGAGTTAACGCGTCTCACAGGTAGGAAGGAACATAATAGATGGAGGACTAGAACTTTGTATGCGTATTCAAAGTACGAACTCTTATTCAGCACTTTGGGTATCAAACTTAAGCTCATTTCTTGTTTGAGAAATACTTACCGTACCCGCAAGGTGCAATGCACCTTTAAGGTGTAATACTATTATGCCATCTAATTTAGAAACGTCACCTAATTCCACCACATGCCTTCTTACAACATCATAATGACATTTGACGCGCACTAATGTTAGTGCGCATAGCTCTTTGTTAAAGAATTTTTTTAATTTTTTGTCATAAATTTTAAAGAGCATGTAAACGTTTTTGAGAGCATGTACACACTCTCAGAGCATGCACAGTTTGAAGAACACGCATGCTCTCCAAGTTTGTATATGCTCTTGAGAGCATGTATCTGTTCCCGGAAGCATATGCTCTCTAGAGCGTGTATATGACTTCTAGAACGTCTACATATCATTTAAAGTGCGTATATCCTTTCAAAATTCAAGACAAAAAAATAAAAAAATTTCCTTTTACAGGAGGCATGTGCGCTGACGTCAGTGCACATCAGGTGTCATTATGGTGCTGTAGAAGGACATGTGGGGGGGAGGTGGCTTGTGACATTTTGGGGTTGGAGGGTGCAATAGTATAGCACCCTATGGGGCGCAGCAAATATTTTTCTTCTCTTTTGGGTTAAACTTGGACCACAATTTTAGGATTGACCTTCTTAATGGGTTAGGTTAGATTTTGTCAAGTCCGAGCATCAACAAATATTAAATAAATATAAAGAATCGCAATTAAACTTGTGTAATATATGTAATGTTTATCTTGACAATATTATTTATTTATGTATATATGTAATACAATTAATGCATTTGTTTATGTCGGGTATGAATATTACATTAATAATCTAATTAAAGTTTTTAAATTAAAAAAGTGCTCTTGTATGTACTTAAAGAATCCAATGAAAAATTACCTAGTAGAATTCATATATCTAAGACACCTTCAACGTCATCATATTCATCATTATCCGTTATAACTTTTAAATTCTAGTTTATCAATATTTGATCTAGGTGCTACATTGGGTCTTAAGTTTTTTAGAAGATGTGATATTTAGACATTTAAGTTAAACTTAAAAGGGCAACATACATATGATATTTGAATGTTTTTCTTTTTCTAATGCGTAACATGATGATCTTGAAGGTTTCACTTCTTACTTGATGACGAGATTAACATAAAATATTAAAATATTGACACTAATTTATTTTGCGTTGACAGCTACCTTTTTAAATAAGAGAATCGAGAAGCTAATGCTTCTCGAGTCTAAAACTTGATTTATTTTATGTTTGAGCTTAGACTTAGGTATAGAGAAATAGGTTTGTCGTGGGCTCGGGCATGACTTTTTTGGTGGACTTGGGCAATCCATTTGGTGAAAATTAGAGTTCAGATTTAGCATATTTATATTCTAAATCCAAAAAATAATGTTTTTTTTTTAATTAAAACATTGAGAATCGATTCAAAAAAATCTAAATTTTGGTTCATGTTAAAAAAAAGCATCTTTTTATATTTTCCCCGTATCCTTCTGTAAACAGGATAGGAGAAAAATTTTCAGATTCACATTTATTCCTCCCTATCATTTTTCACTTTTTACCCTTAACAAAAGTTATTCATGTGAGGGAATGAAGGGTATATTCATCTTTTGATGTAGTCCCAAATCTAACTTTTTCTACTTATTTCAAATAAAATTTTTAAAAGTAAGAGATTTTTCTCAAATTTAGATACTTGAGTCGATGGGATGACACTTTTCAAAATTTAAATTCTTCAAAAGTTTATAAGGACTTTTTCGATATCGATTCCTATAAATACAATGAATTCAGAATAAATTTATATATTTTGCATATTTTGATATTAGTCTCTATAAAATTTAGAAATAAATCCTTCCAATTAAGAATCGTTTAAAAGAATCAAATATTCATAGAATATTTTTCAAGTTAATGTTAAAACAGACGAAAATATTTGAAATGACTCCACAAATAAAAAAACGTGTCCCAATAAATAGTAAAAAGTGACATTAATGGATCAAGCATAATAATATTTTTTTATTTGTCAGATTTTTTGAATCGTCTAATCGGAGATCGAATGATATGAACATGTCAAATGTATTTGAGCGACCTAAAAAAATTTACTTTTTTTACTTTGAATGCACTAGCAACGGTATAGTACCGGTTGTCGGTGCTACAACTAAAACTCAAAATCTAAACAATAGTATAAGTGATTTTTCTAGAGTGAGTTAAACTTAAACTTATGTTTAATTATGGTAGAGTTAAGAAAAATTGATAGAAACAAATAATGAGAATTAAAAATTAAAAATTTCATATTTATAAAGACTAATATCAAAACATGTAAGGTACATGGACTTATTTTGAATTCACTATATTTATAAGAATCGGTATCCAAAACACCGAATTTATACTTTAAAAAATATTCCAAAATAAGGCCTTAGACTTTGCTAAGGGCGACCCAAACTCGGCTCATTGACACCACCAGTGGAGGACAAATTAAATATATATATATATATATATATATAGTGTGGACTATTTAGAAATTTTTAGAGTGTCCAAAGAAAGCACAAGTGTTTGGCATGTCAAATAAGCTTGAGATTCACCATGATCTGTTTGAAGACTGCAGGCCGTCCTTGTCACCGATGTGAAAATATGTGAAGAAGGGATTGAAATTTTTTACTTTATATTCTCTACATTATTTGTGTGAGTACTTAAAATTTTGTGTACCTTTCCTGAAGTATTATCTTTAAAATGCAGATACTACAATTTATGTTTTAATTGATCCAATTCGAGAGATGCTAGCGAAATGACGCTTGAGCAGAGCTCTCGGTCCTGGGTAAAGGGGATGAATCGGACCATGACTGGGCAACAAGCAAATTGGAGCTGAGCAAATTAGGTGAACCGGACGAACATACTCGAACAAAATTAATGATGAAGAAGAACCAGGCACCAGACATTGCTCTTCATCATTGTTTATAACCAATTGCAAAATATTACAATGTTTATAAAATAAATATAAGCATATGAAAAGATTTAAACATGGCATGAAAGCTCATATAGGTGCTGCCGTCCACCTCATGTGTGTTATTATGGAAGATCTCTTTATTTACATATATACATGTACAGCACTATCTTCCAACAAAATTCCATAGAGAGGCATTGCAACTTGACTTTTTTTTTGGATCAGTGGCACAGTGCCAGGTATATATAGGTATTTATAAGTGACCAGGGATCGTTCCCGAGATATCTTCTAAAGTTGGAGATAGTTTCGCACCAATTGAGAAGTCCGCCTAATTAGACGAGAATTTCAGGTCCGCTTGATTATCCGGAAAAATAATTCCACAGACCAAGAGATAAAAATCTCAATAACACTATAGGCTGCATAGTTGAGAAGTTTTTAGACTCCAACCAAGATCGAATCTAAGTACCTCCCAATTGAGAGCAAGTGGTGAGCAATTGTCGTAGGCAACTGGTTCGGCATTGCAACTTGACGTCATTGGGATCCAATATCAGCAACAATAATGATGCGGCCTATAGGTTTAATGGTTGAGATGGATAATTATCTCAATTATATCATTCCATGAAGTGCATACTAGAGTAAGGTGACTGATATCAGCTTATCAATAGGATCATTTTCTCTCACATGGATTCAAATTAAGAATGCAAATTAGTCGGATTTAATGTAGATCTATAAATTAATAGTCTGTTGAATAATTAAATTATTATTATAGTATATATATTAGATTTAGAAGAAATTTACTTAGAAGAGATTTATACATGTTGCCTTATCCCCTATATATATATATATATATATATGTGTGTATATACATATATTGATATTAATTAAAAAAAATCGTCTATTAATTGACCTATAACTAATAATTTATGGAATTATAAAATTATGCATTACCATTTACATCCCAAGAGCCAATGCGATTCTGCGAGGCCTTGAAACCGTGGGCAGACTCCTCAGTTTGTCAGATACCCAAAAGAGTACGAGGAACAAAACCACAACAGCGTCAGCTGCGGCTGCTTCCGCCGCGCAGCTCCTCGCCGAGCAGGCGCGAGAGGGACGCCGCCACCCAGGACACCCTCCTCCCCCGGCGCCAGGGCAGCAGCCTCGCCCTGCACAGCGGGCAGGTAAGCCGCCCCTGGTCGACCCACCTGTCGATGCAGCCCCGGTGGAAGGCGTGGCGGCAGTTGCCGAGCTCCCTCACCTCGTCCCGCGCCGCCAGCCCGCAGAGGCACACCGCGCAGACGGGCTCCTGCTCCTCCTCCGCCTCCACCGCCTCGCCGGCTCGCCCGGCGGCCGACCTCGCTGCAAGCTTTCCGAACTGGACCACCCGGAGGCGACGCTTGATCGACGCCGGTGCCGGCGCGGGAAGCGGCAGCCCCGGGAGGTCCGCGGCAGAGAGGCGGTAGGCGTGGTCGCCCTCGGGGGCTGGCGGCTGTACGACAGGGTGGACCTCCTCTGGAAAGTACAGCCCGAGGTAGAAGAAGGGGGTGGAGAGCAACAGTTTTATCCTGTCGAGCAGCAGCACCAGGACTACCAGAGGTTTGGGCCATACAACGCAAGAACAGATGGAAGGGAACCCCATATGTGTGTGTGTGTGAGAGAGAGAGGAGGCTGAAACCTTCTAGGCTCTTAACACTATTGTTGCAGACAACAGACAGAGAAGATATGGTGAAGGAAGGCTCACACCTTCTAGGATCTTAATAACATGGTTGCACACACACAAGGCATACATATACGTATAAACAGGGTTACAAAGAGTTGGACCGATTTAGATCTTCTATGATTTGGTACGAGTTAAGTTAACTCGTGTCGACTCGTACAAGTCGCATGACTAAATCATATAGATTTGATCGAGTCATGTCGATTTGAATTCATCTTGATACCGTACAAATCATTTGAATCGACACGAGTCAATCCGGTACGGCAAATCCTACGTATAAAGAAAGAGAGAGAAGCCTAATGTTTTGAAGGCAAGTACCTTCTATGAGAGAGAGAGAGAGAGCTCTTGTGGCTCCTAATGATGGTTTTGGAACGAAATGGAGAAAGGGAGATGATAGGGTAGGTAATGGTGGGGAGATTTAGGGGGTGGTGGTGGGGGCACAGAGGTTGGTTGGAGAATTTATTCACGTACGGGAAGAGCCATGTGGCCGACGGAGATTTAATACTACCTCTACCCTTACACGACAAGCCGTTTCAAGGGTCCCCTCCACTTGGTTTATGTAGATAGCGAAATTTGCAAAGTAGCTCACAGATGTAACCAACGGGATTCGTTCAGATATTTAGCATTAATTACTACAAAGGAAGTCATGAAAGAGAAAGTAATATGTAAAAAGAAAAAAGTTGCTTGGCTATATATTCAACATTATTAAAGCATCTATAGACATATGAAAATAATTATATAATTAGACATCAATAATAAGACATATTCTTTTTTATTTTAAAAAGAAAATTATCAAAGAGGACGATGAAGTGCCTTCGGAAGGAAAAATAATAGAAATCAGCAAAGAAAAACTGATTTTGTTTAGTTGAAACGGGCAAAGTGGGGTGATAAAGAAAAGGTGATATGATAGCATATCTTATCTACATTTGAGTGCGTACAACAAGTTAGCGGTTCCTCAAATTCCTCCACAGGGAGAAATTAGGGTTATATTTTAAATGGACAGTCCAGCACACTTTGCGCAGTTGGACGCCACCTCCCCCGAGCGGGAGGTCCCGGGTTCGCATTGTCTTGTTGTCATGGGCAGGCGGTAACGTCTTAAATTTGTCGCCTATTTAAGCGGTAGGTTCGTCCCTTTGGACGGTTTGTGCTCCTCTCTTCATTAGGAGAAAATTTCTGCGCTAAAGTAGATTTGAACCCAATTCCTTTGAATATTTGAACCCAATTCCTTTGAATTAGAGCTTATGTACTCAACTACTGGACTACCATATCTAAAAATAATAATTTAAATGGATACGTAGAGAAGACATGATGTTCTCTCAAAAGTGGCTAGGACCACGAACACAGGGATGATAAAGTAAACACGACTAAAAAAAGATTAATTTGTGCACCATTTTGCAATAATAGCAAGTACTTTTATATTTTTATTTTGGTGTCTGCTGCATGAACCCATCTTCTTGCCCAACTTGCCTTGTGAGGAGGGGACAAATGGAGGAAGAAAGCTAAAGGGGGTCATGAGTGGTTAACCCACTTGGTTTGATTCTATAGATTAGAGGAAGCTATGGGATAGTGTTGGAATTTGTTTCTTTCTCTTTCTAATTATTTTGAGACAGACAAAGGTGGACGCAATGGAAAAGACCCCACCAGGCACCGGCCTCAATAATCAACCCACTAATGAAATAGAGCCACTTCTCATGACGTCCATAATTGGTCGCAACAAGAGACAAAGCAAAGTAGTGAGCAAGATAAGGACCTCTACATAAATCCATAGCTGTAAAATTATCAACTTAAGGGTTGTTTGTTTTAGTGTAAAATTTTGTAAATCATCGGTTTCAAAATCACTTGTTTTAAGTAGTGAGCAAGATAAGGACCTCTACATAAATCCATAGCTGTAAAATTATCAACTTAAGGGTTGTTTGTTTTACTGTAAAATTTTGTAAATCATCGGTTTCAAAATCACTTGTTTTAAAACAAGTGAAATTTTATTGTTTTAGAATCAGAAAATGTATGTTTGGTTGTTTGTAAAATAAAACAAGAAGGATGCTTCAATCTTTTTGTTTTGACTTACGGTGGATTTTTGCTGTAAACCAAAATAAGGGAATTTGACTGTCAAGTGGGCAGACAAGATCCAGACAAGAGTTCACTTTACATTGTTTTACATCATTCCAAACAATTGAAAAGACTGTAAAATGAAACAATTGCTTCAAATTACACTTACACTGTTTTACGTTAAAACAAACAACCCTTTAATGGAATATTAAAAATAACAAAATACAACAAATATAAAAGCAGAGATAGAGGTAGTTGTGGGCCTTCTGTATGAGCGGCCCAAGTTTTGACAGGTGTGGGCTTTCGGCCTGGGTGACACAACCTGTCAAAACTTGGGAGTTAGGGCACCTTCTTAAGTAGAGAGCTTTCTTATTTGGTTCAATCTAAAAAATAAACTGAATCTTCAGTCATGGCTTGGGTACAATTAGAAATAGACATATCTCTGTTCGATTCGAACTAAATCGAATCATGTAGCTAGGTTTGATTTGATTGTGAAGGTTTAGAAATTAGGCCAAATCAAATAAACTGAATTACATATAATTACAATGTGAAAATTTATAAATTTTGTGTAGAGTCTTGAATTGGAAATGTTTATTGTTCCTCTTAGAAAAATTAATTAGTAGTTTTCTTTCAATATATTC
This sequence comes from Zantedeschia hybrid cultivar, assembly GCA_030544215.1. Lineage (NCBI taxonomy): Eukaryota > Viridiplantae > Streptophyta > Magnoliopsida > Alismatales > Araceae > Zantedeschia > Zantedeschia hybrid cultivar. The sequence goes on from JARZZO010000011.1 coordinate 16,956,382, forward strand.
TAAAAAATGTATAATTTAAACGTAAGTTGAAAACTAAATAATTCATCTATTTAATTCTTTTGGTCCAGACAAAGTTTACTTTAATTCCTTTGATTAAATTTCAAACAGTAAATTTAATTAGGTCTGATTGATTGGAAATGCTCACAAAATCAAGGAAAAATTAATTGGACCATCCTATCAGAAGTCTGATATTATTTCAATCTCCCACTTGTTGCCGGCTATTCAATCCCTATTTTTCGTTTGAGATTATTTTTTAACCCTCTAGCTGTCATTTATTTTTTGTGTAACTTTCAATTTTATGCTTATCTTTTACTCGCTCTACAACTATATTACGTGAACACCTTATGTAATAAAGTAATAGTAACATGGTAATGTATGAACGACTAACATACTATATATATAGTAACATCTGAACTTGTTAAAAACTTTAATACGTTAATGTTACAGTACTACTACATTGTTTTATCGATCCATTTTTAAGCTTCATTGCAAAAATATTCTTTAGGAGTCTAGGACAAGAATGAACATATTTTCTATAGGTATAGATAATGTTTCTATAGGTATAGATAATGTTAACTGACTATTTTATTACCCTTCACTGATCATCTTATATGCGACACCCATCCCTACTCGTCTGTCACACTGTTATAAGATCACATTAGAGGATTGTATATATCCTCTCGGAGTATTTTGAGAGTTTAGTCACACCCGTCATATAATTAATGGAGCAATGGGTTATCTCATGTGCTGTAGGACGTGGACAAGTCCCATCACTAAAGATGCTTAGAATAGCCAATGGGGTTGGCAACAGCTCTGTGAAAGTGCCAACTTCTGTTACCCATCCACGACCTAAAGAACTTGTTCTTTCTTTATTCTCACGATGCGTACGCATGCATGCTGAGTCCGGATCTTCTCAGTACAAAATTGGACTGGATTCCAACAATAACTAGTATCAGGACATCATGTGTAAAGTAGGTTCGTCATTCCATATACATCCTTTGAAGTTGGGCAAGTTTTTCTCTATTCCTAGTTCAGCAGATTTCCAATACAACATAGAACACTTAAATATCCTCAAGAACACAAGATTATTAACATAATTTAGAACATCCCAACACAATATAACACAGAACACTTAAATACCATCAAGAGCACAAGACTACAACCATAACTTAAAATACAACACAGAGCACTTAAACACTACTAAGAGCACAAGAGTACAACTATAACTTAAAATACACCATAGTGTAATATTCGTACAGCAATTTAGGTTGTACCTAGGTGCACATTAAGATGTATTATAAATTATAGTTGTAACTTTGTGCACTTGGTAGTATTTAAGTGCTCTGCGTTGTATTAAGAACCTGCTGAATCGGGAACAAAAAAAACAATTGCTAACTTCGGCGGGATGTATCTTGAATGACGAACCTACTTTACACATAACGCTCTGACATTGGTTACTATTAGAGTCCAGTCCAATATTCTACTGAGATGATCCAGACTCATGCATGCTAGCTAGCTCGAACATGCCTAACTTATGGGAGAGGCTAGTTAAGAGTGTTTGAGGTTTTGTTTGATTTAGTTTAGTTTTGAAAAAAAATTATAAAGTTTTAAAACAAAACAAATAATATCTCAAATCAAATCAAACCAAATCGTACAGTTTTGGAACCAAATAAAACCACCCTAGCATCCAAATAAGCTTCAACAATATAATAAGCTATAGAATGGCGGATACCTTATTTGAATAAAGATCAAGTGTACTATTTAATGATTCTAGTGGACCTTCTAATAGATGATTTATGCATTTCTTTTAGTTGTAAGAATAGACTAAATCACTCTAGACAAGAGGACTATATTACCCTTTACATTAGATGGAAGGTGATGCATCCAATGGTTGTTTTGTTCATTTATATGGAGAACCTTCTACACATTCAAAAAACAAAAAACTTGGATATAGACAACAAGTATAAAGAATTTACATTAAACTAATGCCTTTTTACATAATTTAATTACGCCGGTTTTTGGTTTATGAGTGCAGAAATCACACTAAACCATTTTTTTATCCATTTGACTTCAACTCAAATCAATTTTTTTAGGTTTTAAGCCAAAGCAAATAACGTGATTTGATTTAATTTTTTGGTTTAAACCAAATAATGAATGCCCCCAGGAAGCCAAACATTTTGAAGGCAAGCTTCACCCGTAGCTCTCATTAAACTAAATACTATACGGGAACCTTTGTATGTATCCCTGAAAATGTTCTCAATATTTATACGCTTATAAATATAATGTCTAGAATTCTATCAATATTTCACGTGTGTCCCAAAATATTTGTGGTTAAGAATGCAAACAATTAACTTCCTCTTTAAAATGAAGTTTGTCATCTAAAGATATAAATATGCGACCATCACCATATTATAAATTAGCCACGTGACTGAAGAGGTTAATTTAAATTGCATGTGATTGTAGACGCTAATTTAAGCTATTTTTATAATTACTGACCTTTTTATTGAATGTTTGGACACTTTTCGTACTAAATTAACAGTCTTTTGACTAGATGGATATAATTGCAATGTTTTTGTAGAATTAAAGATATTATATATAGAGCATATGACGTTTATTGTACTAGCACAATTGGAGAAAATTTTAAGATCATATATGCAAAAATCTCCATTATGTACTTATTTGCATAAATTTGCATAAAGTCACCTAACAAGTGTGTGTACAAATTGATCTCATTCTCTTAAAAAAAAAAATTATTCAGTAATAATTTATTACTTTAATAAAATACTCATTTTTGTAAATAGATGAGATAGTTCGGCTCATCTTTTTTTATTGGATTACAAAAAAGAAAGAATAAACCACTAATTCATAAATTTTTATATGTAAGAATTACATATGTATGGTATAGTAGAGAAAGAATAACTAAAGATATTTTTTATTATTCAGTTATTTTCTCATTTCATATATTGAATTCTACTCCTTTTGTTCATGTTCTTATTTTTCAGAAGATGGGGGTATTATGGAAAAAGAGGATTAATTCGTACAAAGGGTTGATCTTTGAATAGGAAAAGGAGTGGATTCTCAAGGTCTCAAATGAATTGGACTTCTTGAAAAAAATCTTATTTTTGAAAAAACATATCTCGTATCTGGTAGTGTACGGGGTTCATCCCTCAAGAACTCACCCTTAATTTACTTAAAAACTCTTTCACAATGACCCCCAATCATGACTTTTTTGGGGTTCTACTAGTTTTAGCCCCTCTCCTTCTTTTTTTTTGGAACATATAACCTAATAGTATATGGGAGGAAAACCTTATGGTGGTCAAGGATTCGAAACCCTGCATAAATCTACCGGAAGAAATGCTGGAAAGGAGAAAACACCCACTAAAAACCATGCACGAAAACCACAAACCCTTCGAATGCCCGGAATTGTTATGATGCCAAGTATTTCATATCCAAAGGCATTTCCATGAAAGAAAGATATTTCATATTATCCTTGTAAAAAGAGACAAAGTTTAGTGCTTGTGCATCATGATGGCTTTTATTTTCCCTTTGTAGGAGTCATGTGCAGAGGTAGAACAAACGTCATCCATCCATGAATCATAGATTAACCATTATTTAGAGAAAGATGTGATTTGTTTTTAAACACAACTTGAAGTTTATCGAAGTGGGTCATCACCACGTTGTGAAGGAAACATTTGCAACCGAGAAATACTTCAGCACCCCTATCAACATCTTCAGTATAGTCATGAAAGCCACTATTAAGCGTGATATATAGATGGGTTAAAATAAGATTCACTATTGTCTTAATTTTTCCATCTTAATAAAAGGAACTTGGACTATCTACTGAATACAGAAATTTTTGGAAAGAATAATTACCGTGTTCATCAACTCTCATGCCCGCATGCCAACACTTTTAATAACTTTAAATGCCTAAGGGTGCCTCCTCTCCTTCTGAAACATAGATGATGAATTATGCTATATAGGGGGCACACATATTGCCTACTAACGAGCTTAATGCTTCTTTTTTGACAAAGAAACTTAGAAGTTTATCTGTATATTTGTATTTTAATAAAAATGTCTATCCAATAGCAATGTTTTCTCCATTCCTATACAATCATGGAACCACTTTTGTGTCTGTTACATGAAACATCTTCCCTGCCAGAGTTGCCTACTCGGAGAAGATCGAAGGACTAACTAGGAGGATAAGAGGGAGTATATGGGTGACTACTTGTTTCGAATTCACATGTTAGAGAAAGCAATGTGGTAGGAATTGGATCGAATTTGATTTCTCCCCTTTTCTAATTGTTTTCAGAGATAGGTGGAGGCAATGAAAAAAAACCATGGCCTTTGATGTCTACAGTGTCCGGTTATTTTGTATTTGTGAGCCTTGCCACTTGATGGGGGTAGCATGGCGCATGTACGACTAGGGCTGGCAATGAGCCGAGCCGCTCGCGAGCCGTTCGGGCTCGGCTCGATTTCAGCTCGGTTCGACTCGACTCGAAATGTCAAATGAGCCGAGCTCAAGCTTAAGTAGAAGCTCGAATAGCTTAACGAGCCGAGCTCAAGCTTAGGGTAGCTCGGCTCGTGAGCTCGTGAGCCGGCTCGAAATATTTAACATGTTTTTTTTAATTTTTTCAAACTAGGTCAAAGTGGCATTCCATCCGTGTCCCGCGTTTAAATTTTCATATATGTAGTTAGTATTATCACAAAAGGTCTATATTCATGTTTAATTGAGTTCAAAATCTGCCCATTAAGGTTCTTGTTCATTTTTTATTATGCATTTAATTGTCTTCCTTGGGATTTTAATTGAATTGATTAGTTTTTATTTTATATGTCTTGGTAGAGTATTATTACACAAGTTTGAATAAAAATACTAAAAAATCCTCATTCTGTATCAAATGATTAAAATTAAATCGCATATGTCCAAATTTTATTGGTTCAAGCTCGAGCCAAGCCGAGCTCGAGCCTGGCGAAAACGAGTCGAGCCGAGCTCAAGCCCAGATTTAGAGCTCGAACCGAGCTTGAGCTCGAGCTCGAGCCAAGCTCCATTGACCCGAGCCGAGCCCGAGCCATGCAAAGCTCGGCTCGGCTCGGCTCATTGCCAGCCCTATGTACGACTATATAAGGGTGGTCATAACTTGTCTTCTCCTTGTACTTGTTGCTTAGATGGTTCAATGAAAATAGACTGCTTTCTCTTGACAAAAGAAAAAAAATATATTTTTGAAAAATCAGATTTTAAGGTGCACCCTTACATTGGGATAATTTGCAATCATGATGCTTTCATTTTCAAATTTCATTCGGAAATGCAATTATCCTTGCCATGAGTGTTCAACCGTTTGCCAAAAATGTTCCCACATTACAGTCATGGGAAGAAACCTCCAAGCATAGCAAAACAAGTATAAAAGTGAAAATGTCACGCAGATCACCTCAAGCATGCGGAAAAGCAACCCTCCAGTCCCTCATGGGAAAAAAAAAGAGTCTGGTTCCTCTCAGTAGGAATTTGGAGGGAACTCCAGTAGTAACCAGTGAGGAAACGCCATGTGTAAAGTTGATCTACTATTCGAGACGCATCCCACCCACTTTGACAACTTTTTTTCTGTTACCGGTTCAGCATGTTTCAAATACTACGCAGAGCATTAAAATACCACGCATAACACTTAAATACTACGCAAAACACTTAAATACTATCAAGAGCACTTAGATACAACACATGACACTTAAATACTACCAAAAGCACAAGACTACAACCATAATTTAAAATACACTTCAACATATGGTGGTAATTATGTGCTCTTGGTAGTATTTAAATGCTCTGCGTAGTATTTAAGTGCTCTTGGTAATATTTAAATGCTCTGCGTAGTATTTAAATGTTCTACGTAGTATTTGAAACATGCTGAACCGGTAATAGGGAAAAAGTTGTCAAAGTGGGTGGGATGCGTCTCGAACGGCGGATCAACTTTGCACATGACGTTTCCTCACTGGTTACTGTTGGAGTTCCCTCCAGGTTCCTACTGAGAGGAACCGGACTAAAAAAAAAATAGAGAGCTCTCTTCTGTTTGTCCCTCATTTTTTTTGTTTCCAAACTTTGATAGGTGTAAATTAGAGGCATGTTTGGAAACGCTTTATTTTGTTGGAGATTCTGATTATTAGAATCGACTTATAAAGCATTTTTAAATGCTTATTTGTATAGGAAGTTGGAGGACTGAAAAGATAATTGGTCGTATTAGAGGATGAAGAAGCCATGCTAAAGATAGGTCCATTGACGAGTTCTCGGATTTGCGAGGAAGAAAATGATCAAGGGCTTCTCAAGACTAAGTTGCGTTTGATAACACTTATTGAAATTCTTATGTCCAAAGCAATCAAATATATTTATTTTTAAATTGTTTGATAAAAAAACATTTTATATCTTAATGATGCACTTATACATATCTAGATCCTCTCTAAAATACACGATGTTTGTCCTTAGATGTTCTTTTGAGGTTACGTATTTTTTTGGGAGTTTTGTTATCATCAAAAACCGGGTAGAGTGTTGGTCCCATTGATTTTGATGATTAACAAAACTCGGGTATTGGATCTAATGCTTGTGATTAAGGAATTGTAGGAAGAAATAGAGCAAAACAAGGAAAATAGGAATCTTAGCACTTAAGGTGTTGACGTCATATTATGTGGTGTCGACACCATTGGCAGACACTCTCCGGGAGTGTTTCGGGTGTCGACGCCATGTGTAACACTCCGGTTCAAAAGACACTAAATCGTTCCGGGTTGACTCATTTGGCTTGGCATGTCACCGGTTCACAATCTAAATTAGTGATAACTGTTTGGGGATAATTAATACAGATTAAAGAAAATTAACAAGTAGATATTATTCACAAGGAATAAATATATGAGTTATTCGTACACAGTTTCACTCAATTACAATCCCTTCATAATAATCACAAAGAATTAATAATGGATTACATAGTCACAAGTCTTAAGTACATGTTCAAAATAAATTTTAAATATAAATTATACCATCTAATCATGTTGTTGACCACCATGCTAACATTGCGCCTCTGATCTACAAATAACATGCAACTAAGAAGGGGCTGTCTCTAGAAGAGAACTCAATAGGAATCCCATGTCCATAAAAGGCCTACAAAGTCTCTACCCAATGAAACACAGAAATATAATTTTTCTCAAGGAAAGAAGCACCAATCAGACATCCCAACTTCAATTCGAGAAGTGACCGCCAAGGAAGGGGAACTTTCATACTGTCCAGCTGTAGCAATGCCTTTCCCACGGCTCAAGATATCCCATTCTGTCATGAGGTGGTCCACTTTATTGCCATCTATCTGTACTGTATTGCTTGTAGCATTGGTGATAGCAAGAGGGTTTGAAGTGGGCTGGTCTCCATCCAGTGTGAAAACTAGTTTCTTTTTGACCTTTGGATCAACACTTTCTGCCCGATCAGCCATGACCTCTGGGTAATTCATATTGCATTTAGTATTACTATTTGTATCAGAAACTCTACCATTTGTGCTATTCATGGTTTTCCTGTTTATACTAGGGAGAGAAATTGTGGCTTTCAACCAATATCAAACTCAAATTTGATGGCTTGCAGCATGCGAATCCTCAGAGCAGGGGAATAGCAATCCTTAATGTGAGATTTCATGTTAGATAGCTCCATACAGGAGTTTTCTTCATGTCCTAGAACTCCACAATATGCATAGATCCTTGGCAACCTCTCATAGGCCACCTCGAAGGATTGAACCTCACCATTTGGGAATTTTGCCATAATGTGGGTGCTGAGAGGTTTGGTGACATCAATGTTCACCTTAATTCTAGCATCTGAACTACAATATACAGATCCTCCTGGGCGGGGTTGATGGACTTTACCCAACTGATTGGCAAGTTTAACTACCACATTAACATCTAGCAGTTCCTCAGGGAGATCATAAATCCGAACCCACATGTCCCCCCACTTAAGTTGATAATGGGATGGAGGGATGTTAGGTCTGCATTTCTCAGTTAAAAATCCACATTGAAGAACCACGGGGTTCTGTGATCTATATTGTTCACCTCTTCAACACTGGAGAATCTAACCAAAAAACTATTGTTTGAGAAATCAAGGAATTTCCACTGACCTTTAGGCGTCTACATTTTGGAGATCCATTCCTTCAAACCTGCTGGCCTGGCCTTCACTTTGGAATGAACTTTAACCAGCAGATTGTACTTCCATTTATTATGATCTCCCATATCAGCTTCATGTAGTTCAACTACGGAGGGCCCTGGTTCTTTCGCCATCAACTTCTGAAAATTACTAAGAACCTTTGATTCAATTTGGTTTAAGTTGTCTTGCTGCTCATTCGCATCCTCCATAGCGCAAACTTAGAGTTTGCAAGGGTCATAGCACGGCGAGCTTAGAGCAGTGAATAGGCACAGTGGCATGGAGCAAGCTACCTACACAGGCCAACGTACACAACGCAAAAATCAGAAGAGAGCTACAGTAAAGGTAGCTGGAAGACGACAACTTAGTGGGTTGGTGTGGGAGCTACAGTGAAAAACTTGAAGAAGAAAGTGTCGAATGCAAAGGAGAAAGGGAGGTTGGTCTGGATAACGGGTGGGGGGAAAAAGAATTGATGCGGGACAGGAGAGGGGGTAGACCGGAAGTAGAGAAGAGAGGGGGTTGGAGGAGAAGAAGACTAGGGTTCCCGTCCCGTCTCGGGAGAAAACACGCAATGGCGGCTCAACATTTCAAAAATCTTCTTTAATCTTTCCCACGGGGGGATACAGGACAATATATAGACTCTTCAAAGAAACCCTAATATGAAAATTACCAAACTATCCCTAGGACTCCGAAAATAACTAAAAAAACATGGGAAAATTACATATAAATTAAAAGACTCCAAATGGGTCCCTAATGAGCCAAATGAACTGCACATTGGACCTTGGACTCCATTCCAACCGTTCCTGGATCTCCATCATTCTCCCCTGGTTCGAAAAAATTCGTCCTCGAATTTTAAAATGAGTCAATATCCATGGGGGAACGATGGTAGCATACTCGGAAAACAACACCGATGACCCATGAATCATCGCGCGCATGAATGCTCCAACCTGAGGAGAAAATTGTGCCTCGATGTCGCTCCATATGTGGTCAAAATCATGCAAACTGATGACATCTTTAACGACCTTCGGCTGATCGACTACATCTTCCAGTAGCGGTTCTGTCTTCGGCCCATTCCCTTTAGTGGGGAAGAGGTCATTATCTGCTATAGGCGTCACTGATTCAACCTCCCCCAAATATTCATCTTCTAGGACTGGATCGGCCACATAGTGCACCTCCTTCATTTGATTTTCATACTCCTCAAGCATCGTTGGGTCGGCCTCATAGACAACATCTTTTGGCTTGGTCAGCTTGGCCAGCATGGCAGAAATCTTCTGAAGCTCACTCCTCATCTGGGACTTCTCGCGCTCCCAATCTTCTGCTTGTTGAAACCTCTCTCGATCCTGATAAGTGGCATTGAGAATAAGAAAGGGTGCCTGGTATTCTTCAGGTTGTATTAGACAATCTCGTCCAGTATGATCAATCACAACTTGCCGCTCGTCTATCCATTCTCTACCCAAACCGATATACGAGCCATTGGGTATAATCTTGCACCATGCATCATCATAATACCTGACGGCTCGGGAAGTACTGTTGCTCCGTAAGAGATGGAAAAATGGCACATAGACTCGATTTCTAGAGACCCTTACGTAGTCCGTGTGGGAGATAGAATCCACAATAGATTGTGAAATGATGTTGCCGAATGACGTTGCTTCAAGATACACCCGAGTTTTCACGGAATTAGGTAGCTCTACCTCAAAACTAAAATTCATGATGATAAAACGTACCACTGGCCAAAGAAATGATGGACGAGGTCCGCCTCACTGTCAGGATGCTAACGGTACGATCGGCACAAGAATTGGAGCTCAAATCATCATCCTCGATATGCGTGCAAAAAGTGACACGCAAAACGAGGTAAGCGGGCACTAGTTGCTGCGAAATCTGTGCGCTGGGATGCTGGCACGTAAATCGAGGCAACTTGGGTTGGCCTCGGGATGCACGATCGGGGTCCTCGGTATGCGTGCAGAAGTGGCACGCAAAACGAGGCAAATCTGGGAACAGCACACTGGATCAAAGTTGGCCTCGTCGAGACGGATCCGATGGCGCGAACGGTGCACAAATCGGAGTCCGGAAAGATCTCGAACGACGCGCCCGAGCGTCCTCGTAAAGCGTGCAAGTGCGGCACACAAAACGAGACGCTGCTGTCAGGCGGAACGTGCAGCGAGGTCGGCCTCGCCGATACGAACCCAACGGCGCTGGCGGCTCGCAAATCGGAGCACTGACGAGTTCTCGGCGATGGCGGTGCGATAAGAACCCCTAGTGCACCTCATGTACACTGTAGCGGACCTGGGTGTGGGCCGGACCACCTATGGGTCTGGGCTGGACCTGCAGGTGCACCTGGCTCGGACCACGTGGCTAAGGGCCCGGACCAGCTTGAGTGGGGCTCGAACCGGACCAGTCGGGCCGGACCGGACTAATGAATGGGCTTGAGCCCCCCCTTTTAAGTGAACCGGTCGAACCGGTTGGGCCCGGTTGACTTAAAGAGGGTTCGGGCCCCTCGACTCCTTCCTCCTCTAACCCTAACGCACCAGAAGGCGGGAGAGAGAGGGAGAAGACAGGGCGATCGGCGGCGCAGGCGACGACGGCAATAGGCGGCGACGGAGCGACCGGCGGGAGGCGGCGGCGTCGCCGGCGGCAGCGGCTCGTGGAGGAGGGGGCCACAACGGCGGCGCCGGCGTAAGCCAACAACGCTGGTGGCGACGGCAGCAGCGGCTGTGGCGGCGGCGGGAGCATGCAGGTGCTCCGACGATTCTTCTCTCCTCTCTTCCAGAAGCCCGCGTAATCTCCTCACACGCCCGAATCTCTCATCACCATGGTTGTCGTCAGAACTCGGCGCCGATGAACACCCACGCGCGACGGCGGGAAGCCCGCAGGGGAGGGCTCTTCGGAGCCGGCGGTGGCGGGGAGGACCGGCGGGGTGCGGGAGTAGCCGTCCTCTGCGCGAGAAGTGGGAGGAAGAGAACTCGCGGCGGTGGGGAAAACTCACGGTGAAGAACCACCCTTTGGACCGCAGGGAGACGTGGGAACTCGCCGGAGCGCCGACTGGCCGCGTGGACAGGGTTCGTTGCCGGCGGTACTACGCAGCGTAGAGAGAAGGTGGAGGAAGGCAGAGAAAAAGAGAAGGCAGTGGAGGCACGATGGGGATCGGAGTTGGGCTCTGATACCAAATTGATGCGGGACAGGAGAGGGGGTAAACCGGAAGTAGAGAAGAGAGGGGGTTGGAGGAGAAGAAGACTAGGGTTCCCGTCCCGTCTCGGGAGAAAACACGCAATGGCGGCTCAACATTTCAAAAATCTTCTTCAATCTTTCCCACGGGGGGATACAGGACAATATATAGACTCTTCAAAGAAACCCTAATATGAAAATTACCAAACTATCCCTAGGACTCCGAAAATAACTAAAAAAACATGGGAAAATTACATATAAATTAAAAGACTCCAAATGGGTCCCTAATGGGCCAAATGAACTGCACATTGGACCTTGGACTCCATTCCAACCGTTCCTGGATCCCCATCAAGAATCCTAGCAGAAAGCTGGACTGAAGTCAAGTGGAGGAGAAAACCGGAGCAGAGGCTCCGACAGTTCTAGCCAGGAGGGTGAGCGATTTGTTTTTGTCCTCGATAGAGCAGGATTCTGTATCACTAGGATTTTGGATATGACAACTATATGTGACCGTGACAAATACTCTGTGGGCACGACAAATACTATTTGTCACATTTACGGAGTATTTATCACACTTAAAAAATATTTGTCACACCTGTAAATCTGTACACATATACTAGAGATGATAAATACTTTTCAAACGTGACAAGTACTTCAGGGATATGACAAATACTATTTGTTATGCCCACAAAGTATTTGTTACGCCTTAGAAATCCTGTTATATATATGTCACATGGAGTAATAACCAATAGGCTGAAGGGAAACCTACAACAGACTACCTCGTACTGCATGATGTGCCCATTCAAATATCTCCTACGAAGATCCAGAGGACCACCCTGGCTAGTAGTATGGGTTAGAGTGCTTCGGTTACCCCTTCCAAAAGAAAGACAGATGGTACTCTGGATGGTTTGGTCAGGACGGACAACTTCAAAAGATACGAAAGTAATTAGGTGGATCCTATGAAAGAAAATGTGGATTTATTAGCCCTTACTATAATTGGCTTTATACATGGCGCTGCAACTCCTAAATCAACTAGGATTAAGAATAAGCACAACAGAGATAAAAAGGCATCTAGTAATGTAAAGACCACTACTACTGCAATTGAGGTTGGTGAAAGCAATACCATACAGTCCAATGAAATGGTCGTGGCGGCCGACCTTAAACTGCCACAAGGTCCCAAATGAAGATTATTGCTTGGAACTGTCGTGGTGTTAAAGGGTCAACGGCAGTTCCATATATCCAACAACTGACCCATGTTAAACCTGATGTGATTTTTCTAGCAGAAACTAAGGCAGGCAAACATTTCAGTGATAGCTTCTTTACATGTAGGGGTATTTAGACTTATCATTTGGTGGAGCCTATTGGCAGAGTGGGGGGACTATGGATCTGGTGGAAGAACCATATCACACTAAATTTTATTCAATTTGATCAAAACTACATCATTACAAAAATTGAAGAAGCCAATGGCTGTAGTTGGTCCCTATTCTGCATCTATGCTCCCCCAAAACTGTCTCTTAGAAGGAAAATTTGGGATCAAATGCAAAATATTATGCTCAATTCAGATATACCCATTTGTCTCATGGGGGATTTGAATTCTGTGACAAAACAACAGGATAAATGGGGAGGCAACATTGTCAGTCAGTATCAAGTCAGGCATTTCAACTCTTTTATCAATGATAGTCTCATTGATCTAGTGCATGATGGTCTGGCCTACACTTGGGCAAATAATAGAAAAGCCACATTCCACATTCGTGAAAGATTGGATCTGGTCCTAGTCAATTCACCTTGGTACTTGAATTTCTCTAAAGCTAGGGTCCTACATTTGCCAAAATTTGCAAGTGATCACAGACCTATTCTTCTTAATACTCTGGGTCATACAAGAAGGAAACAATACCCATTTAGATTTGAGGCTGCTTGGACTTTAAGGACTGAGTTCAAAGAGGTGGTGTCTTCTTATTGGCAGTCTTTCCCACGCCTGAATTAGGACTATGTCAGTAAAATGTCTAGACTGCAATCTAATTTCAAGAGATGGAAGAAGAAATTTTTTTCCATGCTCAAGAGAGAATCAAAGTGTTGAGTAATAAACTGGATGAGATTGATATGGCTCCTATCAAAAATGATACTATCAAAGAAGGGAAAGAGGTGAATGAAGCCTTAAAACAAGCTATTCTTGAGGAGGATGAGTTCTGGCACCAAAGAGTCAAAGCTAATTAGCATATGAAGGGGGACAAAAATACAAAATTCTTTCATGTCTCTGTCTTGTGTAGAAGAAATTTCAACAGAATTTTTGGGGTCCAATTGCATAATGAGACTTGGATTGAGGATATTGAGCTCATTAAGAAGATCTTTGTGGACTACTTCCATGACTTGTATAAGTCTGATAATCCTGATTCTTCCTTCTCCTCTTGGCAGCTTCCCTGTAAGAGACATCAGATGATTACCGATCAAGACAACCTTAATCTTTGTGCAAGTCCCTCTATTGATGAGACTTACCATGCTCTCTTGACCATGGGCCCCCATTAAGCCCCTAGCCCTGATGGCCTTCCCCCTCTATTCTTCCAGAAATATTGGCCAATTGTTAAGGATGAGGTGGTGTAGTTGATCCAAGATGTGTTCCACCGCAACAGGATGCCGAAATCTCTTAACCATGCAAACATTGTCCTTATTCCAAAGAGAAAATATGCGGGGTCTCCTTTGGACTATAGGCCTATTAGTCTTTCTAATGTCCTTTACAAGATCTGTGCAAAGATCCTCGCTGACAGACTCAAACCTCTCCTTCAAAAGTTGATCTCCTTTAACCAATCAGCTTTTGTACCAAGTAGACTTCTTCTGGACAATATTCTCCTCACTCAAGAACTGGTACACTCCTGAAGGTTAAAGGAGGGAAACTTGACATTTTCTGCATGAAGGTGGACATCTCAAAGGCCTATGACAAGCTTGAATGGCCATTTATATACTTTACAAGTTGGGATTCTCTATTGATACTGTTAAGCTCCTCATGATGTGTATCGCAACTGCTACTTTCTCTATCAATATTAATGGGGAGAATGTGGGGATGATTGTTCCTAGTAGGGGGATCAGATAGGGCTGCCCCCTTTCCCCATATGTCTATATTATGTGTGCAGAAATACTGACCCAACTTATTCAGGCTCGGATGATTGAGAAGAAAATCCATGGTTTTAAAGTCAAAAGCAGGGTTCCTGTAGTTTCTCATTTGATGTATGCTGATGATATCATTATGTTTGGCTTAGCTAAAGAAAATGAATTGACTAAATTTATGCAATGCCTTGAGACCTATGGTGGCTGGTCCAGTCAATTTATGAATAAGAACAAATCCAGTCTCATGTTCAGTAGTAACACCCCTCCTGATGACCAAGTGTACCTCTGTTCTAAATTCAACATTCTCCTAATGAATAAAAGAGATCTTTATTTGGGAGTCCCCTTTTGGCTTGGAAGAGGCAAAGTAGATCATCTATCCTATATTGTGGATAAAATGAGAAATAAACTTTCACACTGAAAGGCAAATACCCTGTCCAGTGCAGGAAAAGTTACCTTGATCAATTTAGTACTTGCATCTATACCAGTCCATGTGATGGGTATGGGGTTCCTTCCAAAACCCACAATTAGAAATTTGAATCAGATTATGTGCTCCTTCTTATGAGGAGATAAAGCTGAGCACAAAAGACTTCATCTTTGCAACTGGAATTCCCTAAAGAAACATAGAGCTGTAGGAGGACTGGGTATCAGAGATTTGGAAACCTACAATAAGGCTGCTGTCTTGAAATTAGGTTGAAAATTCATTCAGAATCAGCACTCCATCTGGGCCAATTTACTCATAGCCAAGTACCTCACAACCGGTAGTTTTTGGGATGTCAGTAGGCCTGCAAATTGCTCAATGTCTTGGGCAGCGATTCTCCAACTCAGATAGACTTTGTCAACACTTGCTTCAAGGTTATCCAAGATGGACTTACCACTAACATATGGGTTGATAGGTGGATACCTGATATTCTTGCCCCACCAGTTGTTAAGCAGAATTACAAAGACCTTATTCCTATTTGGGTCTTCCAATTAATCAAATATGGACAGTGGGATGAAGATCTTGTATATACACTTTTTGATGATGACGTTGCTGATAACATCTGCCATATTGTATTACCCCATGCTGGTTCTAAGAAGGGGGACCAATTCATTTGAACTCTCACCCAAGATGGCAAATTCACAACCAAATCTGCCTACAGATACTTTACTGAGATCTCCAATTTGACATCCTCTTCTTCCCCAGGGACTGTTTGGAAAGTACTTTGGCATCACCAAGTGCAGAAATTGATTCCTCCAAGGATTATTCACTTTGTATGGAAATGCCTATCAAATGACATCCCTGTATATGAGATTATTGCTAAAAGAATACCTAATGTTGATCCCATTTGTCAGCTCTGTTTCCATTACCCAGAATCTGTGGAACACATGCTATTTGAGTGTGAATTTGCCAGAGTTGTCTAGAAAGCATCTCTTTTAAATTACCACTCTACCTGTGATCCGAAAAATTTAGCAGATAGAATTGTTGAATGGTCTACCCCACCTTGTGCCTTTACGGGCAAAGATAGGCACCTACCCTCTATTTATTTTTCTACCATGTGATAGATTTGGAAAGCTAGGTGTAGAAAAGTTATGGAAGGTGTTAATGTCTCTCCTATCTCTGCTGTGAGACATGCACTGGTTGATGTGGAATTTTGGACTTCCTCTGTTTGCATAAACTCTATCAGTATGCAGACATTACTCATGATACAATTGCCTGGACTCCTCCGCAACAAGGTATATACAAGATCAACTTTGACGGGGCCAGTTCAATTTATGGTGGTGCAGTTGGTATTATAATGCGAGATTGGAATATTCTTCCTATAACATCTATAACCAAGACTCTCAAGACCTCTGACCTATGCTGGTAGAAGCCTCGGCTTTGCTGAGAGCACTACAATTGGCTCAGGAGATTAATACCATGGTTATTGTTGAAGGTGATGCCCAAGCTTTGATCAATGTTGCCTTACAGATAGAAATCCACCTTGGAAGGTGAAGACCCTATTTGAAAATTGTCAACACATTATCTCCAATGATACTATATGTCTGCAATTTACTTAGCAACAAGGTTGCCCACACTTGTGCTAAATTTGCTATTGACTCTAAGGTTGAAGCAATTTTGAATCCTTCCATGCTTCCCTCTTGTATTCAGAATGCTATTTTGTCTGATGTACCCGAACTAATTGAATTTTGAATGAATGAACTTTATTCCTGGTAAAAAAAAAAAAAAATCCAAAATCATGTACTCGCATTTAATATTTGTCTATCTCATTTGTGAAAAAAATTATCCAACCTATGTGACTCCTGTTTAAATAGACCAATAACATCTTATATTGTAAGACGACTCAACTTGCTGACTGATGAGGCAGAATCCGATTCGGCCCATTAAAACAAACCCAAACCCAGTTCAGCCCAGCAGCAGCAGTACAAGGCCCTCAGGGAGCCTTCGGCCCATCTTCGGCCCAAAAGCCCTCGGCCCGTAAGCGGCACCGTTGCTCCCGGCCCAACAGGCTTCGGCCCGTCAGCGGCCCATCAGCCTACGGCCCGGGAGCAGCCCGGCAGCCCCAGGCCCAGCAGGCTTCGGCCCATCAGCGGCCCAACCCTCTTCGGCCCGATAGCCAAGTCCGGCCCACTCCGGTGGAGGACTAGGCACTATGGCAGTTTACCAGTAAGCCCGAACATAGTCCTATATCGGCTGTCACCGTTAACCATCCTCTATCCTCTGCTATAAATACACCGCTATTTATTGCCAAAGGTATGCACTCTGATGCCTCCGAGACCCTCAAGGACTATAGTCCAAAAAAGTATTAAAACTACTCTTTGCCTTCTGAATCGAATCTTCTTCAGAAGCTAACTTGACCGTCGGAGGGGGTTCCTAAGGGCCGAAGCCCGGGACTCCTGCTGACCGGTTTCTTCTTCTTTCCCTCCTGCAGGGGCTCGGTTTGAATCATCGCTGACCTCCCCGAGTCGATATTGGCCGCCGACCTCGGACTTCTCCCACCGGTATCGACGTCGTGCGCCGGCTGCGTCCCCGACCGAAGGAGCCTCGGCCCCGCCTTCCGAAGACAAGCCAACATCTGACCGAGCCACCTTCGGCCTCGGACCTTCGGCTTTGTCTCTGCCTCCATCGCCTTCCGGATCCCCGTCGAGCCTCTTGCACCGATCCGACGCAGCTCCGGATCCTTAACTTCGGATTCCAGCCTCGGAATCCGGTCGTGATAGCTTCGGCTACATCACGTAGCGCCGTCTGTGGGAAACAAACAAACAAGTCATGTCTCAACAACTTGTCACCTGACGATCCGGACAGAGCGAAGCAGAAACACGGGAAGCCTCAGCATCGCCATTGCCCTCCGAAGGCGCCCCGTCTGCTCCTCCGCGCACGACTCTGCCATTCGTACAGGAATCTCTCGCTACAGGAGACGACCAGATAGGAGTGCTCCAGCAGCATATGGCGACACTGGCTGCCACCGTTACTTCTCTGGCGCTCTTACCAGACGTGGTATTTGCCATGGCCCAATGCATAGGGGTACTGAGCCAGCTCCCCCACCAAGCACCACTTCCTCTCTTCTGCCCTGTTCAAGATGAGAGGTTTCGGCCAACATCTTTGCAAGTCTTTCCCGACGAGGCCGTTACAATGAGCAGCGAGCCCTCGGCGTCACCTGTCCTTCCAGCGGCTCGTCTTCTGCCAGAAGATCCAGAACCCTCCCGAGGGCGATATCGCAGGGTAGAGCGGGATCGAAACAAGCGGCGGGATCCGCAACCGCGATACCGACCGTTACCTGCTCCCCCTTCCAAAATGCTTATGGAAGTAGGGGGTATGCTCCGACGGCCACAGTGCCTCAAAACTGATCCTCGCCGAAGAGACCCCGGCAAATACTGTGAATATCACTGGGAGATCGGCCACACAACGGACGAATGCCGGCACCTTCGGGAAGAAATAGATCGCCTCCTCAGAGAGGGCCGACTGCCACCATATCAATGAGAACGGCCTCAACAGAGGTATAACCGGAAGCTCTTGCAACAGCAAGGCAGCGTCCACCCTCGGACGAGGAAATTTCGTTTTAGCCGAAGCCATGCTTCTAAAAAGAAAAAGGCAAGGGGGTGATAAGGGGAGTGATCAGACAAGGGACCTATCGGTTGAGAACCCTTTTTGGCCAACCTCCCTCGCACCTGGAATATAGAGCGCCTTCGGCGTTATTTTATGTAAATCACTTTTTTTCGGACTTTCGGCCGGAAGGTGTGAATAAAAGTCTCAGAAAACCTGATGATATTCTTTCAAGTCCGCGGCAACCCGATCCGAGAGTGGCTCCGGCCATGAGTACCGATCGGGAAGCGGCATGGTTTTCCAAAGTCCGCGGGTCCTTCGATCCGACGAATGGTTTCGGCCATGTATTTCCGGATCAGGACGCGGCATGGCTCTTCTAAGTCCGCGGGTCCTTCGATCCGACGAATGGTTTCGGCCATGTATTTCCGGATCAGGACGCGGCATGGCTCTTCTAAGCCCGCAGGTCCTTCGATCCGACGAATGGTTTCGGCCATGTATTTCCGGATCAGGACGCGGCATGGTTCTTCTAAGTCCGCGGGTCCTTCGATCCGACGAATGGTTTCGGCCATGTATTTCCGGATCAGGACGCGGCATGGTTCTTCTAAGTCCGCGGGTCCTTCGATCCGACGAATGGTTTCGGCCATGTATTTCCGGATCAGGACGCGGCATGGTTCTTCTAAGTCCGCGGGTCCTTCGATCCGACGAATGGTTTCGGCCATGTACTTCCGGATCAGGACGCGGCATGGTTCTTCTAAGTCCGCGGGTCCTTCGATCCGACGAATGGTTTCGGCCATGTATTTCCGGATCAGGACGCGGCATGGTTCTTCTAAGTCCGCGGGTCCTTCGATCCGACGAATGGTTTCGGCCATGTACTTCCGGATCAGGACGCGGCATGGCTCTTCTAAGTCCGCGGGTCCTTCGATCCGACGAATGGTTTCGGCCATGTATTTCCGGATCAGGACGCGGCATGGTTCTTCTAAGTCCGCGGGTCCTTCGATCCGACGAATGGTTTCGGCCATGTATTTCCGGATCAGGACGCGGCATGGTTCTTCTAAGTCCGCGGGTCCTTCGATCCGACGAATGGTTTCGGCCATGTACTTCCGGATCAGGACGCGGCATGGCTCTTCTAAGTCTGCGGGTCCTTCGATCCGACGAATGGTTTCGGCCATGTATTTCCGGATCAGGACGCGGCATGGTTCTTCTAAGTCCGCGGGTCCTTCGATCCGACGAATGGTTTCGGCCATGTATTTCCGGATCAGGACGCGGCATGGCTCTTCTAAGTCCGCGGGTCCTTCGATCCGACGAATGGTTTCGGCCATGTATTTCCGGATCAGGACGCGGCATGGCTCTTCTAAGTTCGCGGGTCCTTCGATCCGACGAATGGTTTCGGCCATGTATTTCCGGATCAGGACGCGGCATGGCTCTTCTAAGCCCGCGGGTCCTTCGATCCGACGAATGGTTTCGGCCATGTATTTCCGGATCAGGACGCGGCATGGTTCTTCTAAGTCCGCGGGTCCTTTGATCCGACGAATGGTTTCGGCCATGTACTTCCGGATCAGGACGCGGCATGGTTCTTCTAAGTCCGCGGGTCCTTTGATCCGACGAATGGTTTCGGCCATGTATTTCCGGATCAGGACGCGGCATGGTTCTTCTAAGTCCGCGGGTCCTTCGATCCGACGAATGGTTTCGGCCATGTACTTCCGGATCAGGACGCGGCATGGTTTTTCTAAGTCCGCGGGTCCTTCGATCCGACGAATGGTTTCGGCCATGTACTTCCGGATCAGGACGCGGCATGGTTCTTCTAAGTCCGCGGGTCCTTCGATCCGACGAATGGTTTCGGCCATGTATTTCCGGATCAGGACGCGGCATGGTTCTTCTAAGTCCGCGGGTCCTTCGATCCGACGAATGGTTTCGGCCATGTACTTCCGGATCAGGACGCGGCATGGCTCTTCTAAGTCCGCGGGTCCTTCGATCCGACGAATGGTTTCGGCCATGTATTTCCGGATCAGGACGCGGCATGGCTCTTCTAAGTCCGCGGGTCCTTCGATCCGACGAATGGTTTCGGCCATGTATTTCCGGATCAGGACGCGGCATGGTTCTTCTAAGTCCGCGGGTCCTTCGATCCGACGAATTGTTTCGGCCATGTACTTCCGGATCAGGACGCGGCATGGTTCTTCTAAGTCCGCGGGTCCTTCGATCCGACGAATGGTTTCGGCCATGTATTTCCGGATCAGGATGCGGCATGGTTCTTCTAAGTCCGCGGGTCCTTCGATCCGACGAATGGTTTCGGCCATGTACTTCCGGATCAGGACGCGGCATGGCTCTTCTAAGTCCGCGAGTCCTTCGATCCGACGAATGGTTTCGGCCATGTATTTTCGGATCAGGACGCGGCATGGCTCTTCTAAGTCCGCGGGTCCTTCGATCTGACGAATGGTTTCGGCCATGTATTTCCGGATCAGGACGCGGCATGGCTCTTCTAAGTCCGCGGGTCCTTCGATCCGACGAATGATTTCGGCCATGTATTTCCGGATCAGGATGCGGCATGGCTCTTCTAAGTCCGCGGGTCGTTCGATCCGACGAATGGTTTCGGCCATGTACTTCCGGATCAGGACGCGGCATGGTTCTTCTAAGTCCGCGGGTCCTTCGATCCGACGAATGGTTTCGGCCATGTATTTCCGGATCAGGACGCGGCATGGTTCTTCTAAGTCCGCGGGTCCTTCGATCCGACGAATGGTTTCGGCCATGTACTTCCGGATCAGGACGCGGCATGGTTCTTCAAAGTCCGCGGGTCCTTCGATCCGAAGAATGGTTTCGGCCATGTATTTCCGGATCAGGACGCGGCATGGTTTTTCAAAGTCCGCGGCAACCCGATCCGAGAGTGGCTCCGGCCATGAGTACGGATCAGGACGCGGCATGGCTTTTTCTAAGTCCGTGGGTCCTTCGATCCGACGAATGGTTTCGGCCATGTACTTCCGGATCAGGACGCGGCATGGTTCTTCTAAATCCGCAGGTACCTCGGTCCGGCGAATGGCTTCGGCCGTATAATCCCGATCGGGAAGCAGCATGGTATTCTCTAAGTCCGTATAAACCGTACCGGGAGTGGCTTCGGCCATGCGAACCGTATCGGAAGCGGCATGGATTTCTAAGTCTGTATGAGACCAAGCCGGGAGTGGCTTCGGCCACGCAGATCGCGTCAGGAGCAGCAGGATGTCCCTTCGGATCATATGAACCACGTTAGTGAAGGCCCCGGCCGTATATACTATCTGTGGCGATATTTTGTTAACTTTCTATCCGAACCTACAACGGGTCTCGGCCTTACAAGCTGTAGCGAGCAGACGACAGGATCTCGGATTTCTGAAAAACCAGATTCGGTCGATCATACACAAAACATCAAGGTAAAGCCAGAAACACTTCCTGTATTCACAAAAAGGGGAAGTACAAAACCGGCCATCCACTTGGCCGTAGGCTTACAAAAGAAGAAAAACAAAAACCGGGGCAAGCCCCCGTATCAGTTCTCGGCAACCCCCTCCACTTCAACTGGGTTTCGGCCAGGAGAGGGAGAGGGGGAATCGACGATCTGCATGTCCTCGGGCGGGGCGGCTTCGACAGGGGCCTCCTCGACCGGGGCAACCTCGTCACCTTCCGCCGAGGCCGGGGCCCTCTCGGCCGTAAGCCCCTTCCACCAGGACAGGAGCTCCGCGCCTTCCTCGTCTGTCGGTAGCATGATCCCGGTCAAGTCTACGTTCGGATAGACCTTTTGGGCAGCAGCCAGCCCGATGTCGAAGACCGAGGAGACCGCTAGAAGCTGGGCCTGGATTATCTCCTCGGCATAGTCCGGGCCGGCCTTATAATCGGCCACGGCCGAATCCACCACCTCTTCCAGCTCCTGCTTCAAGGCCGACATCTCCTCGGCATGGCGACGGTTTTCCAAAGCCCGCCGGGCGTCCTTGTCCTGGATCTGGGCCTTAAGGGCCCGGTTCTCAGCCTGGGCCGCAGCAAGCTCCCGCTCGGCCTTCTCCTTCTCCCGCTCGGCCCTCATTTTGGCCTCGGCAGAAGCGCGGGCCTCTGCGGCCCTCTCCCCCAGCTGTGCCCGCATCCGGGCGTTCGTGGCTACAAGCCCGTCAACCATGGGCTCGATATTAGGCGCCGCCGAAGGGCCCTCACCCGAACCTGCCGAGGCCGACGCCCTCTCGGCTTCCAGAAGCTTGTTCTGAAGCAGCTCCTGATGGTGAATCAGAACGCTGCCCGTAACCGCAGCCTGCAGACCGAAAGCAGGCAAGGATCAGCAAAAATTGAAGTAAGCTAAGGAAAGCTAGATTGAAGCACGCTCAGAAGCTTCTTACCTGGACCGCCAATCGGGCGCTGATTGCCGCCAGATCGGTGACCGAGTGATCCTTCAGCTCCACGAAGGCCGAAGGGAGAGTGAGGCTGCGGAGCGGACGGAGGCACGTCTGCGAATCCTCCATGCTCTCATCTTTGTAGATCCCCGGCTCGGGGACCCACAATTCGCGCTCCTGTGCGCGAGGCGCCTGCGACCCAGCGCCTTCATACTCTGCCCCCGCCATCGCGGCCGGAGGAGAATCGCCCTTCGGCGCCTCGGGGGACGCCAGCCTTGCGGCCCTTCGGGCCCCGGCGGTTCTCCTAACCAACGGGGCGGGCTCTGCCTCTTCGGGCTCCTCCGCCCGGGGCCGCTTCAACAATCGGCCGCCCCTTCGGGCGGTAGACTTGGTCTTTCGCTCCCTCTCGAGAGCGGCGGCGGCGGCACGGCCCTCGGAGGAGGCCGCAGTCATCGGAGCCACTGTGCCTCGTCCAGACCCGCCTGCCGCCTGCGGGGGTGGAGGCTGACCTCGGCCGCGTTGTTGGGCAATCCGGTTCAAGAGGCCCTCGATCCCAGACATCGCTGCAAACAAGAGAAGAAGTGTTAGAAACGAATAACACAACAGCTGCAAACTCAAAACCGACTTACCCTCGGCCGAAGCTTCAGCAACCTCGTCAGCCGGAGGAGCTTCGGCCGGAGGAGCAGCCTCAGCGCTTCCTTCGCTGTCCTGCGGAGCCTCCCCAGGAGGGAGGTAGGGGAAGGCCTGCTCCGGATCGAACCGAGAATCCGGCCATACCCCGGCATCCACAAATAACTCCGCCTTGCTAAGGAGCCCCCAGATGTCGTACGGAGCCATGGCCTCGATGTGGCCCACTAGGGTGCTCTGGGTGGAAGTCAGAGCGGGAGGATCGGAAAGGCCCGCGGCCAGCGGCGCCCATTCGGTAGGGAAGGGCCACACGCTCTTCTCGTTCTCCGGCAAAGAAATGAGGATAAATTTCCTCTTCCAGCCATGGATGGACGAGGGCTTCCCGGAAAAGATGCTTCGGCCGATACGAGGGACGAAGTAGTACCATTCGGATCTCCCCTGCCTTTGAATTTTGAAAAGGTAGCGGAAGACGTTGATGGAAGGGACAGTCCGTATACGGGCAAGCACAGCCAAAAAGCCATAAACTGTGCGCCAAGAATTGGGAAAGAATTGGGACGGGGCCAGCCCGTAGAAACAAAGGAGGTTAATGACGAAGGTGGGGAGAGGAAGACGAAAGCCCGCCTGGAAGCTCTCTTCGTAGATAGAAAAGGTACCCGGGCGGGGAGTATTGGCCCTAGTGTTGGAACCAGGCCGATAGGGGATCATCCATAAAGGAAGCTGAAAGTAAGAAGCGATGTAGCTAACCGCTTCATCCGAGAGGGTGCAGGCTGCCTCCGAAGCAGTCTCGGGACGACGACGTCCCGAGGTGGAAGCCTGGCCCGGGGTTTGAACCTCCTCGGACCCCTCGGCCTCGGAGGCCTCGGCCCCGGAGACCTCCGGCTCTCCGGACATCGCAGAGGCGAGGGAGTCCAGAGCAAGGGGAGATAACACAGAAGACTTGGGGGAATGAGACGGAGTATACTCCTCGTCCGAAGGGGTAATCTCGCTCGAAGAAGAGCTGCGGACCATAGGGTCGCGAAGATGGAGAAAGGAGATCGAGGCTTACTCTCAAAACGGAAAAGATCTCCCCTGGATCAACCACAGCCTCTCAAGCCACCCAACTCCACCAGCAAGCGCTTCGAGATATGGAGATCTTCACGCAATGGCCAGCAGGCTCGGACGACGCCTTCAGAGAGCTAGCCTTTCGCCGGAGAGGAGGAAGAACTCGGGGGATCGCAGAGCAATGCAAGCACAGGAGCTAGAAGACGAACAGTGCTCTGCGAGGGGTTCCTATTTATAGGCTCCGTTCGAAACCCCGCCCGCCGAGGCCGACGGCCGAGATCGTCCCCATCGTCTCGTCGCTTCTCTCAGATGCCTGCCACGTGTACCGTCCTTCGGCAATGATAACGGACGGACTCCGGGACTTGAACCAGAACGATCAACGGCCGAAAGCGCTCTGACCCTTCGGCTGGCTACTCGGATGACCGCCACGTGTCCCGATCCGCGTACCGGAGAAGGGAGCGGCGGCAATCCGAGCAGGACCTCGGGCAGAGGGCCGAGGTGATCCGCGACCCACGAGCGGTCAGGATCTTTTTGTGTTTTCTATGGAGCGGCCGGATGCGTGACGCGTGTCCCGTGCTTCTTCGCGAAGCGACGCCCGTCCCGTCCATTTAATGAAGTCTGACGCGAGTCAGAGGGCTCGGCCCTTCGCTCTCAGAGGCAAAGGCCTTCGTCGCCATCCTGAATGAAGACGAAGCAGTTACTTAACCCTCGGCCGACCGAGGGCACCCTCTTTTCAAGAAGAACAGAAAGCTTCGGGTAAAGCACCTGTTACGCTATTCCTCAACCAGCTTCGGGCTATACTCTCGCCATCTCAGAACTGAGGAAGACAAGAGTGGGGGGGCTATGTGATGAGGCAGAATCCGATTCGGCCCATTAAAACAAGCCCAAACCCAGTTCAGCCCAGCAGCAGCAGTACAAGGCCCTCAGGGAGCCTTCGGCCCATCTTCGGCCCAAAAGCCCTCGGCCCGTAAGCGGCACCGTTGCTCCCGGCCCAACAGGCTTCGGCCCGTCAGCGACCCATCAGCCTACGGCCCGAGAGTAGCCCGGCAGCCCCAGGCCCAGCAGGCTTCGGCCCATCAGCGGCCCAACCCCCTTCGGCCCGATAGCCGAGTCCGGCCCACTCCGGTGGAGGACTAGGCACTATGGCGGTTTACCAGTAAGCCCGAACATAGTCCTATATCGGCTGTCACCGTTAACCATCCTCTATCCTCTGCTATAAATACACCGCTATTTATTGCCAAAGGTATGCACTCTGATGCCTCCGAGACCCTCAAGGACTATAGTCCAAAAAAGTATTAAAGCTACTCTTTGCCTTCTGAATCGAATCTTCTTCAGAAGCTAACTTGACCGTCGGAGGGGGTTCCTAAGGGCCGAAGCCCGGGACTCCTGCTGACCGGTTTCTTCTTCTTTCCCTCCTGCAGGGGCTCGGTTTGAATCATCGCCGACCTCCCCGAGTCGATATCGGCCGCCGACCTCGGACTTCTCCCACCGGTCTCGACGCCGTGCGCCGGCTGCGTCCCCGACCGAAGGAGCCTCGGCCCCGCCTTCCGAAGACAAGCCAACATCTGACCGAGTCACTTTCGGCCTCGGACCTTCGGCTTCGTCTCTGCCTCCATCGCCTTCCAGATCCCCGTCGGGCCTCTTGCACCGATCCGACCCAGCTCCGGATCCTTAACTTCGGATTCCAGCCTCGGAATCCGGTCGTGATAGCTTCGGCTACATCACTGACTATTAGTGCAACAAACATTACTCCTCAACAAATATTAATCGCGTTCTACGAGGGTCTGGACCAAGGATGGGCCTTGAAACGGCTCAGTCCAGCCCATTAATACCCTTGCTTGGGGAAAAAGCCGGTCTAGTCCACCACTGTCTTCTTCGGTTCATCTCCTCTCCCTTCTCCCTAGGGGTGTGCATAAAAACCGAAAAACCGAAAAACCGAACCGAACCGAACCGAACCGTTCGGTTCGGTTCGGTTCGGTTTGGAGTCAGGTTCGGTTCGGTTTCACAAAGTTGTGAAACCGAACCGAACCGAAAAACCGAATAAATCGATTTTTTAAAGTAAATAAGTATTTATATTAACATTATGCATATAAATATTTTAATATTTTAATATCATATACATATTTATGTATAAATAAGTATTTTTTAAATATAATTTTAATGTTAAATATATATATATACATTTAATATCAATAAAATATGAAAATTCGGTTTGAACCGAACCGAACCGAAAAATTTCGGTTCGGTTCGGTTCGGTTTCAAATGTAAGTTCGGTTCGGTTCGGGTTGAAGAAATTTCCTCTAAAACCGAACTGAACCGAACCGTGCACACTCCTACTTCTCCCTCCCTCCCCTTCTGCACGCTTTTTGACTTCTTCTCCAGCCCGCTGCGAGCTCGGCAGCCATGAGCGTAGGCCTCCTCGAAAACCCTAGCTAGCTCTTCTCCTCGTTCTCCATCACACTCTTCTAGCTCGACGGCGCCATGGCTGCTGATGGTTTCCTCCTCTTCGCTCCATGGCTTCCGTGCAGATCTTCGAGTACAACGGGAGCGCCGTGGTGGCGATGGTCGGGAAGAACTGCTTCGCCATCGCCAGCGACCGGCGCCTCGGCATGAACCTCCAGACCGTCGCGACGGACTTCCAGAGGATCTACAGGGTCCACGACAAGCTCTACATCGGCCTGTCCGGCCTCGCCACCGACGTCCAGACCCTGTATGATCCAAATCGTTCCGGATGACGGCTTATAGCGTACCGATCGTCTCCTCCAGATTTGTTTGTGCGGTTTTCGTCTTTCTTACGTTTTTTGTTTTTTGCCTGCTATGGTTCTGACATTTAGGTACCAGCGGCTGGTGTTCCGGCACAAATTGTATCAGCTAAGGGAGGAGAGGGATATGAAGCCTCAGACATTGGCTAGCCTCGTTTCTGCGATGCTATATGAGAAGAGGTAGCAGGCTCTGCTGATTTCTATCTTTTGTTCTCATGATTCCGACTGTTTCACTTGCATTGTGGTCTGAATTTGCCACTTGGTTAACCTAGACGTGCTTTGAGAATCGAAGCAGCAAAAGAAGAGATATATTCACGAAAATTGGATTCTAGCAAAAAATGTGGAGAGTTTTTTATAACAAAACATCCTTGGCATAAAAATTATAGCTTGAAGGAGAATCTCAATGCACCTTCAGTGGCGCATCTTCACACTTGGTTCAGCTTTTGTAATACTTTTAAGAAGGGGATTTGTAAAGATATCCTTGATCTCCCAAATTGTAAAGAAATGTTCTCCGGGTTATCCACAATACAGTAGCAATATTAGAGGTGGGTCGGCCCTGTAGCCAGACAAGAATTCTTCCCTTTGAGGGGATCAAAGCTCCGGTTTCTTTCATGGAATGCATTCTGGCCATGGCTTCTCTGAGATGGCTGTGAACATGGCTGCCTGAGCATATGGTATTCATCCTTTTGAAAAAAATTAGTAGCATGTATGGTATTTGCATGTGGATCAGAAGCTAGAAGAAAACATTGGAAACTCATGGAAGTCACTGTTCAAAGGGATCTCGCCATTGCCATATTGATATGGAAGCATTAACATGGCTGGATAACCACTGGTACAGTGTTATTGCCAGACCCTCGCTGTCTTGAAGAAACAGCGAACGTTGTCTGCTCTTGTACATCATTTCTCTTGAATCTGCAAGAATTGGCTTCTTTGACTCCATGAATTTCCAGGGACTCATCATGAGTCCAAGAGATATGTGAAATCATCAGTGTGATGGGTCAACCAAGTTCCAAAGACAAAAAGGATAAATACTCGAATTCTAACCATGAAAAATTGGAGAAAGGAGGAATTCAACACTTGTTTTATTAGTTCCTTTTCTTTTAAAAGGGAAAAAAAAATTCTGTAGATCACTAAAAACAGAAGGAATTTGTTGACATGTTAATTACATGGAACATCCCTAAAAATGAATTTTCCTAAATAATATCTTAATGTATTGGAGACCTTCTCCTT
Organism: Zantedeschia hybrid cultivar; assembly: GCA_030544215.1. Lineage (NCBI taxonomy): Eukaryota > Viridiplantae > Streptophyta > Magnoliopsida > Alismatales > Araceae > Zantedeschia > Zantedeschia hybrid cultivar. Next base: position 16,984,801 of record JARZZO010000011.1, read on the forward strand.
TATCGATGTTCTCAATGGACCCCCCCCCTCCCCAACCCAACACCCCCCCACCAACTCCACAGAAGCAAAGAAAACCTAGTCTTCCCCTTTATTCCTCCATCTCCCCTCCCGCTCATTCTAAATCTCGGCTAAGATTTCATCTCAAGAATCCTAGAGAGATCTTAGAGATATTGCAAAAGATGGCAAACCATGGTTTGTGGGATTGCCTGATCTTAATCAAGATCAGTCAATGCCCATTCGATTTTAAATGGGAATCTGATCCCTATTTTAATTGGAAAAGAAAGGAACAATGACTTTTCGGCTTGGATTGGTTAGAAATCACTTACAGATTTCTAGTAGGTGCACAATGCAAAAAATAAAACAATAAGATGCATCAATGAAAAAGTACAATAAGAAAGTCATGTTCCATTATTAGAATAGAAATATAAGGAAAATAAAACACTTATCTTAAGAATATGAACAAATTGGTTATACCTGAAATATTTCAAAATCGAACTAGATCTATGTCTTTGGTTCTGGTTTTTTGAAAAATATATTTTAAATCTTTTATGAGAATTCGTAAAGAGATTTCAGTAGGGATTATTTATATCTCTACTATTATCTCTTAGTTACCACTCTATTCACTCATCTTTCCAAAAGAATTATTTTCTTCTATTCATTTTCATCGTATAATATATTTATTCTACACATGAGATTCATGGAACAATCTAGTAATAACATGAGATTCATTCGTTGTAAAAATAATGTAAAACCGGTACAAAAATATTAATAAGGTGGTAACGAGCATATTTTTTTTCTTTATCTTTCTAAGTAATTCATAGGCTACTGTATTTCCTATTCTTTTCCTCTTGTGAATAGTGGTAATCAGTAATAATATATAAAATATAAAGTCACTTAGTAGAAGTCATCATTATAGGGATCTTAAGGATAAATCGTTCTTTAATTTGTACTTTAAATTGATCTTTATGGTTCATAGTTAATTATCTTGTTGATGAGGTGACTCACCTTTTGACCCGAAGTGATGGAGATAACCACTTACTAGCGGCTGTAATGGCCAAACAGGTCATCCATTGACAATCTTCTTAGCCTCCTCTTATTCGCCCTAGCAAATTTTTAGAAACTTACTGGATCAGGCCGGAAAGTAAGCTAAGTTCGATCTACAATTTGCTAACTACATCGTCCATGTCCTAGCCACTTAACGCCATATATCATAAATGAGCTTAACCTAGACGTTCCTTTATTTCTAAAGAACAGATCATGTGGGTTTGTCTTACTAATGAAGTGATGTCACTTCAATTCTTAAAAAGCAAATCATGATAGGAATCATCGTTTATCATAGAAAACATAATGATTTTTATGATGATTTATTTTTAAGAATTGAAGTGACATCACTTCATTAACGGGATGGGCTCACATGATCTGTTCCCTACGGATAAGGGAATGCTTGGGTCAAGTTTCTTTATGATGTGTGGTGTTGAGGTATGAAATATCTCTTCTTTTTATACGGTTTCAGAATCGAGATTCGGGATCTCAACCTACGCAGAGGATGATTATCTTACTTGAGTGCATTCGTGGGCTGGGACATGGATGTTGTAGTTAGCAGACTGCAGACTTAGTTTAACCTACTTTCTTGTCTTACCCAGTAAGTTTCTTGAAATCTATTGGAGCGGACATGTGGATGTCAAGATGATTGTCAGTATATGGTTTGCTCGGCCACTACGACAGGTAATGAGTGGATAACCCAGTCATTTTAGATCAAATGGTGAGTCATCTCGTTGGTAAGAAAATTGACTATGAACTAAGATCAGTTTAAGATACAAACTAAGAATAACTCATCATTGAGATCTCTATGATGATGACTTCTAATAAGTGACTTAATATTTTATATATTATTACTAATTACTATTATTTATTAGAAGAAATTGATAAGAAATATAGTAGCCTATAAACTGCTTAGAAAGATAAAAGAAGAAAAAATATACTCGTTACTACTTTGTTAATATTTCTGTCTCGGTTTCACGTTGTTTTAATGACAAATGCATCTCATGTTATTATTAGTTTGTTCTATGAATCTTATGTATAGAGCAAATGCATTACACGATGAAAATGAATAGAAGAAAATAGTTCTTTTGAAAAGATGAATGAATGGGGTGGTGAGTGAGGGATGGCAGTAGGAATGTAAATGATTTATACTGATATCTCTTTTACGAGTTCGTATAAAAAATTTAAATATATTTTTTATGAAACATAAACTAAAGACAGATCCAGTGCAATTTTGAGATATATGGCCAGTTTGTTTATATTCTTTAGATATGTGTCTTATTTTTCTTATATTTTTGTTGTATAATGGATATCACTTTCTTATTATACTTTTACATTGATACATCTTATTATTTTGTTTTTGCATTGTGCACTTATTAGATATCTATAGGGACCGTTACATTTGAACCTTCTAGAAGGTCCACTAATAAGGTCCAACATAGGTCCATTAGTTGCCCATTAAGGGCCCAACACATAACTAAGGGACTAATGTTTTCAACCCATTTTTGGCCCAATATCACAGCCCTAGAGCCCATTAAAATAGGCCCAAACATAGCCCATTAAAAAATTATGTCCATTACTTAAGGCCCATTAACAACCCAATAAAATAATATTCTCAAGGCCAAACAATTAGTTCACTAAGGTCTATTAAAATTCATGTTTGGAGGCCTATTAACAGTCCATTAGAACCTTTAACTTCAGGCCTATTGGTGTTAAGGAAAAGTTTCATTTAAACCTTGCGCCACTTTGATTGGAGAATAGGAGGAGAATAAGGGCGAATAAGAGGAGAATAAGCTTAATTTTGCTTTGACAAGCGGAATGGCTTATACTGGTGCAGAATAGTGTATTCGGGGAATAAGGAGAATAAGCCATCCCACCCTAGACCCAAGATTGACTTATTCTTCTTATTCCGTCAGCGGACCCCACAAAACTATCAAACCGAAACACCCCTTATTCTAGTATACGTTATTCTGTCAGTGGGCCTCACGTAATAACTTATTCTGCAAACAAAGTGGGGATAAGAGGTTTTCATAATTATATACGTACATGTATGGAATTATTGCAGGTCCTTATAGAATTGCTCTGGAATCAGCTGATCCCAAGCTGATTTTGAGCTGATCTTGATCTGGATTTGATCGGGCCTGGCTGATTGCAAGACCCAATCTGATTCCGCAATCCTTGAGTTCATGTCTCCTTTATTCAACAAAAAACAAATATTAGCAGATATTATTTGAGACATGTATAATCATATAATTTCATAACTCATGATATTTAAAATTAGGGCTTTTCAATTCTTAACCCTTTGAAACTTTCAATATTTCGGATCAATCCTCCTAATCCAACTATTTACAAATAAGCCCTCGCAATCTCAACTTTCTTATAAAAAAGCCCTTTTGGGCACCTTTTGCAACACTTTTTTGTGACACTTAAGGAAGGGCCTTGCACCAATTCACCAGGGTTCGTGGGGGCTTATTCATAAATAGTTGTATTACAGGGGCTCTTTTTTGTAAATATGCTATATATGCAGGGGTTAAAGTTTAATTATATCTGAAAATTATAGTAATCATATTTTTACCTTTTGTTACCGTTAGTACTATATGTGAAGTAAAAGTCTTTGCTGTTATATGTAATTAAACATTTGGGCTGAAATAAGTGAGTGTTTATCAATATCTTTTACTTTGGTATGCCACATAAGTTATTATTCAAAGATATGTGACTGCATGCATAGTGTGTACTACATGTAATTAATAATGAGCTGTTTCCAGTACTTCCTGCTAGTGTTTGCACAATTAGTTGCACCTGATTTCTGAGTTCAGATTTGTTTTCTGCTTTTGTTTACCTTAAGAATGATAATGGAAATGTTGGGTTCATAGATACTTTTAATTGACTTTCTGAAGATTTGTTTGCCTCTGGTGTTTGGCCATAGAGATGATTTCTTTTAATAAATACTGCTTTTCCTCCCTTTTCCCCTCGGAAACACACCCACATACACACGCTCACATGTCTATGCGCAATGTAGATAATTGTGGTGATAATTTAGTGATGCATGTTATGTGGCTTTTCTTAATACTTTTTACATACAAGAACTTGCCAAAGTTGAATGTAGACCTTTTGGATTTGCTTATCTGGTCAATTTTTTTTATATACTTTTATTTGGTGTCTCAATTTTCTACAGATATTGCATTGTAGTGGGATAGAATATAGAGAAAGATACCAATTTTTATCTATTTTTCTCTTTAGGTTTGGTCCATACTTCTGCATGCCAGTGATTGCTGGTTTAGGAGAAGATGATGTCCCATTCATTTGCACAATGGATGCTATTGGTGCCAAGTAAGCTGCTTAGATGGCCTCTCTATCTCTCTCTCCTCTCTCTCTCTCTCTCTCACACACACACACACACATACTCACACTTACTCTCTGCTTAGATTTACATTGCTAGGTAATGTGCTATATAGTTTTGTTGTAGAGGACTTTTGTAACGGCCCACGATTTTATATAATATACATATGGATCTCCGGTAGTTGCACAATTTAGAAACTAAATGATAAAATGCTAAAAGATAAAATAAAAAAAAAAGGTCAAGTCCATCATATAACAATATAAACAAAATAATTAAAGTTCATATCCCAATAGAAATGGAACCACTGGCCATACATGGTGATTTTGTTTTAATTACTAATGTCATCCCGTCGTACTAGCATAAAGAAATCAAGGCCTAAAAACATTTGAAAATAGTAGGATGTGAGCCAATGTAAACATTGGTCTCAATAGGGCTCATCTATACCCCACTTCAACCCTATTACTTATTCATAAAACAAATAATTAATCATGCATGTGCTTATTCTACAAAACTCAAGCTGAGGAAAACACAATATGACAATGAAACTTTGAATCATAGAAATCTTCGGAAATCATTAAAAGGGGTAGAAACTCTACTTTCGTTGCTTCGTCAATCATCTGAAACTTCTTTTTCTTATATCTCTTGGTCCTCTCTCTATGAAGTAATGAGTTGAGTTCATGCTTTCTTATTTTGATGGATCTTATAAAGACATACATATACTTAACTTGGAGTTAATTCATGTAAGTAATCATAGATTCTTTATAAGCCTTGGAGATGAGCCACGATCAAAAATTTAGTTCTGACCCTTAATCTATTTCTTTAATATTTATTCTGAAGAATCTTGTTCTTGTAGTCGGTTCTTCTGACTAAGTGGCTCATTCTTCTAAGGGACGAGGATAACCACCCACCATTAGGCTTCACTTGCTGAGTGGGGATACTCAACGTTCTTAAGCTGACTAGAACACGTAGGTCCTTGTTGGAGAGAAAATTGTCACCAAAAAATATAAAGACCAACACGCCCCTCAACTTACAAAAGGAATGGGAGGGTACAAGGGACTTTTACTCCCCCCCCTAAAAAAAAGGTGCTATAGTAGTGCTACAGTAAAAGAGGTATGAACAGTGCCTTGAATAGTGCACTGTCGCGGGAATAGTACCCAAATCCCCTCAAAAATAAAAAAATAAAAAAAACCCCAAAATCAGAAAATATAGGGGCCAAAAATCCAAAAAAAAAAAACCCCTTTACTGCTCCCTAGCGGCAGCCTAAAAGCCTTTGGGTTTGTCGCCCCCTATGGGCCAGGGAATTCCGGATTGGATTGGCCGGTCGGATCGGGACCCACCGATCTCGATCTGGATCGGCCGGAATCGGCCGTAAGTGGCCCAAATTGGCCAGGATCGGTAGATCCTGCCTTCCATGCTATGGGCGGCAGACCCAAAGAATTAGGTCCTGTTGGCGGCTTATAATTGGCTTTTGGAGGTAGGCCATACTTAGGTGGCAGAGCCTCATTGGTCCAAGCTTTCTTTTCGCTCGATTGGTTCACTTGGCGATGACGGAGCACGATGTGGCGATGACATGGCGGCGATGACGAGGCGATGGAGATCCACATGGCATTTCTCTATTGGACCATGTGGGCATGATTGGGGGGCCACATGGATCTAATTTTTTTTTTCTAAAAAAATATTTTTTATAGGCCGGAGACTAGGGGCACGCCGCCATGGGCAGGTGGCAAGATTGGGAGCAGCAACCCCTTCATGGGGCTCTGCCGCTGGCACATGGTCCAATAGAGAAATGCCATGTGGATCTCCGTCGCCTCGTCGTCGCCGCCATGTCATCGCCACCTCGTTATCTGTCATCGCCAAGTGGACCAATCAAGTGGAAAGAAAAGAAGGCTTGGACCAATGAGGCTCTGCCACCTAAGCATGCCCCCACCTCTAAGAGCCAATCATAAGCTGCCACTTGGCGGCCTCTTATTGGATGTAGATTTCTATAAATACCACCACCCCTCCTTGTATAATGTTGGTTGGTGAATGAGAGAAAATTAGTAGAAGGACTTGAGATTTTCATCCGCCTCCCTTCTCTAAGGTAAAAGTCATGCCGCCTAGGCATATGCAGCATGGTTACTAACCACGCTGCCTAGGCATAGGCGGCATGGTTACTAACCACGCCGCCAAGTCTTGGCGGCATGACCAAAAACCATGCCGACCAATGCCGATGATCTATTTACCTAAGTTTCAGTCATTGAAGCCTCGTCGGCTTGTTATCGCCTCAAAGCCTAACGGTGAGCCGTCGAGTCGCCGAAGCCGCGTTGGCCTTTTGCCGCTTGTAGATACGCTAATTTTGACATCATTTCGAGTAAATTTCATATCATATAATAATGCCTCAGAATGGTCTGATATTTAATCATTGGTTAATTTTTATTGATCTTTTTAATCACCTAAAAGTGTCGGGTTTAACAGACATGTTTAAGTTAATCAATTGAATTGATTTTAACTCAAATTTCAGTTAAAATATGAAGAAGTCTAAAAGACGTCGACATATGTGGACGCCATTTAGAGTTTATTCTTATTTTAACGTTTAAATTTGAATTTTAATCAATCGATTAATTAGCTAAAAGGCGTCTGTAAGGCATGACGCGTATTATGTTTCCTAAGTTATTTCTACTTATTTTTCGGATGTTTATCCTTATCTTAATTAGTGTAAAAGGTGTCTTTTATGGGCGACGCGTTTTATCTAATACATATATAGATAAGTTTTTCCCGGATGTTTATCTTTATCCTAATCAATCTGAAAGACGTCTTCCATGAACAACGCGTTTTAGATAATTACAGATAAAGATGAATTAATCTGTATTTATTTGTTGGTTAAGATGGATAATTCCCATTTCTCCATGTAAATCCACCGACGCAGAAGAAGTCTATAAATACCCTGCATCTTGAATGGGTAACAGAGTTGAAATCAGAGTTGAAATCAGAGTTGAAATCAGAGTTAGAGTTGGTGGTTAGTTAATATCGAATTGAAGATCGAAGCAACGACGTCCAAACGTCGAAGTGCTGCTGTTTCCAGAAGTCGGCGTCCAATCTTCATCCATTCAAGATCAAAGCTTTCCATTCTTTATCGATCGGCATAAGTTTTTCAATTCATTTCTGCACTTTTCATATTCACATCTTCACTAGTCTTGCATTCTTCATCACATCACTCCATGCAACACACACTACATAAGCATCATTTTCAAAACCAATTTAAAGGGGTTTCAAAGACCATCCAACAAGTGAGTTTTCTGTTTAGTTGCATGTTTAAAACTCTGTTTAGAATTGATACTACTTTTATTTAAGTTCTCATTGTTTCTTCATTTTTTCTTTATATTTTCTTACAAAGAATCAAAGGGGAGGAAATCAACAAACAAAGTAACAAGTGATTCTGGACGATCCTTAAACTCAACAGCAAGCAAAGCAAGAACAAAGACAAGAAAATGCTCTCTTTTTTCAGCCGGCTGAAGCAGGGGAACCAAGAGCTCAACATCTCCTACGTTCAAACAGGTAGGCGATCAAACTCTTTCTTTTGAAACTTTTAAGTCAAAAGTTTCTGGCGATCACTTCACTTAGTTTCCTTTTAATAGGCTTATTTTGCACTTAAACAACATAGATTTTTCATGATAATTACACACTCATTTTAAGCACTCACACCGCCTCAACGCGCGACGGCAAGTTGTCGAGTATAGTCGAAGCCTCGTCGACCCGTTGCCGCCTTAACGTGCAACGGCGAGCTATTGAGTGCCATTGAAGTCTCGTCGACCTGTTGCTGTCTAAACGCGTAACGGCGAGCTGTCGAGTGCCATTAAAGCATCGTCGGCCCGTTGTCGCCTAAACGCGCAACGGCAAGCTGTCGAGTGTCATTGAAGCCTCGTTGGCCTGTTGTCGCTTAAACGTGACAACGGCAAGCTGAAGGGTGGACTAATGCCTCGTCGGCCCAATGTCACCTCGGCGCAGTGATAATGAGCTGTCGAGCGTAGCTAGAGTCTCATCAGCCCATCGTCTCTTCGGTGCGGCGATGGCGAGCTGTCGAGTCAAATTGAAACCCCATTGTTCCATGGTTGTCTCAACACGGTGATGGCGAGCTGTTAAGTCAAGATAACGCCTCTCAGCCCGACATCGTATATGAACAATGATTCGACGAGCTGTGAGAGTTATTTTATACAAGATGTCGTAAAGTCGTTATCCCTGCCTCCAAGATTTAGCGGCGCCATCATAATCCGTGCCTCCAAGCCTTGGCGACGTCGTGGAGAGCCTCGCCTCTAAGTGTTGGCGACATCATTAAAACCCCCGCCTCCAAGTGCCGACAACGTCATTTTCAAACCACGCTGCCAAGTGCCGGCAACGCAACACGTTTTTCAGACCACGTCGCCAAGTGCCGACGGCATAGCGCCATCTTCAAACTACGCCGTCAAGTGTCGGCAGTGCGGCGCATAAGATTAAGCACTGATTCAGTTTAGTTCGATTTTGTTTAATTTCATCTAAAATATTTTTGTTCAATTGCTATTTCATTTTGATATGTCAATTCAGTTACTCCATACATAATATATCTCAGTTCAAATTGTCATTTTAGTTCCTATGAAGTTTTTTAGTTCAAATTGATATGAATCGGTTTGAGGCAGTTGATAATATTTCAGTCAGAATAAATCAACTTATATTTCCAGTCTATTCCTTAGATATGCTGTGATTTGACACATTTGAATCCAGTAATTATCTTAATTAATTTGTTACTTAAGAGTTTCACAGCTCAGTAATATTATGTGATCAAATTTTTTCTTCTGATTAGCCTTGAAGCACAGTTAATCGATGTGCTATGTTCAGATAATTGATATAGACTCATTCACTTAATCGGAATTGTACTAGTACAGTTAATCGATTAAGACCTGGTTTTACTGATCAAACTCATTTTGTTCTATTAATCGATTAAGCTTCGTTCAGCAAGTTCGATTACCCTTTATGCGGTTAATCATTTTGGACATCTTTCGACTAATCGATCTGTCATGTCTTCATTAATTGATTGGTTTTTAACTGTTAATCGATTGAGCTTTGTTCTGCTATCCGATTAAAATATTTGCTTTAATAATCGATTATTTCCTATGGTGTAATCGATTACGACTTAATTACTGTTCCTTGGGTTAATCGATTATTCTTTGTCTGTTATCGATTAAGTTGATATTCAATAATCGATTTGTCTTGGAATTAGTTAATCGATTATTCTTTTGAACTAATAATCGATTGCTAAGTATTCGTTAATCGATTTGTCTGACGATCTGTTAATTGATCTAGCCTTGAATTGTGAATCGATTATGCATTCGGTTACCATTTCAATTGTTGATATTTCGGTAATCAATTACTCTTTATTCTGATAACCGATTAGCATATGATCTTGTAATCGATTTTTGGTGATACTTCTAAGCTACAGATTCGATTAAACTCCAGTTCAGACAGTAATTAATCTCATGAATTATAATCAATTTAGCTCTTATTCTGGGATCGATTATAGGATTATTCAGCTGTGATTATGCTGTATCTGTAACACTAATTATGGGTTATTTTGACAATCGATTATGCTCTACTAAGGGATCGATTATGTGACTATTTGAACTCGGATAAGTTCATCTTTAGAATTTGATTATATAACTTAAGATAATCGATTAGAATCTGACCTGTTGTGATTAATCTCTCGGATAATGATCCCTTCTAGCTAGAGTCAATTATGTGCTCCAATCTGCTGGGAGATTGAACATTTGACTATCTATTCATTTGGATATTTGATTATTTGACTTTTTGTCTATGCTTAACTATAATTTTTCTTGCAGATAGATATATGATTATTTCAATTCTTTATTCAGAATCATATTATCTGCCAATTTCAAATATTATATGTTTAACTTGGTAGGGTGTAGAAGCTTGCTAAGTTGTACTAATTAAAAACTAATGTTTTTAGACCTTAAGGCTGAAGAGGCTTGAGATAGTAAGACTTGGGGTATTTTGTGGATCTGCTTGCCATAGAGTTTAGGTGGATATTTGATAATTCAGTTTTCTGTTATGATTTGCTTAATGAGATGTATAGGCTGTCTGTTGAAGAGAAAGAACTCTGATGTATTTGTGGTTTAGCTTGAGTTGATTTTGGACTGTTGAGGAATTTTGGCACTGTAATAATCTGATGATTTTGTCCTTATTAGCATGATAGATGTTTTGCATGGGCACTTGTAACTGGGTTGGTTGTGGCACTGTTATCTTTGAATTGGACTTTTGTCTTCGGTTGGATTGTTCCCACTGTCACATGTTGCTGGCATCAGAGTAAGTTTGTGACCTGAAATGGTGTTCGGGGGTGTGACACTGGAAGTACACAAAAACTCAAAAAAAGAGGTACAAAAGTTGTTCGATGTAAACATTAGTTCAATTGGCACGTCTTGCATAAGTAGACCAATAAGAGCATAGGTTGCAGTTTGATTCAGTGCAATTGGAATTTCTGCATAATACTTGTTGCAAAACTACAATATAAGACTTAGAAACAAGGATTTGGGCAACGAATACCTTTGGGCTGAGAATCCTGGATTGCTGAATTGGATCCAAGTGGGCTTCTTGGTGGCAACTGAGGTTGCTAGGCTTTTCCACGTAGACTTGCTGTTGTTGGGACAAGACATATTCTTCGCTTTCACTAGCCTCATTGAGTTTCTGGCCTATAAAGCATCTTGAACTGAGCTGCCGGGTGTGACACCAGATGCTTGTCCTTGACTGTGATGTCAGCTCCTTGCTGACCTCTTCAATCGCCTCCCACATTTTCAGGTTTGGATCTGGATCTGTGATCCAGATTCAGGAGCAGTCTGCCATAAATACACATCTTGTTAGATGTCTTCTTATCTTCTCTGCTGTCACATGGTTACACTGCACAGTTCTTGGGGAAGATTAGACCAATAATTTGCTGTGCCAGGAGCACCTGAGGGTGGTCTTTAGGACTTCATTTGCCCCCTTAGTTTGAGGGAGAGCCCAGAGAGCCCCTTAGTTGTCAGCATTCTCTGGTTGGTGGGCTTAGGCTGGCGCCAGATCTTACTGTCTTAGGCGTGGGCTTAGTAGGTGCATCCTCTTCTTGCCTTACTGCAACAATCAATCATTGCTTGAATTCCCTGGGAATCTATGATCTTAGCTGAAACCAGCTGGATGGGATTATGCATATGATTGGTTGACTCGATAATATAGTCATTTCTAGGTAGCACAAATTATCCAACCAGATGCTTTTGATTGTCCATTAATTGCATTTTTTTCCTTTTTTTTAATAATTACATATATAACCCTGTTAAAAAATTATACTTATTTTGTTTCTGCATTATTTTTAATAACCTTCTTGCATGTTAATTGTTGCAAAAATGCCCTTTGCCATTGCCATTTGTTAGCATTCCGTTGCCCATCTCTTATTTAACCCTGGATAAGCTTTAACCAGAGTTAAAAAGGTCTAAAATACCATTATTCTTTCTCAAATCTTTTTGTCTCTCTTTCCATCTATCTCTCTGTCTCTTTCTTTCTGGCACAATGCGCCAATCACAAGAACACCTTTTTGTAGGGATAATTTGTCCAAACATTAAATTTAATGGTTGAAAATGGAATATTTGATGTATCCTTAATGGAAGTTAACCATAGGGGCATTTTTGCAAGCATTGCGATGCAGTGAGGTTATTTATAATAATATAAAAATAAGACAGAAATCTGTAGTTTCATTTTTAACAGGGTTATATATGTAACTAACCCTTCTTTTTCTATTCATATATTAGATTGCTATCTAATCATTTTATTTTGATGGAACAAATTTTAAAGCACAGGTGGTTTGCCCGTCCCTCTCCAAAATGCTCTGAATACTTAGTGTGACCTAATTTATGCTCTGGGTAACTTCAACTAAGCAAGCCATCAACTGATATTAAACATGTCATTTCAAGTTTCTTCTACAGTTTGCATGACTCTAATTTCTTCGTGTTCTTGTTGCTTGTCCTGATCAATTAACTTTCTTGTGTATATTTCTCCTTAATGCTATTGTTAGAGAACTGGCAAAGGACTTTGTTGTTTCTGGTACTGCGTCTGAGTCCCTCTATGGTGCTTGTGAATCGATGTACAAGCCCAACATGGTTAGTGAATTCTCTGTACTAAAGGCATTTTCAATTTTATGTACTGACTACTGACTCGAGCAGTTTATTTTGTGTTTGTTAATTCCATGGGATCCCTGGATTTAACTTTGAGCTGCTTAATCTCCCTTTGGGAAAAAAAAATCTGTTTAGGAACCTGAAGAATTATTTGAGACCATCTCTCAAGCACTACTATCATCTGTTGACCGTGATTGCCTGAGTGGCTGGGGAGGATACGTCGTGCTCGTGTAAGTTGTTTTTGATCTATCTCAAGTATGTCTCTTGCATTCATTTCTTTTGTGCCAGGCTGGCAGACACCCTGAAATGCTTGAAGATACATCTGTTTTTTGTTTCAGAACTTTCGTATATAATGGTACTCTTAACAACTTCACACTATCCTGTACTCCTGGAATTCAGAGAGGGAGAGGGAGTGGAGCATTCTTTGTTAAACCTTTTTGTCTTTTTATTTTTTTTTTGGGGGGGGGGGATCTTAGCATTGATCTCCTTCGCCCTAAATATGCAAGTAGGATTAGATTGTTATCGATTCACCCTGATTGCACATGCAGAAAGAGTGAGATAGGAATTGGCAGGAATAAATTAAAAGAAAAAGGTTGTGTGGAGGCATCTAACTTTGAGCCGGGGAGATTTCACATCTTTTGGCATCAGTACTATTAACTGTTCTCTTTGCTGTATTTTGTTTCTCATTTTGATCATTAATTAATTATATATGTAGGCAGAGGTAGAATATTGAAACATGATTACAAATTTGCTAATTCTGTACTATTCAGAGGCTGGGAGCTACTCATCTCTGGATGCCGTGCCATTATTTCTCAGCAGCTTTATTTTGGTGGATACTTATATGTATGTTAGAGAGCTATGGACACTTGGACATGACACAGTAATCATGCACCCGATGCTCTTTCAAGAACTAATATGAGCAGCAAAATATTTGTTTGAAGTTCGACATTCAGTAATTTAATTGATATTTTATTTATCTTTTTATATTTTTAATAAAATTCATTAGTCATATTTTAGTATATGTGTGTATTAATACATATTACTCTGTATATCCCCATGTCTTGTTTCTAAGACTTGGAGTTAGTATGTCCCCATGTCTTGATTCAGTGCAATTGGAATTAGTGTACGTCCCCATGTCTTGTTTCTAAGACTTTGCCATGCCTGAGATACTTGTCCATGTGAACTCTGGACATGTTGCCTGTTTCCTACAAATTCTAGCTCAGCGGGACCTGTATGTCTCTTCCAAAAGCCGGTGGATGAATCTAAAATAGACTTGAGATTTTGTGGGAGTGGAAGTTGAGGGAGGAGAAGATAAGCAGCACCTCAACCAATTTTCTGCTTTATTAGGGCTTTGTTTTGGTTGGGCATCTCCCAACAGCAGGAACATATATGCTAATATACATTGATCGCAGGGATATAAAGAGACAGATGCATACATTTTTCTGTTGTTGTGTCAAATGTGAAAGTTTTTAAGGGTATACATTCAATTCTGTTTACCCATGTTTTTGTATTCACGTTTTGACTCTCCTGGTCTGTATATTATTATTTGGTGTTATTTGGCGAGCCATGTCACTTGGTTGAACTCGTCAAAGCAATTTTGTCATTTCATCTGTGTAAAAGCTTCTCTTCAATGCAGGACGCCAACTGAAGCGCAGGAGAGAACCTTGAAGGGACGGATGGACTAGCCACGGCAGATTGACATTACCGCATCTATGCTTGTTCCACTGTCTCACCTTCTAATATATCTGAAAATTTTGGTGACTACATAGGTGATGTACCCAGCTCAACTGGCAGCTTCCAGTGTTCCCGTCATTTGTCTAATGAGAATATGGTTTTCTTGCAAGTGTTAGGCAGAGCATTACTTTGTATTGATTTACTGGGATTGTATGATTTTTTCATTACTACTTGAGTTGGTAAAAAAAATGTGCTGCTCTTTGGAACAGTTCTAAGTATTGCTCGTTCACTTGTGGCAGTCCAAGTGCATATCCTCAAAGCACAGTGGTCTTAAAGCATACCACAGCTCTGGTGGCCTGGTTGATGTCTTGCCAATGGAACTTTGGCACCCCTCTATTGGCCGGGCATAACGCGGTCTGGTCCAGAGGATCCCATTCCTGACGGTGTATACCTAATATACGGCAGAATGGAAATACTCCCATTTCTCATCCATGAAGCACAGCCACACTGCAGGAGCTTCATTTCGTTATGTTGAATTCATCTTAGGGGGAACCAACCGAGTGGGATGGTTGGCTTCACAACTTGCCTCCCTTTGAGAGATCTCAGGTTTGATGCTGGTTGGGAGTCTAATAACTCCTCCAGCCATGCAACCAAAAGTGCTGCTGGGATCTTTATCCCTAGGTCTGTGGAATTACTTCCCTGGATAATTAGGCGGATTTGGAATTATCGCCTAATTAGGTGGGTTTCTCGACCAGCTTGGAAATATCTCTCAATGCTGGAGGATCTATGGGGCTGTGTCTGGATTTTAATCTTGGTTATTTGTATATATCTATCTGTACTTGGCCAATTGATATCACCTCTCAAAAAGGAAAATTCATCTTAGGGGCCATTTGGATTGATGCAAATGGTGTATATTTTCAGTCTGTGGTGACTTTTTGACTTCCTGCCTTAAGAAGGTGTTGAACTCTCAAAAAGACTGAGCTCCCTGTCTGCGAAGTCCGTCTGACCATATGATTCTACTTGATTTAAGATAATTCTCTGATGCAGATGCATGTGCTGATGATGCTCATATCGCAAAAGGTTCTACTTTTATTAATCAATCTTCGCCTGTGGGACGTCGTCTTTTTTCAACGCAAGTATGTCCAAGTGTGCCAACGTCTCTTGTTTAGTTCCCTATAATCAGCTTTTGAATGAAGGTATTGTGTTGCATCTAAAGAGTCCGGAGATTTTTAAAGCATGCTGAGGTTCATAGCATGATAACAGGTCGTCACCTTTAAGTGCAGAGTGCATATAGAGTATGTTGAACTTGAAAACACTGAGCCATAACTCCATAATAGTATTCCAATGTTTGATGACGTCAGCACTATGGACATGAACGTTTAGATACACTACAAAATCACTTTGAGGAGGGAAATTATAGAGACCATCTCGTAGATGAATCTAGATATGGCTCAAAAGCCCAAGCGTCTACTAGATACAATCTAAATAAAGTTAGAACCGCAACGACGCCAATGTACTCAACTCAATACGAGTGCGACAATAGCAACGGCCATGAATGATCCATACCACTACATGCACGCCAAGAAAACCTGTTGAATTCTAGAATTTATCATGGTAAAACCTGGAAGTTTACATGTGGACAAACAAAACTTACGTGTGAACGTAAAGTCCAAATGTAGAAGATATGTTAAATTTGTGCTGTACTTTTCACCTGTGGCAGCTTTCAACTACTTAAAAAGATCCAATGTAGAAAGTATGCTCCATATTTCCCTCAAAGGAAATTATAAACCCCGTGTTGTCATTACATCAAAGATCTCCATCTATTGGTGGCTAAGACAAGTATCCTTGATTTGATTTTACACATGTCATGAAGTCGATACACATCACATCCTTGCTTATAAATGTAGCATGAACTTTAAGCATTTCAAGCTATGCATAGTGCAAGGGAATCCTTCATTGCTTACATCTATTCTAGGCAACCATGTAGGGTGAGGCAAGCAACAAAAGTGCATGGTTGCTCATTATATTTAGAATCATGGCTCCAAAGAGGATAGTTAGTGGAAGGTACATACAAAAATGATTTTTTCATAAGTCATATCATAAAAGCTTTGAATATATTGGTTAGTTTAATAGGGGCTAATCTTGGGGGTGCATAGGTGCGTGACTTGTATTGAAAAGCAAACTGATTATAGTTATAGGATCAAGCATTTCAAAGTCCAGTTGTCCCTTTCATTTTGAGCATTCTCGTAGTCCCTTCCTCCATAAATAGCTTCCTAAATTTTTTAATTAACGGTGATTAGTGAACCAATCTTTAGCAGATTAAGCTCTGTTGTTACAAATAGTGAAGAAAGGTTATGATTTAGGAAGGCATACTCATATACAAATCGGGTTATTTGAGGTTTTTATCAAGCCATTGGTAAGAAGGTTAATTCATCATTTTACATATAAATCAATCTTTAAAACATTAAAAATGAATGTAAAGGAACTCCTCATCGAACATAAACTTAAATGAGAATTTAAATACAAATATATCTATCATTAATAAAAATTTTGTTAGAATCGTAATGATTTTATTTGTTGGAAAAATCTTCAAAATTATTGAATTCAAATGTTCCTGTTGTGTCCTCTCTCTCCTACTTACTCACTCTAATAGGTGACTTGTTCTTGCTAATCTTGCAATTAAGGGAGAGAGCCTTTCCGCATCTTGAGTGTCAAGAGGCTAGCACTAGGCTCTGCTATTAAGGGATGCATATTCCTCTTATGGAAACAAGACCAAGGTGAGTGAAGTTTTTATGTGCAGTCTTTTGGAAATTTGTCCATCTTCCCCAAAGTTAGATGTTCTTTAGATAGTTTAGAGTATTCGGACACTTCATGGACTAGAAGAAGGAAGGATACTCCTTTTAGACAAAAAGTACATTGACAATGTCATTATTGATCAATGGGGGGCAAGAAGCCTTCTGCAACTATGGGTTTTATAGTTCACAAGACACACTCTACGACATGACCAATATGCACGATTTCAAAGATTGCTACATTGGAGGATCATCGGACTTCATATAAGGAGACATACAATTCTTTTATGAAGCACTCATAAAAGTATGGTTAGTTAGATAAAACTGAAATAAAAGTCGATCATTGTTTAACCTAAAGTATATCTCGGTGTCTACTCAACGTTGCTTTCACCTTCAACGAGCTCATTGGACAAGGTAAATTGCGCATTTCATTCGTAAGTGTCATGCATATGTAATCAAATTATATATATCTTTTACCTTCACTCAAAGGACAGATCCCTGCTCTCTCTGTGTTTTACCTTAGCATGGCACATCTGGAAAGCCAGATGTTAGAAATTTTTTGAAGGGAAATCCCCTAACCCTCTAAACATTGTCAAAGGAGCTATGCTTGACTTTAACTTCTGGATTGATTTCTGTAATGCAACTTCCTTAAATCCAAATCATCACCCTAATATTGTTGAGCCTTGGTCACCACCACCTCCCCCCCACCCCCCTGACCCCAGTGACCCTAAAAGTTAATTTTGATGAAGCTACTTCCCCTATAGGCGGAGCTATTGGGATTTCTGTCAGAGATCATCCAGGGAATCTGCTTTATGTTCATTCGAAGATCATTCAAGCCTCAAATCCGATTGTGGTGGAAGCTCATGGTCTTCTTGAAGCTCTTAGGACAACTGCAAATCTGAAACGAATGGTTTGTGCTGAAGGTGACTCCAAGGTCCTCATTGATTCTACCTTGAAGAAACGAGCTCCTCCTTGGTTGGTTAGAAATACTATTGCTAACTGCCAATAGTTACTTCTCAATTAGAATCCGCACATCAAGTTTATCCCTCGCAACAAGCTTGCTCACTCAATTGCAAAATTTGCTTCATCTTCCTCTTTTGATTTAGTCTGGAATGCAGATATGCTGCCAATTGTATCCTTTTTGTAATTGCAGCAGATGCAGTTCCTGTCTGCTCATCTTAAGTAATGAAAATGTATGCTACTTTCATTGTAAAAAAAAAATGTATATTTTATAGTTTTTTTGGTAGTACACATGTTTTGTTTGATTTTGTGACTGAAAGGACTACCTTTTCAAAAGTTGAAACATGAATGCATGGTAACAACCACACAGATCTATAAGCAACACTAAACAATGAGTTGACAAATAATAAAATATATTACAAATTATTATATTTTATGATTTTTTATAAACCTTTATTTATTGTTTTTACTAATCACAAGTTGTGAGTTGTATAGTTAGTAATTCACATTTTGCATGAAAGAAAATATAATCAATGATTGTTGAACCCAGTCTATTAGTCCAAATATTCTATTAGACGGTTTAGGAAATAATATGCAAGGAATATCATACCATGACTCCATATTGACCCTATGATTCCTTAGCAACATCATAAAAAGGCTCGATAGTAATCCTATTATATAGCTATGATTACCTATAGTCAAATTTGCTACAATGTATGGAAATATTAATTTGTCAGCCCTTTATTAACCACAACACAACTAATTGGTGCTTAGTTCTATGAAATGAACATAATCTTTTGGAAGACTTTTGTTTTTGTTGAGCACTACACTACAAAAATACCTACTTTTAGTGACAAATTGACTAGATTTTTGTCATCAACAAGTCTTTGCTTGAGATCTCCTTTCTCTATCTATATCTACCTTTTCTTTGTTCGTGCATATGAAGCCCACATTCCTATTCAGATCAATACGTTCATATGTTGCTCAATTTATGGACTTGCAAGTCACCACTAAGCCCTTTACTTCCTATCTAACCT
Source organism: Zantedeschia hybrid cultivar (assembly GCA_030544215.1). Classification (NCBI taxonomy): domain Eukaryota; kingdom Viridiplantae; phylum Streptophyta; class Magnoliopsida; order Alismatales; family Araceae; genus Zantedeschia; species Zantedeschia hybrid cultivar. Next base: position 17,003,807 of record JARZZO010000011.1, read on the forward strand.
AGGATGCCTTTTCTCTCCTACATAGCATACGTATTTCTAACTAAACATCAATACGCTGCCTCTATTATATTTCAGTGTGCACTATGATGCTCTCCAAACTTTTGCTGATAAATACTCTATGTATATAACTCCAACTTTTAGGTATTTTTTGGATATATCTCTAAGCTTAAGTTTGACAGTCAAACAGAGTTTTGTCTGATGAGCAGGTATCCATATTAGACAACGTGTCTTCTTCTTTGGTTTGAATGTTAACGCACCCAAAAGTTTAAGCTAACCTCTAGTTTCCATGGTAGATTTAACCCTATGACTAAATCACGTATATGCTGAAGTCATAACAATAGTAACCAGTGGAGGATCCATAATCATATAGGAGGGAGGTGGCAAAGTTGCGAAGCCTACTTTGGATATAGAAGATTAACAATTTTCAAAAAATTATGTTGTGCACATTGGACGTGCATATCTTAGTGCTAGGTTGTGAGTAGATGTAGCTTGGAAAGGCCTTAGATAATTGTCCTCATGATCATTGACTAGTGGGTAATTGGATAATGTTTGATTATGCCTCCTACTAATGCATTGCATTTGAGGTGCTAGTGTTACAAGAAAGGTAGTTTCTCTTGGAGTAGTTGCAACACCACCTACTTGATCAAGGGAGCTTGTGTCTAAAAGCTCCTTTGTGTTGCATGCAAATCACTCCCCTTTGGGTTGCATCCAAATCATTAGAAAAACGGCGATATCATGTCTAAAATGATTATTTAATCATTTGAAAATTATTTTCATTAAAATTTATATAATGATTTTTTACATATATTAGATTCTTCAAAAAGTTTTTTTGCAAAATTTTACTGATTCTTATTGCCTATTAGATCTGATTCTTAAGACTTCAAGAATTAAAAGAAATTCCTAAACCTCTTTGTACATGTGGCATACCTTTTAAGACACGTGGTTTAATAGAAAGCTCAAAATTCAAAAGAGGAAACTTTTCTCTAACTAAGAGCTATTAAGTATGCTACTTTAGTGATTCGAGAGATAAGAATCTAGAATTCCTTTTTCCCCCTAGGTGAGTTTGGCTAACAAATATCACCAGAGGTGGACCCGGGGAGGCAAGAGGGGGCCCTGGCCCCCCTACTCCACTAGAATATATATATTACATTTATGTATTTAAGTTTGCAAAGAAGTCTTTTTTTAAAAAGATTTTCTTTAACTTGGCCCCCCAAGAAAAATATTTCTAACTAATTGACCCCTTTAGATAAAATTTCTGGGTCAACCACTGAATATCATGGTATGGTACCTAGATAAGGTAACACCCAAAATTATAATGTCCAACTTTTGTACAATCCCTCCTGTACTTTTATTCTTTTTGTAAGTTTTGTTGAACAACCCCAACTCGATCGAGTTGCCTTACCTTTGGTTTGTGCAATGTGCATTGTGATGTACCCTCAATCTCTCATCCCCAAGACTGATCTCTCTCACCACCTTAACCTTGATCCATTTTAATATGCATTTTCATGACATGTACAACCTCCTCTATTTCACAATTTTGTGTTTTAGCCACCACTAAGCTCTAAATTTTCAACCAAGTCTAGCATGCAACATGAATCATTGGTCATGGTCTCCTTTACTCTTTACCAAATCCTCTGTGTTTTTTGTTTTTGAAATAGTGGCTAGTCTATTTCATCTTTTAAAGATGTATGAGCCAAGAGGACAAAAATTAATAGATGAGTCATATTTGCAAATCTGAAAAATCAAATATCACGTTTCCCCATGAAACATTGTTAACTGCCCAACCCAAAGGAATCATCGTTCTCAGGTCTAGGCTTGATAAGATCAAAAAATAGGGTTTAAAAGTTTTATCATTAAATTTGAAGCATATCCCAATAGTATGAACATGTTTATTAATTATAAATATACAAAAAAAAAGGTTACCAAAACCATAGAGTAGCCTTGTTCTTTATAAATTACTCATTCTCACATTTCATAGGTTAGAAAACATATCCATTGCATAGCTGAGTAATTTCTTAAAATGTTGATGGTTCTTCTAAAAAGAAAAATCTTCACGAACATGAAGTCATACACCCAAAAAGAAAAAGAAAAGCAAGTAAAGTCTTCACCAAGGAACTTTTCTAACCCTTCTAAATAAGAAATGAGCTAAGGGGGCTTAACCAAACATGTTTTTTATGTATTATACCAATATTGTATTTAACTAACTATGGACTTGCAGATAAGAAAGCATGAAAACAAATTGGCTAACACTACCAGTGTCATTTCCATTGACTATGGTTGAAACAATGATGTAGTTTTCAAATTTAAAGCAACACCAAGAGTTGGCAAACACCAAGATAGTTAAGGCAACAAAAACATGCAATATATTTAACAGTATTAAGACATCACTACACCTATATATATGCATGCATCACTATATGATCTATGTTTGTAGTCTAGGACTTTACAATTATTATTAATATTAGATAACATTCTACAAAAATTGACTTTTAGTAGTTATGGCGCATGAAACATTTAACGATCACTTCACATATGTGCATGCATCGATATTTAACTTCTCATTATTTACCTTCCCCCCAAACCATCAAGCCTTACAACACCTTTCTTCTCTCCTCCTTTTTTGTAATCATTTTTGCTTCCTAACAAACTGACAAGGTTTATAGCACCTCTTTTCCTCTTCAGAACAAACCATCAAACCTTACAACAATTTATTCTTTCCTCCTTTTTGTAACTTTTCTTTCATGCTCCCTAATTCCCAGCAAACTAACAAGTGACTTACCTCTTTCCTCCTCATCTTATCTTTTCCCTTCTCACCAGCTGACCAAATCGAGTAGCAATGGTGGACCCATGATTTTTCCTTCTTTTTTTTTTTTTTTTTTTTTTGGGGGGGGGGGGGGGGGGGGGGCGCAATATATACAACATTTATGTAATACTTTTAAAGTTTATATAAAGATAGAAATAAATTATAAAAATTAAAAATTATTTAATATTAGTTAACATAGAGTTGTGCATCAAGTTGAGTCATTTTGCAATATAAGATGTCATTGATTCAGTTGGACAAGGTCACATGGCTTGACAACTTTTTTCACGGGTAGACTACACAAGTATTAAATGTGGGTGGAGGGTTTTGCATGTGACAAACGTATTTACGTGTGGCAAATGTTTCGTGGGCATGATAAATACTATTTATCATGCCTACGAAGCATTTGTCACGCTTAAGAAATATCTATCGTCATCTCTATGCATCTAAGTACAGATTTTCAGACATGACAAAGATGTGACAAATACTTTGTAGACATGTTGTCATGTTTGAAATGTATTTGTCGTCCTTATACATGTGTGTACATATTTATAAGTATAACAAATGTTTTTCTGGCATGACAAATGATCCGTAGACATGACAAATAGTATTTATCGCGCCCACGAAATATTTGTCACACATACATTATTTATCATGCCTAGAAACCTTCATCCACATTTAATGCTTGTGTACCCCACCCATAAAAAAATTATCTAGTCCATGTGACCATCTCAGGTGGATCAATGACATCTTGCATTGTAAGATGAGTCAACTTACTGCAATGCCCTAAGTACAGTAAGCATTACTCAAAGAGAACTTCCTAATTATGAGGGCCACATAATAGAGGTTGAGTCTAATTTTTTCCTCTTTGCAACCTTTCTCCTCTCAAAAAATCACCATGGCTTTAGTGTTTTTCTTCTATCTTGCTCTTCATAATCTTGCTCCTAATTTTCTCCTTCCCCAACAATCCACCAAGGCCTACCGTTCCTTTCTCTCATTCTCTTTGCAACCACTCTCTTGTTCATTACATTCTGCCCAACAAACCAACAAGGTTTACAATATCTTCCCTTTTTTCCCTTCCCAACAATCCACCAAGGCTTATGGTTGCTCTCTTGTTCACTACGTATTCTACCCAACAAAAGAATAAGGTTTACAACATCTTTCTCCTATAGTACTTCTCTTCCCAATAAGCCAACCAGGCATGGATGATCTTTCATATTTCCTCCTCTTCACAACCTTTCTTTTGCTCTTCTCAGCAAACCATTGGGGCCTACACCACCTTGCTTGTCTTCTCATCTTTGTCAATTCTTTCTTCTCTCTTCCTAGCAAACTAATAAGACCTGCAACATCTTTCTTGTCTTCTGCCTTTCTCTTCCTGGCAATCCATCAAGGCTTGCAACATTTTCCTCTTCTCTCCTATTCATAAACATTCTCTTCTTCCTTTTCTTCATTAATTCCAAACAAACCATCAAGACTTGCAACATCTTTGTCCTCTCCTCCTTTTCATAGCCTTTCTCTCAAGGATCCGTATGGTTTGTGGTAAACAAGAAGTTTCTGAAGCAGAGAGAAGCACATGGGCCTCTATGCCTCATTTCTCTCTTCTTAACATGGTAGTCCCCTCTCTTGCTCAGTTGTTAAAAAGGAAAGTAGAAATTTGAGATAACTCATTATTGAAGGATGACAAAGTAGAAAATTCCCTTTCCATTTTCCTTTTCAATGCAAAAGTACAAAAGAAAGTGGGAGCAGAAACAACCATTTTCAGTCCATTTTCATCTTCGACAAATCTTATAGAAAACATAAGGAAAAAATTGAGGATAGGTTTAACTCTTGTCATCGGATCTTTATATCAATTATAGTGGGTTAATCATCATATGCCACTGTGCATCTGGGCATGTTATAATAGCATCTTTATCGCGACTGTGTTTTCTTGTTTTCTTTCTCGTAATCATCACTAGAAATGTATATTTAAATGATTCAGTACATATGAAAAATAATGATAGTTTTAGATATTTGGCATGCCATGTTGGCAGGTCAACTAACATTCTTTCCATCATGTTTGAAATTGAATATTATAAGAAAATTAGCATTTTATTGTCAATTTTATTAAAATCAGGTGAGTATGGACAATTGTGTTTTTAGTTATAAAACTTATACTAAAAATATTACTTTTATATCTAATTTACAATCAGAATATTTAACTATATAGTTAAGTACCAAAACATTGGTTATATATGTCATTTGAGAAAGTAAATTGTGTTATAATATATTTAATCATACAAGTGTTTGATTTGTAATTCTTCTTTTAAAAAGGTTTCCATGTCATGCATATTTTTGTATATCACTTCCTCTAAAATTTGTCCCTAAGTTTATTCATTATAGGGCATAGTGTTCAAATAAATGGCCCTTCATATATCTATCAACATAATGAAGTACTGTTTTAAACAGTAACAAGTTAAAAAGAAATGAATTATTTGTGTTATAGGATAAGTAGTAATCTTTTTTCTTAAAGTAATTGTCATGACACAAAACATTGAACGAAAAGGATCCTGCTTGTCCTATCACTGACGTACATCAGGTGGACAATCGTAAAGCAATTTAAGGCCACATTTAGGACACATTATTATATGATAATTTAACTTTTTTGGAAATATAAATCTTAAAACTTAAAAATTGGATAATCTACACATATATATATATATATATATATATATATATATATATATATATATATATATTTCCATTCGTTTATAATAAAAATTAATAAATACAGCAAGTACTGTCCACATTTTATTTCAACATAAAACTCAACAATCAGATTCATCTAATTGATATTATCTTGTAAACTTTTCGGGCTTTATTAATCTCAACATTCTACATGCCCTCCAGTAAGAATTTACATGCTAAAACAGTAGATACTTTGAATATGGTCACCTATCCATGCATCTGATACAGCAAGCAGACATGGACAGCTAATATCTGACCTGCTAAAGCAGGGCCTTGGAATCAATTCCTGTGGATGGGGGGAAAGCGAACAGATAGGGTTCACCAACAGCCATGAAATCTTTGGGAACAACCTTTTGGAGAGAGGAGATTGTTTCTGCTGTGGCGATTAGGAAAATGCTAGGCAGACGGGAAATGTTCCTCACTTCTTTATCTAGGTGACGTGGGTGCACGGAATAGGTTCCCATCATTAACCACTTTCTAACAATTTTGCAAAGAAGTCTCCTAACATGTGTCCTTCCTTTAAAGGGGTAAAAAAATTTGGATAAGATCTCCAGTCATGTTAACACTGCTCGGCACATTATGTCTGGCCTTTAAGTAGACGTGGGGGCCCTTTGGCAGGGAAATCTGCAGAGATGATGTATGAGGATACTAGCTACGGGTGTGTATCACTGTAGTATAGAGGGAAAACTCACGTGTATTATCACCGTACATATAAACAGCGACGGACGTAAAAATTTTGTTTAATGAGGTCATTCGGACAATAGATCAGTTAGATTGTTTAATTGAGTCATAATCAATGAATCAATAAGATCACTCTAACAAGTTGAGATCAATGAACCAATCATTCCAATAGACCGAGAATAATGAATTTTCTTAAATTTTATAAAATTCAATGAGGTCATAAGACCTCGCTGAAATGACCTGCGTATTAGTGTTGTGGACTCGGACAATGGAGCGCAGCTGATTCTTTTGTACGTGTGAGAAGAAGAAAGAAGGGACCTAGAAGGTAAAATGGGAAAAAAACCTACTGCCTTGTGTCATATGGGCTCAAGTTATCGCTGCGCAGAAGTAATCCGCTCCCTATACTTGAATAGGTGTTTGATAGAGAGACCGACTTTATTTGATGATCGTAGTTAGTATATGTAGAATGATTTTTCAAGTATAAATATCAAAATGTTGTGCTCATGATGATTCAATGTACATTAACTAGCCTAAAGATATCTTGCTTCAAATTTGAAAGTCAAGTTAGGTCACTCCATCCTCCAGTAGGGTGGTCGGTGGGTTTGTTGGGTTCTCACAGGAGTGCGAATTCTCTCTGTATAATATTGGACTGGACTTTAATAATATTCAGTCAAGAGATAACATATAAACTAAGTTCGTCATTTGAGATGTATATCTTATCTCAACTTGCTACTTTTTTTTTGTTCTCAGTATTTTAATACAATACAAAGCACTTAAGTACAATCAAGAACCTACCTAACACTAGAATCACAATTTAAGATGCAGTCCAGTTATATTTTATGTGACCTGCGTTATGTTTATATATATTGGAGTGTAATCGGCGTGCATTGGGGTGTATTTTGAATTATGGTTATCATATTATGTTCTTGTTTATATTCTAGTGTTCTATATTATCCTAAAAATTGTAAAATCAAGAACAAAGAAAACATAGTAGATGGCGATGGGACACATCTCTATTGACGAATTTATTTTATATATATCATCCCAATTATTATTAGAATCTAGTCCAACTTTACACCGAGAAGAATTGGATTCTTATCCCAACGCCTGCAGTCTTCTAGTATGCGCGTCTGGAATAGGGCAGAAGTGGCCGAGTTACTAGGTCAGAGATAACGGCTGAGGATTTGAGTACCCCTTGGCTATTTTAATAGGGCATCATTGAGAAGATGATACCTCTCACTCTCTCTCTCTCTCTCATACGTGGATCAACAGTGCATGCCATTGAAGGAAAAGAAAGCCCTCATTCGCATTTGTATTGCAGTTTAAGAACATTAAACAACTTTTCTCCATGATGATGTAGAACCCTAGCCAGATTGGGTCAACCTAACTTAATATAAGTTGGATACGCTGTGTTGGGCTATAGGTTAGTCTTCCTAATTAACACTTGTAACTAAAAGTAGATAAAGAATACATAAATATGATCTTTGATATTTTTTTCTTATAAATTTATAAAACTTAAAAAATATTTTCAATTAAAAATTGCATCAAACATGATCTTAAAATTCTATCCACTCCCCATGGGGAGCTATAAAGAAAGGTCTTATTTTCCTGCTTAAATAGATCCTAGGAGATGCTTCGACACCCATTTTTCTCGAATAGGAATCCTCTCAGTGCACGATCGGATCGAGTCCGATCAATACAAAGAAAAAGAGAGGGTTAAAAAATTATGTTTCCGTCGAGCTGAACAATTCAGCGGGTCCCTCTCTCCTTCTCTGCACTGAGCAAACTCGATCCGATCGTGAGGATCCTGGCTCCTTTTCTCTACTTTACAGGGTGTTTGGTTGCATGGTAAATTTTTACATAGATTCATGATTAAAAAATAAATATAAAAAAGTAAAATTCATGATTATTTTTAAAATTATAGCACTTCTAATTATTGTGTTTGGCCAAAATTGTGTTAGGCCTGAGTTAGAGGTCATGTTTGGCTGCATCTGTTCAAAGTCTTTGGTTTGGGTTGCAGAGAGGGAGAGTTGGGGAACTTGAGATTCTGCATCTGGTCAAAGTCTTTTTTTTTTTAATCTTGTTTTGTGAGTGAACAGTCTTTTCAAAATATGTCTTGATAGTGTTTCTAAACACCCATTTTAATATCTTTTCAATATAAAAATATATATTTATAAAAAAAATTGTCCCATTATAAAGCAACCAAACACCCCATTATCAGTAAAAGGTCAGCTGCAAGCCTGTAACCACAGACATGGGAAACGGCAGCCGCCCATGCAAAGAGACAAGGTGTGTATAGGTTGATTTCTCAACTCTGTGCATGCTAAATTCTTATCTCTGTGGCGGCAAGCTGGATCTATTTATATATTTAATCCAATCTTTGAGTGTGGGCTTAATGATGAGCTGAAGAGACTAGTGTTAAAAAGTTGCAGCAACGCAAGCAAATATAACACTGTCAAAACTAATGCAAAACAATATGCCCACTTTGAAATATCTTTTAAACTGTGCCGACCTGACAAGAACATACATACAATTTAGAGTAAACTTATGCAAACCAATAAAACTGCGTAAGTTAGAAATAAAGTAGGTACGTTTTAGTGCATATATATATATATATATATATATATACTAAATAAATTATGCACTTTTTCGTGTGTGAGTTGGAGAAAACTTCTAAGTTTCTAACAAAGTGAAATTGTGCAATTTAGAGTAAGACTATGTAATATAGAAAAATGGTGCAATTTGGGGTTAGGCTAGCTAACTTCACTTGCAATCGTCTAAGAGGGGAAACGCATAGCTCACAAGAAGTTGTAAAAGAAACGGTAACTAATTAAGATGCGTAGCTGAGAGTAATTATATATAGTTCGAAGCCAAAGTGCAAATTTGAACAGTGAGAAGTATATAATTAGCTTTTAAAATATATAGAGGCTTAGAACTAGGCACTTCGTTCTAAAATATGAGTTAAACTTGCTGCACTGGCTGCCAATGCTTTTATTGTAAAAAACTAATTTTTGATTTCTTTATACCTCCCAATATGCCCTAAGTGGCAGCACAATTTAATTTTTGATTGGATATCTCAAAAAAAGAGGAAAAAAATAAAACATTGACACCAAATTGAACAGTGAAAAACAGATGGGTCAATTTTCAATTTTTCATCCTTTTTTGGGGTACCTGATCAAAAATTGAATTGTACGACCATTTAAATTAGTTTGGAGGCTACCGAAAAATTAAAAATTATTTAAAAAAAAAAATAAAAACACCGACAACCGGTCACCTGCTGCTGGTGTGACAAGTTTAACTCATAAAATATGTACACTTGAGTAAAAGATTACGAGAATCTCTACAGAGAATTTACATACAAACATCATATTTTGAAAGCATGGGCGAGCCCAAGGTTGCCAACTTGTAGCCCCAACAAGCTCATTTCCTTCTTTGCCATGCTTAGCTAGGGCTTCAAGTTTAGGCGGGTCAGCGCGAATTGGCCAATCTGATGGTTGCGTTGGATTGAACTCGATCAAGTTAGGATTGACTTGGGAGGTCTTTCAACCCAACCTTGGATGGGTTGAGTTGGGTTGAGGGTTGGCCAATCTGACCTAAGTCGAGCCTGACATTAGTATATATAAAGGATAATTTAGATCACTAGAATATTTTTCACTTAATTTTATATCACTAAACAAAACTTTAGTTTACAATATGAACAAAGATGTTCTCAAGTAATATCCATATAATTATATTTGTACTTCATTTTTTTATTACTTTGTGCAGGTAGTAGATAGATTAGTTTATATCTTTGTACATGAAATTTTGATAATAAGAAAGAAAAGTTAAAAATATAAACTATTAAGAATATAACTCGAGTCAACCCAACTTAACCTGATGAATGTTTGGTTACACGGGTTGTGCTTGATTGGAGTATATATTGTTGGATAGAATGGATTAGGATTGATGAGATTAGATTTGGTTGGGTTAAGATTAAGAGGTCTCTTACATAAGCTGAATTAGGGTTGACCCCAACCCAACCTAAATTGCAGCCCTACACTTAGCTAGCTTCCGACATTGTGAAAAAAAAGCTAGCTTTCGGCAACCCGTGGCCATGACATCTTCTACCATGAGAGAAAGAGGGAGTTCTTTGCGTGAGATGCTCGCAGCAACAGTACCGAGGCGTCCACCAAAGGCATTGGGTTCTTGGGTCTCTAAGATCAGCCATCCCCCAACGGCTCCCCGATCGTCATTCTTGCATCGGCCATACCAGTGTCAGCCATTCCATAGTCGACAACAAATGGCCCGATGGTGCTCTTGGGTCTCCGAAATCCGCCACCCCCAACAGCTCCTTCGTCGTCAGTCCTACGTCAGCCATACCAACGTCGGCCATTCCATAGTCAACGGAAAATACCACGTCATCTATCGGTGCTCCAAACCGTCGGCCATTTGAACTCTATCACCGACACTGTGACCCTAGGGCCATCTATGTCTTGTTCCCCTCTCTCTCTCAATCAAGGTAAAAAGTTCATTTCATTTGCTACTGTCTTATTTAACTCCAGCTTGAATCTTGAATTTATTGAACCATCCAACTCAAAACCTTAAGGCATTGAGTGAAGTAGGCACCATATATTTCAAGTGTTAATTCTTTTGGCCCATTTTTGATGTGCGACTATTTTAACACATCCTCTCACATGTAGGCCATTATTAAACTTTGTCATGTGAACTATAAAGATGGGGTGCGCAGTCCAATTCATAATATGGGGTTTTGATACCATCTTGAAGTTATTAGGCCATCTAACTCAAAATCTTAAGATTCAAATTGTTTGCATAGTAGCTTAAATTAGAATAAGGTTTTGGCGATTTCTTAAACTATAATAAGAGGTATTTTGATTTGTTAAGTTGTTGGTATTCCACCAATAATAAGGAGAATTACATTGCGCTATTCCAAGTGATTTGGTAGGAATAAGTAGAATAAAGAGTGAAATAAAGGGTAAAATTGGGGAAATGGAGGAATTAGGTATTCCAGGTAGAGTTTGGAGAATTGGGAGAATTTGGGGAATTAAGTATCCTCGCAATCAAACCAGAATAGGGTTTTTATACCGGTTATTCCGGTCCTATTCCACAAACAAAGTGAGCCTAAGGTATTGAGTGGAATAGGCACCATATATTTTAAGTATTATTTCTTCGTCTCATATCTGATGTGGGACTATTCTAACATAAGAATATTTTATGATTTTTTTTGACGATTCTTAACCTAAAGGGTTTAATAATATTAACCATCAAGTTTTAAAAGGCTAATGATCAAATATCGTAAGCTATATAAACTTATTTCAAATTCAATATATTTGTAGGGATGAAAATCTAACAAAATCATGCGTTTTATGCCTTTATTAGTGTTCAACATAATATTCTATTAATCCTAATGTATGAGATAGGGTTGCAAGTAGATCAAATTAATTTGCAATTCAGTCTGTCCTGGATTTATATTAGTCTATCCAATTGGCAAAATTGAAGGTCAAATTACTGTATGGAACTAAAATTCTTACCTGCATCAGTAGTGGATTAGAATATATAGGTTTAATCTTAAGTTAAATATGTTATACCGTACACCTTTACAATACATTAATTAATTTAATGAATTTAAGTTAGATCAATTAATTAATTATGAGAGTCCGTTAGTAAGTTTGACTAAATTAATATAGTCCAAATAACTAAATTATGAAAGTCCATTATCTCGATGATACTACTAAGAATAATCCACTAACTTAGTTAAAATTTTAGGTTTAGATGTACTAGACAACAACTTAATAAGATGATGATAACTTTCTATAGAGAATCCATATTAGGCATGATTAGTACCATTAGAAAAAGCACAAAAAGATCTATAATTTTATAGAAGATTATTTTTGCTAATTCAAATATTTTAAGAGTCTAAAATATTATGATTAGTTTTAAAAAAGACTGCCAGCAAAAATGAGACAATGATCAGTTTTAAAAAAGACTGCCAGCAAAAATAAGTCTTAATAAGATTAAGATTTGAATTAAGAAAGAAAGAAAAGTGTAATTAAAGTTAATCACGACCTAAAAAGTTTTGGAAGAGATCTTTAAGTTATATTAAAAGTAGAACACATATTAGAGTATGCTTAAAATTCGAATTCGTGGATAAAAAGTTGTAATTTGAATCCTACTCAAACTAGGATTCTACACACAAATTTATTTGACAAAGTCATGATATTTTAAGTATAACTATGCGTAGAAAATTTCAAATTAGATGAAATAATTTTCATTAGAAAGATTACTCAAAATTCTAGAGCTTTAATAAAGACCATATTTCTAAAATAAGTCATTTACTAATTGGCATTTGGACGTCTTTGGACGGAAACAAAATCTATCTGATTTTTGGGTTCGGAGTACTCAAGATAGTATGTTAGTAAAATAGAGATAACTTCTCGTACCAAAGTCTAAAAATAGTGAGGTTGACGGTGTTGGAAAGAGAATAAAATGTTCTAAACTAAAAGAGAGTTTTTCCTATTTTTGACGCTTAATGGGTCAAATTTAGAGATTTTTAGAAATGAAAATTGCAGGTTGTAAAAACAGAGTCTAATGTGCACTAGAGGAAGAGAGAGTTAGTATTAAATATGAGAAAAGAGAATAACTATAAATAAACCCTTGAATTCGTGCTAGAGGTATTAGGGTCGCAGCTCTTCTTAGAGGATAAGTTCATGGTATTGTTCCTGAGAGAAAGAGAGAGAAAAGACTATTAGGCTGCAAAGAGATATTTCTTTAATGTGAGAATATTCTTTTGGGGCCTTAGAAGGTGTGAAGAAAATTTTGAAAGAACTGGAGGTCGTGAAACTTACTTGAAAGAACTCTAAAATTCGTCAAGAACGGATCTTTCTTTAAGAGGTAGGTGGATAATTCTAAGTATGAATTATTTTGTACTAAAAATTAAATTATTTTTTAAGTTTTCAAAAACTAATCAATAGGTAAAAAGCTTGATTTACATGTCTGCTTCATGCTCACTAAATTTCTTAATATTATGGTTTTATATTCTATGTATTCCATGATTAATTTGTTAGTCTACGCAATCTATCTGTTCAGCCTGTTATGTTTTTAATTGTAATTGTCTGAGTTGTAGATATTTATTCTCTTCTGTCTGATGTCCAATTGAGTTAAAAATTTTACAAAAACTTATTTTAGATATTATATTTTTGTCTAATAAATATTATAATATTAAAAAAATTAATATTTATTCTATAATTTACTTGTCAGATTATACAATATGTCCTGACAGTTTTAAAATCTCAACTTGTGGACATTCTATCTCACTCGATTTATGTCTAAATCATGCCAAATTTTGTGGAGACCTCTTTCATGTTGTCCTTGATCTTTATTTAAAATTTAAGATTTTTTTTATTATGTTTAATATTTATTTTACTCTCTATTTTAGGTTACTGAAATTCTATTAAAGTCATTTTTTCAGAAATAAAGCGGGAGTTCGAAATCATATTAAATCAATCACAAAATTGATTAAACTTTATACATACTTCACATATGGCATATTTATAATGTTCACCAAGTTTTAATAATTTTTTAAATTAATTTATATTTTTAAATCTATTTATTGTATTTTCAACTATGAAGAATAAATTTTAAGTTTGAAAGTTATGATCTATGATCTGAAAATTATGAGAAAATTCCTATAGCATTTTTTCAGTCCAGTAACCTATTGGAATCTGATTGGCCTGATAATTTTCATATTTGATCTCGTTGACTCTTTAAATGACTTATTTTCAAAGTAAATTCATCTATTTTGACTAATACATATATGTATCACTTGATAATTACAATTTCAAATCTATGATGACTTTGGTATCTCTGTAAGATACTTATGCCATGTATGCATAGATTTGTTTGAACAATGCCATCTTAAGAAGATTACGTAGCCCAATTTCAGTATAAGCATACCTATTGGATATGGTAGTTTGGTACCTGAGAGCAACAAGTTTTGAAATCCCAACCAAGTAGTAGGTGCTAAGTGCCACATGAGGCAAAGTGCTATACTAAGTGAGAGCTACCTCTTTTGCCCATAGGGGCCATCTATAGAGACCTATTTATCATTTGTGTTTGGTTATGGTGTGACATTAGACTTTCCAGTTCTATATAGTAGTCAAGACCTCTGTATCATTGTATAGATACTTTAGTATATATTTGTTTTACTTCTTATGTGGTGGTTGGATACATATCCGTTATGATATATTTAGATATAATATATTTAGTACTTAATTATGAAACATAATGCTCAGTTATGATCCTTTGAATTCAATTTAAGTTTGATCATTTAATTCCTTATTCATCTTATTCAGCTATCCCTCTGAAACTCTATAAATCTATCATAAGCATGAGATCTATGATTCATTCATGAGTAAACTCTGCTAACTTAAAGCTATATGATATTCGAATTGAACATGTTGATTAAAAAAAACATTTGCTTTGATAAATCTATATGACCATGTTTTCTATCGTTCTTTTATCTAAGTTATATATAGAACTATGCAAAATCATCATGCTTAGTATAATTATAAAATATGATTTACAAAGTTACTATATATTATGTCATGTGAATGGTTTGAAGCCTACTAAATGATGGACTCATAAATCCGACCAACCGTTGTTTAAGAGAAACCAGTTCAAGATTTGTCTAGATAGGGAATTAAGTATGTTTAATTTTCAGAAGACCTTTTAGTTATCAAATTAATAGTTTAATGTAGTGGGGAATGATGAAAGATTGATGTACTATTATTTATTTGGTGAGATTGAGAATTTAGATATTAATTAATGGATATTGTAATTTGTAGACTTTGGTATTGGCTATGTTTTATATATTTTGGATTAACGATAATTATGACGTTTATTTAAATCACCTTGTGATTGTTTAACTCATAGTTATTTGTTATGATAGGATTTATCCAAAGGTTATGCAATCAGAATCTGAGTTTTAAAAAAATGACTTGGATCCGGAGCATAACAAAATATGTCTAGATCAACAAGTCCTTGTAGATTATATCAGATGCTCAAGTTATAACTTTATAGATATTAACATGTATCCATTTTGATTTGCATTTCATAAATGAATTATATTTAAATAGAATTTTGACTATAGAATGTAGAAGCGAATATGGACATATTGCAAATTGTAGACTAGTTTCAAAATATGAGTACAAGAGGTTATTTACTATGCAATGAATGCGGACAATTTGCTTAATATTCTTTATATAAGAAGTTATTTTAGTATGTATGTGTTGTAGAGGGAAGAAACTGGGTGGAGTGGAGGACCGTTCGATCAGCTCTCCTATCACGCGATGAGATTTGTTTGATGGAGAAATGACGTCTCGTAGGAACCTGCAGACACCAGAAAGTGATCAAGGGTCTCCTGTCTAGGTGGAGAAGGACCCTCTAATGCCTAAGTTAGTTCTTGATAGAAGCTATTGGCTAGGGTTTTTTAGGTATGAGTGTGCATACCTTATTCTTAAGGGAGGCCATTCGTTATATAGGGCCCTCGTGAGAGGGGTAGGAGGTCCTCCTGTAACGGCTCCTTGCCATGCACGATCAAGACCCTTGATCGTGGGAAATCGTGCCTCTCAAAATGGGAAGGTGGGGCCTTTCCCTTTTAGCCAAGTGACGAAGATCGTGAGATCCCATAGTTAGGCGGTTATTGACTGTGATTCCCACCTAGTGACAAGAAGGGAGGAACTTGAACCATCTCGAGTGGCTCGCCCTCCGTCAGTCGAGTGGCATTTGGGCCTTTGTAAGGGGCCTTAGCCTTGTTTGCCCATTGAGCTAGGCCCGTAGGAGCTTTATGGATCGTTCGTTACCGCTTGGGCTGCTGGGCCATCTGTTGGCTGCCCTCCGTTGGGCCCAATTGGGCCAAGACCAATTTAACCCTTTCCATGTGTAATTGCATTTTCCGTTTAAGAAAATGTGAGCAAGTTAACATAATATTGATATATTATTAATTTTTTTCTTCATAGTAAAGACATTAATTTTGGTCATCAAAATAGCAATTTTTAATACTTTATGGTCCCGTGATAAAACTCGCTCCAAATTATACCCACTATGATCCGCACAAATATGGTTTGCCTTTTGATTAAGATGCCTCCTAATCTAGTTTGTTTTGTCCACGAATGACAAAAAAAAAAAGAATCTTATCCGATTTGGTCCAATCCCCATGAGTGTTTGAATCAAAAGTTGTCCTCTGAGCTACAGTAGTTGCATGTAGACGAAGGCATCCTCCTATGCTTTTCAACTCATTTGCTGTCTTACTACTAGAATTAGAAGGATATAATCAAAATAATAATATTTATTATGAGAATATACATGGTGATATAAGGACTATGAGACTATATGATATCATATAAAGAATTTTGGGATATGCACTCAGCTATTTCAATTTCTAATTCCTCTATGCACAAAGGACATATGCCCAATTAACTCAAATTTGAATTATTGGCATTAACCAGTTTTGTCGTAGTTCCCACTAGCAAGTCGTCACAACTAGAGATGCAAACGGGTCGAATTTGGTGTGGATCTACGATAGACCCATGACCGTATCTATTAAACTATCGGTTTTAAAATGTTATTCATTAACTGTCCTATAAACTAATAATCGGTCGGATAATCGGATCTTAATATATATCATATGTATTCGGTCAAAATAGTTTATATCCATTATCCTATCCGCTATACATAACGATTTAGAAAGAATATCTGTTAACTGACCTATAAACTAACAAATGGTAGAATAATCGGGCTATCGGTTGCCATTTGCATCCCTAATCACAACCGGCCCAAAAGCTATGGCTACAATTCAATATTCGATTTACTCATCCAAGGCCAATAAATCAGTGACTGACTGACCGAGTCGGCTTTTCAAAAAGATGACAAAAAATTTCTTTTTCATAAAAAATAAATAAATAAATTCGACAAGTAATATAATCATCCATTTCTATCACCTTGATCCGAGTCTTATTAGATCAAGTCGTAGCACACATACCGATATCATCTTTTCATGCTTTTTTTATTAAAAATATTTATTGCAATGCCCCTAAGATATGATGGTACATGTGCCATCTGATTGATGGATCCATTATGTATTAAAATTTTCATATCATCTGATCTATGATTTAATAGCAGTTATATTGCAGTGCCCAAAAGGGCCTTGCAGCAAAGTATCTCCCTCTCTGTACCCAGGAAGATGTGATAACCGATCCCACGTGTGCTATAAGCCCAGCCCAAATTTGACTTATATGGGTTAGATCCATACTTGAGTTTTTCAGATGTTGGTGTTAGTTGCAACTTCTAAATCGGTATAACATAAGCTTTCATTTGTTTTCGTAAAAAAACAATACTTGATTCATTTTTTCATTGCAATTACTTTCCTGAAAAATCATAATTTATCAAATTATTATTAAAATCTTCATAAATTGAAACAAACCACAATTTTTCCTTTTTGCTTCCTTCGCAAATCTTTCAAGTCTCTTTCGCCAATTTAAGATTTTCTTCTTGACATTCTTTTTTGAATCTTGATATTTAATTTAATTATTAAAAAATTAATTCATACAAATTATTTCATGAGTTAATTTAATATTTCGATAGTCTATATCATCTTCCCAAGATTTCTAACATGCAATGTCCGTGGATGCAAATGATAACTGATAAAAATCAATTAATTAATAGTTTATAAGTCAATTATTAACTATATATATATATATATATATATATATATATATATATATATATATATATATATATATATATATATATATATATATATATATATATATATATATATATATGATGAATAAAGTGACAGATACAATCTTTTTAATAAGCCGAATACATATGTTAACTCTAAGAATCCAATTATCAAGGTTTACAAGTACAAGTCACTTAATAGATAATTTTGACAAATTAATAATATAACACATAAGTGTTATGGATCTACCTTATAGTTTCACACCGAATTTGACCCATTAACATCCTTAATAACAAAACTTTTTCTTTAATTTTTCCATCTTCAAATATTAATTCTCACCTGGAAAACATGGGCGAGGTGGTAATTTACTGGTAAGGTGTCAACAAATAATTACATGGCAATTCTTGGATTTGTTTCCATACACGGCAAAACATCTTGTATTTATGTACACTAGTTGCAATCTTGTGCGACGCATGGCCAATTAACATATTTGAATAAAAAAATAGAATTAATATAAGTGAAGTTAATCTTTTACATTTTTGAAAGAATGAATAAAATAATTATAGAAGAATATATATTTAAAAATACTAACATTTTTTTCTATTAATATTATATTAATTGTTTGGTAAACATTAAAAGTTCAGAAATATTGTATTAAATTGAAATATGAATTGAGAGAGAAAACTAAAAAGTGAACTGAAGGTTATTATTATTATCATATGAGATTATCCCAATAAATGTTGTGTTGAAATATAAATTGTGAGAAAAATGAGAGAGAGATTGATCTCGTTAATAAGGAAATTAGTTATTATTATCCTATGAGACTATCCCAATAATAATAATAAATATCAAAGTTTATTATTATTGATTGTCCTAATATTAACAATAATATAACAATAACAACAATAACAACAACAACAACAACAACAATAACAATAATAATAATAATAACATGAGTGAGAAAATCAAGAGAGAGACTGGTCTCATTAATAATAATAATAATAATAATAATAATAATATCAAAATTTATTATTGTTATCTCATAGGACTACCCTAATAATAATAATAATAATAATAACAATGATGATGTCAAAATTAGTTATTTCTCAAGAGATTACAACAACAACAACAACAACAATAATAATAATAATAGGGGATAGAAAAATTAGAGATAAAAATATTAATAGGGAGAGAGCAAAATGTGAAAGAGGAAAAAGAGAAATAATAATAATAATAATAATAATATCAAAATTAGTTATCGTTATCTCATGAGACTATTATTTTGATATTAAAATTTTAATAACAATAATAATGATAATAATATCAAAATTAGTTATTATTATATTGTAAAAATATCATAATAATTAAAAATTAGTTATTATTATCTCAAGAAATTGAAACGACAACAACAACAATAATAATAATGGGAACTAAAAAAATAGGAGATAGAAATATTAATAGGGAGAGAGAAAAATGTGAAAGAGAATAATAATAATAATAATAATAATAATAATAATACTTAGGCAAAGAGAGAGGAGGGAGAGAGATAATTAATGAGAGAGAAGGGAGAGAGAGATAATTAATCAGATAGAGGGGAGAGAGAGATGTTGAGATAGAGTTAACGAGAAAGAAGAGGAGAGAGAGAATTATAATGAGAGAGAATGAGTAGGAGAGGTAGACATTAATAGAAAAGAGAGAGAATGAAAGAAAATTATAATATTGACACGTGGCAAGAGAGAGAGAGAGAAAGCCTGGTTGGAGCCGAATTCGGACCGCGAGCGCCCTCTTCCTTTTCCCGGACGCAGTGTGACAAGGAAGGAAGCGTATAAGAAATTCCCCAGCTCTTCCTCTGCAGCCGGCTTCTCCGATTTCAAGCCTTGTTGCTTCCTCTCTGGGCTCTCCCTTCTGGCCCCCTCGGTTCTTGCCTTCTCGCTCCCTCCTCCCATCACCGCATCTGGTCGCCATATTGGGTAGCGACAGGATGCCTCGTGCATCCAGGAAGACGGGGTCCGCGGCCGTCAATTCTTCCTCCGCCGCCGATATGTTCCGTTCTGGTATTGCCTCCGATCGATATCTATCTACCCATCTTGTTATTCTATGTTTCCTGCCTGGGAACCGGTCGGGTTTGGGATTTTCTGTGATGTTTTGGGGGAAAGATTGTTGCTTTTTTGACGATACGGGGGGAGGTTGGGGCTGGGAGTAATGATGGGCGTGCATGCATTGGATTTGGTGGTTTCCCTTGGTAGTGCCTTCTCCCAGGGAATTGCTCACCAGATTTGTGTTTGGTTGGTTTGCTGTGTCATGAACCATTCGAGATCGGTTACATGGAATTGTCTTCCAAACACCTTTCTTAGAGAACTCACTTTGGCTCCTTTTGAGCTCCTTAGGTGGGCTAGTTTTAACCTTTTTTAAAATATCCTAACAACCGCCACAATAAGTGGAGTTAAGTGAGTCATATGCAACTCACTCACTTCCAGCCTCACCTTCAAATGATCCAATGCAATAAATAATCCTCATAGTTGCAAGGTCAATCCTAGCAGGGGGGAAAGTCATACTTTTTGATATTTTATAAGAGATGGATTGCATAAAAGGGTTGAAAGGAATGGTAAAGGTAGAACCTGGTAATTGGAATTAATGAAGTATTTAGCTTAATCCATTTGAAAATGAAAGGCTTTACGTTCAAACCTTGAACAATGTGAAATGTTCCTTGTATCTCTGAAACATGGCCAGACCTCATTGGTCATTGCCCATTCTGCAATCCGGCATCCCTTATTGTCCCTTAGCAGAAGCAAAAACTATATCCAATTACCATATTTCTGTTAGAAGATATCTTACCTTTTCAAAGGTGCACACTGAGTAGAATCTGGTCCACTTAGTCAATGCATGCGATGCAGAGTGTCCCTTGAACAATAATATAGAATTCTGATGAATTACGTCATTAATTAAGATTGCTTCTTTGCTTTTATTTTTTTCCACTTTGCTCTCCTAAGGAGGTTAGGGACTAAGTTAAAGGTGCCTAACATTGCCATTTTTTATTATTTCCCTCCTCAAATGGCACTATTGAATTCTCAAGTCAAGATATTGTACGAATCAAGTTTCAACACATCTTTATTAATTGACTATTAAAAATGATGACTTTATGTATATGTGGCATGTGTGATATCATCCTTTAGTCATTGTTTGACATGATTTTTAAGCGTATAAAGTGTTAACAGGGAGGTGCTTTTTAATTACATTTAAATATATTATGGTACAATTAATTACCTGCTAGCTACTTAAGGTTATTGTTTATCATATCCAGTATTTTCATTTGATTTTTTCATAAGTTCTCTCTGAAGATTTGTGCAATTGGTTCTGTCGTTGCATTTGTCACATATTTTCTGGTTCTAGCTCTTATTATTTTCAACATGTTCTGTTCAGCTAGTAGTAAAGCTGTTTCTAAGGAGCTGGAGCGAATTGATGCTCTATTCCATTCATATGAAGACAACTCTTCGGGCATGATCAGGTATATATTTGTGCTCTTATCTTTTTTTGTACTTTTGGCATTGAAGAACATTGTAGCTAGGGTTTTTCACAAGTCAAACAAATTTCTAGCATCGGTTGACACCGTTCCTGGCCGTTTCCTTCTTAAGACAAAAGGAAAAGTGAATTTGCCGGAAGCCCTTTTCTTCCCTGCGATGCTTAATTGCAGCATTACTTGAGCAAAACTAGACTATCCGAGTGTGTCACAAAAGTTCTAAAATCTTCTTCTGGTAAAAGGAAAAGTTAATTTGTGGAAATGCTTTTTTTCCCCTATTAAGTGTAATTGCAGCATTATCTGTGTGAAACTATACTATTCAAATGCAGCCCCAAAAGTTCTATGTTGGTCATTTTCTTCATCATGTGATGTTATAGAAAGAGCTTCATTGCATATTTTGGCTCTCGTTTACTTATTAGTCTATAGTCTATACACAAACTTGATACTGGCTATAGCCACTTTGCAGCACTCTCTTTTCCTGATGTTAGATTGTAACTTTCAAAATTCTGAATGAGAAATATCATTCCAAAGGGTATTTTGTGGGGGCCCTTCCCCTTTGACAAGCATTTTAATTGTGATTTTCTCTATTTTGGATTTTATTTTCCTTGGGAAAAATTAACTATACATATTTTTCAATGTTTCTCTATTTATTTGTATGCATTTGGAGAGTGATTGTAGACATTTGTGCATTTGCATGTCAATCTCATTCATAATGCAGTCTCTTATTTCTTTCAAGTTCTGATGTTATTTGATATTCCTGCTCAAGTAGTGGATGATGATGTTTTTAAGTTAGGAAGCAAAGTTCGAGATGCCTTCTCAATTCGTTCTATACATAAAAATGAAGCTTAGGTTTCTTGACTACAATCTGTCCTTGCTGTTATCATATGCAGTTTGAGATGCATATGTATGACTAAATTAACTTGGTTCCGTCAAACTTGATGTGGAAAAAGAATTGAAAGCACAAAAGTTCATCATATTCATTGTAGGGGTGTCAAGTGGCCAGGCCTGGACTATGCCTGATCAAGCATGAGCCTGGTCAGATATTTTTTATGCCAGCTCTGGACCATCTTGAGGCCGGTATGGACCAATTTACTCAATCCTGAGGGCCTGGACCATCACTAATTTCCTAGGCTGTTTCTGGCCTGAGCTGATGTCTCCAGACCCTAAGTGAGAGAGAGATGTCTCCTGTGGTTTCAAACTTTTGTCATTGTCCTGTAGTGCTACCATTCAAGGTTTGCCATCTCAGATCATGGCTTTGTCTTAGGGTTGGAGAGAAGAGATCTTAGAGAGATCTCAATAAACTCTCAAGAGATTGTGACAAAATCTCAGGACATGTATGCATGGTAACACTACTATATAATTATGTGTCATCATCATCATCCAAGCCTTATCCCATCTATTTGGGGTTGGCTACATGAATCATGTCCCGCCATCTTAATCTATTAAATGCCAAACTTAAGGTAACACATAGCAATGTCATGTCTTTTTTAACAACATCTAACTATCTCATCTTAGGTCTTCCTTGATGTCTTCTATCCTCCTCAACTCTAATTCTATCACATCTCTTAATGGGTGTGAAACTTGAACGACGATGTACATGACCAAACCACGGTAACCTATTCTCTCTAAGCTTAACATCAATAAGAGCTACACCTAAATTATATATATTCATTCCTAATTTTATCCTTTCCACTCTTACCATACATTTACCTTAACATCCTCATCTCAGCAATACATAACTTTTGCACATGATCTTTTCTCGCAACCCAAAACTTGGAACCATATAATATAGAAAGTCTCACAACTGTCCTATAAGATTTACCTTTAAGTTTTAAGGAGACCTGCACAAAGGATTCTAGATGCACTTCTCCACTTCAACCAACCTACCTTGATCTTATGAATGACATTTTCTTAGATCTCTCGATTATCTTGAGTAATAGATCTTAAATATCAAAAGTTGCTACTTTTAAGAATAACTTGACTTTCGATAGTGACTAAATCTACTTGATCAACATTTTTATTATTGAAATTACATTTCATGTATTCTGTCTTGATTCAACTAATCTTAAAACCTTTGAATTCCAAAGTATACCTCTATTATTCTAATTTATCATTCAAATTCTTAATATCCTCATCAATCAGAATAATATCATTTGCAAATAACATGCACCAAAGGATGTCATCATGTAAGTGTTTAGTAACTTCATCTACAACTAAAGTAAAGAGATAAGGACTTAAAGCTGACCCTTTGATGTAGTCCAATAGTAATAGTGAACTCAAACGTCTCTGCGGTGATAGACCTTATCTTAGTATAAGCTCTTTCATACATATCTCTAATCATATGGATATAACCTTTCGATACTTCCTTTTTCTCTAAAGTCCACCAAATTAGCTTCCTAGGTAGATGATCATAAGCTTTATCTAAATCAATGAAGACCATATATAAATCTTTCCTCATCTCTATATATTTCTCTATCAATTGTCTCAACAAGAAAATAACTTTTGTAGTAGATCTAGTGGGTATGAACTCAAATTGATTTTTTGAAACACTAGTAACATTTTTGAGACGCTTCTATTACTCTCTCCTAAAGTTTCATACTGTGGCTCATAAGTTTAATTATACAATAATTATTACAATTTTAAATATATTTTTTATTTTTTAAAAAAGAAACTACAATACTTTTTCTCCAATCATCTAGCATTCTCCTTTCTTTTAAAATCTAATTGAAAAGTCTAGTTAGCCACTTAATACTTATATTATCTACACTTTTTCATACTTCGTAGGTATCCCATCTGGTCCAAGAGCCTTACCCATTCTCATCCTTTTAGGAGTATCTTCAACTTCTGAAAATCTAATCTGTCAAATGTAATGATAATTAATTTGTTCGTTGGAGCCATTAGTTTATTCACAAGGGTAGTCTCTGAATTGATCATCATTTAACAATTTTTCAAAATAAGCACTCTATCTCACCTTAATCTCACAATCTATTACTAGAACCCTACCATGCTTGCTCTTAATACGTCTAATATGATTAAGATCTTTACTCATTTTGTCTCTTAGTTTTGCAAATCTAAAGATATCTTTTTCACCTTCTCAAATTCCCAACTTATGATATAGTTTCTCAAAAGTCTTGAACTTAGCTTCACTAACTATTTTCTTAATATTTGTTCTTGCAATTTTGTAATTTTTTAATGTTTGATCATTTTTACTCTATTGCCATACTTTAAAGCATTCTCACTTATTATTAATAGATTTGAATTTCAGTATTCTACCACCATGTCTCTTTTTTAAAACACTTTTATCTTTAGATTCACCTAAGATTTCTTTAGCTACTATTTTTATACAATTAGCTATTGTATTACATATTATGTTAATTTCTCCCTCAAAATCCCATATATTTTCTTTTAATAGGCACATTTTAAAGGCATCTAGATTCTCTCTTTTTAAGTTCCACCATTTAATTTTAGGGCAACTATTCACTATATCCTTTCTCTTTCACTTTTGAATATAAATATCCATCACTAGGATCTTATGTTGAGGGGTTAGACTCTCTCCAGGAATGACTTTACAATCTTTACATAATGGTCGATCAACTTTTTTAATAAAAAAATAGGCGGCCATTTATTTTTCTTTTAATAGGCACTTTTTAAAGGCATCTAGATTCTCTCTTTTTAAGTTCCACCATTTAATTTTAAGGCAACTATTCACTACATCTTTTTTCTTCACTTTTGAATATAAACATCCATCACTAAGATCCTATGTTAAGGGGTTAGTGGTGAGGACACTCGCGCACGGGTCCGGTATGACTTGACCCACGTCTACTGTCGGTGGAGGACGTCAGCAGCGACTCTGGCATCTTTGTGGCTTGACGACGATTTTCTTGAGGACTGATGAGCTTATTACGTGTTTATGAATATTGCGGACATGTGTATGACTCGTTCTGGGGCATGTTTATCTATTTTCTGTTTTTCAACATTTTTCTGCACGACTTTTCCTTTTATTATATGCTGGTGGTTATTTTAATCATTTATTGTCTTAGGGCGTCATTACGGTTTGGAGACTATTTAAAGCCTTGGCAATCTCTTTTTTTGGGATTGATGAAGATTGAATAAACAAAAAAAAAGGTTGAGCCACCAATGTGTGTGTTTGTGTGCAAGGCGTGAAGCCCTTCCCCTTCTCTCTTGTCTTCTTTTACTTCTCTCTCTCCCTCTCTCTCTTCCCCTACAACCGCTCTCTCTCTCTCTCTCTCTCTGTCTCTCTCCTCTTGCTATACCGCCAGGGTGCATGCCCACCCCGCCACGCTTGCTCCACCCGAAGACGCTCATGAGCACCGCGCGGCTCCGCCTCCCAGCGCTCGCCTCCCCCTTCCTGCGCCCGGTTGCCAAGCGTACAACCACGCGGTAGGAAGGTGCGCGCTCGCGTGCCATTGCCCTCGTCGCCCGTACGCGGCGTTGGCGTCACCTGTGCCCCCCGCCACCTCCACGCGTCGCCTCAGGCGCGTTCGTTCGCCCGACGTCTTCATCCGTGCCTCCCGCCCCTTGTCGATCGAGCCCAGGCGAAACGCGTCCCTCGTGCCACGCAGCACTCGCCCGGTGGTATCCCTCTCACGCCGTGTCACATGGCGCCTGGTGCTTCAACGCCGCTCTGTTTCACGTCGAGCGTATGACTCGAGTTTGCGCTGTCTCCCGCCCAGTCGCCGTAGCATGGGGTCCTCCCCCCGCGGAGCCACGCATTGCCTTGTGCCATCCCGCACCCGACTGCCTCTGCTCTGCGCGCCCACATGCTCGATCACGCCTACCCCGCGTCCCGCTCACCACTGCCAGCTACCACGAACCATTGCGCCAGCGCCCCGCTCAGCTGCTAGCACCGTACAACATGCTACACTCGCTCGAGGTCCCACTCGGTCGTTGGTGGACCCTTACCATCCCGGTGTGATCCCACTTGGCAATAGATTGGTTAGTGACGATTTGACTAGTTCCTGTACAATTTTTCGTCCATTATATGGTTAAATCTGTTTAGGATACTAGCTACTTATTCTATTTTGCTGCCGGAGTGTGAGTTTGAGAATCCCGTTATGTGGCCCGTTTGAGCATGTGGACCGTGTTGTTAATGCCCTAGCCCCTTGGTAGTTCCTACTACTGTTGATCATGTTTGTTTTATCACGACGAGGGGATGGTTCCCGAGTTTCCTTGCAAACTATTTTCGTATTTTCTCTGATGGACATGAGGTTTGTTTGATGATCATTTTGCTGTTCGCTGTGGCGTTCTTGCTAATCTCATATTGTAGTCGCAGTTCTGAGTCTTAGTCGATAGTCGTTCCGCATCAATTAGACTCTCCCCAGGTATGACTTTACAATCTTTACATAATGATCGATCAACTTTTTTAATAGAAAATAGTCGATTTGACTTTTATGCGTTCTACTTTTATAAGTTATTAAATGTTCATCTCTCTTTTTGAAATGAGTATTTGCAACTATTAGATTATATGCAATGGTGAAGTCAAGAATAGCATCACCCATGCCATTTCTATCACCAAAATCAAAGCCTCCATGAACCCTCTCGTAGCCACTATTATTCTTTCCTACATGGCCATTTAAGTCTTCCCCAACAAAAGTTCTTTCACCATAAGGGATATCTTGGATTATCTTATCAAAATTCTCTCATAATTCTTTCTTAACACTCTCTTCTAATTCTACTTGAGGTGCATAGACACTAATTATATTTAGAACTTCTTCATCTACTACAAGTTTAACTAGTACGAGTCTATCCCCCTCTATTCTAACTTCTACAACTTTGTCTTTTAACTCTTTATTTATGATAATGGGTACACTATTTCTATTATTATTTTTGCCAACATACCAAACTTTGAAATCTTTAATTTCTTTAGCTTTAAAACCTTTCCACCTAATTTCTTGTAAACAAACTATGTTGACCCTCCTATCTCTCATAAGTTTAACTAACTCTAAACTTTTACCGGTTAGGGTTCCTATGCTCCATGTAGCTAAATGAATTTTATGCTTATTTTTATTCTTTATGGACTAACTTCTTTTCTCGTGTTTGTCCAATACACAAGCACCCTTGCCTATTTGTCACCGCAATCGGGCGCCATTGCAGCGTGCCACTTCTGGGGAACGTCTTAGCAACCCCTTGCTTACTTCTCATTACACTCGGGGGTTGATATAACGCGTCGCTTCCGGGGAATGCCCTATCAACCCTTTGCTCACTTCTCATTACACTTGGGGGCCGATGTAACGCGTCGCTTCTGGGGAACACGTCCTAGCACTTGCACAAAATATTAGTTCAAGATTCATGATTGGGTTATGACAGACTTTATTAAGTGCTGGCTGTCAACCTAATGCACACCCTTATCCTTTCTCATCCCGACATAGGACCGGCCATGGCGGAGTTACTATATATTTACATGTATGATATGTGTATACATATATATGATACACACATATACGCAAGGAATGCTATATTGGATCTCAACATCGTCTTTAAAGGCCAAAGAGAAGACATCTCAAAGATATCCTCAGGGAGAGAGAATGGTGGCCAGGTCATGATCATCTTATACTTAAAAATAAAAACCTTTAAATTTTATGCATACAGCCATTCAATATAATTAACACAATAATAACGAGAAAAATTCAAAAAACATGTTTACATGTATACAAGGATTCCTTTCTTGTATCTCAATGCCATCTAAATGTGTTGGAAAATTTCCTCATCAATCATCATATCCCTTTCTCTATCAGCCTTATCACCTCCTCTTACCCCTCTCCTCCTCCTCCTCCTCCTATGTCCTACTCCTTTCCATTGCTCTTCCCTATATCCCTTTTGTTCTTGATCTCGGTTGATATTCATCTCGGGATCCTTGGAGAGAGAGATTCTCGAGAGATCTTGCAAGAGATGGCAGATCGTACCACCGTTGTTGCTATTGGTGCCCTTATTAACGACCAGAGCAAAGTACAGGAAGGAGAAAAGGGGACTAAGATCCTCTCCTAGCCATCATATCAGAGGAGGAAGATTGGGGAGCTTAAGAAGAAGGAGAAGAAGAGAATGGGGAAAGGAAAGATAAAAGGGGTGGCAAGTGGAGGGAATGAGGAGTAGGAATTGGAGGAGAAGAGGGAGGAGAAGAAGAGAGGGACAGAATGAGGAAGCATCGGGATGCAGAGAGGGAAGGTGGCTTAAGGTCACTGTTTTAAAAAGTGGCCGCCTAGATGATTAGGTGGCCCGCCTAGGCGCCTCGGATTGGTTGGCCGCCTCGAAGGTTTCTACCTCGAACTTTTATTGAGAGTTTCGTCTCACTGATTTTCTTCCCTTACGTGAATATGTAATTACCTAAATGACCTTGATAATTCATTACATAGCATGTGTTGCATCTATAGATGTTGGATGTGACTAGAAAACTTATAATAACAAGTACAAGATCTTTCTATAGATATCAAACTTGCTTCATAGTTTGATGTTTATTCATGGCTAGACTTACGATTAGAGGAGCAGGCTACATTAATTCTACATCAATAAATAGGGAAAGCATCAAATTGAATGGTATCCTCTTCCCTTCTCTAACATTGTATAAAACGGTTGGACTCTTTACTAATTTTCCACGGATAAATTATTGGGATACAACAGTATTTGCTAATAGCCTCCTACCTCAATAAACATGACTCTTGATGTTCATCTTTCGTCATGCATTAGCTTGTATCTCTTATATGTTGTTCGAAAAGCAAAAATAGGTCATAATTATGCTTTCTTTATGATTAATGTACAGAAGAAATCCCTAAATGTAATGGTGCATAAATAGTGTAAAATGTTAAAAACTAACAAAATAACCACCACATGAATGAGGCACCCGCCTCACCGACTAGACAGTCCGCCTAGGCAGCAAGTGGTTCAACCGCCTCAGCCCGCCTTGACATTTTTAAAACATTGCTTAAGGTTAATGTTGGTATTTTGAGGCCCATTTTCAGACCCATGTGTTGAAAAATATGCTGGGTCACAATAGACCATTCTAATTTTTCTAGTTTGTTGTCTCCTCCCAGGCCCTTTATAGATCAGGCCAAGGCTGGCAGGCCTTTGGGCTGGCCCAGCCTATTGACGCCCCTAGTTTTATGTGATGACTTTTAGATGCTATTTATTTAATATTGGAAAGCATTCTAATGTTTATTTTTCGTTTCTTTGTTATCACTTTCTAGCCATTCTCTTTTCCATCTTCATCTATATAGGCTGTTGAGCACTTGCCTACACCAATGAATTAATTGGTCACTCTTTGGATCTCCTAGAAAATTTCCCCTTTTGATTGGCATTTGGGGCAGTGCTAATGTTCATCTTCCTTTCTCTGTTATCACCGTCTAACTGTTCTCTTTTCCATATTTGGATCTCCTAGAAACTTCCTCCCTTTGATTAGTGTTAGGGACAGCGTTATATTTTTAGAAGCTCACACTCTCCTGCAGCGAAGCTCCATTGGCAGCATTATATTTTTTAGAAGTTCACTTTCAGCCATTTCTAGATCATTTGGCATCCTAACCATTGTTACACTGCCTTACTTTGTTATTCTACGAATGTAACAGGATCAAGTTTGAATGGTAAAAAGGTATTTTACTATGTGGGCATCATGATATGTAATTGAAAAGTAATGCTGAGTAATTGTACACTTTCTTCACAGTTCACACAAAAATCTTGTAGTAGGGTCTATCATTTTTTTTACACCCCGTGTTTCCTTATTTCTACTGTACCTGCTGCAAGGATACCTTTTGTCTTCTAATTGGAAATTCGTGTTATGTGTAGTTGTGCAACAGAAATATTTAATTTGCACTTGATTTTAATTACGCTTCTTTCCCTCTTTGATAGCCCTGAAGGGATTGAATCTCTCTGTTCAGATATTGGGGTGGATCATACAGATATCAGGATTCTTATGCTTGCCTGGTAGGCCACTTTATGTTTTGACCTTTGTCGAATTTCTGCTTGCACTTATTTTGGTTGCTTGCATGGATTTGGTTAAACAAATATTAACTTTGGACTTACTTACCAGGAAGATGGGGGCTGAAAAACAAGGATACTTTACTCTGGTATGTCCTGTAAATTTGTTGCCTAAAAAATTGTGTCATTGTTTTTGTTTGCAATTTGCTGAGGCTCTGGTCTTCTTTTTTTCTTCCGTCAAGTGCTTTAAACCTTGGGTATGGTAGTTTTTTTTTTTTTTTTTTTTGTTTTTTTTTTTAATAATTTGTTCAGTTTCATAACAGGAAGAATGGCGAAGAGGTTTAAAGAGCCTTCGAGCTGATAGTATCAGTAAAATAAAGAAGGCATTGCCAGAACTGGAGAAAGAGGTTAGTGTGCTCTGAAATTGCAGTCCTATTGGGCCTTTTTTTAAAACTTTTTATATAGTTCATGTGTGGCACATATCCCATTTGAGTTTGATGGGGCTTCTGTGCATTTCTTTATATTGCTCTTTTCTCACTATGGCAGGTTAGGGGCTCACAGAATTTCTTGGAATTCTATTCATATGCATTCAGATATTGTCTAACTGGTAATGCAGCTAATCTCAAACTTGTCCAAAGTTGCTCTTTGGTTCCTTGTGGCTTCTAAATTTAACATTATTGTGTGGCAGAGGACAAGCAGAAGAGCATTGACATTGAGACCATCTGTGAACTATTGGATCTATTATTAGGCTCCCAGTATCGTTCCAAGATTGACAAACTCATGGAATATCTCAAGGTAATCTGCTAGAGATTATGCATCTTATGCAAGTTGGGGTTTATGAACTTCCATATTAAGTGCCTCTTTATCTTTATTTACTTCTTTTGAACATGCTTTCACGTCTACTTTGACTTGAATCTTACGCTGTCGACAGTCGAATGAATTATTAGTCATGGAGCACACACTAAATGGGTTATCTTGTGGGCATATGCCTCTTCTTTTAACTAAGGGGCAGAAATGTCAAGTTTGATAGGAAAAAGTAAAATTATCTGAACGATTTTGTTATGAAAAGTAAATTACATCTTAGGATGAATAAGTTGATTCTACAAGCCAGCATATGAAATTAGCAGAGTGCTGAACTGAACCTTAGGTTCCAATTTTTTGAATGATGCTAAAAAACTATCCTCCCCTGCTTTTTTTGTCGTTTACAATCTTGCCTGCTTCATATAGCATGATGACATGCTGTGAAAACAATGTCAACAGACTGAAAGATAGCTTTCTGCTTAAATTTATGTGGAGAGAAGATGAAATAGATGAATTTCACTCCCATTGGCTTCATGGCCTGTTGTACACAACAGATTAAGCTGATGTAAAAGTAGAACTCCCTGTTCCTCTTTTTCTTCTTTGTTTTCTATATAGAAAAGAGCATCACTTTTGTGATGATCTAAAGCTCTGCCATTTATTTATTTCAAACTTGTCATTCTATTCATTTGAACCCTTGCAATATTTACATGGCAAATTATCTTCCTCAGAAGATTGCCAGGAAGCACAAGCCAATTATGTCTATGCTTTCCAACCCTTCTGAACACCAACCTGACCTAATGCATTATTATCTGCAAACTAAACTTGATGAGTTTAGCAAACTTTCTGATAAGGATGGCTAGAAAGAGAAAATGTAAGGAAGTTTGGCATCATGGAGGTTTTGATTGTTTTGTTAGTCAGTTCAAACGTAGCTATGTCATGCCATAGCCAAAGAATGGGTGATGTTCCCATATATCTGCATAAACTCAGTAATATTACAAACAATCAAATGGAATAAGCATTTGTGCTGTTTTACCAAGATGCTCAAAATTGAGTACACTGAGTATCAATCTGTTCCATAATTGAGTGCTGGCCATGCACCATTACAACCATTTGACACAGCCCCTTTTAGTTTAAAGTTGTTTGGGAAACTGACGTGAACGTGTCCCTTTCAAAATCAACTGGATTGGGAAATGGACCATAATGTTCTTGAAACCATTCACATTTTATGTTGGTGTATATTGTATATCCTCTGCGGACAATAGTAAAAGTCTGATCTTTTGCAACAATTGCTATCTCGTTCTATTTTTCCCTTTTTTGTTTTTCTTATTAATATCAAATTGTTGCATCTAATATTGGCAGATCCAGCAAGATTATAAGGTGATCAACATGGACCAGTGGACAAGCTTCCTTCGGTTCTGTGAGGAGGTAGCATTACAAATTCAAGAGTTGTCAATTTCTCATCAAGTTTCTCAGTTATGGTCTAATTTATTTTCTTAAATGTCACGCCTGACTATCCCTTGCCTAACTTTTCCATTTTGGCAGATTAACTTCCCATCCTTAGACAATTATGATGCTGAGCTTGCTTGGCCCTTGATTCTGGATAGTTTTGTTGAGTGGATGCAAGGAAGACAGAGCTAGCTTTGCTGTTTCTTGACTATATCTACTTGCAGGCTTGACCGAGATGCTATCCAAAGAAGGTAGTAGGATCATTTTTCTCCCTTTGTGTTTGTATTTGCTATAAATACGGGATGGTAAGATGGATTGAAACAATTTTTCCTATAGAATACAATTGTTTTTGTTAGGAATAATGGGTTGAGTCACTCATTTATAGCTAGTTTTTCTCTGAAGAGCTATGTTGCATCACCTAGCCTGTTGGTGGCGTGGCCATACGAGCATTTTACATTTCAGACTTTGGTGGACAAATTTTAAACTGAATTCGTATGATGTGTCAAATTGGTGAAGCGTTAGCATTTCATAAATTAATAACAGCAAGAGCAATTTGGTCCAACTAGAGATGCCAATATGTTGGAAATGAGGCCAGATTTGAAGGGCCTTGCTAACCAGGCAGATAGGATTTGAGGGCATGATATATGTGGAAATTTATGATATATACAAAGGAATCTGCTATCAAAATTGGATCAAGGGCATGAACAAAACTTGACACGATCGACAGAAGTTTTCTATGTTCATACGTTGTCTGTTCTGATACTTGGGTGAAAGGATATTTTCTGTGTGCACCAAAGTTCTCATATCATTTCCCATTTCTTTTGTAGGACTCGTCGACATCTGGAGGACCATTTTCTCTGAAACGGCTGTGGGAAACTACTTTTGTGGAGGAATAAAATGTGATCCAGATTTTTTTTTTATTAGAGTAGTTTTATTAAACATTTTAATATTAATGTAGAGCACCAGTTGTTTCTCTTTTTCATAACTTATTTGTACTGTGAAGAAATATATTGAAATTTTGACTTGATAAAGCCTAGAAATACATTGCCTATGTTGTTTTGTGTATGTGTTGCTTTATAGTTGAGTCTAGAATGTTGGTGATTGTGGGGGTAAGAAGTAGCCTCTCCTTCCCAAGAGTAATGTTTGCTTGGCACCGCACATGGGCGTGTGCAGCTATTCGATCGGATGATTGCTGCAGCAAGTAAATTTTTTTCTGAAAATTTAGGGAGAATACGCAACCCTAAGAGAGCAATGCGTATTGTCCAATTTTTGCTTGAATGATTAAAAAAAGTCTACATTTTTTTTTAAACATTTTTTAATTGTCACAATCTGTAGACAGTACGAATGACTCCCTTAAGGTTATCTCTTTCCTCCTAGACTTAAAGTAAAAAAAAAAAATTATATGTTGTCTTCCGATCAGACGACTGCTCATGCGCGATTCAGCAACTATTACTCCCTTCCCAAACCAAATGCCTACACGAGTCTACTTTGTCTCACCAAAGTGGACCTTAAAGTGACTATCTAAGAGGAAGGAGAAGACAAAGCTGAAGTCTTTCGTTCCTTTTTTAAGGCAGAGGTTCTCAAAGGCTTAAAGCTTAGAGATTAAATGAAAGATGGGTCTTAGAGGGCTCAAATATGTAATATGCAATAAGCTCTATTTTGTTCGTAGAATTAGGGAAGAATAAGATCTTGAATTCCAATAATAAAACTCATTCTGATTTGATTGGAGAAATTGATCATTTCACACCAGAATGATTTATTCTCGAAATTAAGTAAATCAGCAATTCCATCTTACCCCTAAAAATTTAGGATCTGCCTTCGATTCCACTCGTCATCAAAGTAAAACACTCCTTATTCTATAATAAATAAATTTAAAATAATTAATGCGACCTATGCTACTATCAAACCGGTGCTAAAAAGAAACTCAAACTTTGGAAGGAGCAGTTGAACAGTGGCGTCCAACTAAATATTCCGATTATGGGGTTGCTTGTGCTCCTCTTAAGAAGTGGACGTATGAACTGTGCCCTACGGAGTACCAATACCATTACCAACCCGTGCATGGTTGTCGGATCGGTTAAATAACAATAGTGATAGTTAAGGGTAAGTGGGTCTGGTCTGGTTAGCAACCCAACACTTGGCCTTCTCCATGAGTGCTAGATCTTCTTTCTTCTTTTTTGGTTTTTCTTTTAAAATGATGATTCAGTTAGCTAAATATCTATAAGTCTTCCTTAATATGTGAATCTAGACATCTTCAATATGAATTTTCTTAAATGATACATTAATAAAAATATAAAATGTTCCGTACTACATGGGCCGCCACATACTGTCAAGATAAAATTTTCCTCTAGTACACTACGACATGTGAGATTTTACTCACTCTCGAGGAGGAAAGCCCAATCCGGCCAAGGTCAGACCCGTTGGACCATCAAGTCTTCCGTTGTAGTTGCCACGACCCTTAGAGCTGATAGATAATATGTAGCATTTTGTATGCAAATATGAATTGACCACTCATTAGTTTAAGCCCGTGTTTGGGGCAGCTTTCAATTGAAAGTATTTTTACATTTTCATTGAATTATTTGAATTAGATCTTAAAAGTGATTTATGTAGGATCCTAGTTATGTGTTGGCTTCCATTGAAAAGTTACAAAGTGGAAGTTGTTCTTAGATAGAGAGAAAAGTGAGGTCATTAAGATAGAGTTAACTTTTATGACCCACCAAAGTTACTTAAATCTTTTTATCTTGATTTACAGTGGATTTTTCCTAG
Source organism: Zantedeschia hybrid cultivar (assembly GCA_030544215.1). NCBI lineage: Eukaryota > Viridiplantae > Streptophyta > Magnoliopsida > Alismatales > Araceae > Zantedeschia > Zantedeschia hybrid cultivar. Next base: position 17,039,198 of record JARZZO010000011.1, read on the forward strand.
AAATCAAAATAAGAATATGGGTCCGCTCACTGGGCAGACCAAGTCCAGATAAGATTTTGTTTTACATCATATGAAGCATTTAAAGACACCGTAAAATGAAATAATTTCTTTTACTAACATTATTTTATTTGAAAAACAGATATCCTGTAAGTCTCAACCCCAACTTTCAAAGAAATCAAGGACTCGTTTGCAAATACAAATACCCACCTAATGGGTCATAGGTAGAGTCCAGATCAACTAGTGTCCCAGAGGATCTAGAACCAACAACAACAAAGAGAAAGAGACAGTGCAACTTAATATACTTATAAGATGAGTAATACAAATACTCACCTGATGTGTAGCAAGTTCAGTCATACTACATAATTTCCTGCAGTGAAGGATCATGTGGCTAACTCGGTCAGTTGGGTGAACTGACATAGTCACTCTCATAACATTTTGCCTGAAAAATAAATATTTTGATTGACCAATATAGTTTTCAATTGACAAATACAGATTTCGATTGACACATACATATTTCAATGGACATATATCGATTGAAATATATATTTGTCAAGCGAAATATATATTTATCAATCAAAAAATATATTTGTCAATCGAAATATATATACTTGTCAAGCGAAAACTTTATATGTCAATCAAAAATTGTATTTGTCAAGCGAAATATAATGGAGGTGACCATGTCTGCTTGTCTAACTGGCCGAGTTGCCACATGGTCTAACTGCAGAAAATTATACGATGTGACTGAACTTGCTACACAACTTAATTGTACAACAAATATTACTCTAATAAGATTGCACCTAAAGTGCCTAAGAAAAAGTACCAGCGGGTGGTACTTTGCACCAAACTACGTAGCCGGTGTTCTGCGGCACCTAAAATTTTGTTCCTAAAATCACATGGACCCCATTGTGTTAATGAAAGCCTAAATCCCAAGAGTCCAATAGCGTAGTGCACCTAATTCGCACGAGAGTGGCATGTGGCACCGGCGGTCACAATTAATTAAGGATCGAAGATTCCTTTTTAAATGAGAGATGAGCTCTTTTATTAGATTGTAGTGTTGTTCTTGCTGATTGTATCCTTCATTTGACACCAACCGGACATAGTTCACATGGTATCTCGTGATCTCTACTTAAGGAAGTTATGCTCCAGGTACGAGGGCATGGTCGTAAGATTTCTTTATTTGATGATGAAATTGATTTGAAATGGTCGTCTAATTAGGTAGATGTGTCAATTAAGGTGGGCTGGCCTGAAGGCCAGTTGGACTTTGATCGGCCTAAGCCCGGCCAGGTTAGGCCCACTATATATTGAAGACCTTAACCGCCCTCTCGAAGTAACTGGCGCAAGTACCAGACACCTACATTGTCTTGACGACTTCAGCCATGTGCCATGCCAATTAGGGCTGCAAATGCGTCGAGTCTAGTCGAGTTGTACTATGTTCAAATTTGGTTCGATTAATTTTAATCGAATTCGAGTTTGAGCTGAATTTTTATAATGGTTGTTCAAATTTGGTTCATTTAGATATTAACGAACTCAAGGTGAGTATCATGTAGCTCACGGGCTAAAATAAATCTATGATATATTTATTTATTTTTTTATTTTAAATATATAAGCTCAAGTTAAACTATGGTGAGTAGCAAGTTGTTTGCGCCCTTGGTTATTTGATAGAAAATTCTACAAGATATTAGAATATCTTATTAATTAATATTATTCATGATTAGAATAACTAACTGAGTACTTTAAAAAAAATTGAGTACTTAAACGAGCTCTTTACGAGTATTAAAATGAACTCTTAACAAGTATTTAAACGAGTTTGTTCACGAACATATTTGAGTCGAGTTCGCTTGTGTTCAAGTTTGGCTCATTTAATGAACTAAGCTCAAATTTTTGTTCAAACTTGTTTATTTAATTTAACAAATGAGCCGAATCGAACTCTTATCGAGTAGTCTTACGAGCTGTTCATCGAACATACTAGTTCATTTGCAACCCTAATGCCAACGATCCCTCTTCCCTGCCTATGTCCTCTCTCGAATCAGATCAGGCCAACCTCTTATGGATTGGGCCTTCTACTGTGCCTGGGCCAGGCCCGACCGAACAGGCCCGGCCCATTGACAACCCTAGTTCCATGTGGAACTCTCTCAATAGGACACTTTCGAGATTTAAACGTCTGTTACCTAGGTGGCATTTTAAATATTTGGTCATTAAATCACCCTAACAAAAAAAGGTATTCTTCATTTGATTTGACAAGGAGATAAGGAAGCTCAGAAGAAAAATTCTGTAGTGTAGAAAAATATAATCTTTAGATTGTTCAACGGTTCATGACCGCTGTCAACAAAATATAAGATATTTCTGTTCATCTTTCATCAATGTGAGTCCGTTTGTACTTGAGAATCATGTCAGTTTTTCACCGGAAAAATAAACATACAAATATTTTTTGTTCTGTTTGAAGGGCCCCTGGAAATTTGTTCGGTTGTTCTCTCCCTTCAATCAACCTTTTTAATTAATAGTTTGACCCAAAAAGTTCCCTGTTCAATCTCTTTTCACTTGTTGCCAAATGAAAGCTTTGGCTACTCCCTAAGGACTCCACACCTTCATTATTACTGCCACATCTAATTTCATCGTAACATCACCTCTTGTATTCGCTAGTACTTGGAGTAAGAGGTAGTTCGGCGTGTCTTAAAATACTATAAAATGTCATAATAGTATTTTTGTTATGTTTGGAGTACTGTACATTTGACCAAGTATTCTGTATATCTTGCTTCTAGTGCCGCAATTTATTCTATTCTAAAGTTCATTGACCCATGTGATACTATTTTTTATCTGGTCTTGATTTTTAATTTTAAACAAACGAAAATCAAAACCCATAGTTCTAAGATCGGGAATTTTACTTTTGTAAGTTTTAGACTTTGTGATTTTAAATTTTATATTTTATCGTCATCCTCGAGGATGTGGGATCCTCCTCCTCATATTCTTTGTTCACACCAGCGCATGCCTAGTCAATTAGAAGGCAGGGCATTCATTTAAGGGATGCCAGTCTCGAGTTTGAAATTTAAATACCTGACCGAGTTACTATAAAACAGAGAGTATTTTTATCATTCGAAATTTAGAGCAATGTTATAATACCACTCTTTTTACCATCCTTTTTACCACACTCGTTAGCAGTTGTTTGATTACTTGGTCAAAGAACTCTTATGAATGCATTAATTGTGTAAAAAATAACTTCAATAAGAACTAGTGATCAAATGGCCCACGATGAGTGTGGCAAATAGGATGATCAAAAAAGTGATATAATGGTAGAAGGATAGTAGAAGATGGATCACTTTTAGGCTTAGAGTAAGTTAGTCCTTTTGTTTGATATTGTAACCAAAAAACAAAAACAAAAAAAGGGTTGGGTGGTTGGCTGGTCTTGAGCAGAAGACACGTTGCCTTCATTTGTCTCTTGAATTTTGTATAGGAACTCTCCTACATAATGCCTGATTTCGCTGTGTGATAAACTTCTTTTGATATCGTGTTACTTTTGATACTGATAATTTCAAAATTTATAATGTTAGTATTAACGCTGGTTTAGAGGAATGCAGAGTTGTGCAAGCTAAGAAAGCAATGTGGATCCGAAACCCAGCCCAGAAGCAAAGTTGCGTGCCCCTTCAATAGGTTCAGCCCAAGACTAGTTTGCCACCCCATTGGAAGCCTTCTCAGCTCACGCAATGGCTTGATTGATGGATCGAACAGCATACTCCATTTAAGATAGGAAAATGGTATACTGACACCGTTTCTTAACATAATTTTTGACACGGTTTAATCTAAGTGGCATACACATATTAGAGGAAAGTATAAAGACTCCACACTTTTAAAAGTTGCACCTTCCAATATATGTGTGCCACATAAGCTGTGTCAAAAGTGGTGTTAAAAAATGGTGTCGCTGTACCATTTTCCTTCAAGGTGCAATGCACCTCTAGCGAGCATGAGAGCATCACACGTCATCTAATTCATCCAATCAAATCACAGTTGCACCACAGTACCCAAAGAGAATGTCAATTACTTGCAGCTGTGCCGCACGTTGTTGTGCGGCAACTTTGGTTTGAATTTTCGAACTTTTTTAGGTTGGCCTTACCATGATGGTCACATCCATACAGTTTGATCTCCGATCGGACTACCCAAAAGAATTTGAAAAATAAAAAACTAAATTATTCATTTGACTCAATTTTTGATCTTTTAGATTTTTTTGGGCCGTTTGATCATAGATCAACTTTTACAAGATGTGTTGGAGCTGGTGGAGCTGACCTAAAAAAAAAAACTACTATTGTTGCAGTCGTTTGATTTGTGCCCGCACCACGCACGGCGCAACAAGCAAGTATTTCACAAAAATTTAAAGAAGCTAACCAAAATCCCACATGCCCACTAACACGGCCAACCAGGCCCACTTGAGTATCCCCATCACCCCGCGGCCTCCTTACTGGATCATTGAAAACTCCTTGCAGCAAGCAGCATGATGAACAAACTTTGAGATGTTCGAGTAATACTCGTTGTCGCTACACCGTACATGGTGCGGTCAAATGTTTTATTTTTTTATATTTTTTAGGTCGGCTCCATCATGGCCGACACGTCCGTATATCCACTGTTTAATGGGCTCGATCTTTAACTTTTTAGATTTTTTTTGAGCTGTCGGATCGAAGATCAGACTGTATGAACGTATCGATCATGATGAGATTGACCTAATTTTTTTTTCAAAAAATAAAGAAATAAAAAAATTATTGCTACTATAGCCGTCTGATCTAACTAATCTAACGGCTGCCCACCTGTTGTGTCGCAAGTATTACTCTGCGGTGCATCTAGTCCAAAATTACGAGAATTTCACCTGTAGTCCAAAAAACAACCGTAGGTTTAATTCCGGGTCCTCCAGGCAAGATTCATAATTCAGAGTCCAATGTTGAAAAATCTATCAACTCCCGGTCCAAAACCCACCAGCCCTCTAACCCCCATTAGCATGAACTAAAATTTGGGACAAAAATGCCCTCCACACGTACGCCCTCCTCTCTTGCACCGCCACACCTGCGGTGCGGCCCCCCTCTACGGCAACCTCGTCGTACACCCCCGCCTCACTCCACCTATCGTGGCTGGTCACAATACGGGCGGCACGGCCCCGCCACCGTCGCCACGCCGTCGCCCCTGAGAGCAATGGCCTCCGCACTGGCCACCCTGTTCTTCCTACCAATCAGCACCGTCCTCCGCCCCGGCACTAGCTGGGAAGCAGGCTTCATGATCTTGACGACATATGCTACATCGACGAAAATGCAGCCGGAGGAAAAGATGAAAGCTTTCATAAAAAGAAATCTGAAATCTATATACATATCTTGGTGAATCTGGTAAGATCCTCTCTTTACATATCAGGAACGTCCACTAATCTGCTCGTCTCCGTCGCGCCACCCCGTCGACGCCGCCGCACCTCCCAATAGGTCCTCCATGGCCCTGCCGCCGCGCCTCCCAATAGGTCCTCCTCGCCGCCGCCGCAGCCGTGCCTCCCGCCTAATGTCACCGTCATCCCTGCCTAGCCTGCTCCTTACCGCCGCCGGCCCTGCCATCATCACTGCTGCAAGGTTAATGAAAGGGGACAAGAAAGGCGAGTAAGGGGGTAACAGGAGGAGAGAGGGGTGTCACAAGTTGGGAGGGGTGATGGGGGTCACCGGTGGGATGGGGGACATTTTGGGATTTCTCTTTTTTTAAATGGTCCTAAATGGCAAAAGGAAACGGCATGGATTTGCTGTTAAAAAACTTCCAAACTGTGGACCTAATGTGATGTTTTCTAGTAAAAGGATCCGAAATTAAAGTTGACCTCCTTTTCGGACTGCAGATTCAAAATCCCCCAAAATTATGCAGAGTCGACACTAGCTCATGAGTTGGGCCCATGAATTGGATCCAACCCAGTTTGATGACTCCGATCAAATATTCTTTTTAAACAAGGTTTGAACTTTGTAGATAAGCGAAAAGGTCTTGATGGTGAACATTTGGATAAGAATGGCAGAGATAACCGGGTACAGACGTGTGAATAGCTGCTAAACAACGACTTATTCGACTTCAGTGGCCACAAGAAGAGTGGTTGACACCTTGTGTTCTGGCAAGGAAGATAAAGATTATATATTACTGATATCTTCCAAGAAACCCAATCAATACTTGCAAATGGCCCATCCGGACCATGCATCCAAAAGATCCATTTCATTTCATTTGGATCCAAAATCCGAACAGGTTATCCAACCAGACACATGGACGATAAGGATCGATTGGACCCGTTGCCTGAGATCAGCATCACAAACAAACTAACAATGCATGGTCATGCATCCTCGACAGGGATGGTGATTAATTAAGTGTACGTAGAACAAATCAAAATTCCTGTTTATAGAGCTAATCACGTGCAACAAGGTGGTTGGGAGGTGGATAGGGAAGTTGCCAAAGTTGCACGTAATTAATCAGATTTTTCTAGCGTGGAATTGTTAGGCTTCAGTGAAATGCTCCTAGTATCAGTTTAATGATCATCTACACCTAGCCTTTCGTATTTAATTTCCCAGTTTGGCTCAGTTCTGTGTATGCTTGCAGTTTATGTAAATCTCATAGGACTAAACGTTGTTAACTTGTTTAATGGAAGGGCGAAAGCCTGTGAAAAGTCTACTGTAAAGGGGTGGACAAAATTTAGCGGTAATCTCTCTCTCTCTCCTATTTTGTTGGCTTGGGGGTGAAGAAAACCCTCCAAGCCACCGCCTCAAATGCATCCACCGCCTCCCATCCTGCCACATTTCAAGTGGTGGGTGGAGGGCAGTTTCATAATTTTAAATTTTTTACTTTTTTATGTTAATTTCATTGTTTAATATATTTAACCTATTAGACAACCAAATTAGAAAAGTATCCAACATAAAAATTATAGATAAATTTAATTATCTTTTCAAATAGACCAAATTTTGCCTCATTTAAACATTCCTATACAAAGTTATGCAATTTAGAAGTCGTCTGACCTTTAATTAAATTAGTAAAAATTTAATGAATTTAATAGGCTGACTTATTGGATCCGTTTAATGAAAATCTAACATGTTTTGGACTTCTTAAAATTTAGGATGTTACAGCAAATCATCCTCCATTTGCCAAAAGTGATTCCTTATATATTCAATAACGAGTGAAAAAATTTTAGGATTAATTTCATATTCACATTCAACTTCCTATACAAAATATCAAATATGCTACTTTACACAACATCATATATACCCTCTATATAACATTAGAGGCATAAAAATGACCAACCGTTTTACTCCTATATCGGATGTTATAAAAATAGGCGTGTACTTTACTGAAATAGACCAACATAGTCTTTAATTTTTTGGTTACATCATGAACAGGTTTCAACAATTATAATATATATAATTATGTTCAAATCCTTTTTAGAGATTTTTACTTTTCAGTCTCTATAATCTTACAATATTTCTTATTAGTCTCTATAATTTTGATATTTCCTTAAAACCTTCTACAATTTATGAATAATCCTCAAAAGATCCCTTTAGAGGAGCTTTTTAGGGAAGGTTGAGGGGATCTTTATGAATATTTTAAATAATTATAAAGACTAATAAAGAATACAAAGATTACATAGACTTATAAGGAATATTGATAGATTCATAGAAATCTGACGACAGATGATCGGGTTTGGCCCAATCAGGCCCATTTAGCCACGAGCCCAAAAGCTTGCAAACCATCGAAGCTAGCGCGAGGGGAAACGTGGCACTCAGAATCCTGACCCGCGTGATAGAGATTGGATTTTGGAACCACTAAGTCCAGATCTCCAGACCTCACGCCCGGTAGCTGCTCTCGAGATTCCCTAGGATCTCGGTGAAGCCCCCTGAAGCTCGGGGAAGGGCTTATCGCCCTCAACCCTCTTCTATCGGTAACTTAGTTAGACGAAGACCATGGACGTGGGGTCGGAAGGCCCTTCCCCCGGTCCCTTGCAATAACGAAGGTTCTCCCCCGAGGGGCAACTCTTTGTGCCTCCACATCATTAGGTGGATCTTTGGATGCAACCGTCTACTTATAACAGGTCCGCACAATCCGTCCCCCTACTGCTGGCGGATCTCTCATTGCCCATCATCTCACGATCTCCTTAATCAAGAAGATCTGATCGTGGGCAAATCACCCCTTCAGAGGGAACCGTCATCGAGATGCCTCGGAAGAGGAGGACTACATAATCACCAAATTTTCTCCGGTGCGAGGTATGCCATTCTGAGTACTAAAAATTCGTAGCAAGATTTCATCTTCTAGCACCTAACTTAGGCAATAGAGGGTGTGCTCCCCATCAGACTGGGTCCCCTCTTGACGCCTTTGTTCCCTCTCTTGCAGGTTCTACCTTGAGTATTTTCACTTCAAACAAATTCTATCGAGTAGTTGAGATCTTTGATCGGATGGTCACCGCCGTCCGACTCGACCGCTACAAAATCAAATCATTTTTTCATGTCGACGAGACATACACAATCTTTAACCTTTTTCTTCCCCTATTTGAAGCGAACAAAATACCTCGTAAGGGGAATTAATTATTTTAATCAACAAAGATTAACTTTTTACATTCCTCTTTTTCTAAATATATTTTAACACTGGTCCAAATATCTTCATACTCAATCTCTTTAATTCATTCGATGGCCAAATTAAAGCGTAGCCATCTAATAATTAAGAATACTCCTCCTATGTTCAATACCTCAATTTCATCACAAGAACAAGAATCACCGCGGAGTTTACCAATAGTTGCAGCCACATATGTGAGAATTAGGGTTACGACTCTAGTCGAGTAAGGTCGGGTTGAGGTCAACCTTAACCCAACCCATGTTAAGAACCTCTCAACTCTATCTCAACCCAATTCAACTCAAGCTTCAACCCAACAGCTTCAACTCTGATTCAACCTATATAATCTTGTCGGATTAGGTTGCGTTATATCCTTGATAGACGATAATTTTAACTCTTCTTTCTTACTTATCAAAATTTATGTACAATGAGAAATGAATTTATCAATCTACTTTAGCAAAGTAACTGAAAAAAGAAGATATAAATATTATTACATGGCTATCATTTAAGACCATTTATGTTCATATTGCAATCTAAATTTTTGTTCAATGATATAAACTAAATAAATATATCCTAATAATTTAAGTAGTCATTTACATATGTTAATGTCGCATTCGGGTTAGGTTAGGTTGGTCAACCTTTAAACCCAACCGAACTCATCTAACATTAGATTGGAAGAACCCCCAATCCTTACTTGGTTGAGTTCAACCCAGTCCAACCATCGGGTTAGCCCACTTAGTCTCGAGTCGATCCACTCAAAATTACATTCCGAACGAGGATCACATTAAATAAGTAAAACACAATTGATAAATTTCATCAAATACGCACAGACAAGGGTGATCGGAATGGATAAGTCCCCAGTGTTAAAGACGTAAGATCATCTATGTGGTATGTCGAGCAAATGCTGAAGAACGCCATTCTAGCCCTTATACGGCGTTGAGAGATTTCCAGCATTGGAACTTCAAGTGGCCCAAAATGGCCCATGTTCGAGTGTATCAAAAAACAACTGAGAAACGAGTTTTTGAAAGAAAAATAAGCTATTTCTTCCCAAAAATATTATATTATCCACACTTCCTCTCTATTGTAATCATTTAAAGAAGAACAAACACATACATTAAAGACCAATCCCATCAGCTAATTTGGTTATACTGTCCCAAACAAAATCCTAAAAGGGATGCATACTGATTAAAAATCCAGCATATCTAGCTCATGATTCTTTGCAAACACAGTTCTAAACAACCCTTTAATTACTAATAGTGTATGTTGGGATTCGCCGTTGACCAGACCAAGAGGGAGAACACATTGTTAGCGTTTTTGGTGTACTACGTCTAACCCGATAGGAAGGGAATGGGAAGCAGATGGTGGTGGTGCCGTACGTGCTGGCAAAAGGGCGGTTGGTGTTAGCTGGTCTTGAGCAAGAAGTCTTTAGATTGCATGGGATTGTGATTTGTTCTTTTTATAATTGTCCAATAGGCGATTAGATAGTATAAAAGTCAAGTTTGAGTAGTTCTTCGAGCTTGAGAGAATCTTTTTTTTTTTTTTTTTTTCTTGGTGTCAATGTGGAATATCTAATCTTCATGAACAACTAAGGGAGGCGAGATTATTGCAATCAGACATACATTTGGGATGGTCTTGTAATATTGCACCAAAGAGGACTCCAATATTATTCATTTGTTCAGAAAAATAGATGAAAAGGTATACATCATTAAAGTAAAATTTCAAAAGATCATAAATTCATGATACACTCTAGTTGCATCCAAGTTGGCTTCCATTCAATGCAAATTGAATTAGAGTTCATCCCAAGTCCCAACCAAGGCCAGGTCGACCTAGCTAGGTCATAGGCCGCTTTTAATGAACATATTTTCCACAAGGGCACGCACCCACCATCTATATGATGCCAACATATATATAGGAAACTGCTTTATTATTATTCCTCTTGGGACCACGAAAATTGGTCGCCACGAGTGTCACTCCGCTAATTAACAAGGTTACAAATGATAATTTAATAATTTATCAATTTTGAAGTTACGGATAACAGTTATAACCTTTGCTGAATCATATTATTGGATGGGAATGCCATTAAAATTGTATTTTTTATCACTCAGGTTATCTTTTTAGTATATCCGAGAATGTCTCTAGTTTGAATATTAGGTTATTATACATCTAGAATAACTATATTTTTTGAAACAAGTGGTCTAGCATTGGATGTACATTAGGACTCCTAGTCAAAAGACCACGGTTCAGAGATTGAGTTGGGGTTGCGTAAGGGAACCCCCTCAGCGCATCTGAGGTGGGCCCACCTCGGGTGCGCATCCCACATGCATCTCGTGCGCACGGTGACGACTTAAGTGACTAAAGAAATCCCGGTCCCGATTCGAGTGCATTGGTGTGCAAGGGTGCCTTCCATAGAGAGAGTGAATAATCTTGAAGATAACTGCTGCAAAGCGATGAGAGAGTCCAGCCACGCGTGCGAGGATTCTGCGGGCCACCCTCGCACGGGTGGGCCTGATCGAACTGTTGATCTCTTCCAACGAAGGAGAAGTGGTGGACCATTTGTGCTAAGCGCTAGGGAAATGTAGGATAAATAATTCAACATAGGAGACACACGAAGCAATCTTGCAGGCTTCAGGCAAGTAATTCAACACCATCAGATACTGAGCATCCATTAGTAGCCGGCGATTCGCCGGTTGCCTGGCCGTGGTGGCTAGTGGTCACAATAGGGTGGTTTTCGATCGATGCCATTGTAGTCAGCATTGAAGCTCTCCGCCGAGTTTTTGTAGGGGCTGCGAACGAATCTAGTCGAGCCGAATTCTATTCTATTCAAATTTTGTTCGATTAATTTTAATCGAGTTCAAGTTCGAGCGGACATTTTATGATGGTTATTCAACTTTAATTCATTTAAATATTAAACGAGCTCGAGTCGAATAACAAGAAGCTCGCGAGCTCAACGAATTGATAATATATTTAATTCAAAATTTTTTATTTTAAATACATAAATTCAGATTAAATTATAATCAGTAGCAAGTTCTTTGCGCCTTTAGTTATTTGATAGAAAATTCTATAAAATATTAAAATATTTTTTAATTAAAATTATTCATGATTCGAATAACTAAATGAGTACGTCAAAAAAAATGAATGAGTATTCGAACGTTTGGATAAGAAGGGTAGAGATAGTGGTGGTCAAGAATGTGAATCCCTGAAAACAAACTACGGCTTTAACGGGCCACTACAAGAGTGATTGAGACTAAGCAAGCAAATTATTATCAGGATGCTGTCGGTAGAAAAATCTAGATAAGTTATTTGATATTATTATCAGAAAGCATAACACCAGTGACTCTTTTATGTCTCAAATTCTAAATAAGAAGACGTACGTGTCACACGTGTCTATATGGACATTTCTCCATAAGTTTTAACATGGCGACTGGTAAAGAGTGACTTCATGTACGTTCACTATTGACCTAATATGTTCGCTTGCACGTGCGGAGGAAGTCCCTGTAATTACTAATTGTCGGTCGATCGACACACATGCAACATGGATTTGGACGATCTTGAGGAGTAAGTTTTCCTTGCATGCGTAACGAAGGGACGAACCAGAGAGAAGTACTGACTCTTTATGATGGTCTGGACTCATACTGCATGCATGTCTGCTTGCAATTGGCAACTATGGATATTAATATTGTACGTACTATGGCTTTGAATGTCCAAGTGGTGTCCGGATTGGACTTGGACACCATCTGAAGGAGTCGAATTAGACTGAGTTGCCATTAGGAGGAGTCCAAATGAGAATTTATGTTGGGATTGGAGCACATCGGTTTTTCCAATCTCTTGCTGATCAATTGTTCCCTATATGTGACCGTGTGTGTCATCTCCAAAATTGCTGCTTCAACATACTACCTCCTCTATTATAATGAGACGATCCACCTTCAATATGTTGCAAGTTCTCGAACCGACAGTAGGTTTTACCTACTGACCTCTAATTAAATACGTACGTCCACAAGTGCATGCCTGTACTCGCGGACGCCCGGCGGAAGCCGACGGTGTCGCTGCCGGACTCACGGGACCACTGCATGCAGTTGTCCGACACCCACCAACTCGCCTACCAACTAAAAAGAGGAGGTGAGGTGGTTGGGTTAGGCACCAGCTGGGTTCCACTCCATCTCTTCCAAAGATGGCTAGCGGATATATAAAAACGCCTTCTCGTTCCAAATGCATGTGCATGTGCAGTGCGGCGGCTTATGCATGGGATTTTTATTTTTATTTTAAAGGAGAGCATAGAGTTCTTGTGGAGTCAATCCCCAAGTATATATACTTGAAAAATCTCCAGTTCCTATCATGGAGACTGGAGAGGTAGATTAAATAGTTTGCGGACCGGAGGAGGAAGGAGACAGGGAGGCGAGCAGGCCCAGCGCGTGCACATGAGGAAGGAGACGGTTGTCTCGCCAACCATGGCAGGGGGGAAGGATTAGATGGCGATGGTGGTGGAGTCCTGTTGGCAAAAGAGTAGTTAGTGTTAGCTGGTCTAGAGGAGCAAAGATTATAGCCACATTTGAAAAGTATGTCGGTGCAAAGACTTGGTGTTTAATTGTCTTACAAACCACAAAATTCGGATGTTGAATTTGAAAAGTCCAAGATCATAAACACTAGTCCCTCTCACAGTTAAGATGGGCCATAGAAATTAAATAAGAGGAGGTGATGCAAATTAGATGACAAATTTGAAAAGATAAAATTGAACGAGGCGCCTGCTCTTACAAATGACAGAACTCAAATGTTTGAGTTTGAAGGACCTAAGATCATAAACACTAGCCACAACTAAAATTAACTGATATAGGACTATTATATAGTCACTCTAACAAATTGCAAGGAAGAGTAGAATCACATTTGAATGGAGTTGGATCGAGTTCAAACCGTTTAGTGGAAGTTGGGGTTGCCGGTGATCTCAGTCTAGGGCCTCTTTCTTAGCCTTATTAGGTAGAATTCAAGGGCACCTGATTTGTCAGGAATAAAAAATAAGATGTTTAGCGATAACAAATGTCCTACATTGGACTTTGGATTTCAAAAACCAGAGCTGGTGCCAATTAGACACATTTCCTCCCGCCCTCTGCTTTTCTAATATCAAAAAGAAAAGAAATATTGGGAGAATTGCCTGCCCATAACTTCCAACGTTAAAAGTTCCCAAAATGCCCAGAGTTCTACCATTTCCACATGGTCAACACTATTAAGGTCATCATTTATATAGCTCATCCTACTTGTCGTAAATAACCGAAACAAATGCGAGACCGTAGTTCCCAGTGTCTTACAGGAAAATGGAGGGCTTCATAATTAAGTAATTTTGTGAAGCGCTCTACTTAGCGATGTAAATGAGTCAGATTTGGTATAGATTTAAGTACATTTATGATCATCTCTATTAAGCTATCGATTTAAAAATACTATCTAGTAAGTATCACATAACCTAATAATCAATCGGATATTTAGATCTTAAAGGACCAAAGATATTCGGTCAAAACATAAATTTGTATCTGCTATGTGTATTGGTTAAATTTAAAAGGGCTATCCATTAACTGACCTAGAAGCTAGCAATCGATCAGGCCGTCAGTTACCATTTGCATCCCTGACTCTTTTTTCTATAAGGTTAACAAACGCAACCTTAGTCTTATTAAGTTCTTAGACAAACAGTAAACTCACCCCTAAGATAATCTATATTTTTATTACAAGCATTATCAAATTAAAAAATTTAACGAAGACTGAATTCGGTAGAGCTAGTTTTCACCTTAATTAGATCATGACTCGGGTCATGTCGAGTGTTTAAATTAAGTATTAGTTTGAATTTGGACCACAGAAGTCCGACTAGGGATCATGCATGTCGAGTGGTTAAAGTACTAGTTGCCTTCCTTGTGTCTGACGCAAATTGAATTAGACTACACCCCAAACTCAGATCAACCATCTGAGGTGAAGCTTGAACTCGAGGGCTACCTTATCACTGACCCCAAGTTCTCTGTCAGTCCCCAGTCCCCAACATATTACTCTACTAATTAACAATGCAATAAAAGATAATTTAATAACTTTTAGGGCCTTAGTAAACGATACAAATAGAACTATTTGTTATGATAACATTGGTCAAGGGAATTTTGGCAGTCTCCAATAGCACCCCACCCAACCTACGTGATAGGAAACAGTCGGGTTCTTGATGATCTTGTACAGATCACTGCAGGAGAGAAGCGAAAATCGGAAGGAGAAAGAAAGCAACAGGCAGTAAAAAATTGTAAGAGTTTTCTTCTCAGCTCCTACACCACTGAAGTGATCCGCACCCACAAGAAATCTTGTTAATTATGGCCAGCTTCCCTCTTTAATTCCAGGTTTAATTTGGAGCAGTTCTATATATATATGCATGCTTACACGCCACAGTTAACTTGTATGCAGGTTTCAGGGGACCAGATGTTGTTCTTGTTTGGCTGTGAAAGTTTAACTTTATATATGGGGTTGATAAATTTTCAATTAGTTGATTAAGGGGATTGGCAAACTGTGTTGCAGTGTACTCCACCTTCTTAGAGAAAGAGATTCTAAGATTATATATATATGTATACTGACTCAAGTAAGATCTCATGAACGTGATCCCACATCCAATTTGCTTCGCACACACATTCGTGTGAGCAAAGAAACATCTTGATCCCCAGTGTTCATATTTCTCTCCGAAGGTGTTCAAAGGTGTAGAAGTAGCCTTTTGTATAGGTTAAGAAACTTCTTTTTTATATAAGTTAAGAAACTTCTTTTTTCTAAATTTTCACTATAGAACTAGAAAAAAAGACAACACTCATTGTAAAAAGAGTCAAAAAATTAAAGACAAGGTTACAATGAACTTCTTTTAAAAAAATATTTCACAAAATCTCAAATATTTAAAACACATGTATATCTAAAATTTTAATAAAATATCAATTTCAATCAACAAAATCCAAACAGCCACTTCAGAAACATCTCCCCCATACACATGCCAATTAAATAACAACTACACGCCCCATCACCCCTCCCCATTTATTTACCCCTAAGCTCTAATGCGTCTGCAACCGTGTGCATGTGGGCGCCGGTTGAAATGGGATCTTTTAAGTGCACTTATTGATTGGAGTCATTAAGTGCATCAAAGAGGAGTATGAATATTTATATAAATTTTTTTAAAGTGATTCAATAAGTTCAACTTTATGGTGAAATCGAATTCTATAGTAAAAGATATCTTTTATTTTATTCTTTCCGTAAAAAGTGGAAGGAGCAAAATAAAAAATGTTTTTAAGTGTGAAATTCGACTTTATCGTGAGGTGGAATTTATTTAATCATGTTTTAAATATATATATATATATATATATATATATTTTGTAAATAACTTTCCCTGTTATAAATGCACTTACTAATAAAAGTAAACATTCTCGACGATCCTACTTCCCGCCGGCTGTCAACTAGTCTGCCGTTGGACTGGGTGGCGGTGATGCCGGACACCCACCATGCCTGCCTGCCATGGTGGGGGAACCCGCTCGTGTGCCTTCCCTCCTCTGTGTAGGCGGAAGCTAGCTAGCCGACGGGGTCCTCCCTCTGCTCTCTTGGGCGACCGGGGACACCGACACCCACGGCACTGGCAGGCACCAACTCATCTGTCCAAGTTAGACAAACCACTGGGCACCTCCAACTGGGGGTTCTCTTCCCCTCCATCCCTCCCAGAGATTGCCGGTGTAAATGCCTCCTCGTTCCAAACGCCGCGGGTGGAATGCGGTGGCTTAGGTGCTGTTTGGTTTCGCGTAAGCTACAGGAAAATATATCATTACTGTGAAAGTACCTCGCAGCTAGCTGTGGGATTTATGATGTGACTTTAATTGCAGCATTTTATAATGACCATTCATTAGGTAAAGGGAAGGACAATATCGGTGGCAGGTTTTTATGGAGTTAATTTTCTCCGATAAAGATTCTGTACGTGGTCTGGTAATGAAACTAAACTTAATCGATATTTATTTCCAAGTTGGTCGACCACATTCTTTAGAGTTATCTTGGTGTCTGTTAATTTGGAAAAGAATTTTTCTGTCTAATTAATAAACAAAATTAGAGTATATATACCTAGGTATACATAAGTTATACCCAAGATACACATTAAGACCACAATAACAAACATACCAAAAAGTAATACTTATTCTAACACTCTCCCTCAAGCTGGAGCATATATGTCACACATGCCCAGCTTGCTACACAAAACATCAAAACAACCAACCCCAAGTGCCTTGGTAAAAAGATCTGCAAGTTGATCCTCAGTAGGAGTGAACATGGTACTAATCTTCTGAGACATAACTGCATCTCGAACAAAATGACAATCAACTTCTATATGTTTCGTGCGCTCATGAAACACAGGATCCTTTGCAATATGAATAGCAGCCTAATTGTCACACCTCATCACCAAAGGACCACAATGAGTTATACCAAAATCTTTCAACAAGAATTTCAGCCACATCATCTCACAGACTGTTTGAGCCATCGCCCTATATTTAGCTTCAGTACTGGACCGAGCAACAACACTCTGCTTCTTACTTCTCCAAGTGACAAGATTACCATCCACATAAGTGCAAAAACCTGAGGTGGATCGTCTGTCCATTCGAGATCTTGCATAATCGGCGTCAGAAAAGGCCTCAATAGACATATGACCTTGTTTCTTATATAGGAGACCCTTTTCGGGCGCTCCCTTTATGTAGTGTAGGATCTCTAAAGCTGCTCCCAATGACATAATTTTGGCTTCTGCATGAACTGGCTGACAACTGACACAGCAAAAGCAATATCAGGACGAGTTACTGTCAGATATATCAACTTACCACAAAGCCTCCTATACTGAGTAACATCAGAAAACTCTGAACTATCCTCAACATCAAGATCAAATTGAGAGACTGTTGGGCTATCAGCAGGTCTACATCCAAGCAATCCCATCTCTTGTAACAGGTCCAAAGCATATTTTCGTTGTGACAAAGAAACACTATCAGGACTATATGCAATCTCAACTCCAAGAAAGTAGCGTGGTTTCCCAAGATGTTTAGTAACAAAATGACTTTCGAGATATTTATGAACCGCTTCAATACCATCAATGTCACTTCCTGTTAAAAGTATATCATCAACATAAACAACTAAAATCACTATACCAACCCCTGTACATCGAACAAATACTGAATGATCAGCTTCACTTCTTTTCAACACAATTCCAGATGCCACCTGACTGAATTTATCGAACCATGCTCGTGGACTCTGTTTCAGGCTATATATTGCTTTATGCAATTTGCATATCATTTCCTCCTGAGTAACATACCCAGGAGGTTGCTCCATATATACTTCTTATTTAAGATCACCATACAAAAAAGCATTCTTCACATCCATTTGAAGTATGGTCCAACCCTGATTAATAGCGAGAGAAAATAAAACTCGAACAGAGTTAAGACGGGCAACTGGAGAAAAAGTCTCAAAGTAATCAACTCCATACGTTTGAGTGAATCTCTTTGCTACAAGTCTGGCTTTATATTTGTCAACAGAACCATTCAGAGTATATTTCACGGTGAAAACCCATCGACAGGAAATAGGAGTACCATCAACCGGCTGAGGTACAAGGGTCCAGGTACCACGAGATAATAAAGCAGACATTTCCTCATCCATAGCAGCTTTCCACTCAGGATTTATCAGTGCTTCTAAGACATTCCTGGGAATAGAGATTGTAGAAATAGACAAGGCAAAGCAGCGAAAAGATGGAGATAAAGCATGATACGAAATGAAATCTTCAAGAGGATGCTTAGTGCGGGATCGTTTTCTTTTACGAAGAGCAATAGGAAGATCCAGATAAGAAGAAGGAACATAAATCTCACCAACTAGTGGAGGAACCTCTACAGACGAAGATGACGGTGGCAATGTAGTGGTCGGCGTAGTGTGAGACTTTCGTTGATAAACCTGTCCAAATCTAGGATCCTCAGCACCTTGATCAACACCACAATCAGGAGCGGTTGTAGGTTCATCCTGAGAAAGAATATCAAGAAGTACAGGGGAGAAAGAGGACCGTGCTAGAGGAGTCTGTGGAAGAGAAAAAGCAGCATGAAAAGGTACTGTCTCAAAGAAACTCACATTAGCCACCACAAAAGACCTCTTAGACCGAGGGTCAAAGCAACAATACCCTTTCTGGGTTCGCGAATATCCCAGAAAAATACAAGGAACATATCTGGAAGACAGCTTATTACGACCGGGCCCAAGAGTATGAGCAAAGCACTTACACCCAAAGACACGAGGAGTAAGAGGAAAAGGATTGTCATTTGGATACAAGCAACAAAAAGGACTTTTTCTATCAAGCATCTTGCTTGGTATACAATTAATAAGATAACACGACGTAAGAACGGCATCACCCCAATAATATTTAGGAACATTCATGTGAAACATGAGGGTACGAGAAACATCAAGCAAATGCCGGTTCTTTCTCTCAGCAATACCATTTTGTTGAGATGTATACGAGCAAGATGTTTGATGAATAATGCCATTCATAGAACAAAAAGTGGCAAAAGAAGACTGAACATATTCCTTGCCATTATCAGTGCGCAAAATTTTGATAGAGGTAGAAAATTGAGTTTTTATTTCTGAATAAAAGGATTTGAATACATCAAACACGTCGGATCTAGCTTTCAAAAGGAATATCCAGGTCATTCGAGAAAAATCATCAATAAAAGTGACAAAATAACAAAAACCTAATCTGGAGGTAACCGGAGACGGTCCCCAGATATCAGAGTGCACAAGATAAAATGGAGCAGTGCTCCTCTTATTTTCACTGGAAGGAAAAGGAATCTTATGATGTTTCCCAAGCTCACAAACCTCACACCGAAAATTAGTCACTGAGGAAGAAATAGAAACAAAATCCCGCAGCCTGGAAATAAACGGATGCCTTAGTCGACAGTGCCACTGAAAGGAGGTGTCAAGAGCAAAGGACGCCTAGTGCTTTTGAAGAGGCCCATCAACTAGGTAGTACAATCCGCCTGACTCACGACCGCCACCAATCTGCTTCTTCGTCTGTAGATCTTGAAACACACAATAGGAAGGATAGAACGTCACTGAACAATTCAGAGAGCGAGTCAAAGAACTAATGGATAACAAACCAATAGGAAATTTTGGGACATAGAGAACATCTTGTAGAGTCAGAGATTGGGTATAAACAGTCCCTTTCCCTGCAACAGAAGTATAGGAGCCATCTTCCACAACCACTGGAGAATGTATACTAGACAGGTGTAGAGAGGAGAAAACAGAACGACTACCTGTCATGTGACAAGAAGCTCCAGAGTCTACAATCCAGGAAGAATTATTGTAAACTGCAGAAGCACTACTTGATGTGGTGGCATGAAAAGATGAAGTAGATGCCGAGGAGCCTTTCAGTAGACGCTGGAAGGCCTCATACTCCTCAACTGACAATGTAACTCCTTTTTCAGATGATTATCCCATAGGTTGTTGATGCACCGGCTGTTGTATAGACTCTGTAACAGATGATCGAGACTCACTAGAGGCTCCAAGATTAGCAATAGGATGCAGACGTAAACCACCTTTACCATACTTCTTCCAACATAAATCTGATTGATGTCCGGTCATGTTACAATGAATACACGGTGACCCACGACCACGACCGCGACCTCCAGCGGCAAGAGCAGAAGTACTGCCAGACTCTCCCGTCTCACTAGAAGTGGTTCCATTCATGTTCAATTTGGTACTCGCTCGAAGAACACGAGAATAGGCACCAACCAAACTAGGAACCTGAGTATCAGCAAACATATTATCTCGAACGTGTCCGAGACTATCATCCATTCCAGACAAAAATTTTGCAACAATAAACTCTTCCTTTTGCTTTTCCAATTGCACAGTATCAACTATAACATGTTGGTATACCTTCAATTCATTCCACAGGCTTTGAACTTCAGCAAAATATTGAGAGATGGTTCTTCCTTCCTGCTTGAGATTAAACAATCTGGAATATATATTATAAATATGAGATATGTTATGCTCAGCAAAATATATTTTCCTGAGTGTATCCCACATCTCCTTAGCAGTCTCCAAAAAGACAACAATATTAAAAATACTTTGTTCATAGTTGTTATTCAGAATTGAAATCACCATTCCATCATCAACTTCCCAGGCATCATATGCTTTCTGGTCCTCCTTGGAAGGTGGATCTTGTTCAATATGCTGAAGCTTCCGTAAAGACAACAGCAAGAGACGAAACGATCTCGCCCATTGGAGGTAATTAGTCTAATTCAACTTCGTAGAAGTAGCCAACATATGGTATAGCTTCCCGTTGGAGGTCAGAACGGGAGTGGAGTTTGTCGATTCCGCCATTGCAACAATAAAAATTAGATCAAAGCCTCTACTGCAAGCAAATACAAACTGACCAGACAATCTCACAGCAACAAACCGACCAGACAGTCTCACCGCAACAATCCGACCAGATAGTCTCAGTGCATAGAAAAAAAAGAATAGACACACTCATAAACAAATATGGTCTGACCATACTAGGACTGCAATCGCCATACCTCCACACGCCAAGAAATAAACCACGCAGCGGTACAAACCAGACGAGGCACGAACTAGGAAGGTTGCTGTTTCATTGACTTATGCGCCAGTGGAGATGCAAAACGAGGCGGGGCGCCGGTCAACAGGGTCGGAATGAAAAGCTCGGCCACGACCCAAGGACCATGCGGCTGTCCTTCCTGGTCAAGGGAACTCGTCGGTGAAGCAACATAGTCGAAACCTTCTGTCTACGGCACGAACGAGGCGCTCACACCCCCAGCAGCCTCCCCGATGAACCAGGCGTTTGTGCACGAACAAGGCGCCCACACCCCCAGCCGCGTCCCTGACGAACCAGGCGCTCACGCGCTGGAACGCAGACCCGCCCCCTTCACGGCACGAGCCAGGCGGAGAGAGAGAGAGAGAGAGAGAGAGAGAGAGAGAGAGAGAGAGAGAGAGAGAGAGAGAACGGCTGGGAAGAAGGGCGCCGGAGACAGGAGGGACGGCGGTGGACGGCGGCAGCGGCAGATTCACGCCCTAACCCATCGTAGGCTCTGATACCATGTTAATTTGGAAAAGGATTTTTCTATGTAATTAATAAACAAAATTAGAGTATATATACCTAAGTATACATAAGTTATACCCAAGGTACACATTAAGACCACAATAACAAACATACCAAAAAGTAATACCTATTCTAACAGTGTCAAAGACCTTTTTTTCGTATTTGATCATTCTAACTTTTGTATAAGATGCATGGCAGTTGCAGTTGATTCTGTATTGAATAAATTTGACTTGTCTTTAATTTTGGACAATCTACTTGTTCCCTAATCTTTGTATAAGATGCATGGCAGTTGCAGTTGATTCTGTATTGAATAAATTTGACTTGTCTTTAATTTTGGACAATCAACTTGTTCCCTAATCTCCACGAGAAATGCTTGTGGCAATATCCTTTTAACATTACAGTATGAGCAGTGTCCTATCAACTTGATTAGACGGCATGAGTCATATTTAAGAGAATTCCGCTTGGTACACATCCATGCGGGAAGACGCACCCGCATACACTTATCAGCACGCGGTGTGCGCACACACCCGTCGGCGCGGGTGTGCACCGACTTCCTGCAGGTAAAGATTGCACATTATGCCCGATTGATTAAATGGATGTCCATTATATTACAACACTGGAAGTGTTGTAGCAGACGTCTTTTAATCTCCACGTACTGCACCTGCTTAACTAGTAAGGAAGAGGAAGGAGACAGAGAGGGGCGAGCTGGCCCTCGGATGCACATGAGGAAGGCGACAGGTTGTCGCACCAAACTGTGGATGAGATGGCGATGGTGATGGAGTCCGGTTGGCAAAGAGTTGGGTATTAGCTGGTCCCCAAGGGGGGCAACACTGGCTTCATCCAGGTGCTGGGAAGCTACTCGGAGCCCATTGTCAGGTGCTTATTTAAAATTGTTTTACTCGGTGTGTAATCAAACAAAAATTATAGTAAATATACACTTTAAGGTATATCTTTATAAGAACTTCATCATTTCCTTATGATCAGGGACTCGACTCTAAGTAGCTCGTATTTGGTTAAGTTCGGTTTAATTAATCCCCAGATATAATGGTAAGGCCGCCTCTGGTTCCTTACTTGGAGATGTGGTGTCGATGTTGATGGTGGTGAAGCCCTGTTGGCAAATAGTTGATAATTACAGCATCACACACCATAAAATAATTTTTTAAAATAAAAACTAAAAAAATTGGACTGCACACTATGCAGTGCAGCAAGTATAACTCCATCTAAAAATACCTCAAATCATTCTAGCATATTTAGTTTGAGTTTACAACATTTTTTTATGAACGGGTATACCCGCAATACTTTGGAAGTTTTTTGATATTTCATAGAATATATGGAGTTAGAAGTATAGACACAAATATGCTAGTTTCTGGGGGTGTGTGCACAAAAATCCCTTTTTAATTAGACATCTCCTCGTTTGAAAGGATTTTTGGTATACTTATATAACAGTTTTAAATTTTGGCTCCTCAACCTAGTTAGAACATTTTTAAAAGAAACCATTTAATGGAAAAATATATGTTTAAAAGAAACCGTCTAATGGGAAAAAAATCTAAGTAATCATAATGAGTGGTAACAAATATACAATGACTTTAAACTTTTAGATACTAGCATTACTCAAAAAAATTTCATTGACTAAAGAGTTGTTTGCTTTGACATAAAATACCATAAAATATTATAGTATTTTATAATAATTTATAATGTTTTACATTAAACTTAACAATCCTAAAAGAAGTTTGGTAAACTAACTTGCAGTAAATCATCTTCCAATTGCCAAAAGTGATTCCTTAGAGAATATGGTCATCACTACATTGGATAATATTGGCAAAATGGCAGCCTATTTGGTGTTGTAATAGGTATCAGGTTGGTACCTACTGCCTTGGGTTGGAGGATCCTGGCTCAACAACAAAGAGAAAGAGACTGTGCAAGCATATAGGATTAGATTGTAGTTAAAAGCTTAGGAAAAGTACCATTGGATGGTACTTCGCCGGTGCTCTTAAGTGGTCTCAGCTTGACTTCAATTTTGATCTTAAAATCGCATGGACCCCATTGTGTTGTTGTTGAAACCTTGAATAATCCCAAGATTCCAATTGCATGCTGCACCTAATTCGTTTGCTTTTGAGCTAATAACGCCAAATGGCATCTGTGTCAATGGTCCCAATTAATTAAGGATCGAGCTTTCCTCTTAAATAATAGTTGAGTATTTTATCTTACCCACAATTTGGCAATGAAAATTTTAAGAAGAATGTTATAGTAGTAGTACCTTTTTACGACCTTATCATACTCATCCAGAATTATTTAATTATTTGATCAAACCATTCTCACTAAAGTTACTTTTGATATAACTTTTGTTATAATTAATGCATTCAATAAGAATTATTTGATATATAAGTAAACAAACAATTCTATTGAATGTGATAAAAATATATTAATATTCCTCAAATTTTAAAGCATTCTATAGAAATAGATCAACAGAATCTACAATTTTTTGAACAATCTTTTTTTGTACAGTTTTTTTTTTTTTTTTTGGTTTTAATGGGGGTGGGGTGGGGTGGGGGGAATGTTTACAGCAGTCAAGATAGAATAAAACTTAAATCATTAGTTGATGCAGGGCCTCTTGCGTGCTTCCTCATTGCTCCTATTGACCATCTCCTGTGGAAAAATGTCTTGCCAAACCTGTGTCATCTTGTGTTTCCTGGCTTAGACAGCTAACCAATCTGCCATGTAGTTAGGATCATTATACGTAAAAAATAATCCAACAAAAAGGATTTTTTAAGGAAACACATTTACAAGAAAAATAAAAATTAAATTCGGCATTTAGTACTAATGAAAATATTTTCAACTCCTTTGGGAAATGGTATTTGCTTTTATTCTATGGATGCCAAAATCAAGAAAAGGAAAAATGAAAGAATTAAGTTTTTCGTTGACTTGAGTTTTATGGATTATCAAATAAGTGGTTATAATATAACATTCGAGAAAAGTTTTTTCTTTTTTTTTTTTTTTAGTCCTAGCCCTGATGGCTGGGTTCTAATGCGCAGGTGGGAGGCTGTCCTCGGAGTGAGGGGATTAAAAAAAAAATTCCATGTGGCCTATTTTAAACCATCACAAGCTATTTTACATGAAGATAAACAGACCCTTGGTTTCACGTAAACAAAAATATTTATACTAAATAAATATATAATATAAACATAGTTATACTAAGTAAATACATTGTATAGTTAAATATAGTTATACTAAGTAAAGTATAGTTAAATATAGTTATACTAAGTAAATATTTAGTATAATTAAATATAATTATACTAAATAAATATTTAATATAGTTAAATATATTTAACTACTATAGTGAAGTATATAGTTAACTAATATACTTAACTGTTTAAGTATGTAGCTATGCATTATATAAGTTAAATATATTAGTATAAAAATAGTTATACTAAGTAAATATATAACATAAATATTATTAAATATACTTAATTAAGTATATTAGTTAAATATATTAGCATATTAGTTTAAGTAATACACTTAAATATATTATATGCAACTATAAAGTATATATAAGTATTTAACTAAAATAGAGTTAACTAAGTTCAATATAGGTAAATACATAGTTAACTATTATAGTTACCTATTTACTTAACTAGTATAACGAATATAATATAGCTAAATATGGTATAGTTAAATATAGTTAACTTAACTATATTAGTGTAAGTATGACATAGTTAACTTTATATATATATATATAAATACTTAAAAATATTTAAAGATATATATATATATATATCTTTAAGTATTTATTTTTAAGTAAATTATATTTTTAAAGAATTAAACTTTTAATAACATATTTAAAATATATATTATCTATAATAGTAATATTATATATTAAAAAGTAATAGTTTATCACTTTTTATGTATTCTTTAACCATAATATTTATATTATAATAATACATCATAAGTATAACCTAAAATGTATTTATATATTAATATTTAATGTACTTTTATATACATAAAATTATATATTCAACTATAAATTAAAATATTCTAACCAACTTTCGTAATATAATCATTATAATTATTCTTTTAAGTTACTATTATAATTATTTATTTAGTATATATTTTAAACGGACTTCTGTGCAAAATATCCCAAAGTCCTAAGTTCTTAGTCACTTGTTTCTCACTTTTGTTAAGAACGAGGCGATTATAACGTCGCCTATTTAAGAGGAGCGGAAGTCCTCAAATATAGTAAATTTGCATCTTCAACTAACGATACACCTTGAGGTTTATTTCTTGTAAACAAACTCATGCTTCGTTAGGAGTAGTATGAGGATGGGGGTGACCTTGTAGGAAGTTTCGGTTTTTAAAGTCAATTGCTCTGAAAAATAATAGAAAAAAAAATAAAATAATAAATAACAATTGATAAAAATAATAAAATAAAAAAGGTGCTTATATATTGTGACATTTTTGGATTTCGGCAATATATAAAAATAAAAAAAATTGATAGCAACGGCTACAGTCCAAACCGTCACTAATAGTATAATGTTTTAAAAAATAAAAAGACTTATTAACGACAACTTTTACGGAGAATCATCACTAATAATCCATTATTAGCTACAATTTTTGTATTAGCCCTCACTGATAGTCTACTATTAGTGACCGCTCTCTTATAAGCCGTCGCTAATAGCATGATTATTAGCGAGGACTATGGTTATAGCCGTCGCTAATAATCAGCACTGTGCAGCAACGGAATTTTAAACGACGGACATGGAGCCGGCTCAAATACTTTTAGCAACAGTTTTTTAAATATTCGTGACGGCGTTCGGTCGTTGCGAATAGTCCGATTTCTACTAGCGCGGCTGTGTTAAATAAAACACAATTAATAAACTTCATCGAATTCACATAGACAAGGGTGATCGGAATGGATAAATAAGTGTTTTTAAAAAAAAAGAATGGATAAATAAGACCCCAACAACCTTAATACGTAAGATCATCTATGTAACAACCTTAATACGTAAGATCATCTATGTAGCTAGGCATCAACTTATCTGTCAATTAAACAAACAGTAGTGTACTGTCCGGGTTTCAAATTCTTTACTATAAGTTAAGTTTTAACCATCCTCGCAACTGGTAAACAGTGACTTTATCTTCACGGCTAACCTCTAATAATCAAACAAAACTGATTTTCTAGAGAAACATATTTGCAAGAAAAAAATAAAGCAAAATTTGTCATTTGATACTCATGAAAATATTTTCTAACTCTTTTGAAAAAAGACATTTAGCTTTATCTTATAAATGCTAAAAGTTAAAAAAGAAGAGTCAACGAATTAAATTTACTGTTGACTTGAGTTTTACAAATATATATTTTAAAAAAATATATTATGTGACCTATTTTATGTGAAAACAAACAAATAGGCCCCAAGTTACACGTACTGAAGAAGTCTGTACAGTTACTAATCATCTGTCGACACTCATGCCGCAGCGTAAGTCTAGACAACGAGGAAAAGTTGGTTTTCCCTTGCACAGTCTCTTTTAGTGAGGAGATCCTCTTAATACGTGTTTAGATCAGAGTTCAATAATACGGAGAAAAAGAAAAAGGTCAAATATTATAAAAAAAATATTTCATGTGATCTCAAATTTTAGCAAATAATTAAATTCTTCCTCTCTTACTGCTGGACTTGGCGTCCAAGAAGATCTCTTCTCTCTCCTTTATGCTGCATGCATGTGTGTGGGTCACTCTGTGCCACCTCCTCCTCTACTGCACTGAGGTGCTCCACACTCCTAATTTTATATTATTAGTTCCGGAATCGTGAGTCCCGTCTCACCTACTTACCCCAGTCTAACACGTCCACTAGTGCACACCTGCGCTCGCAGACGCCGCCGGTGTCGCTGCCGGACGCCCGGGGCCACCGCCCGCGGATCTGCAACGCCCACGGCACCGCTAGGCACCAACTCATCTTCTGGCAAATAAACAAACAGGTGAGGTGGTTGGGGTGGGCACCAGCTGGGTTCCACCTCATCTCTTCTAGAGATTGCGGATATATACGCCTTCTCGTGTTCCATATGCATGTGCATGTGCAGTGCGGTGGCTTAAAAGAAATTAAGGAGAGCATAGAGTTCTTGTGGGGTTAATCCCCAGGTATATATACTTGTAGAATCTCGAGTTCCTATCATGGAGATGTGGATTAAAAGTACAGCTTGGGGAGAAGGAAGGCGACAGGGAGAGGCGAGCTGGCCCAGGGTGAGCACATGAGGAAGGCGACGGTACTCGTCGCTCCAACCAACGTAGGGAAAGGATTAGATGGCGATCGATGGTGGTGGAACCCTGAATTGGCAAAAGCGTTAGCTGGTCTTGAGCAATAAAAATTATAGCCTCATTTGAAAAGTATGTCGGTGCAAAAGCTTCATGTTTGTCCATTGTAGTTTGTACACTGCAGGAAGGATTATTAGAATCAAATTTGAGTTGAGTTGGCAGACGCAGAAATTATATTCAATAGATCACTCGGATATTAGGTCATAAGTATGATTGGATCAGTGAGATATTAGACTAGGTCATATAAGATTTTGAGTTGAATCAGTGAGGTCTTTGACTAGGTCACTGAAGTTGTGAATTCGATTTCTTTAAATTAGGTCAATAAATTTGACAAAATTCAATAGGATTCTAGAACCTACCGAATGAACGTTAAATCCTTCACTGGTAGAGTTAAACTAAAACCGAGATCTCCGTCTAATTTATTGGGTAACCTTAATGGCTTGAGTTGGGCCATGTTGAGTCTATGAAGCACTATTTTGAGTTTGGACTACCTATTAGGGGTCCAGCCAAGTTACACTGTTGAGCTCCTTGGTCTATGCAAGTTGAATTAGAGTTCAGGCTAACCATCAGAGATGAGACTTGAACACAAGAAGTCCCATGCCACTTAGCCCCATGCAAGTTCTTTGGCAATCCCCACAAATATCACTCTACTAATTAATAATGCAATAAACGATAAATTTAATAACTATTACTTTTTAAAGCTTTAGGAAAGGATACAGATAGAACTATAACTATCTATTCATTAATAATAAACATATAGAGGAATCAAAAAGGTTTAATAAGAAGAGGAATATTATCATACTATACTTTTTATTATCCTCTCTTTACTGTACTCATTTAGGAGTTGATGTAGCTGAAGCTATCACGACCGGATTCCGAAGCTGGAATCCGAAGTTTTGGATCCGAAGCTGGGTCGGATCGGTACAAGAGGCCCGACAGGGATCCGGGAGGCGATGGATGCAGAGACGCGGTTGATGATCCGAGGCCGAGGGTCGCTCGATCGGAGGTCAGCTTGCCTCCGGAAGGTGGGGCCGAGGTCCCTCCGACTGACGGGCAGGCGGCACGGAACCCAGTCTCCTTCGGTTGAGAGGCAGCCGGCGCACGGCGTCGAGACCGGAGGGAGAAGTCTGAGGTCGGTGGCCGAGACCGGCTCGGGGAAGTCGGCGATGATTCGAACCGAACTCCTGCATGAGGGAAATAAGAAGAAACCGGTCAGTAGGAGTCCCGGACTTCGGCCCTTAGGAACCCCCTCCGACGGTTAAGTTAGCTTCTGAAGACAATTCGATTCAGAAGGCAAAGAGTAACTTTAATGCTATTTGGACTATAGTCCTTGAGGGTCACGGAGACATACCTTTGGCAATAAATAGCGGTATATTTATAGCGAAGGATAGAGGATGGTCAACGGTGATAGCCGATATAGGACTATGTTCCGGGCTTATTGGTAAACCGCCATAGTGCCTAGTCCTCCACCGGAGTGAGCCGGACACGGCTGTTGGGCCGAAGGGGGTTGGGCCGCCGACGGGCCGAAGCCTGCTGGGCCGAGGGCTACTGTGCCGCTTACGGGCCGAAGACTGTTGGGCCGCTGATGAGCCGAAGACCACTGGGCTGCCTGCTGGGCCGAGGGCTTGTACGCCGCTTATGGGCCGAAGACCACTGGGTTGCCTGCTGGGCCGAGGGCTTGTACGCCGCTTATGGGCCGAAGGCTTCCTGAGGGCCTTCTATTGCTGCTGCTGGGCTGAACTGGGTTTGGACTTGTTTTAATGGGCCGAAGCGGATTCTGCCTCATCACATAGCCCCCCACTCTTGTCTTCCTCAGTCTTGAGATGACGAGAGTATAGCCTGAAGCCTCTTTGAGGAATGACGTAACAGGTACTTACCCGAGGCTTTCTGTTCTTTTTTTTTTTTTTTTTTTTTTAAGAAGAGGATGCCCTCGGTCGGCCGAGGGTCAGCAGTCACTTATCCGTCTTCATTCGGGATGTAGCGACGAAGGCCTTCACTTCTAAGGGCGAAGGGCCGAACCTTCTGACTTGTGTCAGGCTCAATTAAATGGACGGGACGGACGTCGCTTTTTCCGTCAGAACGGTCGTTTCGCGAAGAAGCACAGGACACGCGTCGCGCATCCGGCCGCTCCGTTAAAAACACAAAAAGGTCTTGGCCGCTCGCAGATCGCGGGTCACCTCGGCTCTCTGTCCGAGGTTCCACTCGGATTGCCGCCTCTTCCTTTCTTGGCACGTGGATCGGAACACGTGGCGGGCATCCGAGTGATCAGCCGAAGGGTCGGAGCGCTTTCGGCCGTTGATCATCCTGCTTCAATTCTCGGAGTCTGTCCGTCATCATTACCGAAGGACGGTACACGTGACGCGCATCCGAGAGAAGCGGTGAGACGAAGGAGAAGATCCCGGCCGTTGGCTTCGGCGGGAAGGGTTTCGAACAACGCCTATAAATAGGAACCCCTCGCAGGGCACTGTTCTTCTTCCTGCTTCCTGCGCCTACGTTTCTCTGCGATCATCCGAGCTCTCCTTCTTCTCCGGCGAAGGGCTAGTCCTCTGAAGGTGCTTCCGAGCTCGTCACCTGTCGCAGGGAGCTCTCCATCGCCCGGAGCTGTTGCCGGGAGAGTTCCTTTGGCTTGAGAGGCGGTGTTTGATCGAGGAGATCTTTTTTCTTTGAGGGTAAGCCTCAATCTCCTTTCTTCATTACCGTGACCTCATGCCCCGCAGTCCTTCTTCGAGTGAGATTACTCCTTTAGACGAGGAATATACTCCGTCCCAGTCCCCTAAATCTTCTTTGTCATCTCCTCTTTCTTTGGACTCTCTTGCTTCTGTCATGGCAGACGAGGCCGAAGCCTCCGGTGCCGAAGGGTCCGAGGAGGTTCACATCCCGGGCCAGGCTTCCTCCTCGGGACGTCGTCGTCCCGAGACTGCTTCGGAAGCAGCCTGCGCCCTCACGGACGACGGGGTCAGCTACCTTGCTTCTTACTACCAACTCCCTTCCTGGATGACCCCTTATCGGCCCGGTTTGCATACCAGGGCCAACACTCTTCGCCCGGGTAGTTTTTCTATTTATGAAGAAAGCTTCCGGGCGGGCTTTCGTCTTCCTCTTTCCACCTTCGTTATCAACCTCCTATGCTTCTACGGGCTGGCCCCGTCTCAATTTTTTCCCAATTCTTGGCGCACAGTCTACGCCTTCTTGGCTGTATTTGCCCATATGAAGATCATCCCCTCGGTCAACATCTTCCGCTATCTCTTCAAAATTCAAAGGCAGGGGAGATCCGAGTGGTATAGTTTTGTCCCTCGTCTCGGCCGAGGTATCTTCTCTGGGAAGCCTTCGTCCATTCATGATTGGAAGAGGAATTTCATTCTGGTTTTCCTTCCGGAGAATGAGAGGAGCGTGTGGCCCTTTCCTACTAAGTGGGCACCGCTGGCCGCAGGCCTTTCTGATCCTCCCACCCTCAATTCTGCCCAGCGCAACATCGTGGGCCTCATCGAAGCCTCGGCTCCGTATGACATCGCGGAGCTCTTCCGTGATGCAGGGCTGCTCGTGAGTGCTGGGGCGTGGCCGGACCCGACGAGGCAACCTCTGCGGCCGGAGGAGCTTCGGCCGGAGGAACGACCCCGGCGTTTCCTTCGGTCTCCCGTGAAGTCTCCCCGGAGGGAAGATAAGGGAAAGCTCGCAGAGGATCCCTCGTCGAGTCCGGCCACGCTCCAGCACTCACGAGCAGCCCTGCATCACGGAAGAGCTCCGCGATGTCATACGGAGCCGAGGCTTCGATGAGGCCCACGATGTTGCGCTGGGCGGAATTGAGGGTGGGAAGATCAGAAAGGCCTGCGGCCAGCGGTGCCCACTTAGTAGGAAAGGGCCACATGCTCCTCTCATTTTCCGGAAGGGAAACCAGAATGAAATTCCTCTTCCAATCATGAATGGACGAAGACTTCCCAGAGAAGATACCTCGGCCGAGACGAGGGACAAAACTATACCACTCGGATCTCCCCTGCCTTTGAATTTTGAAGTGGTAGCGGAAGATGTTGACCGAGGGGATGATCTTCATATGGGCAAACACAGCCAAGAAGGCATAGACTGTGCGCCAAGAATTAGGAAAAAATTGAGACGGGTGTGAGTGCTTAGAATGACCGTGTGATTATCATGAAAAATCTAGGTTATTTAGTGTAAAATAAACCTATTAAAAATAGCAACTAAGTGCAGTGATCGCCAGAAACTTTTAACTGAAAAGTTCCAAAATGAGTATGATCGCCTACCTTTTTAAACGCGGAAGATATGGAGTCCTTGGTTCCCCTTCCTCAGCCGGCTGAAGAAAGAGAGCCCTTCTTTACTTTTTGTTCTTGCTGTTGAATTTGAAATTTGAGGTTGAGGTTGAGGTTGAGGATCGTCCAAAAATCCCTTGTGCTGAGTGCTTGATTTGCTCCTTTTGATTCTCTCGTTGTTGTTGAGTACAGCAGGAATAGAAAGAAAAGGAGATAAAGAAACAATTATGAGAATTTTAAGTAAAAGCAGTATCTATTCTAATCACGATGCTAAGCATGCAATTAAACATAGAACTTACTTGTTGAGTGGCTTTTGAAACCCCTTAATCAAGTAGGTTTTGAAAGAATGCAGTGTTGTGTGTTGCATAGAATGATGATGAAGAATAAGAAATAAATGAAATGAAAATAAAGATGCAGAAATGAAAAAAACTTATGCCCAATTGGATGAAGTTTTGAATTGGATGAAGAATGGACGCCGACTTCTGGAAATAGCAGCGCTTCGGCGTTCCGACGTCGTTGCTTCGATCTTCAACTCGCTAAAGATTATGCTTATCTCAAGATAACGCTTAACTTTTTTACTCTTCAACATGTAAGGTATTTATAGACCTCTTATGCGTTCGTGATTAATATAGAAAAACTTCGGATTTATCTATCTTAACCAACAGATAAATACTGATTAATTCATCTTTATCTGTAATTATCTAAAACGCGTCCGGGATCGCTGACGCCTTTCAGATTAATTAAGATAAGGATAAACATCCGGAAAAAATTATCTTTATCTTTATCAGGTAAAACGCGTCCACATGTGTAGACGTCTTTTACACTAATTAAGATAAGAATAAACATCTGGAAGAGAAGTTAAAATAGCCTAGGAAACCTAAAACGCGTCAGCTCTAACAGACGCCTTTTAGCTAATTAATCAATTGATTAAAATTCAAATTTAAACGTTAAAATAAGAATAAACTCTAAATGGCGTCTACATAAGTCGACGTCTTTTAGACTTATGCATATTTTAACTGAAATTTGAGCTAAAATCAATTTAATTTATTAACTTAAACATGTCTGTTAAACCCGACACTCAAAAATATTAATAAAAATTAATTAATTATTAAATATCATACCATTCTGAGGCATTATTATATGATATGAAATTTACTCAAAATGACGTCAAAATTAGCGTGTCTACAGCTGCGTCACTTTGGCATCGTCTTTGCAAGGGAGTGAAATGAAATGGAATGTACTGAAAAGGTGATGCCAAGGTGTGATGAGACACGCTCTTAACATCACATGATTGGAATTTTTTTCAAAATTATCAATGAAGATAGCTCAAGGAGATCAATGGAATCAATCCTGCCTGGATGAGGTAGACAAGGAAATAAAATAAAGTCGATCAACTTTCTCGGAGTGGGAAGTACCCCAGGTCGTAGACACTGTAGGTTTCATCATGGGGAGCGTTTGCCAGCTAATGTGGACGTGCTGCAGCCATGATGGATCTTAAAAGAAAAACAGAAATATTAGATAAAGAATCCAGGCAAGGATAGAATTCTAAGGATATCTTCAAGCGAACCTCAAAGATAATCAAGATACTCAATTCAGAATGGAATATTTCATATCATGTTGAAGTTATTTGATTTATGGTCTGAAACTTAATCAATAATTAATTCTTATCACAATGATTTCAAAGTCCTATATGATGCATGCTGGGCTAAAAGAAAAAATATAAAGTCAAATAAAATATAAATTAATCAAGGATAATATTGCTAAATTGTCATTAATGAGTCAAGACACAAATTCTTGTAATTCAGTGCTAAGCCGAAGCTCGTTTATCCACACACTGTTTCACAAAAGTGGAACCATCGTCCTCACTAATCAACAATCCAGCGGCCTATCCATGTGATTAAGAATTCTCTGGAATTATCACTGTTTTTAATGTAGGGGAACTCAAATTCCAGTTTCATCAAAATCACAAGGTCCTTGATATGCTCTAATAAATACTTATCATATAGTAATGCAAATGATTTACATGAAAGAGTACAAGGATAGAAATAACCGTCTTTTTAACCACGGTTGAGACTTCTTGGCTCCCTCAGTGAGATCTTCTTGATATTTCCAACTTTGCTCAGAATTTTCTGCAATCAAAATTATTAGTAATTCCAAATAAATATTCAATTTAAACACCAAAAATCACAGAATTTCGGATAAATCACAGAAAGGCTGAAACGCGTCGTGTCGCGCAGACGCCATTCAGTGTTGAAACGCGGCGGTTCTCCTCGACGCCTTTTACTCACAAAAACAGATTTCTGGTTGTTCTCTATTTGAATTCAAACTCTCTTCATATCTTGTGTTCTGTATATGACTTAACAAACAGGTTAAGCATCTATTTAGGCTTAGCCCCTTGCCTGACCAAATAAATGGCCAATTAATTTTTCCTTTAATAAATGGTCAAGGGACATAGCCTTTATTAACAAAGGTAATTGAATTTTGAGCAAACTTGAGCAAAATGTAACATGCAAGCAGACAGATGTTCACTGAAAATAAAAGGAATGAAACATACTAAATGCAACAAGCAGATGCTAATTGAAATATTTTTGTTGTTTTGAAATATTCATTTTTGTTTGGGTTTTGAAATATATGTTTTTTTTTTTGAATTTTGACATATATATATATATATATATATATATATATATTTTGAATTTTTGACATATGTATTTTTTTTATTTTTGATATATGTATTTTTTTTTGGAATTTTTGACATATGAATTTTTTTGAATTTTTGACTAAAAGATCAGTATGGTACTTAGATCAAAAGATCATATTCATTTATTAACTTAATTTCCAAATTGTTCTTTGACAATTTAACTTAAACCCATCGTGTTTGAACTTGTGTTTCCATTCGTGATCCCATTTGATGATTTGACCCTTAGTCAATCTAAGTTATTCCTTAAGTTTGGAGTACACCCCTTTAGAAAGAAAGGAAGAATAAGTTTAGAAAGCCAATGAGAAGGTTCCGGAGACTTAAAAAGATATCATTTTCCTACCTTGATATCCGTTGGGGTTCGGTCATTTCTTTCCGGGGTATTTATCGACCTTGCGTTCTCTTTCATTTCATTTCATGGCCTTGATGTAACGTTTGTAATGTAGTGGCCTTTTTTATTTGACATTTGACTTTTGTTTTTGCTTTTCTATGTTTTTTTTTCGGAACGGATCTCCCCCTTTTTTTTTTATGACGGCCTCCTACTAAGATGGCGGGTATTCTTGGTAGTCTATTCTAAGCCTCGTTCCAACATCATGGGCCGAGTGTAAAACAGAATTTTGTTTTTAAAATGAATGATTTGTACTTTACACTTTTAGTCAAGCTTTTGATATTCTTCAGGACTTGGCATCTCTTGTTACTCACGAATCAAACGTGTCAGTGTGTGTAGTAATGGGTTTGAACTTAAGTTATCCAGACTAACTGGGAAATTTGAGTTTATAAACTTTCTGATTCCACTGGTCTTTGTACCATACTGATCGATTCTTTAACCTAAGGGTAGTATTTCTTAAGATGTAAGCCATTCCAAAGGTGATTTAGCGCTTCTCCTTCTGCATTAACAAGACGATAAGCATTACCAGGAAAAGCGTGAGATACAACATAAGGTCCTTCCCAGTTGGGTTGGAGCTTAGAACGCGGACCACCAGGTTTTACAAAAATCCTTTTGACGACCATTTCACCGACTTTGAACTTACGTTCAATGACTTTCTTTTGATAAAAACGTGCTAGTCTATTTTGGTAAACTTTCGCATGATTAGCAGCTTACCATCTTTTCTCGTCTAAGAGTTCCAATTGAGTAAGGAGTACTGAACGATGTTCATCAATGAAAAATTCCTTATTCAATTGTACTCTTAATGACGGTATAAGGATCTCGTATGGAACTACCGCCTCCATTCCAAATGTTAAGGAATAAGGAGTTTGCCCAGTGGGCGTGCGGATTGAAGTTCGGTAGGCCCATAGAGCCTCAACCAATTTTTCTGGCCAATCTGTAAATTTGTTAGATTTGCACGTCTTTTTGATGATTTTTATCAAAGTCTTATTAGTTGCCTCTGCTTGGCGATTGTCTTGCGGATAATAAGGAGACGAATGATGCAATGCAATTCTATACCTGTTGCATAGATCTTTCAATTCTTGTGACACGAACTGCGG
Source organism: Zantedeschia hybrid cultivar (assembly GCA_030544215.1). Lineage (NCBI taxonomy): Eukaryota > Viridiplantae > Streptophyta > Magnoliopsida > Alismatales > Araceae > Zantedeschia > Zantedeschia hybrid cultivar. Next base: position 17,075,605 of record JARZZO010000011.1, read on the forward strand.
TCCGTTGTCGGTGACGATGGTACTTGGAATTCCAAATCGGGTGATGATGTTCTTCATGATGAACTTGTAGACGGTTGATGCTTTGACTTCTACGTACGCTTCGGCTTCTGCCCACTTGGTGAAGTATTCCGTTGCCGTGAGAATGAAAGATTTTTGCTTGATGCCGGAATATGGATTACCAAGGGGTCGAATGATGTCGAAAGCCCACATGGAGAAAGGCCATGGGGAAGAAACATGATGGAGTGAAGATGCAGGAGAATGAATTTTGTCGGCGTGAAGTTGACACTTAGCACACCTACGGACATATCCTACACAATCTTTTTCCATGGTTGGCCAATAAAATCATTGTCTAAGGATTTTCTTTGCTAGCATCTGTCCATTAACATGGCCACCACAAACTCCACTATGAGCTCCTTCCATAACCTTCCAAAGCTCATCCTCGTCTAGACATCTCAGAAGAACTCCATCAAATCCTCTCTTATATAATGCTCCTCCAACTAAGGTGTATCGTTGAGCAACTCTCCTGACAGGCCTTTTCTCCTCAGTTGTTGCTTCCTCAGGATACGATTGATCTTCACAATATTTTGCAATTTCATAATACCATGGCTTTTGTTTCTCATCCATCTCTTCTAACAGCTCCATCAACATGATTTCTCTTTTTTCCACAATACTCCCATCTCTGAATTTTTTCAGCAATTTCTCCTTAGTTCTAAGAAATGAAGGGTGTTTCACGGCAGGTGAAAGACGCCTATGAACTATGATTGATTCGGATTGCTTGCTGATCGGAAAATCAAGGGAAGATGCAAGTGAAGCTAGAGCGTCAGCTAGGATGTTTTGATTTCTAAGGACATGGACAAAGATCAATTTTGTGAAAAGCTTTGAATATGCAGAAGTAAGTTCTTGATAAGGCTTGAGCTTAGGATCAAGAGTTCGATACTTGGTCAGCACTTGGCGAAGAATTAGTTGGCTATCACCCACAATCCTGAGTTTAGTGGCACCATGAAAATGAGCAGCCTCGAGGCCAGCAAGGAGTGCCTCGTATTCAGCTATGTTGTTGGTGACTGGAAAATCAAGCTGAAAGGCTTGTGGCATGGTGACACCTTCAGGTGATAACAGAACGATTCCAATACCCTTTCCATGAGAATTCAGAGCTTCGTCAAAATGCAGAGTCCACATATCATCTCTGATTTGATTTACGGACATCAGTTCTTCATCCGGAAACTCTGATCGCACTGGATCAAATCGAGGAAGGGGATGATGAGCGAGATGTTCTGCTATGGCATAGCCCTTGATCGCTTTCTGCTGAATGTAAATGATATCGAATTGAGATAGAAAGCTTTGCCATCGCGCTAACCTATCAGTAAGAACAGATTTCTCCAGAAGGAATTTGATCGGATTCATCCTAGCGATGAGATGGACTTCATGAGCCAGAAAATAATGCTTCAATTTCTGAACAACCCAAACCAATGCTGCACATGTTTTCTCCATCGCCGTGTATCTCTGTTCAGCGGGGTTGAGAAGTTTAGAGAGATAGTAGGCTGCCCTCTCCTTTCTTTCTTCATCTTCTTGTGCTAGAACAGCCCCCACTGCATCATCCAGGACTGAAATATAAAGTATCAATGGTTTGCCTGGAGATGGTGGTCTCAAAACAGGAGGACTTGCCAAATAGTCCTTTAATCCATCAAATGCCTCCTGACACTTATCGTCCCAATTAAATTTGACTCATGGCTTGGTAAGCTCGTAGAACGGCTTACACCTTTGTGAGTGCTGGGAGACAAAACGGCGAATAAATTGCAACCTCCCAATTAATCCTCTCAATTCTTTCAAGTTTTTGGGAGGTGGCATTTCTCTGATAGCCTTCGCCTTATTGGGATCGATTTCAATTCCCCGTTTGCTGACAATGAATCCAAGCAATTTTCCTGAAGATACCCCGAATACACATTTCTTGGAGTTCATCTTTAACTGATACTCTCTCGATCTCTCTAATACCCTTGCCAAAACTTTGGCGTGCTCAGCCTTTGTTTTAGACTGAACCAATAAATCATCCACATACACTTCTAGATCTATATGCATCATGTCATGAAATATTGCCATCATAGCCCTCTGATAAGTGGCTCTAGCATTCTTCAATCAAAATGGCATGACAACATAACAGTATGTTCCCCAAGGTGTAGTGAATGAGGTCTTTTCTTGATCCTCTTCTGCCAGCTTAATCTGGTTGTATCCTGAAAATCCATCCATAAACGATAACGTTTTATAGCCAGCAGTGTTATCGATGAGTACATCAATATGAGGCAATAGAAAATCGTCTTTAGGACATGCCCGATTCAAATCACGGAAGTCAATGCAAATCCTGACCTTTCCGTCCTTTTTCATAACCGGGACTATATTGGCCACCCATTGTGGATAAAGGACAACTCTAATAAATTTGGCTTTGTGCAATTTATCGACCTCTTCCTTCATCTTTAGAGCCATTTGTGGGTGAAATCGCCTTAATTTCTGCTTGACCGGACTAGCTCCATCTTTTAATGTTAACCTGTGTTCAACTAAAGATGAGTCTAACCCCGACATATCTTCATAACTCCAGGCGAAAGTGTCCTTATAGTCCTTAAGTACTTGTACCATTGCCTTCTCATCCTCTGTAGAAAGATTTTTGCTGACGAGGACAACCTTAGGTTCGTCTTCAGTCCCTAAGTTTATTTCTTTGGTGGGCTCTTCTACGGCAGGTGATGGTTCATCAAATTTCTTCACTCCACTGGCATACGTCTCAGCCGCGTCCTCATCATCTTCCTCATCTTCAATAATGGGGTCTTTTCCATGCACTAACTCATATACCCCATACCCATCATTAACTGACTCATCGTCCGTACAATCTTCTGGCATCTGAATTGGATCTTCTAAAAGCTGAGGGATTAAAGAGCAAGAAGAACACTTATCAGCTAAGTCCCGGAGGTATCTATCTGGAATTCGCCTACCCTTAGGCTTCCTAGACTTCCTAACCTGACTAACCTGCCTAAAACTGGACTGCCTAACTTCACTAAACTGCCTATCATAACCTAATGAAGATGAAGCAGGATGAAAATCCTGGGATACAAGTAGAAATACAGGGGAATCCTCTCGTAGGGAGGGACATAGTAGATCTAAGAGAGAATCTTGACCGACGGACCCGCGCGGTAGGGGGCAATCGGACAAGTAAGATGTTTCCTCGATGAGGATTTGGGAAGAATTTGTTGCCAAATTGGCGTTTTTTTTCGGACCATCGAGGAGTTAAACATAAAACAAGAATGGATGCAAATGGAAGGAGGATCAGACGGAGGAAGCGGCACCAAGGCCAAAGGATTAGGGGGATCATATAGCAATATGTCCCAGATCAGATCATACATCCTCTCTAAGTCGAGAGGAGGGGATGGAATGAGGTCCCGAGGGGACAGAGTGATCATAACGGGCGGAGCCCGTGGAATATCTTCAGTAATAACCCGCGACCAAGTCGGGGTCAAGAGCAGTGTGCGGAATAGAGTATGGAGCATAAAGATATGGGAAGGATATGTCCCCCTCCAGAGCAGATCTGTTGTATAACCAGCTTCATAGGGGTCATCTGGCTCCCCTTCATCGGTTTCTTCCGACAGCAGTATCCGCTTATCAAAGATGGCACCAGGACCTTCAATCAGTTCGTCGATCTGCGGCGGCCACTTGGGTTCTGCAGGATCTAGGAATAATCTGTTCAGTGCTATATAGAGGTCCCTCAAATCAAACCATCTGTACCATTCACATTCGGGGTCATGGAATTTCCTCCTTTTCATAGGCCGCAGAGCCTCCAAGGATTGGTACGTAAGTAGTTCAGAATAATGTCTGGCCAAGTCTCTCCCATATATGTCATGGAGGTCAAAACATGAAGTAATGACCACCGTGTTGTCGTGACTAAGTATGGGTCCTTTTACAAAGTGTGTATACAGGGTCCATGTTAGGGGATCTCGGCCTTCCTTAGGTGGTGTAGACATTGTCTCCAGGATTTTTCGACCTTCTTCAATCTCGACTTGCTGAACCAGATCTTGCTTCAGTCTTCTTGGCCTATAGCCCAGACCACTTCCAGGTGCTGTTCGGTGATCTTTGACAGGAGTGGTCCTGCCTTGCAACTGTGTGCCCAGACCTCTTCCAGGCTGATAGCCGTTCTTCATCATGATTCTCCATCCTGGGGTACTCATGCACTTCCCCCTTTTGATAGCATTTAATGGGTAAGGAGGAATGGTGGCGGCTTTCAAAGGATCAGCCACTAGACGGTAGACCTGTAATACCGACAGAAAAGGTTGTCGGCCAGGTAAAACAGCAGATTTAGTATTCAATGTATGAGCAGCAGCAAGGATCGGCATGCTCGTCACTTTAATAATTCGTCCTTTGAAAGGAAATTTGAGGCATTGGTGATTCGTAGAAGGAATCGCCTCAAGAGTTTTAATGTAAGGACGTCCTAGAATGGCATTTATAGAAGGGTCAATTTCGAGAATGTGACATTCAACCTCTGCATGACTTACGGGACCTAGCTCCACTTTTAAATAAACCATTCCCAGAGGGGAACGGGTAGAGTTGTCATATGCTGTAACTGAAATGGGGCTAGGCAGCCACTTCTCCTTGGGCACACCGCACAGCTCTAGGGTCTTCGGGGGTAGAACATTGATTGAAGCCCCCGTGTCAACTAGGCACGCATCCACGGCCTTCTTGCAGATATTGACCGTGATACTTAGAGCCATGCTTCTGGCGGCTGGCGGTGCTAGTTCCGATGTGTGGAATGTAATAGAGGGCTGATCCCCCTGAGGAACTAGTAGTGCTGCAATTTTCTCTACCGGCACGTCCTCGTTGACCATCACCTTCTGTAGGTATTCCATTAAGGCTTCTTGGTGAATCTTGGACCTTTTGATCAATTCAAGTACGGTGATCCGTGCCGGTGTTCTGTCCAGATGTTTCAACAAGTCATATTGAGTGCCTGGTGCACTCTCTTCATTATGGGCTTCCTCAGTCAGCCGTGATGGGCCGTCTCTGACTGTGGACTGAGGGAAGACTTTGTTGAAAATCCTTCCACTTCGGAGCGCATGTGTAGGTGCTTAGAATGACCGTGTGATTAACATGAAATATCTATGTTGTTTAGGTGTAAACTAACCTATTAAAAACAGCAACTAAAGTGCAGTGATCGCCATAAACTTTTAACTTAAAAGTTTCAAAAGAGATATGATCGCCTACCTTTCAAAACGCGGAAGATTGAGTCCTTGGTTCCCCTTCCTCAGCCGGCTGAAGAAAGAGAGCCCTTTCTTTGTTCTTTTGTTCTTGCTGTTGAGTTTGAGGTTGAGGATCGTCCAGAAGTTATGCTTGATTTCCCCTTTTGAATCTCTTGTTGTTGTTGTTGAGTGCAGCAGAGATAGAAAAAACAAAAAAATGAAGAACTAATGATGAGAATTTAAATAGAAGTAGTATCTGAACTAATCATGGTTTTAAGCATATTTAAAACAGCAAACTCACTTTTTTAATGGCTTTGAAACCTCTTAAATCAAGTAGGTTTTTGAAAGATTATGCTGTGGTGTGTGTTTGCATGAAGTGAATATGAAAAAAATAAAACTAATGAAATGAATGCAGTAATGAAAAACTTATGCCCAGTTGGTTGAAGCTTTTGAAAGGATGAAGATCTTGAAAGGACGCCGTCTTCTGGGAATGGCAGCGCTCCGGCGTTACGACGTTGTTGCTCCGATCTTCAAATCGCTATAACGCTATGGCTCAACTCAACTTAATTCTGTTCTCTTTTCTTTTTTTTAACTCTTCAACATGCAGGGTATTTATAGGCATTTCTCGCGTTCGCGATTAACATTGAAAAACTCCGAATTTATCCATCTTAACCGACAGATAATTACTGATTAATTCATCTTTATCTGTAATTATCTAAAACGCGTCCACCTTTGCTGACGCCTTTCAGATTAATTAAGATGAGGATAAACATCCGGGAAAACTTATCTTTATCTTTATTAGGTAAAACGCGTCCACCTATGTAGACGTCTTTTAGACTAAATAAGATAAGGATAAACTTCCGGAGGGGAAGTAGAAACAGCCTAGGAAACCTAAAACGCGTCGACATTACCAGACGCCTTTTAGTTAATAAATCAATTAATTAAAATTCAAATTTAATCGTTAAAACAGGAATAAAGTCTAAATGGCGTCCACTTTGGTAGACGTCTTTTAGAATTCTTCATATTTTAACTCAAATTGAACTAAAATCAATTCAATTGATTAACTTAAACACATCTGTTAAACCCGACACTTAAAAAGATTAATAAAAATTAATCAATGATTAATTATCAGACCATTCTGAGGCATTATTGTGTGATATGAAATTTACTCGAAATGACGTCAAAATTAGCGTGTCTACAGCTGCCTCACCTTGGCATCGTCTTTGCAAGGGAGTGAAATGGAATGGAATGTACTGAAAAGGTGATGCCAAGGTGTGATGAGACACGCTCTTAACATCACATGACTAGAATTTTTCTCAAAATCATCAATGAAGATAGCTCAAGGAAATCAATGGAATCAATCCTGTCTGAATGAAGTAGACAAGAAAATAAAATAAGGTCGATCAACCTCCTCGGAGTGGGAAGTACCCCAGGTCGTAGACACTGCAGGTTTCATCATGGGGAGCGTTTGCCAGCCAATGTGGACGTGCTGCAGCCATGATGGATCTTAAAAGAAAAACAAGAATATCGGATAAAGAATCCAATCAAGGATAGAATTCCAATGATATCTTTAAGCGAACCTCAAAGATAATCAAGATACTCAATTCGGAATGGAATATTTCATATCATGTTGAGATTATTTGATTAATGGTCTGAAACTTAATCAATAATTAATCCTTATTTCACACTGATTTCAAAGTCCTACATGATGCATGCTGGGCTAAAAGAAAAATATAAAGTTAAATAAAATATAAATTAATCAAGGATAATATTGTTAAATTGTTATGAATGAGTCAAGATACCAATTCTTGTAATTCAGTGCTAAGCCGAAGCTCGTTTATCCACGCACCGTTTTACAAAAGTGGAACCATCGTCCCCACTAATTAACAATCCAACGGCCTATCCATGCGATTAAGAATCCTCTGGAATTATCACTGTTTTTTTTGTTGAAGGGGAACTCAAATTCCAGTTTCATCAAAACACAAGGTCCTTGATACAGTCTAATAAATATTTAACATATAGTAATGCAAATGATTTACATGAAATAGAATACAAGGATAGAAATAACCGTCTTTTTAGCCACGGTCAGGACTTCTTGAACTCCCACAGTGGGATCTTCTTAATGTTTCCCAGCTTTACTCGAGTTTTCTTGAATTTTCTACAATCAAAATTGTTAGTAATTCCAAATAAATATTCAATTTAAAGCATCAAAACATGGAATTTCGGATAAATCATATAAAGAGCTTAAAACGCGTCGTGTCGAGAAGACGCCTTTTAAAGTTCAAACGCGTCTTTTATACTCGACGCCTTTCACTCACAGAAACAGGTTTCTGGCTGTCCTCTATTCGAATTCCAACTCTATCAATGCACATCCCTTTTCCAATCCGGAAAAGTCTTCCTAGGATCGCAATGTTGTCTATATAAACCCCCTTAGGTCGTTCTCAAGTAATCCCACTACAATCCAAAGATTAAAGTTGAGTTTTCTTCAAGGTTTCTTCAAGGTTCCAAGGTTTTCTAGCTTCAAAGAGGAGGAATTCCGAAAAAGGGAGTATGAATTCTTCAAGCAAGAAGATGAAGATGTCCTTGGAGCAGTTTTCTGAGGTGGAGAATCATCTCAATGGAAGAAATCCCAATCTCCAAGTAAGTTCAATCAACTTCTTTGTCAATTTTCTTCATCATGTTCTTCATGTTCCCCATCATGTTCTTCGTTTTTCTTTTGGCTTTCAGAACTATCCCATATTTCCTGGCCCAAGGAAGTTCACCTCCTTACCTTGGATCCGTAAACTTGCAAAAAGCATCAAGCTTTCCATGCAAGTGTTCATATCCAAGTGGAATCTTCAAGGTCTCGTAGTGCTTGCCAAGCATTACAAGAGTGCGAACGTAGATTGGGCGGCTATGGGTGCCTTGATCGAGTGGTGGCATCCCCAAACTCACACGTTCTTCTTTCAAGATTTCGAGTGCACAATTCTTTTGGAGGAGGCGGAGCTTCTTTTAGGTCTCCCAAAGACCAAAGAGAACAAAGAGAAGATAGCTTTGATAAAAGAGAGAATCACCGGTCAACAATTGTTGACATCTATCATGAAAGATCCTTCAGAGGCCAAAGGATGTCTCACTAAAAAGGGGATCAATCTCACCAAGCTAGCCGAGTGGACGCTGTATGAAATTGATGATCTAAGAGAGGATGAAGCGGAGGATGTAACAAAAGCCTTAGTTACATGCCTAGCCGGTGCCTTGTTCTTCTCTGCGCAGGATAACATCTTAGAAGATGACCAAGTTAGTGCTATATGCGCAATCTTCGAAGGTAAATCCATTAGCACCGCACTCTTAGCATATCTTTATAGTGGGCTTTCTGCAGCGTCTGTAGGCCGTCCTCCATATGGATGCATGCTACTCTTCGCCTTATGGGTTGAACTTCACTTTAAGTTTGAGCACAGCAAAAAAAGGCCTTTGAATCCATCTCAAATTTACTTGAATAGCCCAATTCATTGCATAGCTAATGTTGTAAAGTTCAATGAGTACATGGTCAACAAGGTTCCAAAACTCAAGACCCGAGCCGATTGGAGAGAGTATTTGAAACTTATGACATCCGACATATTCGACTCGTCTCCGCTTGCTCTCGTTGGAAAACCAGTTTGGGTGCGTCGTGCAGCAGGAGCAGACCTTAAGTTGATCGGAGCCATCGAATTTGTGCTGTACAATCCACATCGGTGCCTTACTCAACTAAGCTTGGGCCGTCGTGAATTCCCCGAGTTCTCTCCCACACTTCCGATCAAGAAGCGCGACTTGGAATCCGACGAAGATTATGAAGCCATACAAATCATTACCACTCTATGGAATCTTGGCTTCAGTTACCGTGTAAGATCCTCTAAAGATAGAGATAAAGGATTGAAATTTCCTTATCTTAAAGGTCTTCATGAAATCCTTCCTTGAATGTAATTTTCTTTTTTTTATGATGTAATAAAGGATTTTATTGAATAAAGAAGTTTTTTCATGCCTCAAAACCTTTCCTCAACTTTCTGTGAAGTGCACATGATTTTTCCTTTAGAGAAAACTTGATTTTTCCTGAAAATTGAACAGTTCGGGTTCTGTAAAAATGTAAAACGCGTCCAGTCAGAAAGACGCCTTTCAAACTAAAATTATTTTCCAGAAATTCAATTTAATCCTCAAAAACCCGATTTAAGCTTAAAAAGCGTCTACATTACTAGACGCCTTTAAATTCTCTCTCCTACTTTTCCCAGGATTCTGCCATTAATTCCATGATCAATTCGCGTCAATACACTAAGACGCTTTTCATGATTTTCCTTTGTACGGTTCTGACAAAATAGTGAAAAGCGACTACCTAGGTGGACGCCTTTCATTCCACTTCAAACCTCTGTCAGTGCCGCCTGAACTTTTGCGCCCTAAAACGCGTCATCCTGAGTCGACGCCTTTCAGCCTTTCGTTAACAGACCCGCGAATGCCCCCTTTCTTCCTCACTTTTCCAAAAATTTCCCCCTTTCTCTCCGGCGACCGAGCTCCGGCGATCTTTCCTTCTCCTTCTCGAAAGCTTGACTATGGAGCGCGGTGAAGGTTCGGGGAAGACGAAGATCATAGCTAAAAGGAGGCGTAGGCAAGAAGAAGCAATTCCCGAGGAGGTTCCGGCGGCTCTTGCGGAGGCGGCGGCTTTCTTGGAGGAGGAGCTCCCTCCACCGGCACCCATGGCGATAGAAGAAGAAGAGGAGGGCGACCTCCACACGGTAAGCTTCCTGTGGGATGAATGGATGAGAAAAGAGGGGAGAAAACGGGATTCTTAAAAGAATCCAGAATCTGGGCTTGAAAGGCGTCCAGACCAGGTGACGCCTTTCAAAAGGCGTCACCTAGGGTCGACGTCTTTCATTATAAATTCCGAATTATAATTAAGTAGAAAATTATATTGAATTGCGTCAAGTCGTGTGGACGTGTTTTGAAACACGTCTGTGCGTGCCGACGCTTTTCAAGACAGAAAGTGAATTTCCCTGTTTTTTTTTTTTTATTTATTACTGACCCTATTTTTATATTTTTATTTGCAGGGGGTGATGAGGGCTAGGATTTCATGGGACCTAGTAGTTGGGGCTTACAGAGGGCTCCCCGACTTCCAGAAGGCACGTTTGCGCCAGATGGGATTCGGCGAGGTACTGGACATCGAGCCATTTTGGCTTGATCTGGTCCTGCTGCAGGCGCTCAGGGAGCGTTGGCATGCGGAGAGTCGGGCATTCCTAATGCCATGGGGGCATATGGTCCCATCCCTAGAGGATGTGGCCAGGATTACCGGCCTTCGGGTAGAGGGCCGACCTGTGAGCGGGGTAACCTACCCCAATTATCAGGGATTGGCTGAGGCATTACTAGGGATAGAGGTATCTAGCCTAGGCAGGGAGTCTAGGATGGTTCCCAGGGTAGAAGTAGAGGCTGCCCTTGGATTAGATGAGCCCCGGCGTCGGTCTGACGAGACCCGGGAGGAGTTTAGGGATAGGCTAGCAGAGTCGTCCTCTATCATCTACTGTAGGGACCCTAGCCAGGTAGATGAGGTAGACCGACAGCTTAGGGTCTTTCTTGTCTTTTTCTTCGGTCGGTTGCTCTTCGGTACGAAGGGCGACCATATCCACTGTAGATTTTTGTATTTGTTAGATGACCTATATAGCTTAGGTGAGTATGCCTGGGGTGCGGCCCTCCTGGCCCACCTGTTTGCAGATCTATCCGCGGTCATTCCGGACCACGTGTTATTATTTATTCATGATATGCAATATGATATGATGCTTTTTCTAACTTATATGTTTATGAATGCAGGTGTGGAGCTACTATTATTTCCCGCTCGGCAGAGCGAGGATCGTTCGTCCAGATGCTGTCCCCTTGGCCTGCCGTTGGCAGCCAATTGTGGACACAGCTCCACAGCACCATCAGCTGACGGCCCTCCGCCGTCAGTTCTTGGACTATCCAGAGTTTTTGGTAAGTTTTTAACTTATTCAAAAATTTTATTAAATGCAATTCTTTTATTGTTTAAATGCAAATTATTTATATGAATGCATCTAATCTATATGAAGGTGATCTGGCGTCCGTACCTTGGTATGGGCGAGGAGGGTCAGCCGTGGGTGACGGCTGGCAGGAGGAGGTTCGGGAGGCAAATGTGGCTACATTGCCTCAACGAAATTGAGCCCCTCCGCCTCCGGCTTGTGATGAGGACCCTGGGCCTCCACCAGGAATGGATCGATGAGGAGGTCCCGGAGGACGTCGGGAGGAGCATGAGGGGCAAGCAAGCCCTCACAGATTGGCGTGCGAAATTCCCCGAGCAATACGAGGATTGGCACCGCCGCGGCGTACGGGTGGAGTCCCGTGCGGAGAGTAGCGAGGGCTACCTCCAGCATTACCGGGCCCATTACGCCGATCAACTTCGGCTCCTCCGACCACTCGATGTAAGTATGCATTCATGCGTCTTTAATTTTATTATTATCTTGATTTATGTTGGTGAATGAATGTATGAATGCGTGACTTGCAGGATGCACGTGATGCGGTCATCATCGACCTCCGGGCCCGCCTACATGATGCGGAGGCCCAGCTCGAACAAGTCCAAAAGGAATTGTTTGATCTGGTATGTATGAATGAATATGAATGCATGTTTTAATTAATTATTTATTTTGGCGATTAACCACTGACAGTGTTCTTTTGGTGCAGCGAGCCGTCTACACCCAGGCGGCTCCTCCTACTCATGGAGCTTCATCTTCATCATCTGCTGCGCATGACGCTGCCTTGGCTGATCTCTAGAGTCAGCTTACCTCCGCCATCCACCGGGCCTCTCTCGCGGAGGAGGATCGTGCTGCTCGGGTAAGTTCTTCAACTTTTCATTTCTGAATTTGATTTTAATTACTTGATTGCCAACTAACAACGACTTTTATTCAGGTTGCCGAGCTTCAGGAAGCCCTTCAGAGAGTTGAAGCGGAGCTGGAGCATGCCCGTACTGCAGCGGCTCGCGCCGAAGCTGATGCTGCGCGGATCCGGGCTCTAGAGGAGCAGGTGGCGCGTCTCTCCACTGGAGATTTTGCACGCCTCCAGATTCGCCTGGAGGTTGTGACTGAGGAGAGAGATCGCGACCGCCTTCGACTGGAGAGTCTTCAGGGTCGGCTGTCAGTCGCGGAGCATGAGCGCAAGATGGTGGAGGAGCGATATCAGCGAGCCCGCCAGCGGGCCCATGAGCGTGGTCTAACCAGTGCCTTCACAGCCAGCATAGCCATATCATCTGGTCAGGCAGGTCCGAGTGCGATGGGGCCACCTCCACCTCCTAGTCGAGGGCCAGCACCGGATGCACCTGACGAGGCCCAGAGCCAGTTGGACGAGGGCGGAGGGGAGAGCCAACCTTGAGGGCTCATGTATCTTCTTTTTTTTTTTCATGTATTATGTACAAAACACTTTCTAATGAAATACATGAAAATTTTGGGCTTCAATCTTGTGTTCCTGTGCTTGTCTTGTATTCTGTACATCACTTAACAAACAGGTTAAGTATCTATTTAGGCTTAGCCCCTTGCCTGACCAAATAAATGGTCAATTAATCTTTTCCTTCAATAAATGGTCAAGGGGCATAGCCTTTATTAACAAAAGTAATAAGAATAATCGGACTTAAGCAAAATGCAACATACAAGCAAACAGATGCTCACTGAAAATAAAAAGAGTGAAACACATTAGATGCAACAAGCAAATGCTAATTGAAATATTTTTGTGGTTTTGAAATATTCATTTTTTTTTGTTTGGGTTTTGAGATGTATATTTTTTTTGAATTTTGAAAAATGTATATTTTTTTGAATTTTTGACTATGCAATTTTTTTTGAATTTTGACATATAATTTTTTTGAATTTTTGACATATATAATTTTTTTGAATTTTTGACATATGCAATTTTTTTGAATTTTTGACATATGCAATTTTTTTGAATTTTTGACATATGCAATTTTTTTTTTTGAATTTTTGGACATATGCAATTTTTTTGAATTTTTGACATATGCAATTTTTTTTGAATTTTTGACATATGCATTTTTTTTGAATTTTTGCATATACATTTTTTGAACTTTGACATATACATTTTTTTTTTGGAATTTTTGACATATGCATTTTTTTTGAATTTTTGACTAAAAGACCAGTATGGTACTTAGATCAAAAGATCATATTCATTTATTAACTTAATTTCCAAATTGTTCTTAACTTAAAACCCATCGTGTTTGAACTTGTGTTTCCATTCGTGATCCCATTTGATGATTTGACCCTTAGTCAATCTAAGCCATTCTTTAAGCTTGAAGTACACCTCTTTAGAAAGAAAGGAAGAATAAGTTTAGAAAGCCCATGAGAAGGTTCCGGAGACTTAAAAAGATGTCCCTTTCCAACCCTAATATCTGTTGGGGTTCGGTCATTTTCTTTCCGGGGTATTTATCGACCTTGCGTTCCCTTTTGTTTCATTTCATGGCCTTGATGTAACGTTTGTAGTGTAATGGCCTTTTGATTTGACATTTGGCTTTTTGCCTTGCTTTTTTTTTTTATCCTTTTCTTTTTTTTCGGGACGGATCTCCCCCATTTTTTTATGACGGCCTCCTACTAAGATGGCGGGTATTCTTGGTAATCTATTCTAAGTCTCGTTCCGACATCATGGGCCGAGTGTAAAACATAATTTTACTTTAAAAGGAATGATTTGTACTTTACTTTTAGTCAAGCTTTTGATATTCTTCAGGACTTGGCATCTCTTGTTACTCACGAATCAAACGTGTCAGTATGTGCAGTAATGGGTTTGAAGTTAAATTATTCAGACTAACAAAGAAATTTGAGTTTATAAATTTTCTGATTCCACTGGTCTTCGTACCATACTGATCGACTCTTTATCCTAAGGGTAGTATTTCTTAAGATGTAAACCATTCCAGGGATGATTTAGCTCTTCTCCTTCTGCATTAACCAAACGATAAGCATTACCAGGATAAGCGTGTGATACAACATAAGGTCCTTCCCAGTTGGGTTGGAGCTTAGAACGCGGACCACCAGGTTTTACAAAAATTCTTTTAACGACCATTTCACCGACTTTGAACTTTCGTTCAATGACTTTCTTTTGATAAAAACGTGCTAATCTGTTTTGATAAACTTTTGCATGATTAGCAGCTGACCATCTTTTCTCGTCTAAAAGTTCCAATTGAGCAAGGAGTGCTGAACGATGTTCATCAATGGAAAATTCCTTATTCAATTGTACTCTTAATGACGGTATAAGGATCTCATATGGAACTACCGCCTCCATTCCAAATGTTAAGGAATAAGGAGTTTGCCCAGTGGGCGTGCGGATTGAAGTTCGGTAGGCCCATAGAGCCTCAACCAATTTTTCTGGCCAATCTGTAAATTTGTTAGATTTGCACGTCTTTTTGATGATTTTTATCAAAGTCTTATTAGTTGCCTCTGCTTGGCGATTGTCTTGCGGATAATAAGGAGACGAATGATGCAATGCAATTCTATACCTGTTGCATAGATCTTTCAATTCTTGTGACACGAACTGCGGTCCGTTGTCGGTGACGATGGTACTTGGAATTCCAAATCGGGTGATGATGTTCTTCATGATGAATTTGTTAAATAGTCTGTTCAGTGCTATGTATAGGTCCCTCAGGTCGAACCACCTGTACCATTCGCATTCAGGGTCATGGAATTTTCTCCTCTTCATAGGCCGCAGAGCCTCCAAGGATTGGTACGTAAGTAATTCGGAACAATGTCTGGCCAAATCCCTCCCATATATGTCATGGAAGTCAAAACAGGAAGTAATGACCACCGTGTTGTCGTGACTAAGTATGGGCCCTTTCACAAAGTGTGTATATAGAGTCCATGTTAAGGGATCTCGGCCTTCTTTCAGTGGTGTAGACATTGTTTCCAAGATTTCTTGACCATCTTCTTGCTGAACCCTGTCTTGCTTCAGTTTCCTCGGCCTATAGCCCAGACCGCTTCCAGGTACTGCCCGATGATTTTTAACAGGAGTGGTCCTACCTTGCAACTGTGTGCCCAGACCTTTCCCAGGCTTGTAGTCGTTCTTCATCATGATCCTCCATCCCGGGGTACTCATGCACTTCCCCCTTTTGATAGCATTTAATGGGTATGGAGAAATGGTAGCGGCTTTCAAAGGATCAGCCACTGGACGGTAGACCTGTAATACCGACAGAAAAGGTTGTCGGCCAGGTAAAACAGCAGATTTAATATTCAATGTATGAGCAGCAGCAAGGATCGGCATGCTCGTGACTTTAATAATTCGTCCTTTATAAGGGAATTTGAGGCATTGGTGATTCGTAGAAGGAATCGGCTCAAGAGTTTTGATATAAGGACGTCCCAGAATGGCATTTATGGAAGGGTCGATTTCTAGAATATGAAATTCAACCTCTGCATGACTTACTGGACCTAACTCTACCTTTAAGTAAACCATTCCCAGAGGGGAACGGGTAGAATTGTCATATGCCGTAACTGAGATGGGGCTAGGCAGCCATTTCTCCTTGGGCACACCGCATAGCTCCAGGGTCTTCGGAGGTAGAACATTAATTGAAGCCCCTGTATCAACCAGGCATGCGTCCACGGCCTTCTTGCAGATATTGACCGTGATGCTCAGAGCCATGCTTCTGGCGGCTGGCGGTGCTAGTTCCGATGTGTGGAATGTAATTGAGGGCTGATCCCCCTGAGGAACTAGTAGTGCTGCAATTTTCTCTACCGGCACGTCTTCATTAACCATCACCTTTTGCAGATATTCCATTAAAGCTTCTTGGTGAATCTTGGACCTTTTAATCAATTCCAGTACAGTGATCCGTGCCGGTGTTTTGTCCAGATGTTTCAACAAGTCGTATTGAGTGCCTGGTGCACTCTCTTCATTATGGGCTTCCTCAGTCGGCTGTGATGGGCCGTCTCTGACTGTGGACTGAGGAAAGACCTTGTTGAAAATCCTCCCACTCCGGAGCGCGTGTTCCTCGACCGTGGAGGATCCGGGTGACACCTTGAGTACCGCAGAGTTGGGTGGCGTAAGCGGTGCGGAGGGTTGATGCGTAGGTGGTGGCGTTGGGTTAGGTGGTGATGGCGTAGGGTTAAGTGGTGATGGCGCGGTGCGGATTAAAGGCCTAGATGGTTGGATGGTAGATGGGTAAGTGGTTGGCGAAGTGGGGAATGGTACGCGTAGTAACGGTTTGGATGGTTGGGGCATATCTGGGTAGGTGGTAGTGGTAATGGGTGAAGTAGGAAATGGTATGCGTAATAGTGGCCTTGATGGTAAAAGGGGTGCGTTATTGGTTTGCGGAGGGGTATATGATGGAGGCGTAGGGGTGCGGGGCGCAATGGGTCTAAGGAAGGTGGGTAGTGGTAATGGGTTATTGGATGAGGGCGAGTGATATGTGGGTGTGGGTAGAGGGGTGATGGTGACGGGTTGTGGTCTGGGTATGTGGATGGTGCGGCGTGGTAGTCGCTCTGCGGTACTTTGAACGTGACCCGTTGAATAAAGAGAGGAAGAGTCCTCTATCCTCCATTGTTGCCCACGACCAGCCTCAGACTGGCTGTTCGTTAGAATGGGAGCAACCTGGTTCTGATTCTGGTGCTCCGGGAGTGGATTCTGCACTATGCCCATGTTGGGTGGAGCTGCTGCTTGTGCTGGTGGTCTTGCTTGCTGCTGCTGTTGCTGCTGCGGTCTCCTCGCCTTCAGGGCTGTTATGTACTTCTTCATTTCCTCCCAGTCTATGCCGCCCTGCTCGTTGAGATCATGAATATAATCTCTGAATTGGAAGCAGGTGTCAATGGTATGCCCAGGTTGCCTGTGGAAGTAGCAATATCTGGACGTATCGGCATTTTGAGGCCAGACGGCCTTTTCCCTTGGCAAAACTAAGGCGTTGGCTGCCATTAAGGCACTGAAGATATCCGCCAAGGATTCTGGGAGGGCCGGGTATTCTGCCCTCTTCGGGCCTGGAGGTCTCCTTTGTTGGTTGTAGTCACCAGGAGGAGGGACATTGTGGTACGCCGGCGGTGCACGCGGCTGGTACTGTGGCTGTTGCTGTTGCTGATACTGCTGCTGCTGGGGTTGTTGGTACTGCTGTTGCCGTTGCGGCTGTTGCTGGTTCTGATTCTGATTCGGCTGCTGGGGCCGTTGATACTGCTGTTAGTACTGGGGGTTCTGCTGCTGTCTGTACCCTTGTTGCTGTGGCCTCTGGTACTGCTGCTGACTCCTCACGAACTGGGGCGAGTTATTGTTCATGGTACTCACTTGCTCATGAGAGAGCGTGCCCTCAGTAGTCGGACCTGTGCTGGGAGAATTCGGCACTGCAGGCTTCCGAGGCGGAGGTCTGCTAGGTCTATGAGGATCAAAGACGCTAGAGAATGTAGCGTCCTTGAAAGCATTCTGGCAGTACCGTGCTCTTTCATAGAGCTCTGCCATGTTAGTCAAGTTGTTCAAGGAGAGGACCAGCTTGAACTGGGGCGTGGCGTTAGAAATCAGCATCTTCACCTGTTCAGATTCAGACAAGTGATCTTTCACCTTTTCAGCCAGACCCCGCCACCTGTCAGCAAAACTGACAAACTCCTCATCAGGTTTCATCTTTTCTGCAATGAGGTCCGTGATAGACAAGGAGGGTGCAACTCTGTCCTGGTATCGTTGAATAAATTTGCGTGAAGCGATACCGTAATCCTCTACTTCTGAGGGCTCCAGGGAAAAGAACCACTCGAGGGCTGGTCCCTCTAGAGATCTCCTGAACAAGAAGGCCAACGACCTCTTGTCGTTCTGCCAGAAAGAGGATTCATACATGAACTCCTTCAGATGTGTGAAGGGGTTACCAGTACCGTTGTACTTTCGGTACACTGGCATCTCAGAGGGTGGCAGATGGAATACTGGCAGACTCGGTAGACTGATTTCTGGCACAGCTTTGACCCCCATCATTTTCTGGAGGTTATTAAATTGCTCATCCATACGCTCCATTTTGGCCAGCAGCGTTTGTGTGGTCAGATCTGCTTGAGGAGGAGGAGGAGGAGGAGGTACTTGGTAGGCCTGCTGCCTATAGTACGTTGGACAGGGTGGACAATAGAGGGGAGGTCCGGCAGCGCTTCCGCCATGCCCGAGGGCATTTTGATAAGTAGGCGTTTGCGGTCTAGCCGGTTGCCTAGATGATGAAAGCTGCGGCCCAGCTGGCCGAGAAGTAATATGAAGGCCCTCCACGGCCTGATGGATATAAGGAGGAGGAAAAGAAGGTTGCTGAGGAACAGCAGGGGGAGCCACAGGGTTTGGCTCGGCAGGCTGCATAGGTGCCTTCCCCTTCAAAATAGATTGGATCGCCTCGAACTGTTGAGGGTCCAGTCGGGAGGCAAGAACTCCCAGAGCATTGATGAGATCCGTAGGATCAGAGGATGAGGGATCATTCTGATTCATGTCCCCCTCGAGATCAGGATTAGGGATCGCATATTCATGCGGAAGAGGATCAGGATATTGATCACGTGGAGGCAAAAGAGGTGTCCGAACATTCCCATCTAGACGATACGGAATGGGGATAGAACTACGGGAGGCATCAGCATCTCTCCCACTCTCATAGTTGTACTCAGAATTCCGAGGGGCATTAGCATCTCCCTCGTAATTAATCATGGCGTCTGGAGCCACACTCAAGTCCCTACCTGATCGTAGCAACATGATGTTAGATTCCCTTTTCAAAGACTTAATCAGACAAGTTGTGCAGAGATTAATCAAACAAGTGGATGCTTAACGTGATTTTAGGATTCCTTGTTGAGTTATTTGAATTGGATTAAACCACAATTTCGCTCAGGGAAAGGATCCTAGTTTCAGTTCGATTTCCACCGTTATTCTCTAGGGCTTTTTCTCACAACGCTTTCAGAATCTAACCGGGACTTCAATTGGTACAACCAGCCCGATGATCAAGGAGGAATACCTTGATTTTGGGGACTTATGGAGGTCTCAACGTCAACTTCTCTAGTCTGATCAAGGGACCAACCCAATCAGAGAGAGTTGCTGACGTCGAGAAATGTGTTCCTAAGAAAAGGAGGGTTTTAGCCTCAATGCGTATGTCCTGCGACCTGGATGGCCTCTAATGCTTAATAAAGTAATGGGTAGCTAGCACTCAACTACAGAAATCTGGAAACTGAAAAATAATTAAGAAACTGTCTGAATTGCGTCGATTATAGTCGACGCTATTCAAAACAGAACTTAATTCTTTCGCAGAGAACAGATGCAAACAGCAGAGAAAGCCTGGAAAATAACTAAAAACTGTCTGAATAGCGTCGATTATAGTCGACGCTATTCAACACAGAACTTAATTATTTCGCAGAGAACAGATGCAAACAGCAGAGAAAGCCTGGAGGCTAAAAGGCGTCTAGGAGTGACGACGCGGTTTTGAAACGCGTCGCTGTTCCTGGACGCTTTTTAGTTCGCAGAAACAGATTTCCAGAAGGATTTTCTGGGTCGAATCCTCTTTAAACAGGGTAAAATGCAGTAAACAATCGACTCATGCAAAGATTTTTTTAGTTTCAGATTTTAAACAGGATGATTTACTATCTAAACAACTAAGAAATCACGCAATCACACAGCATTTCATCACAAAAAATAGCTTTTTGAACTAATCAAAGGGGAGGCAAGATCTTGCCACTGGGGTGTGCACGTGGTGCACGAGGGAAATTAATTAAACTAACACTCACCAATTGGTGAGGACGTGTCGAGAGACACAAATGGTGCACCGTGGGTGCCCGATATGATGACAGCAAGAACAAAAGAAACTAACAGACGGCGAGACCAAGTCCCACCGTGATCGCCAAAAAAGCTGTAGGTGCTTAGAATGACCGTATGATTAACATGAAATATCTATGTTGTTTAGGTGTAAACTAACCTATTAAAAACAGCAACTAAAGTGCAGTGATCGCCATAAACTTTTAACTTAAAAGTTTCAAAAGAGATATGATCGCCTACCTTTCAAAACGCGGAAGATTGAGTCCTTGGTTCCCCTTCCTCAGCCGGCTGAAGAAAGAGAGCCCTTTCTTTGTTCTTTTGTTCTTGCTGTTGAGTTTGAGGTTGAGGATCGTCCAGAAGTTATGCTTGATTTCCCCTTTTGAATCTCTTGTTGTTGTTGTTGAGTGCAGCAGAGATAGAAAAAACAAAAAAATGAAGAACTAATGATGAGAATTTAAATAGAAGTAGTATCTGAACTAATCATGGTTTTAAGCATATTTAAAACAGCAAACTCACTTTTTTAATGGCTTTGAAACCTCTTAAATCAAGTAGGTTTTTGAAAGATTATGCTGTGGTGTGTGTTTGCATGAAGTGAATATGAAAAAAATAAAACTAATGAAATGAATGCAGTAATGAAAAACTTATGCCCAGTTGGTTGAAGCTTTTGAAAGGATGAAGATCTTGAAAGGACGCCGTCTTCTGGGAATGGCAGCGCTCCGGCGTTACGACGTTGTTGCTCCGATCTTCAAATCGCTATAACGCTATGGCTCAACTCAACTTAATTCTGTTCTCTTTTCTTTTTTTTAACTCTTCAACATGCAGGGTATTTATAGGCATTTCTCGCGTTCGCGATTAACATTGAAAAACTCCGAATTTATCCATCTTAACCGACAGATAATTACTGATTAATTCATCTTTATCTGTAATTATCTAAAACGCGTCCACCTTTGCTGACGCCTTTCAGATTAATTAAGATGAGGATAAACATCCGGGAAAACTTATCTTTATCTTTATTAGGTAAAACGCGTCCACCTATGTAGACGTCTTTTAGACTAAATAAGATAAGGATAAACTTCCGGAGGGGAAGTAGAAACAGCCTAGGAAACCTAAAACGCGTCGACATTACCAGACGCCTTTTAGTTAATAAATCAATTAATTAAAATTCAAATTTAATCGTTAAAACAGGAATAAAGTCTAAATGGCGTCCACTTTGGTAGACGTCTTTTAGAATTCTTCATATTTTAACTCAAATTGAACTAAAATCAATTCAATTGATTAACTTAAACACATCTGTTAAACCCGACACTTAAAAAGATTAATAAAAATTAATCAATGATTAATTATCAGACCATTCTGAGGCATTATTGTGTGATATGAAATTTACTCGAAATGACGTCAAAATTAGCGTGTCTACAGCATGTTCCTCAACCGTGGAGGATCCCGGTGACACCTTGAGTACCGCAGAGTCGGGTGGCGTAAGGGGTGCGGAGGGTTGATATGTAGGTGATGGGGTAGGGTTAGGTGGTGGTGGCATGGTGCGGATTAAAGGCCTAGATGGTTGGATGGTGGATGGGTAAGTGGTTGGTGAAGTGGGGAATGGGACGCGTAATAACGGTCTGGATGGTAAGGGCATATCTGGGTAGGTGGTGGTGGTAATGGGCGAAGTAGGGAATGGTACGCGGAGTAATGGCCTAGATGGTAAAAGGGGTGCGTAGTTGGTTTGTGGTGGATTATATGGTGGAGGCGTAGTGGTATGGGGTATGATGGGCTTAAGGAAAGCGGGTGGTGGTAATGGGTTATTGGGTGCGGGCGAGTGATATGTGGGTGTCGGTAGAGGGGTGATGGTAATGGGTTGTGGCCTAGGTATGCGGATGGTGCGGCGTGGTGGTTGTTCTGCGGTATTCTGAACGTGACCCGTTGAATAAAGAGAAGAAGAATCTTCTATCCTCCACTGTTGCCCACGACTAGCCTCAGACTGGCTGTTCGTCAGAATGGGTGCAACTTGGTTTTGGTTCTGGTGCTCCGGGAGCGGGTTCTGCATTATGCCCATATTTGGTGGCGGTGCTGTCTGTGCTGGTGGTCTTACTTGCTGCTGTTGCGGTCTTCTCGCCTTCAGGGCTAATATATACTTTTTCATCTCCTCCCAGTCTATGCCGCCCTGCTCATTGAGATCATGGATATAATCTCTGAACTGGAAGCAGGTGTCAATGGTATGGCCAGGTTGCCTATGGAAATAGCAATACCTGGACGTGTCGGCATTTTGAGGCCAGACGGCCTTTTCCCTTGACAAGACTAAGGCATTAGCTGCCATTAGAGCACTGAAGATATCGGCCAAGGATTCTGGGAGGGCAGGGTATTCCGCCCTCTTCGGGCCTGGAGGTCTTCTCGGCTGGTTATAATCACCAGGAGGGGGGACATTATGGTATGCCGACGGTGCGCGCAGCTGATATTGCTGCTGTTGGAGATATTGCTGTTGTTGGGGCTGCTGGTACTGCAATTGCCTTTGTGGCGGCTGCTGTGGCTGATGCTGGTTCTGGTTCTGATTCGGCTGCTGGGGTCGTTGATACTGTTGCTGATAATGGGGGCTCTGCTGCTTCCTGTACCCTTGCTGGTTCGGCTGTTGTGGCCTCTGGTACTGTTGCTGACTCCTCACGAACTGGGGCGAGTTATTGTTCATGCTACTGACTTGCTCATGAGAGAGCGTGCCCTCAGTAGTCGGATCTGTGCTGGGAGAATTTGGCACTGCAGGCTTCCGAAGTGGAGGCCTGCTAGGTCTGTGAGGATCAAAGACGCTAGAGAATGTAGCGTCCTTGAAAGCATTCTGGCAGTACCGTGCTCTTTCATAGAGCTCTGCCATGTTGGTCAGATTGTTCAAGGAGAGGACTAGCTTGAATTGGGGCGTAGCGTTGGAAATTGACATTTTCACTTGCTCGGACTCGGACAAGTGGTCTTTCACCTTTTCGGCCAGGCCCCGCCACCTGTCAGCAAAACTGACAAACTCCTCATCAGATTTCATCTTTTCGGCAATGAGGTCAGTGATGGACAAGGAGGGTGCAACTCTGTCCTGGTATCGTTGGATAAATTTGCGTGAAACGATACCGTAATCCTCTACTTCGGAGGGTTCTAAAGAAAAGAACCACTCGAGTGCTGGTCCCTCTAGAGATCTCCTGAACAAAAAGGCCAACGACCTCTTGTCGTTTTGCCAGAAAGAGGATTCATACATAAACTCCTTCAGATGTGTGAAGGGGTTACCAGTACCATTGTACTTTCGGTACACTGACATTTCAGAGGGTGGTAGGTGGAATACCGGCAGGCTGGGTAAGTTGATTTCTGGTACAGCTTTAACCCCCATCATCTTCTGGAGGTTGTTAAATTGCTCATCCATACGCTCCATTTTGGCCAGCAATGCTTGTGTGGTCAGATCTGCCTGGGGAGGAGGAGGAGGTGGAGGTACTTGATAGGCCTGCTGCCTAAAGTACGTTGGACAGGGGGGACAATAAAGGGGAGGTCCGGCAGAGCTTCCGCCATGCCCGAGGGCATTTTGATAAGCAGGCGTTTGCAGTCTAGCCGGTTGCCTAGAAGATGAAAGTTGCGGCCCAGCTGGCCGAGAAGTAATATGAAGGCCCTCCACGGCCTGATGGATATAAGGAGGAGGAAAAGAAGGTTGCTGAGGAACAGCAGGGGGAGCCACAGGGTTCGGCTCGGCAGGCTGCATGGGTGCCTTCCCCTTCAGAATCGATTGGATCGCCTCGAACTGCTGAGGGTCCAGTCGGGAGGCAAGGACTCCCAAAGCGTTGACGAGATCCACAGGATCAGAGGATGAGGGATCATTCTGATTCATGTCTCCCTCAAGATCGGGATTAGGAATCGCATATTCATGCGGGGGAGGATCAGGATATCGATCATGGGGATGAAAGAGAGGGGTCCGGACGTTCCCATCATGTCGATATGGAATGGGGGCAGAATTACGGGAGGCATCAGCATCTCTCCCGTTCTCATAGTTGTGGTCAGAATCCCGAGGGCATTAGCATCTCCCTCGTAGTTGATGATGGCGTCTTGAGCCATACTCAAGTCTCTGCCTGATCGTAGCAGCATGATCTTAGATTTTTTTTTTCAAAGATTTGACAAACAAGTTGCACAGAGATTAATCAATCAAGTGGATGCTTAACGTGATTTTAAGATTCCTTTTTTAGTTATTTGAATTGGATTAAACCTCAAATTCTCTCAAGGAAAGGATCATAGTTTCAGTTCAGTTTCTACCGTTATTCTCTAGGGCTTTCTCTCACAACGCTTTCAGAATCTAACCGGGACTTCAATTGGTACAACCAGCCCAATGATCAAAGAGGAATACCTTGATTTTGGGGACTTATGGAGGTCTCAACGCCAACTTCTCTAGTCTGATCAAGGGACCAACCCAATCAGAGAGAGTTGCTGACGTCAAGTAATGTGTTCCTAAGAGAAGGAGGGTATTCCCTCAATGCGTATGTCCTACAGCCTGGATGGCCTCTAATGCTTAATAATAATGGGTAGCTAGCACTCAAGCCACAAAAATCTGAAAACTGAAAAATAACTAAGAAACTGTCTGAATCGCGTCGATGGTAGTCGACGCTATTCAAAACAGAACCTAATTTTTCGTAGAAACAGATGCAGACAGCAGAGAAGATATGAAGACTGAAAGGCGTCTGGGTGTGTTGACGTGGTTTGAAACGCGTCAGTGCTCCTGGACGCTTTTCAGTTCGCAGAAACAGTTTTGCAGGAGGATTTTCTGGGTTGAATCCTCCTTAAACAGGTTGAAAGTATGAAATAATCAGCTCATGTAGATTTTTTTTTAGTTCCAAATTTTTAACAGGATAATTTACCAACTAAATAACTAGAAAATCAATCAATCACACATCATTTTCATCACAAAAACAGCTTTTTAAACTAATCAAAGGGATGGCAAGATCTTGCCACTAGGGTGTGCACGTGGTGCACGAGGGAAATTAGTTAAACTAAAACACTCACCAATTGGTGAGGACGTGTCGAAAGACACAAGTGGTGCACCGTGGGTGCCCGGTTGATGATAGCAAGAACAAAAAAAACTTAAAAGATGGCGAGACCAAGTCCCACCGTGATCGCCAAAAAAGCTGTGAGTGCTTAGAATGACCGTGTGATTATCATGAAAAATCTAGGTTATTTAGTATAAAATAAACCTATTAAAAACAGCAACTAAGTGCAGTGATCGTCAGAAACTTTTAACTGAAAAGTTCCAAAAGGAGTATGATCGCCTACCTTTTTAAACGCGGAAGATATGGAGTCCTTGGTTCCCCTTCCTCAGCCGGCTGAAGAAAGAGAGCCCTTCTTTACTTTTTGTTCTTGCTGTTGAATTTGAAATTTGAGGTTGAGGTTGAAGATCGTCCAAAAATCCCTTGTGCTGAGTGCTTGATTTGCTCCTTTTGATTCTCTCGTTGTTGTTGAGTACAGCAGGAATAGAAAGAAAAGGAGATAAAGAAACAATTATGAGAATTTTAAGTAAAAGCAGTATCTATTCTAATCATGATGCTAAGCATGCAATTAAACATAGAACTTACTTGTTGAGTGGCTTTTGAAACCCCTTAATCAAGTAGGTTTTGAAAGAATGCAGTGTTGTGTGTTGCATAGAATGATGATGAAGAATAAGAAATTAATGAAATGAAAATAAAGATGCAGAAATGAAAAAAACTTATGCCCAATTGGATAAAGCTTTGAATTGGATGAAGAATGGACGCCGACTTCTGGAAACAGCAGCGCTTCGGCGTTCCGACGTCGTTGCTTCGATCTTCAACTCGCTAAAGATTATGCTTCTCTCAAGATCACGCTTAACTTTTTTACTCTTCAACATGTAAGATATTTATAGACCTCTTCTGCGTTCGTGATTAACATAGAAAAACTTCGGATTTATCCATCTTAACCAACAGATAAATACTGATTAATTCATCTTTATCTGTAATTATCTAAAACGCGTCCGGGATGGCTGATGCCTTTCAGATTAATTAAGATAAAGATAAACATCCGGGAAAAATTATCTTTATCTTTATCAGGTAAAACGCGTCCACATGTGTAGACATCTTTTACACTAATTAAGATAAGGATAAACATCCGGAAGAGAAGTTAAAATAGCCTAGGAAACCTAAAACGCGTCAGCTCTAACAGACGCCTTTTAGCTAATTAATCAATTGATTAAAATTCAAATTTAAACGTTAAAATAAGAATAAACTCTAAATGACGTCTACATAGGTCGACGTCTTTTAGACTTCTGTATATTTTAACTGAAATTTGAGCTAAAATCAATTTAATTGATTAACTTAAACATGTCTGTTAAACCCGACACTCAAAAATATTAATAAAAATTAATTAATTATTAAATATCATACCATTCTGAGGCATTATTATATGATATGAAATTTACTCAAAATGACGTCAAAATTAGCGTGTCTACAACGGGGCCAGCCCGTAGAAGCATAGGAGGTTGATAACGAAGGTGGAAAGAGGAAGACGAAAGCCCGCCCGAAAGCTTTCTTCATAAATAGAAAAACTACCCGGACGAGGAGTGTTGGCCCTGGTATGCGAACCGGGCCGATAAGGGGTCATCCAGGAAGGGAGTTGGTAGTAAGAAGCAAGGTAGCTGACCCCGTCGTCCGTGAGGGCGCAGGCTGCTTCCGAAGTAGTCTCGAGACGACGACGTCCCGAGGAGGAAGCCTGGCCCGGGGTGTGAACCTCCTCGGACCCTTCGGCACCGGAGGCTTCGGCCTCGTTTGCCATGACAGAAGCAAGAGAGTCCAAAGAAAGAGGAGATGATAAAGAAGATTTGGGGGACTGGGACGGAGTATATTCCTCGTCTGAAGGAGTAATCTCACTCGAAGAAGGACTGCGGGGCATGAGGTCACGGTAATGAAGAAAGGAGATTGAGGCTTACCCTCAAAGAAAAAAGATCTCCTCGATCAAACACCGCCTCTCAAGCCAAAGGAACTCCCCCGGCAACAGCTCCGGGCGATGGAGAGCTCCCTGCGACAGGTGACGAGCTCGGAAACACCTTCAGAGGACTAGCCCTTCGCCGGAGAAGAAGGAGAGCTCGGATGATCGCAGAGAAACGCAGGCGCAAGAAGCAGGAAGAAGAACAGTGCCCTGCAAGGGGTTCCTATTTATAGGCGTTGTTCGAAACCCTTCCCGCCGAAGCCAACGGCCGGGATCTTCTCCTTCGTCTCACCGCTTTTCTCGGATGCGCGCCACGTGTACCGTCCTTCGGTAATAATGACGGACAGACTCCCGGAATTAAAGCAGGATGATCAACGGCCGAAAGCGCTCCGACCCTTCGGCTGATCACTCGGATGCCCGCCACGTGTTCCGATCCACGTCCCAAGAAAGGAAGAGGCAGCAATCCGAGTGGAACCTCGGACAGAGAGCCGAGGTGACCCGCGATCTGCGAGCGGCCAGGATCTTTTTGTGTTTTTAACGGAGCGGTCGGATGCGCGACGCGTGTCATGTGCTTCTTCGCGAAACGACCGTTTTGACGGAAAAAGCGACGCCCGTCCCGTCCATTTAATTGAGCCTGACACAAGTCAGAAGGTTCGGCCTTTCGCCCTTAGAAGTGAAGGCCTTCGTCGCTACATCCCGAATGAAGACGGATAAGTGACTGCTGACCCTCGGCCGACCGAGGGCATCCTCTTCTTTAAAAAAAAAAAAAAAAAAAAAAAAAGAACAGAAAGCCTCGGATAAGTACCTGTTACGTCATTCCTCAAAGAGGCTTCAGGCTATACTCTCGTCATCTCAAGACTGAGGAAGACAAGAGTGGGGGGCTATGTGATGAGGCAGAATCCGCTTCGGCCCATTAAAACAAGCCCAAACCCAGTTCAGCCCAGCAGCAGCAATAGAAGGCCCTCAGGAAGCCTTCGGCCCATAAGCGGCGTACAAGCCCTCGGCCCAGCAGGCAGCCCAGTGGTCTTCGGCCCATAAGCGGCATACAAGCCCTCGGCCCAGCAGGCAGCCCAGTGGTCTTCGGCCCATCAGCGGCCCAACAGCCTTCGGCCCGTAAGCGGCACAGTAGCCCTCGGCCCAGCAGACTTCGGCCCGTCGGCGGCCACGTGATGTAGCCGAAGCTATCACAACCAGATTCCGAAGCTGGAATCCGAAGTTTTGGATCCGGAGCTGGGTCGGATCGGTACAAGAGGCCCGACAAGGATCCGGGAGGCGATGGATGCAGAGACGCGGTTGAGGATCTGAGGCCGAGGGTCGCTCGATCGGAGGTCGGCTTGCCTCCGGAAGGTGGGGCCGAGGTCCCTCCGGCTGACGGGCAGGCGGCACGGAACCGAGTCTCTTTCTGTTGAGAGGCAGCCGGCGCACGACGTCGAGACCGGAGGGAGAAGTCCGAGGTCGGTGGCCGAGACCGGCTCGGAGAAGTCGGCGATGATTCGAACCGAACTCCTGCATGAGGGAAAGAAGAAGAAACCGGTCAGTAGGAGTCCCGGGCTTCGGCCCTTAGGAACCCCCTCCGACAGTTAAGTTAGCTTCTGAAGACAATTCGATTCAGAAGGCAAAGAGTAACTTTAATGCTATTTGGACTATGGTCCTTGAGGGTCACGGAGACATACATTTGGCAATAAATAGCGGTATATTTATAGCGAAAGATAGAGGATGGTCAACGGTGATAGCCGATATAGGACTATGTTCCGGGTTTATTGGTAAACCTCCATAGTGCCTAGTCCTCCACCGGAGTGGGCCGGACACGGCTGTTGGGTCGAAGGGGGTTGGGCCGCTGACGGGCCGAAGCCTGCTGGGCAGAGGACTACTGTGCCGCTTACGGGCCGAAGGCTGTTGGGCCGCTGATGGGCCGAAGACCACTGGGCTGCCTGCTGGGCCGAGGGCTTGTACGCCGCTTATGGGCCGAAGGCTTCCTGAGGGCCTTCTATTGCTGCTGCTGGGCTGAACTGAGTTTGAGCTTGTTTTAATGGGCCGAAGCGGATTCTGCCTCATCAGGAGTCATTTGATCACTTGAGAAAATTTAAGAATATTATTATAATATTACCTAAAATGGGTTACTTAAACTTCTTATATTCCAGAGAGCATATTATCTCTTGTAACTGTAGCTCTCAAAAAAGAAAAGAAATATTCTGTGTGCTGTGGAATGTAGGTAAATTATTAC
Source organism: Zantedeschia hybrid cultivar (assembly GCA_030544215.1). Lineage (NCBI taxonomy): Eukaryota > Viridiplantae > Streptophyta > Magnoliopsida > Alismatales > Araceae > Zantedeschia > Zantedeschia hybrid cultivar. Next base: position 17,104,666 of record JARZZO010000011.1, read on the forward strand.
TGAGTTACGTAAAAATCTTTTGTATTCTAGTTTGTGGTTGATTCTTTCTTTCTTGTATATGGTTGATTCCTTCTTCTCCTACTTTCTCTTATTCCTTCTATCTCACAGATCTCACTACAAGTTATTTCGACCCTAACAAAACTATCAAAATTACTAAAAGGGATAAAAAAACTATTAAAACATCTAATAGGAGTACTATACGTTTAGCATGTCTAAGAGGGACGCTCCTAAAGTTAATATTTTAATGGGACAGAACTCATATTTTTTCTAACGTACTATCTAATGTGCCGTCATTTGTTTTTCAAATATATTTATCTTAATCGAAATCTATATAGTATCACTTTTATATTCTTAATCATAAATATCTAAATGAAACTTTTATTATTCTCTTATTATTAAAAAGGATCCTAATATTAAAAAATATTAAGAAAAATATTTCTCCCAAATCTAAAATTTAAAAGAGGCTCTTACATTTTTATAATTAATAAAAAAAGAATATGTAAAATAAAAGGCAATAGCATGTATAACCTTTAAAGTTTATTCATAAGAATGCATTACATAATTTATCCATACTAGTTATTATTCGATAGTAAAAATTTTACAATTAGTAAAATTGAGACAATCTATTTGTAAAACAATCGAGGGTACCTTGAGTAATACGTAAGAAGAAATATGACTTTTGCCTCATTGGATATAAACTTTAAAAAGAGTATTCTTTTTTATATTGTAAACTTACAGTGCACTTATTGGATATTTTGAAACTTTTTGTGTTCTTTTTAGTAATTCTCTCTCGCTTTTCAAGGGCAAGGCAGAGTAGGGGTGTCCAGTGAGCAGGTCAACTCGTGGCCCAAATCTGACCCAACCTATATTAAAGGAAATTGAGATGATCCGAGTTATATGAATTAGGTTGGACTAAATTTAGGGTGACATTAGTTAAATTTGGGCTGGATTGAACTGAAAATCGACTGGCCCAATTGAATTTATTGACTTTTATAATAATTCATACAAAAAGAAAAATATTTCCGATAAATTATAAACAGGATCAATCCAACCAATGAATTTGGGCTGAATTTGGATTGAATTTGAGTTAAACTTGGATTGAATTTGGATTGAGCTAAAATTAAAATGGACTATCTTGAATTTGAATTAGACCCAAATTATCACATAGCTTAGCCCACCAAATTTTCATCCCTAGCTGAGGGGAACTCGCACAATTCTCTAATCACGTATCCCCTCTTTAGTCTGATGAGTCTGCACGAGAGGAATCAGCCCGTTTTAGAATGAATTTAAAAAGATCAAACATGGTTGAAATATGCAATTGCTTTCTTTAGTTGTTTCGTACTTCTCGAAATATAATAGATGTTGGCTGGCTCTCAGCTGGTTGATGGCATGAAGACATCTGTAAATATCTGTACAAGTGAAAAAAAAAAAAAAGAGACTACTTAGAGTCCAACCCAAGCTTAGTATGTGCTCATGTTTTGTAGAAGAGGAAAGAAGAGAAAACACACAAAATTGCTGCAGCGATCTGTCCATGAAAAATAAGGACTGTCGGGAAATTGGGTTGGGAAGGGAAGGAAATTCTCTCAATAAAATACGTTTGGATTGAAGTCCAATAATATTGAGAGGGAAAGAGAAATCAAATATTATAAAGAACTTCTCGTATGATCCTCAAAGTTGGCAAATATATAGATTCTCCCTTCTTAACACTGTTGGACTTCGGTCCAAACTAATATTAACAAGATTTCTTCTCTTAAGAGAGAAGGGATCAGAAAAAAGAAAAGAAGAGATTTGAAGATTATAAAAATATATAAGTATTTTTTGAGTCAAGCCTCGTATTTATTATTAGCTCAAGCGTGCATCCGCACCCAATTTGCCTTGCACACGCATGCGCGGGATGAAAGAAACATCTTCCCGAGTTTTCATATAGGTGTTCGAAGGTGTTCGAAGGTGTAGAGAGCTAGCCCTTTATACAAGTTAACAAACCCTTTTTTTTTTCTAAATTTTCGCCATACAACTAGAAAAAGGCACCAAATGACAGCACACTGTGTAAAGAGAGTCACAAAGAGACAACGTACTTGATAGTAAAATTTTAATTAAAAACTCCTCATGAAATCTTAAGTGGTTAAGACGCGTGTATGATCTTAAACTTTTAACAAAATATCAAACTCAGCCAAAACAATCACTAGCTAAAGATTGCCTGATGCACATGCTATTAAATAAGAGTTATATTCCTCTTAGTACAGAGTTGGATCGAACTCTATCAATACTAAAAACTGAAGGATATTTTTACAATGCTCCGTATCAGTGTCGGACGTAGAAATTTTGTCCAGTAAGATCACTCAGATATTAAATTATAAACGTGACTAGATCAGTGGAGTCTTGAACTGGGATATATGGGATCTTTAGTTGGGTCAATGGAATCTTGGGGTGAGTCAATAGAATTCCGGATTAGACTACATTAAACTGAGCCAGTGGACTTAGCAAAATCCCAGAACCCCACTGAGTTAGTGCTAATTAGCCACTACTCAGTATGGAGTTGAATCGAACTTCATCGCGAAGGTAGTGGCGGATGCAGCTCATTTCAATGAGATCCCAAGACCCGCTGAAATTTTAAATTTTTATTAGAAGAGTCTGAATTTAATAAGGTAATTTCAAATTTAAGTATAAGGTGACCCTACTGAATTTTTTAGATGAAGACCCAGTCTCACTTGGAGCTCAATTCCATTGAATTTTTTACATAGTATTATGATTTAATAAAAAATTCGTTGAATGTATTCGGAAGAAAAAATTCTTCGTAATGAAGTGTATCATTTTTATAATGATTAAAATATTTTTTTTTATTTTTTATTTTAATATTTTAATACAACAAAAATATAATATTAATATATTTAATTATGATTTTTACGTCCGCCACTGCCCGGAAGGGATCATATTTTTAAAAACCTACTTACGTATAATTCTTTTGATTTTTTTTGTGAAAAAAACCATTAAGAAATATGAAAACCCCTTCTCATAGAGCTGGATCCAACTCGGAGAAGAATCCAACTCGCTAAATATATAACAATACACGCCCCATCACCCCCAAGAATCCCAACCGACCTCTACCGCGTCCGCCACCGCGTGCCTCTGCGCGCGGTTGCGGCGACAGCTCTGTCGTACGCTCAACTTGGTAGCGGTGATGCCGGACAACCACCCATGCCTGCCTTCCTGCCATGTTGGGGGAGCCCGCCCGTGTGCCCTCACTGGATCCCTCTGTGTATGGGGAAGCTAGCTAGCCGGCGGGGTCCTCTCTCTGCTCTGCTGGGGGACCGGGGCCACTGCAGCCCTGCATGGGCCACCCACGGCACCGCCAGGCACCAACTCATCTGTCCAAGTTAGACAAACCTGCAGTGGTTACCACCGGCTGGGGGTTCCCAGCGATTGCGGATAGAAACGCCTTCTAGTTTCAAATGGCGCGCGTGTGCATTGCGGTGGCTTGGGGTGCTGTTTGATTTGATGTAAATTACATTAAAATGACACGCACATCTTTGTGAGACAAAAAGTTCTTTCATTGGTCTTCGGAAAGATGAAAAAATGCGAATAGAGCAAGTATTCTAATACAGTAACTTATAAGAGAGTAAGAATAGCGTCATCCAATGAATTTAACTCGATCAAAATATTTATTTCCAAGTCCACCAAATTCCTCAAAAATATCTTGTTGATAGAGACCCTTCATTGTATATATCTTTGCTGACACTATATAATATGGCAGTCGCAATTGCTTGACAAGCCCATTTTTTTGTTTTAGTTTACACGGAAGGCTTACTGTAAACTAATTAAAAGGTATTCTCTTATTTTATTTTATAAATAATCAAATAAATGCTCCTCAATTTTAAAACCATAAACATCTGAAAACACGTCATCTAATTAACTAGGTCGAATAGCAATTATATTACAATACTCAACTGGCATTGCAACTGGTATGGAGGAGGGAGACAAAGAAAGGCGAGCTGTCCCAGGATGCACAGGAGGAAGGCGACGGGTTGTCGCGCCAAACCGTGTTGGGCTGTACAACGAGACGGCGACGGTGATGGAGTCCGGTTGGCAGAAGAGTTCGGTGTTAGCTGGTCCCCGGGGGGACAGCACTGGATTTATTCAGGTGCTGCGATATAAATATTTGAAGGTGGCATATATCTTTATAAGAATTTCATCTTTTCCTTATGATCACGGAGTCGACTCTGATTAGTTCAGATTGGGTTGAGTCCTTGAGTTCGGTTTAATAATTAGTCTCCTCAAGATTACTGGAGATGAGGGTGTTGGTTTTGTTTTATAGAATTCAAGCATTCCGGTTTTGGGTTGGTAGTGTGTTTTATTTAGTCCCATATTAAAAATTTAAAAGGATGGAATGACTTCACATATTTGAGCTTTTCCTAATTATAACTCGGATGCATTTTTGCATGATTCGAGTTCTCACATTCGGCAAGAATATGAAAAGTGTCAAATTTTTTGCAAATAAAAAAAAATTGGTGGATTCCATCAGAATCTATATTTTGTTCCATGTTCAAAAAAAGTTACTTGTTGACTCCTAGTGTATCTTTTGAAAAGACGATAAGAGAAAAATTTTGAAATTCTAAAAAGTAACATCCTCCTTCTTTCTCTTTTTATCTTTTTGAAGTTCTTAAAAAAATATAATATGAGAGTAAAAGTATCTTTCGATGTGTCTTTAAATCTGAATTTTCATGATCTTTTCAAATAAGGTTATAAAAAGTAAACAACTTCTCCTAAACAAATTCTGAAAGGAACTATTCTGTTTGATAGTACTTTAGGATTCTAAATTTTGGAGGAATTCAAATTCTGAAAAGAATTATATCATCATCTCTTGATTTTAAATTTTAAGAAAGTTGTTTACTTTTTAGAATTTTATTTAAAAAGACTATGAGAATTCAAATTTAAAGACACTTTAATCCTCATATTACTTTAAAATGAAAAGAAAGGGGTGCTACTTTTGAAAATCTTCATATTCTCCTCCTATCTCATTTTCAAAAGATATACCAAGAATCGAAAAGAGGTCCTTTTTCAATGTAGAACAAAATCCGGATTCTTAGAGAATCGAAAAGAAGTCATTTAAAAAAAATGCACTTTTCATATTCTCACTAAATCGCCGGAATTTGAATTTCTTTAAAATTTAAAATCTCGAAAGTGTTTTCAAATGATGCCTTAGAATTATGTACAAGGATTACAAACTATTGTTAAATTTTGAAAGAACATTGTTTACGACTCTTTGTAGTGTTGAGGGATGATGTTTTCTATTGGTTAAAAAGAAAGATAATGTTTTCTCTAAGGAGATTTAACTTGACAGCATTTCAACTTCATAATATCTTGTTTTCTCTGTTCTTCTTTTGGTCATGTTTGCTCGTATTTGGATGTTGCATATACGCTGTCTCTACAGATTCCCCATTATCTCATTATTATTTCCAACGTAGGGTTGATGGTTTCCTTGGCCACATATGATGTATCTTTGTCGGAATGCTAGCTTCCTAGATAAACCCAACTCTAACACAATTTGAATTTTTACTAGAAATATTGTATGCATATATTATACAATTAAAAATTTAACATAATTACATATATGTTTCATATGCCACTCATATTCCATATCTGATCATTTACTCAACATATTTAGTAACGTTATTTAGGACTATTCTATTAAAAATACAATTCAGGATAAAATATAAGAGTTTTGAGATATGAGAATATGGAAGAATTGATATTATATATACATATATAGTCACTTCGATTATGTAGATCCTAGATGGGAAAATAGGCACAATTTATCCATGAAAAAGAAAGATATGAACTATAAATGAGCAAAAGATATCAATAGATTCTGATGCATATGTAATTATCCTTAAAAATTATTCATTAAAGTCGAAACTGAGACAAGTTAGCGTCTACCTTGAATTCATGAGTCGTGTCAAGTTGGGTGTTTAAGCAAAACTTCCGAGATTGGGTTACAAAGATCCCTGCAAGGGTCCATTTCTCCGCCGTGAATTAGATTAGGGTTCATCCCAACTCAGACCAACTAGACAGTGTGTTGTGGGTAACAACACACCCGCTAGGGCCTTCAATCGAAAGTTATGGGTCGGGTCTGAACAGATCCGAAAATTGATCCAAAAAAATTATACCTAAACCAGATCCAATCCAATTATCATTTGTTCGACTAAGTACTAGACCAAATTTGAAGTTATATTGCTGGTCGGTCTACATACCCGATAGCAGACCCACAAAGCGTGCACAAGTCTGATGTTGCCTAAGATCTCAAGATCGTACTAAGGATGCAAATGGCAACCGATACCCTAATTATCCGACCGTTCATTAATTTATAGGTTAATTAATACACAGTATTTTTAAACTAATATACATAACAAATAAAATAATGAGTATAAATTTTTTGACCAAATATATATAATATATTAAGATCCGATTATCTAATCGATTAATTGTTAGCTTTTAAGATAGTTAATAGATAGCATTTCTAAATGGGTAACTTAACGGGTCATAAATTTACTTTAAATCCACATGGAATCTAACCCCTTTGCGTCCCTAGATCGTACAGCCCACCAACAACTACCCTACAATTCCTTGTGCTCCAAGCTTATGAGCAGCTCCAGATTGGAGATCTGGTCCTTCGGCTGCACAATGGATGGTCGAAGAGAAGGAAGCGGCAAGGACGGTGGTCCCGAAGATGGCGAGGGTGGTGGTTGCCGGTGTGCCTCCATGGCGAGGACGGCAAGGGCCCACTTGATCAGATCCGAGCCCTCCAACATCTCGATCTAGACCAGCAAGTTTACCATCGCCAATCACCTCATGTTGCGACGACACGGTGGAGGTGCTTGTGTGGCGGAGGCCTACATTCTTGTGCAAGGCACCACAGAAGGACTTAGTCAACAAGCACATGCAGATAGAGATGTAAATGGTATCTAAAAATCCGTTTATCTATCACTTTTCGAATCTTAAAGATCATAAAAAGATGCAGGTTAAAGAATAAAGATAGAGATATAATCCGTATCCGAATGATCTAGGACAAAGATAAAGATACAAGTTTTTTTTATTTGATTATCAGATCTTTTTTATTGATCACATCTTATTTAAACTCTCGTTCTTAAATGAAATCTCCAATCATGTACTTATATAATTACATATGTTATTGTTCACACCATTCTTTTAACCCATTCTCTCCCTCATTCATTAGTTTGTAAGGTTCATTCTGACAGATGTCCCATGATTTATAATTAAATTTATTAAAATTAATTCAAAAGAATTTTAATATATAATATTTTGAAAGTAAGATTAGTGAACCAACAAAAGATTAAGCTCATGTTTACACATAGTATTATTTGATAATTTAACCTTTATATATATATTTCTAATAATTTTCAATAGTTTTGAAGGATAAAGACACAAGGAGATAAGGATAAGGATACACATGTTGCTTTAAAGATAAGAATAAGAATAGAATAGTATTCAACCAAATATGTATCTTTTTGCATCCCTACATGCAGGTCATCCGCCACGACGAGGGGAGCCGTGGCGAAGGGCTTCCTCTTATTATGGTATAAGTGGTTTCTTCTTATTATTATAATATCTTGAATCGAACAACTGAATCTCAATTAACAATAAAAAAAAATATCATTAATAAGTTAATCCCAATAAAAGGAGACTTAGTTCTTTATTTTTAATTTTTTTTTAACTCATCCGATCATAGATCAAGTTATATGAATATGTCAAACATGATGTGCCAAATCTTTAAAAAATTAAAAAAAATAAAAAGTAAAAAAATGGGGCTGCACCCCGTGCACGTGCACCTAGTCTTACTCTTTATGCAGATGCAAATCTAGCAAACTTGCTAGTCCATACGTTCATCTTTTAACAAGTGGAAGGTGCCCTTTGTCCCTAAACTACTTACAAGAAGTAATGCGTGAACTTTGGACCTCTCACACTTGGGTTTTACTTAACTTTTTTACCTACGAGGCAGACAAGTTCAAAGTCACTTTTGGTAGTGAAAAAAATGCCAATAAATAACTATTACTTAGGGAACGTATAAAATACTATAGCATATCAGTCTTAAAGTCGCAAATTTTAAAACTAGTAAGAGCAAAATTCGTGATTTTAACATGACTGAGTTAGAAATTTCCAATTTGGACTTTTGATAGCTTCGGGGTGAAAGTTAAATCAGATAAAAAGAATGCTAGATCACTCAACCAACTTCCAAACGTTAAAAAAAAAATACCATAACATTATCTCCAACACATTAAATACAAAAATATATATAATTTGATGTTACTCCATGTCTTATAGTATTTTATAACACATCAATCGACCACTTTAATGAATACAACCATGATACATCCACTCCATACATCACATTGAAATCCACCCAAAGGAGGTTCACACTTTGTGGGCCCCGATCGCCAGCCAATCCACAAGTTCTATTTAAAAATTGTAGTGTACGTATAATACGTGTAGAATACGCAACCTATCAGTAGCCTTTGCGATTTTGTTATATATCCATGTAAATTACCATATTTATATGCATACGTCTAAGTCCCAAGTATCATTTTAAATATCCCTCACATCTTCACAATGGTTGCAATTATACCCCTCCAATGAAAACACCTGGGACGCTAATCGAAGCGCCAAAAAGATCCGAATATTTTGGCATATGCACCTCTAAATTTACTTTTATTCTAATAAATGCCTCTAATTTCACCAGAATTTATGGAACCTTTTTGGCATATTCCATCCAAATTCACTGTATTTTGACAGAAGGGCATGGATGCAACTCTTTCAAAGATACGAGAGATATTCATAACAATATGTGGGAGTCCATGATACGCATACAAATTCGGTAGTTCGTAGGAGTATATATAAAAAAAATCCTAAACTTTTTCCTCCCAAGTCATGACCTTTATTTTCAATTTTTCTTGGTGAAGCACACGAATTCATTATGTTGTATCAACAAGATAATAGCATACCACTATACTTCGGGAACAATAATCTCATGGAGTAATGCTTGCTGCAATGAAAATATTTATTGCACGAAAATCGAGGTATGTATCAAAAATATTTTTTGAAAAATATACATTCGGGTCGAGAACAACTTGAACTTTTCAAATATACTCTTGATTTTTTGATCGGATATCTCAAAAAGTAAAAAATAAAAGATCATACAAGAAAATTTAAAAAAAAAATAAAACACACTTCAATGCCGTCCAATTACTAAGATCAGACGGCACTAAAGAATTATACCCCTTAAGTGCAGCAAGCATTACTCGATCTTATGATATTGGACCGGCACCAGAACGGCATTCTAATTGACCTCTTGACCTCTAGAAATGTTGTCACTTCCAAGCAGGAGTGGTCGGCGGGGAAGAAGCTCGCCCGAGCCTTCGTGGGTCTTCCCGTTTCCATGGAAACTTTACCATCCACAATGCTAATTTCCCACTTTGACGGGGAACAAGTCGTCTAAGATTATGATGTTCTTCTACGTACGTACTGGCAAGTTTTAAATGGTGAACGTTTGGATAAGAGGGATAGAGGGGATTGGTAGGGCGTGCGTGTGCATGGGGGTCTCCATGCATGCATGGGTTCTGATCATGTAGCTCTGATCTACGCACAGATGGGATGGGGGTTATTGCTAAGTAACATTGCATGCATTCCCTTCAATAGCCGCAAGAAGGGTACATGATTGATTTATCATGTTGATGTCGGTGAAGAAATTGTGATGTGGAGGGAAGGATATGGGAATATTAAGATGGTCCTCACCACACATGTGGTCTGCCAAATTGATGTATGCCATCTAATTTTCGACGAACATGCACCGTCCATCCTCTCGTGTGCTAAGATGATCCTCACCCTACGGTCAAGTCTTCTACCAATCCAAACAGATCATCTAACCGGACACCCCAAAGGGTTCTAAGGACGCATTGGACGACAACGATGGGTTGGACCGGGAGCTCGCAGTTGACGTACAAGAGAATAAATTAATTAAGCATGGTCCGTGCCCTCGACGACGATGGTGTGATGAAGTGTGGAACGGGTCAAGATTCCTATTAGTAAACCTAACCTGCAACAAGGTGGTTGGGAGAGAAAAGGATTTGCCCAATTGCCAAACCTGCAGGTAATCAGATTCTTTTTCTAGCCAAGAATAAACAATTAGAATATATAGCTTCTGAGGGAGACAATATTTGTATTCCTGTACCTACTCTGTGCTTGTTAATTTAATCTTCCAAAGGAACCAGGGCTTTGTTGTAGTCAGGACCAAACAGTATTAAATATTCTTGTTCAATTGGGGAACACAACTTAACATGACACGGGTTAAGGAAGCGTGCCCAAGACCAAGCAGCTGTTTCAGCTCAGTTGATGCTCTTAGTTTGCCTTTTACTTGTCAAACTTGCATTGTCCACCAGCACATTCAAATCACATAGAAGATGTGAGAAGCTGCTGTTAAGGGATTAGTAGAAGATTTGACCTAGTTGCATACAGTATATTCCATTTTCATTTGCCAAAAGTTTTATGTAGGATGTGCTAACATTTTAGCGGACATATCCTTTTTTATTGGAAAAAGAATAACTTCAAGATTATTCAAATCGTTTTACATTAATAGAAGATTTTTTGGCATAAAATCATCGTGACTTTTGCTTATAAATTGTATATATCGAGAATAATGAAAAAGCATATTCCACAGACAATATTGTAGGCCCTGTCCATGGCAAGGAGTAGGAAAACATAATATCTTAAGAGTTTGAGATATAAATATCCTTCTTGCTTATAAAAAATGGACAGATTTGATCTCTAAACTTATCTCTAGAAAAAACAAAGATAGTATTTATGTCACTGAACTACCAAGCCCTGGACATAGCGCTTCTTTAAGCTACGTACAGTTGTGGTGATGGAAAAGGATGTGGGTAGACACATCCTTCATCTAGAAACAACATTCCCTTTGCATACCCCATTAAATCTCAAATTTAATTACAAGGGAGCTTTCTTTCCTTTCTTTTCTTTTCTCTTTTTTTTACATTAAAAAGTGACTTGTCATACATACAAAGCATCATACAGATATAAAACAACACGGATATGAGTTTTTACAAGCCACAAAACTCAAATGTTAAGTGTGAAGGGCCCAAGATTATAAGCACCGGCCGCAATTAAAATTAATCAATGTAAGATTATTACACAGTCGCTCCAACGTGAGTCAAGAAAAAGAGAACACTAAACAGGCACAAGGGCGTAGGCATGAGAATAACACAATGGATAACCAGACCAACACATGGACCAAAGGGCGCCTGGGGAGCCGACTGCACTCTGGATGTTGGGGTTGGCCTCATCGGAGATTCCGGCAAAAGAAGCCGGAGAAGACACTGCAACAACATTAGAGCAGTCGAACGAGAAAGTGCTCGGTGACGTACATCATCCACGGGAGACATAAGAATAATACTCAAGACCTCAAGCACCAAATCAGAACTCCAGAATACCTGACCGAGATTATCAAAATCCAACCAAACCTTCAAAGAGAGTGTCGAGATCCCTATTGTCCGGCTTACAATTTTTGTTGGATTCCGGTTCAAAAATAGTTCTCTCGGTTTGAGGTTAGCAAGGAGGTTTTACCTCTCACTTTCTGCATCAAGTTGGGTGAGTTCTCTGTTATATTGTCGATCTTTGTGTATAGTTATTACCAGACACCTTTCATATTGGTAAGTTTTGACATCCCTGCAATCAGTTTGATGTCAAAGGTTGGTTCAGGAATTATACTTTCCCCCTGTTTGTATGCAAAGCCATTAACGTGTTTGTCTTTATTTCTCACCATAATTTTAGTTTAGATGCTAAGAAAACATGTTTATTATAAACTCAAAATAGCCCCATAATTACATTTTTCATAAACCTACTAAGAGTTCATGCAAAACGGCTAAACATGAGTTTTAAAATAACAAATTTATGATGAATAGATTTATGATAAATACATTTACGATGCACCTACTCGTGTTTTCTTAAATTGCATCCAAACATGGCCTTTATTTGTAGATCTTTTAGTATATTCAATGCCAGAAAAATCCTTTGTGTTATAATTAATCTGACGCAATGTACTAATACCCTACCTTCTACACTACTTTTACTTAGTTCATTAGGATTACTAATTTTACTTCCTAAAACATCTTTTGAAGCATACTTTATGAAATATAAGATTGGCACAAATGCTTCACTTAATTTATGAAATATAAGATTGGTACAAAGTTTTTGATTTCCTTTTTTTGTTTGTTTGCATCTATGGGACTTTTACTCCAATTTATTAAGTTAATCACTATCTACAGCTCCAAGTATCAGTTATTCACTTCCAAATTGATTCATTTACAATTTCATTTGTGTACAAGTAGGTAGACCATGGTTGTTAAGATTCACTTTCATAAAAGCGGTGTAGTTAGGAACGATTCATTTTTACCGATGAAAATCATAAAATAAACATTAACTCAACTTAATCTAAAACTCCTCCACTTTATCTTGTTCTTTTTTTGCTTCTCTAGTGGGAATGGTGATAACATGCTTTGCTTAATTGATAAGATTCTACTTTATTAGGCTTAGTAACTTTCAACTAGTCACTTGTACAAGTGAAACAATCACGAATTCACGATCATGTGATTGTGTGAAAAATTCTTCTACTGAGAAAAATATGGGAGAGGAGAAACTGCGCATTCGCTCTCCAAATGGAAGATGATGTGTGAATGCCTGGCCAACTATATCACTTTTTTTTTTAACAAAAAAAAAAAGAGTATCGGATGCATTATATTTGAGAATTAGGTAAATTGATAGTTTATTAATAGTGTTGACATGTTATAATATTAAATACAAATATAATAATTTCATATTTTATCAGTTATTTTATAGACTAATGATGGCTGATACTAAAGATGAAACGATAACTTAAACATTACTGAGTTATCTGCTATATAAGATGGAAATATCCATAAACTTCCATATTGGATTCCGACATGTTACATGTCGTCGAGTTTGGTATCACACGTACCTTGTATTTGAATCCGTTGCCATCCTTGATTGTTTTTGATTCCCTGGCTGTCACTGACAATATTAACACGCGCTTAGAGTTCGAATAATGCTATGTATTTTTCTTTGTAGTCCCGGATGAAGTGGATTTAAATGGCTGTGATTTTAAAATATTGAGTAATCCTTGCTGCGCCGCGCACGTGTAGTAACGCAATTGATCGGATTCGATTGGATGGTTACAATAGTAAGTGTTTTTTTGTTTCTTTTTTTTCCTAAGAAACAATCTTAGGAGAAGGGAACAAGTTTAGAGGCACAAAACACTATCGGATTTTTTATCAAACAATAAAAAAATAAAAAAAATTAACCATTTGATCAAAGTCCGGATAGCATAGATTAACCGCTAGAGTTATTCCCTTCTCATAAGATTTTTTAAAATGAAAAAAATACTTGTTACCATAGATGTTCAATCGAATCTTAACAGGCAGTTATGTCCATGCGGTATAGTAAGTGTTACTCTAAACTACTTATTTACTACTGTATAAATATTATCTTGATGTGGTTTACAGGTGTTCAACATTATTAGGATAGGCCTTTTATATGAACAGTTAAAACGATTTTAAATTCCGGCTTTGAACTAAATGTTCATGTTATCAATGAGAGGTTATTTTCTACTTCATTTGGGTTAAACAGGGGTTTTTGATGACCACCGTTAGTCATCTAGTTTGGTCTCTCAACCTATTGTCCAACAGGATTAAGCTACCAATTTAGGTAGAGATCACACTGAAACAATGATAACATGTAGAATATTTTACGTTATCCCGATCTATAAGGGCATGTTTGATTACCGCATGAGTTAACTTGGATGAGGAACACTTGCACGGTTAGGACGTACTAGAAGAAGTGATTGTTTTAATTTAATAATCATAGTCTTATTCTATTTAGGATAAAGAGAATAAGGTTAAGGTAATTTTTAGTCTAGCGGGTTTGGTAAATAAATGGAAAAAGTGGAAAATTGAAATTAATAAAAGTCAACCGAATTTCTTATAGGAACAACTAAAAGTCGATCATTTTGCACAATTTAATTATCTAAGTTCTTTAAGAATAATCCATCCCGAGATGAACAACACACAACTTACCAAACTGTCCCAAGCTTCAATAGGCCAAATAAGCTAAAACCCATTCCAAGCGTATTTAAGAATCAAATTTGATGAGGGAACCTATCACCCAACTCAATTATCTAATCGAATTAATCGAATGAAGTAACCAAGTTCTTGATGACACCCACCCAAGTCAATCATCTAATCAAATTAATTTAATAAAACAAAGTAAGCAGATCCGATAAAAAACCATCTTGATTGGTTCAGATAAAATAAGATGCACGCTAAATTAAGGTCCCTGCTCTTTATCAGGCCCGATCGTCACAGCAGCCGGTAGAATCCGACCCGCCCGAAACCCGTTTGACTGGAATCCGTCCTCACGAAATTACCTCGAAGTCCCCGCCGCGTGCAAAAATTCGCGCACGCACCTGTCGTTGAAGCCTGCTCAATTTTTTTATTCTTTTTTTTTTTTTTTTTCTGCCGATCTTTTCTTCTTGCGCCAACGCTGTCCCGTCTTTCTTTATCTCGATTCCGCCCTCTCTTTTTTAAAATCTTTTCCTGCACAGGGCAAACAAAGCTGGAATCCCTGGAAAAGGCCGGGAATCCAAGGGATCCGCCTCCACCGTCCAAACAGGAAACCCATCAGAGCAGCTGACGAAGAAGAGGCCCATCATCCGCCGCAGCTTCCGTGGAGTCCAAGACGCATCAATCAAGCGGTCGAAGTGAGGCAGCAAGTAACGTTGTTTGATAAAGGGTGATCCTAGATCAGCTTCCTAAAACATGTACAGGAGTGTTGGTGAAATCATAGCTCTTTAAACCGTAATTCCCTTTTTGGTTATAGTATAAATTTAGATGTAATATTAATTATGATGTTAATATTTTTGAGATTTATAATGTCAGGATTAAAATTGATATAGAACGAATACAAAGGAAGAGTCCTAAAAGGGAGAAAGATGGTTAGAGAGGGGGTGATAAAGGAAAAGATGTATTAATGTTTTTAATATAGGTTTAGACTAATGTAGATTTGTTATAATAATGGATTTATTAGTATATTCATATCAAAGTTGATCGATAGAGCATAATCAAATACTCACTATCAATAGTAATACTTAAAATTCATATTGATAGAGATATTTAATATAACACCCAAGCTATTTATGACATACCATAGTGTGTAATGGGCTTGTCTGTGTCTTGATTAGAGAATTTCTTTTAAGATGATTCCTCGATTTAGGTAATTTTAAGAACAACCCTAACTCTAGCAATCCTTTATCACTCTATAACATAACTTCCAAGGTTGTCTGAGTGTTTTTTTTTAAAAGGACCTCAAACTATGCTGGTCATTTAGCTCAACTACAAGTCTTTTTCTTTTCCTCTCAAAGGCGAAAAGTCTATATCCTAAAGTATGGGTGCGATTCCCCTAAGTAGAGTGGAGGAGAGAACCGCTACACTCACCTATCTCACGCAGCATTTAGAAACCCATTGAAAAAAGACAGATTGCACAAAATCAACTTTTGCAGGGACTTGTCAGAGATTAGTGATCTTTTATCATGCTGTTGGACTCCATTAGTACATAACATAAGGAGAGATTTATGGGAAGGAATTTTATGTGATTGCCCCTGTTTTATCTCAAGTGTGTGAGAGAGAGAATAAAAATAAAAGGAAGAGATAATAAAAGATATAAAAGTCAACATGCTGGGAATCAGTCTTGCTCCTCCAAAAGCATCCTCCCACCTGCTTCCTAAAAATTAGGGGAGAGAAAAACCATGAGCTCCACTTTGATTGAAAAATAGGAGAAGAATCATAGTAAATAAGAGGAGAATAAACTTAATTTTGCTTTGACATGCACGATTTATACTGTGCAGAATAACGTATCAGGGAATAAGAAAAATAAGTCATTCCACCTTAGACTTAAAAATTACTTATTCCGTCGGTAGACCTCACAAAATATCAAATCAAAACACTTCTTATTCTAGTATACATTTTTCCGTCACTAAACCCCCCAAAATAACTTATTCTCTAATCAAAGTGGCGCTGAGTCTATTTCTCTCGTCTGGGTGAAAGAGAGATTGGGAGCAATCTAGGGCACTCCATGCTTGCTAAATAACATAGATGATCTTGTCTGCCGATTCCACTAACTTGAATCCAGGCAAATATGGTTTCCAACCAACACCTTAAACACAAAACCAATTCCCCTAAGTATAGTAGACAAGCTGTCAACCTTCACTTATGTCCGCAGTCTCTGTGTCGACCTAAGATAGATTTCTTCCTTTTTTACTGTAGGGTGTCTGTTCCCTCTCAAGTATTAATAGGATCTAAACTTCAATAAAAAAAACCGACATATCAAAACGTGCATGAAATAATAGTAACATTCTTCAAAACATGTAAAAAATTTATGACAGAACACTACATATATGGGATTTATAGGTAAACTACTATGCTTGATGAATTGGGCATGATCGACCATGACAAAAATTCCGTCTGATTGTTAAATTATGTAAATAAACATAGTTTGGACAGAATTTTGAACCTAACTAACAAATAAATCAGGTTTAGTTATAAGTATAACGGACTCATTTATTTTCTTCAATAATGTTTAGATAAAGTTTGATTATATTTAATTATAGTTCATCAATCTCTGTTTAATGGTTCACTTGAAATTTATTCTTGTCATATTTACTAAGTGGAGTACAATGCAAACCTAACGATTAGACACATTTTATTTTATGGTTCGTTTAACGACTCAAGAAAAATTCATCGACCCTACATGAGTGATACTTATTTGGCAAAACTAAGGATTCCAGTTGGACTTAGAGTAGGTACCCTCATCATAAACAGGTCAAGGTTGGGCATGGTATGGTTCAGCTCCTTCAATATTTAGACAATAAAATAATAAGAACACACTAAGCTGGGAAGAATTTTTACAGGTGCGTAAAGTTAAATGTCTCAAGACAACGTGTTAATAAATTGTTTCTTGGTAACACAATATTATCACTGTTTTTTTTTTTTTTTTTTGGTGTGTGTGTGTGTGGGGGGGGGGGGGGGGGGGGGGGTGTCAAATTAGGACAGGCATTTTTGGTTATGTGACATTTGAAGTAGCACACAAGAGAGGTCTCTGTACGTAAACATGGGATTTTTGGAGGTGTTCTGTGCAAAAGGCGGTTTAATAATAAGAGTAAAGCGGGGAGGGTGGGGCGGGGGGTGTGTCGGGGAGGAAGAAGAGTAGAAAAGGCCGCCAGAACCAAAAGGGCACCGCTTTCGTATTGGGCCTCCTTCCCCTTTTCCGCAGCGCCACCACCCCTTTTTCCCCCCCTTCTTCCTACCCCCGCCTAGAAGAGCGCGGCGGCGGCGACCTCTCCAACCCCCCGGGGTGGACCGGGCCAGAGCACCGCAGCGCCATGCCGGACGCGATCCCTTCCTGCTTTAGGGGTCGCGCCGCCGCCGCCTCCCCGCCGGTCGCCGGGGGCCCAAGCGTCACCACCTCCATCTACGAGACCCATCTCGGCCTGGCGGCGCTCACCTGGTCGCGCACCGTCCTCGGCCTCTCCCTCCGCGTCGATCTCCGGCTCCCCTCGGCGGCCGCGGCCGCGGCCTCCCCCTCCCCCTCCTCCCGCGGTGCCAACTCCGCCAGCGACGCCGCCTCCGTCTCCTCCTCCGGCGCCGCCTCCGCCGAGTGCGCCGACGCCTCCTTCCGCTTCCGCCTCCGCCCGTGGCTCTTCTGGAAGCGCCGCGGCTCACGGCGGTTCCAGCTCAAGGAGCAGCAACCGCACCAGCATCAGCACCACCACCACCATCACCATCACCGGGAGGTGGACTTCGCCTGGGACTTGACCCGCTGCCGATTTCCCCCGGGGGGCGGCCCCGAGCCCTGCGCCGGCTTCTTCGTCGCCGTCGTCATTGACGGGGAAATGTTCCTGGTAGTGGGGGACATGGAGGCCGAAGCCTACAAGAAGACCAAGGGCCGGAACCCCTTCTCCGCCCACCCCTCCAAGAAGGGCACCCCCGGCAATCCCATCCTCATCTCCCGGCGGGAGCACGTCGTCCTCCCCGGCCCCGGCAGGCCGTACACCACCCGCGCCAGGCTGGGCGGCAAGGAGAGGGAGATCTCCATCGATCTGGGTGGCGGCGGCGGCGAGAGGGAGGCCAAGATGGCGGTGGCACTGGACGGCAAGCGGGTGATCCAGGTGAAGCGCCTCCGGTGGAAGTTCCGGGGCAACGAGAAGGTGGAGGTTGACGGCGGCTGCCGCGTCCAGGTCTCCTGGGACGTCCACAACTGGCTCTTCGACCGGGAGCCCGACCCCTCCGCCCCCGCCACAGCCACCCCCCCCGCCGCCGCCGACCTCGGCCACGCCGTCTTCGTCTTCCGGGACGACGCCGAGGAGAAGACCACCAGGAGGCCGCACCGAAGCAGCGCGTCCCACGGCAGCGGGGGCTTGTGGGGACTCTACGGTTTGAGCAGCTTCGTCGGCAGCGACCGGAGCAGCAGCAGCATCGGCGCCGGCGTCGCCGTCGCCCCAAAGGGAGTTGGCAAAAAGAAGAGGAGCCTGCTGAAGACGAGCTCGTCCTCCTCCTCCTCGTCGGCGTCGTCGGGGAGCAGCTCGTCGGTGGCGGAGTGGGCCAGCGCGGAGGAGTCGGAGCTGCAGGGTTCCGGCGGGTTCTCCCTGCTCGTTTACATGTGGAAGACCTAACCCCCGCCGTGGATCCCCCATTTTTACAAATTTCCCCCCCCATTCTTCTGGTTTCCCTCGTGTGCATTCCATTTTCTTCAAAAAATTTCACCCCTCTATTTTTCTCAATTTCTTGATGGGCTCGAGAGGCAATTTTAATAAATAAAATGCCTATATAGAAAGAAGGAGAAGAAATCGTAACTCCGTGAGCAAATTTGGATAAGAAGATGAGGCTTTTTTGAGATGTTCAAAGTGTGTACAGCAACTCTTCAATAATTATTTCGTTTTTCTTGTTTGTTATGCTTCTTTTTCTTTCGAGTCTGAGTTCTTTAGTCCCGCCCCCCCCCCCCCCCCCCCCGAGTAGGTGCGTGTTTGATTCTTATTGGCCCGGTTCAATGCGCCTGGTCAAATGGAAGAGCCCGTCTAGGTGGAATGCGGCACGCCGCTCTAGGCGGAGTATTATGATCTCGGTTTATCGGGGGGTGCGTCTGGACCGTCGGATCGAGAGCGGATCGGAAGGACGGAGCATGTTTGACGGGGCTGCGGCTGGGCCGTTGGATCTGGTGGGGTTAGCACAGAACAGCGCATGTGAGCTGTGGGTTCTGTGGTCCCCTTTTTTTTCTCGCTTTCTCCTCCTCTGCGCGCTGCGGTGTAGATGCAGCAACTGCTCATGTGGACTACGGCTGGATCGATTTTGACCGCTTTGACCTGTCCTCCCCTGCCGCGTGAACAGTGCCGCCCTTGTCCGCAGGCAACTAGAGGGGTATAAGCAAAATAACTTGGTTGTCAGGTCCGTAGTTGCAATCGGGTAACTGTCGCATTGGTAGGTTGATTTTTACCAACGGATGTGATCTTTTTCTTACAAAATGTCCTCTCCAATTACAAATTTGTGCCCACACCCTCCCTTCACATCAAAATTTACTACCACCGGTTGTCCGCGTGAACCGCCGTTGGGAGTCCAGTTACCGCTCGAATCTAAGGAGCAAAATCGTTGAAAAATAGTTCCTTGTGCTGCATAAAGGGCAAAAACAAATTTCGCTGGCATGTTCCCAAAGGTTAAACGGGGTAGTTCGGTGTAGTGTAAAATATTATAAAATATTGATTTTGAAATTACTAATTTTGAAACTGGCAAAAATAAGATCACTACCTTTAAAATCACTCACTTCGAATCTTTCTGTTTCAGTTTCCATTGGTTTTGGACTGAAATTTGGAAGCAGCTGAAGGGAGGATTATATGGATCAACCAGCTGGGGTATATAGTAATGTTTTAACTATACTTCAAACGTATGAAAAGCAATACAAAAGAACTTATAGCAATCCGAACAAAAGAAAAATATCATTTTATAACATTTTACGTCATTTTACAATATTTTACTACACAACATAAGAGTAACCATTTGCCTTCTCTTGAGAAGTCTGCTTCCTACAACTAACTGTTGTTACACAGAAAGATACTTCAGCTTTAATTCTGAATTTAGTGTGAATTTCTGGTATAAGGAAACAAAGAGAGGATAATCCAGCGAGTAGGGATGTCAATGGTAACCGATTATCCAGTTATCCGCACTATTCGTTAGCTTAATGGACGGTTTGTAGATAATCTTTTTATCTCCTGTTGTTACACAGAAAGACACTTCAGCTTTAAATTTGAATTTAGTGTGAATTTTTCGTATAAGGAAACAGAGAAAAGATAATCCAGCGAGTAGGGATGTCAATGGTAATTGATTATCCAGTTATCCGCACTATTAGTTAGTTTAACGGATAGTTTGTTGACAATCTTTTTATCTCTGACGATTAGTTAACGGATACAGAAACGAATATGATTTTAAAACCTAGTTTCTTAACGGATATGAAAATGGATAGTCTTGTTTCCAAAACTGTTATCCGCTATCTATGAATATATATTATTATATTTTAATATTGTTATACACCTCATCATTTTCCTATTTCATTTATCTTTTAGTCTCACTTTGTTTGCAGAATAGCTTAAATCAGAATAAGGTTTTGAGAATTTCTTAAATCAAAATAAGAGATATTTTGATTTAGTAAGTTGTTGGTATTCTACTCAGAATAAAGAGAATTACACTGCGCTATTCTAAGTGATTTGATAAGAATAAGTAGAATAAGGAGTGAATTAAAAGGTAAAATTGGGGGAATGGAGAATTAGATATTTCAGGTAGAGTTTAGGGGAGTTGGGGGAATTAGAGGAATTAGGCATCCCCGCAATCAAATCAGAATAAGACCTTTATACCAGTTATTCCGACCCTATTTCGCAAACAAAGTGAGCCTTAGGATATTGTGGATTTTAAGTGAGAGAAATTTATTTTAGTGTGACTTAATTGGATAGTTATTTTTATGTTATGTTATTAATAGAGAACTTTAATTTGAGTGATCTACTTCTCTTATAGAATATTTTTTTTTTTGTTTATATTTTACTTTAAATGGCCAATCTATGGTAAATTTGCATTTCAAATTTGCCTTTCATATTTTCTCATTTTGACCGTGTTAACTATTCAACAATATACCAATAGCCGCTTCTATTCGGATATTAAAAGATGATTTCAGATACACCCTTTTCTGATAGTTATAGGATAGCTAACGGATTCATAATTTATTTTGCGGATACAGAAATAGATAGTCTATTATCCGTACCTTTTCCGACCACGAACAAGTACACATTTTGGGATGCCAAGATGGTAAATACAACAGTAGTTTCTTTTAAAACTTTTTTATCGTTAATTTATTGTAAAAAATATATATAGGAGTACCCACTTCAATGTCTATTTGTCATCCCACCATAGATATTAGTTCTTAATTCTTACCTTTTAGTGGGCTTATGCCGTAGTGTCTTGGTTGTATGAGATTATGCAGGGGATAGGTAAGAATTATCTATCACTCATTTGATAACCCCAAAAGAAGTGAAGAAAAAGAAGCATAAGATCAACTCTCCGTTATGTCCACTTTTAGGATTAAAGTTGGGGGGCTTACCCTCACTCTATCTTAAATTTTTCCCTTCTTCTCCGTTGTACTAAATGTATCAATACAAATATAGATGGCTTATGTCTAGAATAGCCTCTCTCTATCTCTCTCTCTCTCTCCCTCTTGGCTTGGGGGTTAGAAAAAGAGTAGTAGGTACCAAAAAAGACAAGGATCAAGGGATCCAACCAAATCCAGCAAGGACCAGAAGATATGTGCAGAATTCTAGCAAGGACCAGCAATTAATTTTTCTCAAAACAGCATCTGCTGTTGTGTGTCACAAAACCTGCCTTTCCTTCCCTTTTTTTTATAAAAAAGAAAAAAGATGAGAAGATGGATTGGTGGCGGGTGGGTTCCGCTGGATTCGGGCTGGACCCGGCTGCGGTTTCAGACCCAACCCACTGTTACGCCCGCCGGCTGCGGCCACAGTCCTATGTATGTATGTAAAATCTTTGATGCATGATGATGACGATGATATGTGTTGGGATGGCGACGTGTGAGCGAGGCTGGTCCATCCCCCGCCCTGACATGTGACAAGGAGAGAAGGGTGAGGGAGTCCGAGGCCGGGTACCCTAAGACCCCCTGTGCCCTCTTTTGGGGTGGTCCTCACTCACGTACTCCATGGATATTGCTATTTGCTAGTGTGTGTATTAACTAGGGTTCGCCGACTCGAAGAGTCGGATCTCCTATGATCTGATATGAATCTAATTGACTCTTATAAATTCGACCAAGTCATATGAAAAAGATCTCTTAAATCGCACCAACTCGGATTCGTCTTGATACGGTACGAGTCGCTCGAATTGACACGAGTAGATCCGGTAAGTAAATCATGGTACGAACAAAAGAAGGGAAATTTAGAACACATTTGGTAAAAAAATTTAGTTGGATTAGTTTTAACGTTTAACATGGACAAAGTCGGTAATAGTGGTATTAATTAATTTTGGACAGTTACGAAAGTTAATCTCTTCTAATAAGTTTGCTTTTTTTTTTCTTGATTTGAGAAACTCTAACTTGTCCTTTTTGGTTGGCAGCTAAAAAAGGCATAAATGACTTCCAAGGTCTCTAATATCTTATCCTCAAGTTAACAAAGTGAAAGTTACGACGTTTTTGAATCGGATCGGTCATTAAACCGGAGAGGCCTTCGATCCCGTCTATTTTAGACCTAACCGGATAAAATTGGTTTTCAGATCAGACCGTTTTATTTAATTCAACATACATATGCAATATACATTTACGTTTATTATTTATCTCGAAACTCATCTTATTATTCTTATATGCCGATTTTAACCTTAAGTAATAATCTTCAATTCGATCGGCATTATTAGCAGTTGCCCGCGAATTAAGGTGGTTAATTATGTATGCGAACCAACTAATAAGCTAGTGGTAAAGAGGGTTAGGTAGGAACGAAGGTCTGAGATAATTTTAGACCCCACATACATTTTTGCAAGTGACTTGACAAGAGAAGGAAGTTGTTTAATATTTTTCTTTAAACTTGACAAACATGGATAATATATAATTAGTATATATGTGCATTGTATGGATGTCAATAAGCCGACTGATGCTAATATATTACTGTCTATCCATGTTGAGCAGAACGTCTTGGCTATCAATAAGTGAAGAGAAACCATGTGAGATCTGATCTTCCATTTCACTCCTCATTGCTCAAAAAACTTTGGATTCCATGTCTGATGGGATACACATGAGAGAATTAGAATCTGTGTTCACGTGACATGACACCTCTTCACTCCGGCCATGCATGATGCGTTACCACGTGCGGTTGGGGAATCCGACCCACAATGCACACATACAAACAAACGAGCCAACAGGATGGGAGGACAGAATCTACACTTTAATTTTGAGGATGGTAAGATCACTTCTTTTGTGTAGTCGGCATCCACATTCTAAAACTGTCCTTACAATATATAGGAGATTGTAGCAAACTGTGTGAAAGCTAGCGTAGGTTTTATTGTTTCATCTGGGTACATAGATGATCTCTTGGACAAATGTCCGAATAGAGCAATAAAGAGCCTCCACAAAGGTGATGAAGACCCCTATGTCATGGTGTGGTGCACCCCTTAACTGGAGAAGAAATCTTCGCTCGTGTGGAGCACTATGTCCTGTCATGGCTTTTCTTTTATGGAGGGCCCATGGCAGATATTGAGAAGGCCGTGACAGATTGTAGTTTAACTTTGCTTCACATAGAGAGATAATTCACTTAAGATGCATTACAATGTTGTTCACTTCCGTCTTTGTTTCTTAATAGACCAAGCCCCAATAATAGTCTTTATTTTTTAAATTTTTTTTTGAGTTATTTGATCTGAGATCGGCCTGTGCTTACATGTGAAACATATTATACATTCGACTTTTTTTTTCTTTCTTTACTGCACCTCCAGGTGCTGTAGCAAGTTTAACTATATACTTTCATGTTATGACTCTTCTTCCCAGTTATGGGTAGGCTGTTGATGGGCTGGGCTAGATTCGCAGCTCTTCGGGAGCAGATCACGTAGAGGAGAGAACGAAGGGGTTCAGGTTCCGTTCATTCTGTCACAAGTTTTATTCAAAAGTACGTGAATTATATGCATCTGATAGTGTATTTAACTAACTATGCTTGGAACAGTACATGTCCATAAAACAAGGAGTAGCAAAAGTAACACACGTAGTCTTTGATGTTTCATATACTCATGCATGGGAAAGAAAGAGAATGAGGAAAGAAAAGCAAAAAGAAGAGAGAAAGATGGTAGAGTAAATAACCAAGGAATTCAACAACCTCCTCGTTCGAATCATACGCTTAGTTGAGCATGCCAGTTCTAAGCTCATGCGATTTGCTTTAAATAATCCGACAACACATTTTAATCTTTCTAGTAGGAGGTAAATGGTTGCAATATTCCCACTCAACAAGAAAGCAGCCAATACCAACAGAACCACGTTTAGCAACTCTTTTACTTTTCAGATTTTTTTGAATCATCCAATCAGGCATTATACTGTTCGGACGGTTAAGACGCTTCACGACCGACCTGAATATCAAAAAAAACAAAAATCCACTGCAATGTCCCCCTTGCAGTTAGGGGGGCATTGCAGCAAGTATCACTCTAGAATATGATAGATGATAACACATATAACATGTGTAGATGTCCCTCTATTAACTGTGCATAAGCTGAATCAAAATACACCATACACATCGTATTAGACGTTGGATAGATGCTCTAACATATAACGTATTACATGCGTGTAGATGTCTCTCTATTAACTGTGCGTAAGCAGAATCAAAGTACGCCATACACATCATATTAGACGTTGGATTTCAAGGGTTTTTTAATAATATTATTACCAAGAAATGTATGCTGCAACATCTGAGGAATTGCAATGCCTTGTGGAATGGTATTGTCAATTGATAAAAATATAAAAATTATCAAACTCAGAGACCACAGGATCGAGTTCAGCCGTTACATGCAATATAATCTTTGATCTTATGGGCTGTAAAAGAAAAGGACATCGTGGATGTGCTTGATCTTACGTGCACATCACAGCAAGCATTATTGTTCCCTGAAAAGGAATTTGGCGAAACTGAGCTAACCCACTCTGAGTTTGATTTGGACTTTGGGCTGACCACAATTGCGCACACTGGATTTCTCTTATTTACATCTCATTTCACCATGAGTCTTTTGAGCCATCACCAACCCAGTTGAGTGTTTTTTTTTTTTTTTAGTTGGTAACAACAAACAACTGAAACAAAGCACCTAACATTACCCCATGATGAACTCAACAACTAAGTACTGGAGGGAGCTGAGCCGAGTAGACGAGCCGAGTCGGGGATGAGTCAGACTAAAGAGACAAGTCCGGCGAAACTCTGCCTTCCAAGCACTAAGGACAAGTCGTTGGAAAGGGCCCAGGAGTGTGTCCCGGGCAAGCTCCTCCGACGCTCAAGTCAAAAGCATGCCACGCGGCAAAGAGAGAGAGAGAGAGAGCAATAAATGCACTTTTTAGCTATCTTTTTGGCCCCCTTTTACTTGGCATAGGGTTCCCTTATTTATAGAAAGAGAATAGCTGAAGCTTCTTTGTGGTAGGCGATGTGAGACTAAAAGTGGGTTTACTATAGTAGAACAACCACCTTTTGCCCCCTATAGTTGTGGCCCTTAGTGGGCCGCTCAAGTTAGAAGCGTGCCACATGAGAGAGAGAGAGAGAGAGAGCGCGAAAAATGCACTTTTTGGCCTCTTTTTGACTATCTTTTTGGGCCCCTTTCACCTGGCATAGGGTCGCTTTATTTATGAAAAGGGACTAGCTAAGGCTTCTTTGTAATAGGCGATGTGGGACTAAAAGTGTGGGTTTACTATAGCAAAACAGCCATCTTTTGCCCCCTATAGATGTGGCCTTTAGTGGGCCTTTTCTGGACCGACCCAGGTGGACTCGCTTAACAAGCCAAGTTCGCATGCGTTGAACTTTCTATCAAGTAGCGCTCAAGTCCATGAAGTGAACTAGAGTATGCTTGGGCTCAAACTCAAGTTAGGATACTTTTGGTTGAACCGAGTGTTTAACCAAATAAAACCTCGGCTCGATTCTACTCGTTGCCAGTCTCTAGTCTACCCCAGTCTCTTCCAAAGCTAAAAGTACCATACTACAGTATGATTTGTTTAGTGTTATAAAAGAAAACTATGGCATCCTCTTACTATTCAAATGTTGTAGTGTTAGTACATGTTTGTCGAAAAAAAAAAAAGGTTAGTACATAGGATTCAATGTGTGTATACCTTTCAGGTACTCTTTTTATGGTCTTTTAAGTTTTGGTTTTTGAAAAACTAAAGTTAATACGACTGAAAAGATATCCACTTAAAGGTTTTTTTTTATGCATTAGTGGCTAGGAAAGGCACTTTTCCCCTTCTCTCCCCCATGTAGCAGTTGGGAATGGGAAACCTCTCACCTTAAAAGCCGTATGCGTGCATAACTAGTTAACCACGACAAGGAAAGGTCCGCCCTACGTGTATGTTAATAAAACTCAAAACTACTATATTTACATATTATTATATATACCTTTTTAATATATATATATAAGAACTTTTTAGGAAAAAAATTATACTAGCATTCTTGTATGCCAATATTTTTGGAATTATGAACTAATGCTATTATACCACACTTTCTACCACCCTATTGCTACATAACTATTTGATTATTTGATCAGACACTCCTTATTAAAGCTACTTTTGATGCAACTTTTGTCAAAAATTGTGTCAAGTAATCAAACAACTCTCATTGAATGCAGTCATAAGAGATAAGAGTGGTATAAAAGCATTTGTCTTGAGTTAAAATATTGCCAACTGCAAAATATATTAGAAAGATTACTTTATTAATTCTTGGTCAATCTAATCTACATGATTTAGGAAAAGCTCTCTATAACCTTTATATTCTAGTAAAAATATCACACTTTTATTTGAAAAATGCCTCAAAAAATTTTGGAAAAAATCCCTGAACATATTGAGAAAAGTTTAGAAAATCTCCAGAAAATGGTGTTTGCCAAATAAAAATGGCATTACAGAGGATTTTTGCAAAATATAGAGATTATAAGGAGAAACTAAAACCTAAAAAAAGAAACATTCTAATACGTTTACATATATACTCATGATCTCTTGCATATGCTCAGGCCATCTGTTGTGGTTGACGACATTTTGCCCGAAAGGCTATAACAGCAACTTACATACAACAGTCGTTGATATGCAATTATCCCCAAACTTTTATCGGAACAGTCAATGCTCCCATGTCCGCTTATTGGATTATCAACTTTCAGATATAATACACTGTTTGACGTGTTATAAGATGACAGAAAATATCATAAAATACTATTTTCAATATGTTTCTTGACATATGGGATGCTTAAAATTTTAGATTTTAAAATAGAGTTAATCATCAGGCTTAGTATTCTCTATTCTCAGTTTTCAATCTAAGGTGACCGTAAACTAAAACACAAGAAAAGTAAAATTGAAAGATTAGAATATTTTCACAGCATACCAAATAAAACCTAAATTGAAGTTTAATTGCAACGGTTACACTTGTTGACCTTTCAAAATATTGTGGTCCTCTAACAGGTGATAAAATACGAATCCGAGACCTCGCTTACTCCCACCTTTTCCCCAATCTATACACCTTTAAAATAATGGAAAGCCTACATATTCTCTCAACGTCAATTTTAATTTTAATGAAGACTGGAGGCAGACATGCTTTCGAACTTTCCTTTTCGGGAGTTCTTAGCAGCATAGTGCTCATAAGTCAGAACTACATGCTGTCTGATTTAACATAAAATATTACGAAACTATATGACGCACTGTATTTCTCGTAAGACGTAAATACGGAGTTTACAGAATTTTAAGACAAATCAAATCGCCCATTCAACACTTGATATCCATTAATTGGAACACCTAAAACTACTGAGAGGAAGTTCACTAGTTACCGTGGTGATGCCCTTGGAAGAATTGCGAGCAGAGGAGATAAAGAAATACTTGATGTACCCGCAGTTAGGGATGTAAATTGGGCAGACTAAATTGGGTAACGTGATAATTTGGGTTTAATCAAAATTAGTCAAATCCAATTTTAGTCCAGCTCAAATTCAATGACGAGTGGGTTGGGTTAGATTGAGTTGAACCGACCTTATTTATCAATGATTTATTAAAAATATTTTGTTTTTTGTATAAATTATTATAAAAATCAATAAATCAAATTAGGTCAGCATGTTTTCAGCTCAACTCAATCTAAATTTAACTAATGTCAACTCAAATTTAATCTAACATAATTTATATAACATGGGCTAACCCAATTTCGTTTAATATGAACTTAGTTGAATTGGACCTCGGACTAACCCAATTGACACCCCTACCTGCAGTGCATCCGCCGCCGATCGGTGGGATCGGGCGTGGCAGCGACCGCCCCCATAGAAGTGGGGTAGGATGCCGTAGGCGAGTGTGCCGTACTGCCACAGCAAGCAGTACATGAGGTATTCCTTATTGAGACAACCAAAGCGGATTACAGATATCAAGATTCTTAATTTTTTTACAAATCCACATTATTATATGAATATACAATCCCAATGGGGTAGCAAAAAGCATACAGAAATATTAGAAAATACAAATCATCCAATAAAAGGAAAATTAAGGTTGCATATACGAGTCCCCTAATACCCTTAAGCAGACTTGAAAAGGACGCTGAAGGTGCACAAGTTTCGGACGCATCATGTTGCTTCCATCTTCCTTCCTCTTTTGATGGTGAAAGAAAGTACCAACTTTGGGCAGGCTAGAGTAGCCAAACCTTTTATTAACCGTTAAAATAAGTTTCCACTTAAACAATTTGCAATATTTTTATACCCAACTGGCGAGCTAGGCTCACTTACAAGTCAACCAAGTCAATAGGCTTACGCTATCCATCCCAACCTTCTTGCATCCCTCTAGAAACAAGATTCTCTTCACAACTCACAGCCCTTTTATTACAAGGCATTTCTTATGTAATTTTGTCAGTGATATATAAATACTGATGGGGCAGTTCAAACATGTAAGAAATGCTGTCCAAAAGATAAGATATTGTTTCAGAGAGATGATGCCCCTGTGTATATTTTAAGTAAATAGATTTCATCCCAAGGTTGACCACCCATCAGAATTTGGTTTGACCCCGGCAGCAGCCCTTTCCAAGTCCACATCTGGCCTCCATTTCCTCCCACAGGTCAATGGCTTGTTCTACGATCATAAGTGTATTCTTCCACCACACGGAGGAGAAGCCAAAATGCTGCACCACTTCTGGTAGCCCATACGGGCCTCTTGCTCAAAAGACCCCGCAAAAAATTACAAAAATCCACGCGCCCAAGTGGGCACCGCGGCCCACGACCTCCCCAACACTAGGGGGGCCACCACCACAACAGAAGACAGGACCGCACCGGCGCCGGGGAAGAAGACCTGACCCGTCGCCGCCGAGGAACATCACACAATTACCTCTTCTTTCCTACATCACCTTTCTGTTTTTTGTTTTCTCCCTTGGTTGCCAATTTTGTTGTCGCGTTTTCCTGGACCCTTCTAAACCTTCCAGGTGGCCGGGGAGGAGGCGGTCCGCCGCCGCCTGCTCCTCCTCCCAGCGGACACCGCCGTCGTGGCGGACGCCGCGCCGGCATTCTTGTGGTTATCGGAAGAAGACGAAGAGGAGGAAGAAGAAGATGAGGAAACCATGTATCGGACCGACCTGCTCCGAAGCTTCTTCCTCTCCCCTTCGCCCCTGCGGGCCGTGCCGGGCCCGCTCCCCTCCACCCCGGCCACCGCCTCTCCCCGGTGCCTCACCGCCGCCACGTGCAGCCCGACAGGCAGCACACAATTGCAGAGAAAACCTAGCATCACAACAACAGGAAGGCAGGAGAACCGATCAGGGACAAGATCTAAAACAAGAAGGGGTCCGATTGGGGGGCGAGATCTGGTACCGATGTTGGCGAGGCGGTTGACCCAGCGGGGGATAGGCTTGCCGACGAGGCGGAGGCAGACGTCATTGCAGAAGTGATTACAGTTCTTGGAGATGAGGTGGTAGGAGCTGCCGGTGTACTCCACCGCCAGCTCCTCCATGAGCGCCCTCACCTCTCCGGGGCCGAGGTCGGTCCTCCCGATCAGGATCGACTTCCGGAAGCGGAACCCCGGGCACTGCCGCGGCTCCCCCTCGAAGATCCCCGTCGTCGGGTGGTCGTGCGCCCCGTACGCGTACTCCACCCCGTGCACTGCTACCAACCAAAAGGGAAAGCCCTAATTAGACGCAACCAACCCATCTCCCTCCTCCCCACCGGGAAGAAAGCCTAACTCTAACCCTCGGCACAGCCAGAACAGAGAACGGTGGCAGGAGGGGAGCACGCACCTTGGACGCCGGAGTGGTAGATGCCGAGGCCGAACCAGTAGGCGTAGCCGTTGATGGGGGTGAGGTCGTAGACGTTGAGGTAGACGGGGACGCTACCCGTCTTGCGCCGGCAGGAGGCGCAGAACCCCCTGATGAACATCCTCCTCCGCCGGCGACGGCGGCGCCGCCGCCCTCCCGCTCCGAGGAATCGGATCGGGCCCCGTCCGGATCAGATCGAGACAGAGCGCACAGGAGAGGCCAGAGAAAGAGATAGAGGAAAGGAGGAGAAGGGGATGGGGTTGCGGAAAAGGACGGGAAGGGGCAGGGTAGAGAGCACTCTAACGCGCCTTTTGTGCTGTTTTCTTGTCGTTTTCTGCGGGAGAGGAAGTGGGGACCACCTATGCGGTGGCGCTTCTCTTTGTTCGCTTTTCCCCCTCTCGCACTGTTCGTCCCGGGGGGGCGGGGGGATCTTCGTGTCCTCGTCTTTTTCCTCCTCCGGCGAAGCTTCTCCCAGGCCGTCCACAGCCTCCTTTTCCTTTCTGGAAAAATATTAAAATTCCGGGTGGCGGCGCGACGCGTGGCATCTTACAGTGGTCTGGGACATTATGCCAATAGCGCACAGGATTTGCTTCCTGACCCGGGCCGGTGCGCGTGGTGCGGGCTATCGGTTTACGGGGGGGAGTCTCAGAATTTCGAAACCGGTCTTTGGGGCGGGGATCCCGTAACCGGCCGCCTAATTAAAGTGGAACCGCACTTTCTGCTATTTCCACACCCTAGTCTCTCTCTGCTGTAACTGACCCACCCCACGCCGGTCGCCACTTCTCCGTTTGTGTGCCGGCTCTGGGGTGTTTGCTGCCGCGTGCCGGGGGCGCGGTGAGTGAAAGTATCGGATACCGTGGTTAAGGACTTTTTTTTTTTTTAGAAGGTACCGTGGTTAAGGACTTGCCGTCCCGTTGCGGAGCGTTAGCAAAAGTCGCTCTCCCCTTCGAACGGCCCTGTAACCGTGACGCAGTAATGGGACACGTCACGTGGACGTGGACAGCCGGCTGCTGGTGAGAGAGCGCCGGGGGGGGGGGAGACTGGAGAGAGACTTCTTCCACGGCGGTCATAAAAAGGTTATTTACAATGATCAGTTAAAAAATTTATCTTTTAATATTGATTTTCAATTAAATTAAGTAAAAAATTATTTTCATGATATTTTATGAAACATACTCCAAAACAAATTTAGATATGATATGCATACAATATTTAAAATATATATTTTTATATAACTTTGCTTAATTTTTTAATGAAGTACTCAAATTTTTTGTTAAACAAATAGATGTTGACACAAAAGGCGTCTTTATACGTACATTCTTTAGATTTAAAAATTAAAATAAAATAGAATTACATAATAAGTAAATACTAATCAAAAGTATTAGTTTTGGCAATGAACACATGAATTTTTGAGCATAAAATCTTAAAACCAATTATATATAAGATAAAATAGCCAATGCCAAAGAGACTCGTGTCTTTCGATTCCTTGCAAAGTACTTGTATAATTAGTGCATTTAACTAACCATGAATGTGAGGACGTTTTTTAACACCAAAGTACACTGTCCCTCATAAATTTTAAGTAAATGTAAGAGTACACTTATTTTTTTAGTAAAGGAACAAATTCATTTTTCATCTATATATAAGTAGGAAATCTTGAATGAGAGGGATGTATATCCACTGCACACGGAAACTGATACAACTTATAATCGTCTGAGAAACACATCATCTTTGCAGAGGAAACGATCTTTCACGGGAATGACTTTTTTATTTTCCTTCTTATGGAACGAGATCGTCTGGATTTATATATTTGAATCGTCCGGTGTCTTCTAGACACATAAAATTAAATACTCTAAATATTATACATGTCATTTTCAAAAGTAAATGACACATGTCATCGTACAACTCTATTTCATAAGTCTAAATATATTGGACGGTCACGATGTACAGATCTAGACGAACTAGTTCCCTTCTCAGGCACAAGAGATCACACAAAACTTCTTCTCAGACACTGCCCAACTCTCTTGACAATAAACACGTCCTGTACCCACAGGGACACACTGGTCGGAAACTCGGACTAACTTAGGGAAAGTGGGTATGTGAGGTGTGACGGTACGGAAATCTTAGATAACTCCGCCCTAGGGCTTTAAACGGGTGATTCTGACAAGGATAACATGTTTTCGTTTTCGATTTCGATAAGATCGGAAAGTGTATTATCCGTTTTTGTTTTCGATAAAATTGGAAAGATTATTTTCCGTTTTTGATTCCGATATCGGAATCGAATATTATTTTTGATAATTATCGAAAATTATTGATTTCTTGATTTATTTGTTTAAAATATATAAAATAAAATCTAAATATAACCAATACGTTTTAGTATATTAGATAATGATTAATAAGATTAAAATAATTTTAAATTAATATTATTCTTAATAATAAATTTAATAACAATCAGAATCGAAAAGCGGATACAAAAACAGAAATTTCTATTTCCGATTCCGATAGTTTATCGGAAATATCTGATTCCGATTCCGATAATTATCGAAAAGATATTTTTTATCAAAAACGAATATTCTTTTCGATAACAAATCAAAAAATTAGATAATCAGATTTCCGCTCTACTCCGCCCCCACTGTTGCCGGAAAACAAACAGTTTCTGGAACGGGGAAACCGGGCGTTAGTGCGTCTTTTCTGAGTGGTGGGCGGTAGGGAAGGGGGAGCTCTCAAGTCAAGTCATCGTGGGGTTTGCCCAATTTGTTTAGGTGGGGAGTGGGGATGGTCAAGAGTGGGAGGGGATGTTACTCGATAACAAATCATGACTATGGAGGCCTCGCTGGATGGCAATGTCAAGTGCGTCACAACAGACAATGATTTTGCCAGCCTTGCAATTCCATGGGGTCGCACATCCTTTTCTTCTTCTTCCTTGCATCACATTGATCAAGAATTGTTCAATCATTTTATTAATGTGTTTATGTGTAAAAAGTTGTACTGAAAACATTTCTAGACAATCATTTGATTAGATGAAGAAATGTGTAAGATTAGAAGCAGGGACACCTCATCTGAAAATGTGGCTTTACAGACACTTTGTAAGCTTCTAACCTTGTCTATACTCGATGGGCGAATGTAATTTAGAGATGAAGGTTGGATCCTTGATCCACTATGATAATGACCAGGCTTGATACCACTTTAGCCTCTAATAAGTCAAGGATAGAATGCACAATTTAGATTGAAGCCAAAGGAGTTGGAGGATCTTTGTTATATCCAATTTTTTAAACCTTTTACGTAGAGGCATTTGAGGAGGAGTCATAAATGAAATGAAGATAAAAATATAGTAAACAATTAAGAGTGAGAACAAAAGATAAGAGTTTTTTGGGTTTCGGTCCCATCACCCATCGACATTGGCTCGACCACCAGCACCCACCACTCCACTAGCCCACATGCTGGCCGCAATGCATACCGGTACTTCCTCCCGTTACAAAACGTCCGCCAATGTGGTTCCTCCAATAGTTGCCGCAGCCCCCGTTGCCGCCCTCGCGGGCCTCTTCTATCACTCCAACAGGATGCAGACATCTCCCTTATGAATCCACTGATGGGGGGTGGTGAGCTTGATTAGGAGGCTAATTGGGCCTTGGGATCGGCTTGGAAGCTGAAGTAAACATGGCCGTGGAGATGCCCAGAGAGTGTACTTGTCACCTACGAGCCTAACTCCCCCCCCCCCGACTTGCAGTCGCCACGCCGCAATGGCTGCATGAACGTCACCCTGAAACTCAACACGATCGCGTGGGGCGCCTGCTTGCTCGCAGGCGACGCCGCGGGGGGTGGGACTCCTTTTGCTAACTCGCCACCTTTGGCTTCTTTGCCTGGGTGAGTGTTGTGGGGGTCACCTACTAGCAGCATCTACCCTTCCTACCTCCCTGCTCTCCTCTCGTCCCCTGCTCCCGACCCATTGCCACCTCATGAAGAAGGACAAGGGTCAGGCCCCTATAGCCCCCTCCCCCGCGCCCGCCACAACCCCCCTCACAGCATAGCCACCGGCCTTGGCATTCCCCCGGATGAGCTATGGTACAAAGGTGGAGGAAGCCTTTGGCTCTAACAGGGGGTTAGAGAGAGAGACAGAGAGAGAGAGATGGTGGGGAAGTTGATAGCAGGGAAGAAGAAGAGGGGCCATCACAGGAAGAATGGCAAGGGCCGCCCCCCTCTCCGCACATCCCCTACGTTTGTCGCCGCCCAACACTAGGCGGCCCCCTACCTCTAGTGCCATTGCCAACCCCCATACTGTGTCACCACTGCCATTGGATGGGCTCCGACGGGGAGGTGGAGAAGGAAGAGGGGAGAGAGAGAGAGAGAGGGATTAAATTGGGGATATAGTAAAGTTAACTTGGATTTAACTATAGTAAAATTAATTAAACTAGACGGAAGTAAATGGTAAGAACTAAAAAAATAAAAACTTTAAGTATATAGAGATTAATTTCAAAATACACAAGATACGGGAACTTTTTTTGAAATACATAAGTTTAGAGGGATCGAAATAAAAAAAACTCAAAACAAAAATGTGGCTAATCAAGATTTGTGAATGATGTGAAGTTATTAAGTCTTTTCCTAGTTTTTGTTTGCTTTTAGTTAACACATGCAATGGAGTTATGCATATTAAAGGTCGAGAATAGAAGGGAATTATTTATAAATACATGCATCTTAATTATTTGATTATGCCAATTATTTATAATGTACGCAACGTATTATGCATATTAAAGGTCGAGAATAGAAGAAAATATTTATAAATATACGCATCTTAACTATTTAATCATGTCAATTTATAATGAAAAGTGGGCAAAATGTACGCGTCTTAACTATTTGATCATGTCAATTATTTATAATGAAAAGTGGGCAATTATAAATGCATAACATATATTTGTGTGCTTGTACGTGTATCTTGAGTTAAAGTGGGGTAAATGATCCTTAGATGCTCACTCTTATTATTTCAACTGAATGAATAAAATGATGACAAAGCAAGAGTAGGAGTCACCTTTAGGTCACAGCCCTTGTATCCTGTGCTATATCTTAGGATTTTTGGCAAATAGTCCCCTAAAGAATTCTATGTCTATAAAAAATTTCTACACAATAAGTATACATAAAAAAGTCCATAAACTTTCTTTTCATTTTGAAATAAATCCCACATTATGATGTTGGTCATTTTTGTTTTTTACTATAATTTTTTGTCATGAGAATGAGTTGGCAAAGTTGGCAGATATCCTTCTGATATACCCTATAATATGGATGATTGTAGATTGATGGTAGGAGTTCTTTATGCACATATTGATCATATGGAGGGTTTTTTTTTCACATAAGCATATTCTATAGTTCTTTTTTTCTTTTTGGCATATATGAGATTCTTTAAAGAGTTATTTATTAAAACTTTATATTTTGTTCAGGCTATGTATATAAATTCCACAAAGTTGCATTTTGCGAGTTGTTGGTGTAAGATGCTCGGGGGATAGAGCGGAAGAATAAAAACGACAAGCAATGGGAATGTGACGTGATGTTCTTACTATTCAACTTAAAACAATAAAGAGAAAGAGCAATTTTTCACCTATCCGGAGTTGAGAAAAATCTCCTGAAACCTGGACACGAACGAATAGAGATCGAAAATCTCCTCAAATCATAGAGACCTCTAGACATAGTATTCACAAAATGTACACATAGACGGGATCTTCTTCACATCGTTGGCATTGCCAACCACTGCTGGAAAGAGGAGAGGGATGGCTAAAGAGGGAGAGAGAGGAGGACGGCCAAAGAGAGACCCACGTGCTAATTAGGATTTTTCTCTACGTTCCTCTATTATGTATATTATCTTGACTTTTACATATAAGTCCAGAAAATATATAGAAACCTCTATTAACACAGTCTCACGTAAATCTTTATGTGTGTA
The DNA here is from genome assembly GCA_030544215.1 of Zantedeschia hybrid cultivar. Classification (NCBI taxonomy): domain Eukaryota; kingdom Viridiplantae; phylum Streptophyta; class Magnoliopsida; order Alismatales; family Araceae; genus Zantedeschia; species Zantedeschia hybrid cultivar. Next base: position 17,141,232 of record JARZZO010000011.1, read on the forward strand.
ACTCTCAAGGCCCGACTATCAACCTGGTTGAGGTCTATTAACTTTAAAACATCTTTTAAAATTAAATTAATCCATTTGCCATCTCATGATCAAATGAATTAAGGCTTTCGATCACCAAACAACACCTCGTAATCCCAGGAGATGTCTTGGATTATCATCCCGCTATCGGCACCTATCTATCCACATATTATTGTACGGGACATAATCATTCGTCCATAGAACTTAACAGTGATGACAGAGTATCGTTAACTATCAAACTCCTCGATCGCTTAAGTAGATCTATCGTTCAATGATATATCAAAAAGCTCATTTTTCAATAATCCAATTAATCTTGACCAAGAACTTAAATGAGCATACATTATTGTGGGCAATTCTATCTTGACCACTCAATCACCTTCGTACGACTTCCATTGCAAACATCAGTTAAATATTCGAACCCAGATACTCTGAATCCTTAATCAAGAGCCAAGTAGCAGTGGTCCTCACACAAGGTGTCCTTGGTGTCTCAGGTCAAAGGACCTACTGTACTACTACGACACAGAATATCCTCGTTGATAGTTAAAATCATCTATTAATTATAGAGCAGATCAATTCAGTGAACTCATTCAACTAATAAACACCTACATGTTTGTCTTAGTGTCTCCATACTAGTAGTTATGAGACCAACCACTCTCATCCCATGAGCAAACACAATATGTATCAGTTTGTCCGAATGCTCGATATCCGGTTTGAACATGTTTATAGAAGGTTAATCTCATTATCACAACTTCTTGTATTTTGACTCTCGTTACATAAGTTCTCGAATATCATATATATATATATGAGAAAATACTATTTACTGTTGAATAAGAATTACATGAATATAGTCCGTGATTGGCTTACGACACCCTAACTCCTTCAGTTAGTGTTACGTCCTCGAAATTTGGTTCAGTATACTAACTTACATTCAACTTTGAGTATGCAATATCGATTTAACAAATAGATATGAGAGATAAACATACAACAAAATAATTTAAATAAATGTCATTACCGTCACATAGTCCAAATAAATAGCTAAATATCAAAATTTACAAATTACAATATCCATCAAATAATATTTCAACTCTCAGTCTCACCAAATAAAGAAAATTACATTAAGTTTCTCATAAATCCTACTATACCAAACTTCTAAAAATTCTTTCAAAAGATCCGATATTGAATCGATTCTTCCTGAAAAAAAAATGTTTGGTCAGATTTATGAGTCCACCACTGAGTAACCTCTAAACCATCCATACGACTTAATATATAATAACTTTGCAAATCACATTATGTAATTATACTTAGCATGATGATCAGATCAAATTCTACATATAGTACAACAAGAAAATATATGAAACATGTCATATTTGTCAAATATTATCATACGAACATTTTCTAATACAAATATTCAGATCTGAAATAAGATGAACATATGGTCAAATCAAGATGTTCAAATAACAGATTTCATATTTCATATCATAATTCTCTAGCCACTGCATTTATCGGACAAATAACCTCTAATTCATAAAATGTTCACATAGTACATATCAAATTCTCACATAGTTAGCAACATATTAGCTTAATTATATTTTCATGATTTAAAATTCATATGTCATAAATTATAGCAGAGTCATAAGATCATGAATGAAAGACTAATCATGGTAGAATATAATTACCGAATTTAAAGGGATAAAGGTTGATCAAGAGATTAATCAAAAAATGATATAGATAGTTAATCAAGTATGAACATGGCTGACCAAATAAGTGATTTAGATAGCATATGATCATGAAAGATCATATCAAATTTTATAGCATAAGTCAAATTAGATGATCATATTAGATGACATATTAATTATCTTATTTCCACTTAAATATATCAGACATACATCTAACCACAATATAAAGAGCTACCTACTTAAATACTAATACACCTAGAAAAGCGGCATAAAGGTCTTGGCTACTGCGTAGAACTACAGATACTCCATCCGTACACCCATTGTCCATGGGTTCTAACTTACCTTGCGAATGCTTACAGGGTCTGCCCAAAATTCTCGTACGGTGGCATTGTCTATATATATATATATTTTTTTTTATATTTTTAAATCACACATATCTTAAAGAAATCATAAATGTAAATCCATGGAAATTTTATGGTCAAACTGAGTCAAGCAGATTCAATATTCTTTATGCACATAGAGTCGTGTATAGTGCCATAATAAAGTGTATTATATACCGAAGTGCAAATCAAGTTAAATTTGATTAAATAGGGTCAGAATATATTTATTAAGATATGAGTAATTTTATGAAATTTTCAGAATTAATCTCATAGTTTTTCGACATAGATATCAAATTTCAAAAGATAGAATAGCAAAAATAATCAAGATAAATATTAAATAGATTTAGAAAGTAATAAAATCTAGTGAATAGGCTAATGGATCACACTAAAAGTTTTGGCAAAGTTTCATGATTTTCTTAGTTGATTTGATATGATTTTAGATCTGCACATTGATTCTGAAAAGTCAACTTTAATAGAATTTCAGCAAATTAAAATAGATGGTAAAATAAATATCAAATGGGATCATAAAAGTTTTCATACAAAGATATCAAGAACAATATAATAAATATCTCTATAAAGTTTGGCATGATTTAGACATAAATCGAGTGAGATATAATGTCTACAAGTTGATATTTCAAAACTGTCTAGACAGATTGCATAGTCCAACAAGAATATTATGGAATAAAAATTAAATAAATTTATAAAATTCTCAAATTTATTGGACATAAATATAACATTCAAAATAATCTTTTATTAAAATTTCAACTTAATTTAGCATCGGACCAAAGAGAACAAATATATGTAACTCGGTGAAAAAGAAACTAGATTGAATGGACTTATTACAAATGCTGAGAGTATAATGATAGAATAAATAGTAAATAAGATCATAAATATATAAAATTTGATTATCATAAAATAGATATATAGATTAAATTTCTTATTAATTAATTAACTTTAAATAAAATAAAATAATATAATTTTTAATATAAAATATATCATACTTAAGATTATCCACTTACCTCTTGATGAAAAATCAGTTCTTAATGGACCCTAGAGTTCCTCCAAATAAGTTTGACGACCTCCAGCCTTTCTAAGCTCTTATATACACCTACTAAAGCCCCAAAAGAGTCTTCCCACATTGAAGAATCACCCTCTTGCAGCCTAGTAGCCTTCTATCTCTTTTTCTCTCAAGAACAACATAAAGACTAGTCTCTTCAAGCAAAGTTATGGTTAGAGTATAGTGTGCACAAATTTGGGTGATTATAAATAGTGTCTTATCCTCTTCCAACACTTTTCAAACTCCTATCTTTTCCATGTCGGAGTTGCCTTAAGAGAGACATTCCCTTCATAGATAGGCTTTCAACTCGAAATAGAATTCACAACGATAAATGATGTTCCCGTCTAAAGACCTTCAAATTCGAACTAGTAAACGATATATTTTGAAAATATGATCTTCATAAAAGTTGTAGAATTTTGCGTTAGCTTTCCAATGAAAGTTATATCTTCTAATTTAGAATTTTATATGTGAAATTATACTTAAAATACTAGAACTGTGTCAAGTAAATCTATACTCAAAATCCTAATTCGAGTAGGATTCTAATTATGAGTTTCCACCCACGACTTGAAGTCTTAAACATATTCAAATTTATTATTTTATACTTATAATCCAACTCAAATACCTCTTATAATATTTTCTACGTCGTAGTTAACTTTAATTATTATTTTCTTTGTTTCCTAATTCAAATTCTAGTCCGATTAAGACTTGTTTTTATGGACAATCCTTTTTAAAACTGAATATTATTATTTTTTACCTTTAAAATATTTAAATTAATAAAAATGATATTCTATAAAGTTATAGATATTGTTTTCCTCTTTCCAACGGTACCAACCATATCTCAATTGAGTTTTTTACAGAAAGTTATCATCATTTTATTATGTTGTTATCTAGTACATTCGAATCCAGATTTTTAACTAAGTTAATAGGCAATTTTAAGTTACTTAAATGGTCGAATAGGCCTTCACTAATGAATTAATTAGACTAAATTAAAATATTTATATTCACTAATAGGCTCTCATAATAATTAATTGGTCTAACTTAAATTAATTGAATTCATTAATATGTTGTAAAGATGCAGGGCATAACAATTAGAATGTTAGATGTGGATTAAATTTGCATTCTTAAGTGCTATTGCTTCCAATACTATAACGATATGTTTGTTTATACATAACTTGTTAGTTGTTACATAGGTCAATTTATGCCTCCCAAATACGGAAAGAAAGATAAAAAAAGAATGGAAAAAATATGAGTGGCTTTGGTCCGTTGATAGTTAGGTCTCTAACATATTAACCATCAGGTCTTTGGGCATGAGATTGTAACATATTTCATTTTCCTATGTTGTTGCTTTTAAGCAATGTGTTTATATCATTGCTCATCGTCAAGTATCCATATATTTACTATAAATAGCGAACTATACACCTAGCTAGATTCATCCTAACAATTCAAACCTCCCTATAAAGAGATAGAAGCACCACAGTCAAATTGTTTTCATTGCAGTCTCAACGGTTACTTAAAGAAAAGGAGGATAAAATATAAGTCAAAGTCCTTTGAATGGGCCACAAAGCTTTTTAGATAAGCATTAGAGAGTGATGGAACAAAATCTTATCTACCAAGATCCACTCCCATCATAGATTAGAAGGCTTTGATATGCACCCAATTTGCAAGAAAGAACACCATCAAAGGGGGCCTCTAGCAGCAATTTGGAAGATCCCTCTCCGATGCCTAAGTTAGAGGACTGGGAGAAAATGGAAAAACTGTAATTCTTGGGTTATGAAGAGCGTACTTTGAGAGGTTAAATCGAGGGTCCTCATATACTGGTTCAAGACCTCATTAAAGGTCGATTTTGATCCAGAAAGGTGATTTCACGTAAGATCTTTCCTATAGAACTTGGGTTCTGGGAAGTCCTTACTGAGGAAAGTGGATGTATTATGGTTGATTATCCGAGATCCCCTTTGGGAGAGTTTTGATTGTGATCGGAACCCCACATGCTAATCGGAGTTTCCTTGTTGGATAAGATCTAGTCCTCCAAATATTCACATGGCCTCAAAATCATGCGGGTTGGTGCCTCTATGACAACCTGCCTCTAGTTGGGAACCCTATAGGGGTTTCATTCTGCATTGGTTAACGTAGAGGGTGGATCCTGGCAGGAGGGAGACCTCCTTCCAAATGGACTAGGGCCAGAGTCTAATTGTAGTTGTCCTTTTACAGACTCTAGGCCGTCTTGGGCCTGGTTGAGGCCTTTCTCTGAACATCTCGACCCATTGTCCTGGGCTAGCCCAATTGCTCTTGGGCCGGGCAAAATTATTCCCCTTCAAAGGGATACTTCTACCTCTATTTACAAATACTCAAACATGGAATTTTTGCAGAAGTTTGATGGGCTCAAGACCAATGCATTAGTCCTTATCTTAAAGCCTTTCAAGTTTCCATATAATGCTTTTCTATTCTAGAATGTTTTGTAATTAAGATGATTGATGATTTTATCAAATAGATAAAATACTTTGTTAACTTAAACTTTTCTTATTAGTATAAATTTGTAAATGAAAGTTACCAAAAAATGAAGTCTTTCTTCATATATATGCTCTGTTCATCCTTGAAACACACATATCAACCCACAATTGTGAAACCTAGTCACTTTCTACACAAGAATTGTTTTAGAACTAAGGAAATCATGAGGCATGATGAGTGCGTATACCAATGCTATCTAATATTAAGACAAATTTAACCATATTATAACTAAATGTCAAATTTACAAAATTGTCCATTAATGTCACTAAAATCTTCTATTATATCAAAATTTAAAATAAAACTTAATACATCTTGCTAATAAAAAACACAACAAGAAATCTAGTCTATCTAAAGCAGGTCCTTCTTTTGAATTACACAAATAATAAACAAATTATTCCAAATTCTTGGAAAATGATATCTAAGGAAAGTGAATCTTGCAATTTAGTAAATCTCAAATCTATACATATGTGTGTTGTGTGCATGCATGCGGGCGGGCGTATACGTGGTGTGTGGGTGTGTGCGCACATGTTTGTGTGTGTCTATGTGTCGCTACGTATGTGTGTTAACTTGCTATATGATCTATAACTTAAAATTCGAATGATATACTCTTATATTAAAATTTCAACATATATATGATAGACATATAGTATAAGCAAACTTCACAATACCAAAATATCTACATACACAAATTTCTTATTATAAGATGATCTTCAAGCCATATATGAAATTTAAAAGTAAGTTTTAGCCATAGTATTCAATTTTCTCAAAATGTAATAATTCTTATTAAATGTAGATGTGCACTGCAAGGAGACAAAGCATAATAAGAAAATAAGTAGTAATAAGTAGAATGATTTTATATCATATTTAGATATAGCATCAAAAGTTCAAAAATAAATCAAATGATAATGATGCTTCAAAACTATAATTAGAAATATCATGTTATCGCTAAATTTATTTCACATAATTTTCTAAGTGGTATATCATATATATAGTAAAAAATACGTGATGAGACTTGGAGATAATGTTAGAATTGGGTGGCCTCAAAGCTAATCATTGTACATTCTAGTTCAAATTATTAATAAAGGCAATCATTTCTTCATTTATAGTTTTCGTAAATTAACTATCATAATGAAGGTCCGTAGACAAATGTATGGGATATTGAATCATGATTAGATCATGATAGTGAGATCAATATCTTCAGTCACTTGTCTTAAACAGTTCTCGATCATAGGATATTTGAGATGGACATTAAATATCCGATAAGATCGACACAAGTTATGTCTGCTCATGTGATGAGGGTGAATGATCTCACATTCACTCGTGTGGTGACACTAAGACAAACATGTGGGTGCTCATTAGAGAATGAGTTCACTGAACAAACCCAAATAAGAATTCATGGATGGTAATTATACCTATTAGTCAACCAGGGAAATCAATCGTTGCAGTAGCACAGTTGGTCATTTGACCTGAGTCACCAATGATACCTTGTTTGTGGACCATTGTATCTTAATTTTCTAACTTGTGGACTTTAACCATTAAGTCCACGATAGTCGGTCTTTCAGATACAGTGGAAAGTTTGCGAAGGTAATTGAGTGAACAACAAGGGATCACTCACTCTTGGTATAAGACTGGAGAGAGAATGTCCTATGGATGTGTACACAGAAATCTCTGGCCATGGTCAAATAAAAGATATGTCTTTCTAGATATTAACTGAGTACTGGAATCCATCTGGATAATGCGATAGAGGGTTTGACTATAAAACCATACCCTTGCGTTTTTGGGACATTGCATGAGTGAATGATTATATCTGTGCAGTATCTGCAGACGGAAAGGTTCAATTAAAGGGAACAGTATCCCTTATATCTTCTGCGATCATGAGGTAGTATTTGGTGCTGTTCATGATCAGAAGGCGAAGTGAATTAATCATCAGATGATAATTCACTTGTTTATTAAATTAATCATTTAACATATGATGTTTAAATGTTAATTAATAAATATTAAACTCTAGAATCAGTTCTAAGTTTAATGGGCCTGAAACCGGACTGATATATAGGCCTAGAGGGTCACACGCATAAGAGTTCTCGTCAGACGGTGAGAGACGTTAAATTTCATGCTTATTTGGGTTTTTATGAAAAGCCGCAGGATAAACATGAAGATTTAATGGAGAATTATCCAAGGCCAAATTCTTGGATAATCATGAGGATTAATCATTGTGCTTATCCTTATTTCTATATAAGGAGGCCAAGGGGGAGGGGTAAAAAGATTAGTTGGACGAATTTTACACTCCACATTCTCTATCTCCTCTCTCTCTCTCCTTCTCTCTCTCTCTTGGAGTAGATCTGTCTCTCTCCGCGCATGGTGGATTTGAGATCTGGTCGGAGCACTCAAGTCGAGGAGGAAAAATAGCGTCTGCAGCGGGAACTCGTGTGGATACCTCTAGAGATCGTGCGCGTGCGCGATTACCGAGTCGGAATCATCCACGGGAGATTCAAAACCCCGCTAAGGTGAAGAACCGTTCTTCCGCATTTATTTTAATATCCGTTTTACGATCCCAGCAGCCGATACATAGGAATCATTTTTATTCTCCGCTGCGTTCTAGGCGATTCCTTACAGTGGTATCAGAGCCAGGTTGCTGATTCGGTCGTAAAACGGCATCATTTTGCGTGTTTTTCTCGTTATGCGTGAAGAACCCGTATTGTACGTGTTCTTGCGTTTAATCCGATTAAAAATGACAGAATAGTTTTCATATGATGAACACAAATAATTTGATTATTTTTCTTTAATTTTTCGGATTTTATTTGGGATTTTCGGAGTTCTTCATGAGATGATGAACCGGGGTACTTCGGCGGCTTCGTTAACGATTCCCAAGTGTTGGGATGGCGGCCCGGATGTCTGGATCATTAGGTGATAGTCACCACTACACATCCGACACATTTGCCGACACCGGGGTGGCCTTGAAGAGCTACAAAATCGAGCCCCAAATCGGATTTAAAATCCAGAAAATCAGATTTTTGGGGATCTTTGGGGGCTCGGCCGGCTGATGATTTGGCCACCGCCGGCGGCCCTGCCGGCGCCGGGCGTGTCGCCGGAGCTAGGGCGACGCCGGCAGGGGCCTGGCGGCTCCGGTCGCCGGCCGGCGGCGGCGCTGCCGCCCCTTCTTCCCACCGGCCTGCTATAGCTTAGGGTTTGCAGGTTTAAACGAAGGGCTCGGTCGGCTGGGGAAGAAAGGGCTGGGCCGCCGGTCCCGACCCGATCGGACCGGGCAGGGCCCGAGCAGGGCCCGGGCCGGACCCCCTGGCCGAGCTAGGGCTCGACCCTAGCCGAGCCAGGGCTCGACCCTAGCCGAGCCAGGGCCCGGGTCCGGGCCAATTGGCCCTAATGGGCTAGGCCCATTTTTATGATTATTAAAATTGTTTTAATAACTGTTAAAACCCCATTAAACCCTTTATTAGCCCATTTTAAGCCCATTTAAGCCCGTTTTAAAATTATTTTAAAACAATAAAATTATAGGAATAATTAATAATTGTTATTAATTATTTTTATGATTATTAACAAGTTATTAAATTGTTTAATAACTGTTAATTCAATAAAGGGCTTTATTATTAATAGGGTGTTTGTTAATTATTTAAAATTGTTTTAGATAATTAATTTCCCTATTAAATCAATTAGTTTAAAAATGTTTTAAACTGATTTCATGCATAACTTGATTATATTTTACTGTTCAAATTGTTTGAATTAGTATTTAGATTAACTGAATAGTTTAGTTATTTCATTAGTCAATAATGCTTTGAATATTATCGATAATGTTGAAATAAATGTTATTTCGAAAACTTATTGGTATTATAATTTTATATTTATAAAATTTAATACCAAATTGCAATTATGTGATGATTGTAATGCATGTGATGTGTTTTATGGAGAGATGATCATGGACTTAGTATTTTCATGTGATGAATGATGTGAATGAATGCGATGCTCATTTCATTTGGTATTTTAAATAGAACCTGCGTGTCCTCCTCTCTCTTAATCTAGATGTACTCTCTATCTTCCTATAAGATTGTACTTCCCTTGATAAGATCAAGGTTTCTTATTGTTTTAAATGTACATTTATGGACCTGCGAGTCCTGAATTTTATATTTAAATGTTATGGATTAAGCTTAGAGGATGGGATCTTCTGAAGACACCTCTGGAGGAAGGACTCGCATCAAATGGAACCAATGTTGCTATTTTCACATTAGGATTCTATTATGGATCATCGTTTGGCTCCGATGATTCCATAGTAGCTTAAGTAGTCCATGATCATCCCTATTTAATTTTTCTGCATATATGTGATATTTGTGGACTATGCTATCATATATATATTTTTCTATTAAGTATAATGATACTTCAAATCGAAATACTATCGATAGCACGATTTTTTATAAATCAAATCAAAAACCCTCTTTTAAAATTTAAGTTGTAAACGTGAGATATTCAGAATAATCCACGTAACTCACCATCATTATAGATCTTAGGATAATTCTTATCTCAAATGGATTTGTTGTGCTACCACAAGGTCTATTTGATTTATAAATTAACCTAGGTCTACGACATGTGATGTCATTAAGATGAATGGACAAATAGTGTAGTTTTGTTGTGCTACCACAAGGATTGCACTATGAATTCATGTTATCTAAGTAATGATGGATAAACTTAACTGAATCATTTGATTTGTTGTGCTACCACAAGGTCATTCTGATTCAGGGGTTAAATTGATCGGATATTGCAAAAGTTGCAATTGTCAAGAGTTGACTGCCTAAGGGACTTGATGTGATTTGTTATGCTACCACAAGGTCACATGCATGTTGCCCGAAGGATTCTGATCCCTACTAGGAGATCATCGGAATCTCCCGTTCTGTATATTAGAGGGTCATACAGATCGCCGAAAAATAGTGGGAGCATAAATCTAGATTAAAAGTCCTAAATCAGATTTTAAGAACTATCTGCTCATTTTTATATTTCCTTGTAGGTCGCTATGTCGTCACCTAACCCCCTTCGTTGCATACTTGATGCAAACAAACTCACGGGACCAAATTACATTGACTGGTTACGCAATCTGAAGATTGTCCTCAGGTGTGAAAAGCTAGCCTATGTCCTGGATCAATCAGATCCAGTACAACCCGGTGAAAATGCTAACGAGGATGAATTAATGATGTATGAAAATTGGAAGGAGGACTCTGTCAAAGTACAGTGTTATATGCTTGGTTCAATGAACAATGAACTGCAACGACAACATGATAACATGGAACCTAAGACCATTCAGAATCACCTACAAGAGTTGTTTGGTGAACAATCCAGAACAGAAAGATATGAGATATCTAAGAAATTGTTCATGACCAGAATGAGCGAGGGCACATCTGTGCAAACTCATGTGCTCAAGATGATAGAGTGGATTGAGAGGCTTGCAGTGCTCGGCTTTGTTATGAACAATGACCTAAGCATTGACTTAATCCTACAGTCCCTTCCAGATTCATTTCCACAATTCATTATCAACTTCAATATGAACAAAATTGAAGTTACACTAGCTGAGCTGCTCAACATGTTGAAGACAGCAGAAGGCACTATCCAGAAAGATAAGCCAAATGTAATGCTTGTTGGTAAGACCAACAAGAAAAGAAAAGTTGGACAGACCTTTAAGAAAGGTAAGCCTAAGAAGCTAGTGAAAAGCAAACCGGCGGTTCAAAAGGACAAAGCTAAAGTCAATGATAAAGATCAGTGTTTCCACTGCCATAAAGAAGGTCATTGGAAGAGAAACTACAAGATCTATCTAGCAGAAAAAGCAAAGGAGAAGCTTGGTGAAGCTTCAGGTATACTCATGATCGATCTTAACTTGTCTTATAGAGAATCAACATCTTGGGTATTAGATACTGGATGTGTTTCTCATATCTGCAATAACTTGCAGGTGTTAACAAGTAAAAGAAGATTGAACCGCGGAGACGTAGATCTGAGGCTCGGGAATATAGCAAAAGTTGCTGCGTTAGCTGTGGGGACAGCAAGACTTCAGATGCGGTCAGGAAACTCATTGGAACTAATAGATTGTTATTATGTTCCGACCATTATTAGGAATATCATATCTATCTCATGTTTAGATAAACAAGGATATTCTATGAAATTAGAGAATAAAGGTTGTTCCATTTATCAAGAAGACAAATTGTTTGCTTCCAGATATTTATTGAATTGATTATATTTACTTGATATTTCATATGATGTTTGTCTGGTAAATAAATCTCATGAACGAATAGATAAGGATGTGAATAAATCAAACCTATGGCATTGTAGGTTAGGTCATATAAATGAGAACAGGATCATCAGGTTGCAAAAGAATGGATATATTGATCCATTTGATTATGAATCATTTGCAACCTGTGAAGTTTGTCTCATGGGAAAAATGACCAAAGCTCCATTCTCAGGACATGGAGAAAGAGCTAAGGACTTATTGGAACTAATACATAGTGATGTATGTGGTCCAATGTCCACTCATGCTATGGGTGGTTACTCATACTTTGTTTCATTTACAAATGATTTCTCAAGATATGGCTACATATATTTAATGAAATATAAGTCAGAAGTCTTTGAGAAATTTAAAGAGTTTAAAAATGAAGTTGAGAACCAGACTGGAAAGAGTATCAAAACTCTTCGATCAGATCGAAGAGGTGAATACTTAAGTACAGAATATCTTAAGAATAATGGCATTTTGTCTCAGTAGACTCCTCCCTATACACCACAATTAAATGGTGTATCGGAAAGGAGAAATCGTACTCTATTAGATATGGTATGATCAATGATGAGTTATACTAAACTTCCAATCTCTTTATGGGGATATGCACTATTGACTGCTGCATATCTGTTGAACAAAGTTCCCAGTAAGTCAGTATCTTCCACTCCATATGAGATATAGAAAGGGAAGAAACCGGACTTTAAGCATGTTAGAGTCTGGGGTTGTCCTGCACATGTCAAAAGACATGATCCAGACAAACTGGATTCCAGGACAGAGAAATGTAGATTTGTGGGATATCCAAAAGAGACTTTTGGATATTATTTCTATCAGCCCAACGATCAAAGGGTGTTTGTCGCAAAAAGAACTGTCTTCTTAGAGAAAGAATATCTTTCAAAAGAAGACAGTGGGAGCAAGATAGAACTGGAAGAAATTCTAGACGCACAAATCAACACTAGTTCATCTACTGAACCATTGACTCAAGAACTTGTTCAAGATGATACACAAAAGGTTCGCAGATCAGGTAGAGTGCCTAAGCAGCCTGAAAGATATGTTGGACATATCGATGATGGCAAACCAAAAGTGCACTTAAATGAGGATGATGATCCTCAAACATACCAAGAAGCCGTAAATAGTCAAGAATCAGAAAAATGGCAAGAGGCAATGAATTCTGAAATTCAGTCTATGTATGCCAACCAAGTTTGGAACTTGGTTAATCTGCCAGAAGGTATAGTACCTATTGGCAGTAAATGGATCTTTAAAAGAAAGATCGGAGCAGATGGATAGATTGACACATACAAGGCAAGGCTGGTAGCAAAAGGATATCGTCAAAGGCAATGCATTGACTATGACGAAACATTTTCTCCAGTTGCCATGATTAAGTCAATCAGAATACTTCTTACTATCGCCGCATTCTATGATTATGAAATATGGCAAATGGATGTGAAAACAACATTCCTTAACGGGAACCTTCCAGAAGAGGTGTATATGATACAACCTGAAGGATTCACTTCCAAAGAGCATTCAAGCAAGGTATGCAAGCTGCAAAGATCCATCTATGGATTAAAGCATGCATCCCGAACTTAGAACTTAAGATTTGATAAAACAATCAAATCTTATGACTTCATTAAGAATGAAGATGAACCTTGTGTATACAAAAAGACTAGTGGGAGCGCAGTTACCTTTTTGGTACTTTACGTTGATGACATTCTACTCATTGGGAATGATGTAGGAATGTTGTCATCAGTAAAGACTTGGTTATCCAAAAACTTCTCCATGAAAGATTTGGGAGAAGCATCCTATATTCTGGGAATAAGGATCTATAGAGATAGGTCCAAGAAGATGCTTGGCTTATCCCAATCTATGTACATAGATACCATAGTCAAAAGGTTTGGCATGGAAAATTCCAAGAGAGGCCTCATTCCAATGAGGCATGGAATTTATCTCTCTAAAGGAATGTCTCCCAAGACACCTGAAGAGATAGCATACATGGATAGAGTTCCTTATGCCTCGGCAATAGGATCTATCATGTATGCAATGCTATGTACTAGGCTTGATGTGGCACACCCACTAAGTGTCACTAGTAGATATCAGGCTGATCCAGGTGAGGAACACTGGAAGGCGGTGAAATGTATCCTTAGATACTTAAGAAGGACAAAGGATCTATTTCTCGTCTATGGAGGAAACGACTTGGAACTTCGAAGGTTTACTGACTCGAGTTTCCAGTCGGATATGGATGATAGCAAATTCATGTCTGGATTCGTGTTCATGTTAAATGGAGGTGCAGTAAATTGGAAAAGTTCCAAATAAGAAACAACTGCAGATTCGACGACCGAAGCAGAATACATTGCTGCAGCTGAAGCGGCCAAGGAGGCGGTTTGGATGAAGAAGTTCATCTCGGCACTTGGAGTAGTTCCAAGCATTTCAGATCATGTTCCATTATTGTGTGACAACAATGGGGCAATAGCTCAAGCGAAGGAGCCAAGATCACATCAGAAGTCAAATCACATTCTGAGACGATTTCATCTGATTCGTGAGATTATCGCCCGAAGAGATATAGTAGTTGAGAAAGTCTCATCTGAAGATAATGTAGCAGATCCCTTGACTAAGCCATTATCTCAAAACAATTTAGAACGTCACCTTAAGTCTATGGGACTTAGACACATGGGTGATTGGCTATAGTCCAAGTGGGAGAATGTTAGAATTGGGTGGCCTCAAAGCCAATCATTGTACATTCTAGTTCAAATTATTAATAAAGGCAATCATTTCTTCATTTATAGTTTTCGCAAATTAACTATCATAATGAAGGTCCGTAGACAAATGTATGGGATATTGAATCATGATGAGATCATGATAGTGAGATCAATATCTTCAGTCACTTGTCTTAAACAGTTCTCGATCATAGGATATTTGAGATGGACATTAAATATCCGATAAGATCGACACAAGTTATGTCTGCTCATGTGATGAGGGTGAATGATCTCACATTCACTCGTGTGGTGACACTAAGACAAACATGTGGGTGCTCATTAGAGAATGAGTTCACTGAACAAACCCAAATAAGAATTCATGGATGGTAATTATACCTATTAGTCAACCAGGGAAATCAATCGTTGCAGTAGCACAGTTGGTCATTTGACCTGAGTCACCAATGATACATTGTTTGTGGACCATTGTATCTTAATTCTCTAACTTGTGGACTTTAACCATTAAGTCTACGATAGTCGGTCTTTCAGATACAGTGGAAAGTTTGCGAAGGTAATTGAGTGAACAACAAGGGATCACTCACTCTTGGTATAAGACTGGAGAGAGAATGTCCTATGGATGTGTACACAGAAATCTCTGGCCATGGTCAAATGAAAGAGATGTCTTTCTAGATATTAACTGAGTACTGGAATCCATCTGGATAATGCGATAGAGGGTTTGACTATAAAACCATACCCTTGCGTTTTTGGGACATTGCATGAGTGAAGGATTATATCTGTGCGGTATCTGCAGACGGAAAGGTTCAATTAAAGGGAACAGTATCCCTTATATCTTCTGGGATCATGAGGTAGTATTTGGTGCTGTTCATGATCAGAAGGCGAAGTGAATTAATCATCAGATGATAATTCACTTGTTTATTAAATTAATCATTTAACATATGATGTTTAAATGTTAATTAATAAATATTAAACTCTAGAATCAGTTCTAAGTTTAATGGGCCTGAAACCGGACTGATATATGGGCCTAGAGGGTCACACACATAAGAGTTCTCGTCAGACGGTGAGAGATGTTAAATTTCATGCTTATCTGGGTTTTTATGAAAAGCCGCAGGATAAACATGAAGATTTAATGGAGAATTATCCAAGGCCAAACTCTTGGATAATCATGAGGATTAATCCTTGTGCTTATCCTTATTTCTATATAAGGAGGCCAAGGGGGAGGGGTAAAAAGGTTAGTTGGACGAATTTTACACTCCATATTCTCTATCTCCTCTCTCTCTCTCCTTCTCTCTCTCTCTTGGAGTAGATTTGTCTCTCTCCGCGCATGGTGGATTTGAGATCTGGTCGGAGCACTCAAGTCGAGGAGAAAATTGCGTCTGCAGCGGGAACTCGTGTGGATACCTCTAGAGATCGTGCGCGTGCGCGATTACCGAGTCAGAATCATCTACGGGAGATTCAAAACCCCGCTAAGGTGAAGAACCGTTCTTCCTGCGATTATTTTAATGTCCGTTTTACGATCCCAGCAGCCGATACATAGGAATCATTTTTTATTCTTCGCTACGTTCTAGGCGATTCTTTACAAGTCACATGGTATATGTTTAGCTTCATAATATTAGATCGGTATTGGAATACAAAAATATATTAAAATTCATAGCAGAGATCATATATGCATAATTCTTATTAATTCCAAGTTTGTAGATACACATTCATCTAATCACAACATAGGATACTAGAAAGACAAATAGTAGAGAACTTGATAGGGATGTTAAGGGCTTGGCTACTATTTAGAATCGTGGAATCAGTCCTATCTTGCCACCAAACCAAACACTAGCACTGTAATCTTCATTTATGATGCTTGAATATTGAAGATAATGTCATTTAGTGAGGACGCTAATGCTGTGATCTTAGTACGTAGACATCTCTTAAAACGACATTGTTCTTTTATAAAAAAAATATTTTAAACAATTATTTCAAAATTTCCTTTGAATAATTAAATTTTAATGACAAATATGCATAGTAAATAGTTTAAAATTATGTTCTTATCATAGGAATGACTTTATTATTACCATGATGAAATATTTTCAAACTATTTTGCTAAACATATTAAATAATAATTCAATATTTTTTTGTAAATTCTAAAGATATCATGCTAATATCACATATTTTATGCAAACATTAGAAACATACACAAAATATATTTTCTAACAATTTTCAAGTCATTTTCTAACAATACATAGTCACAACAATAAGAATTTGAAACCATAACGAAACAACTTGGTATCATATTTATTTTATTTATCATAATCTAAATTAAAGTTTATCATAACCTAATATTGTCGTGCCAATATCCCATGTTGATGCAAATCATGAGACATATATAAAATAACTAAGATTCTATCCATTTATAAATTCTTCTTTAGTTACCTAGTGAATGTATATGCATGAAATCTCTCCCTTAGCACCTTTGTACTTAGCATACACCTTACTTTCTCTTTGTTTTGGACATGCACTCTTGAAAGGAAGAATTCCACACTTAAAGCTTTTTCTTTATACATATCATCTATTCCAAAGAAGAATGAACAAGAGAGAAGGAGCTAACAACTTGCAAAGTCCAAACCTCACCTGCCTCTTCTTCCAACCTGCTTCAACAAGTCCCCACCATGCCCTTCTACACCAACTTTAGAGGAAAGGGGGAGGGGTCCTTCATCTCTTAGAGGAGCCCCCTCTTCCTCCCCTCCCCCTTCTTAAGGAAGACGTCCCTTCCTCTTGGGAGGAACTCAACTCCTTCAGGAGATCTGGTCAGGTAAGTTTTACCTGATTTTGTTCTATCTTAACATATTTTTGCTCTTTTAGGTATCTAGGTTTGGTTGATCTTGTAGATTTAGTCTTTATTATCTTTCTATTTTGATAGAAGATTTGCAGTCTCCTCTTATACCCTCTTTCTAGTCCTAGTGTACATTTCCTCTCAGACTGTCTCCTCTTCTTTTTCTTGTCTTTACTTTCCCTTCAGTTGACTAATTCCATTCCTTGGAGTAGAATGGGTACATACGTTTGAACGAAAGTGCACCATCGACCGTATCTCAAGAAGGTCATTGAACTCAAGATGTTTCAACTAATTGGGAATAGTCCTGCAGGTTCGCCGGTAGCTCTTTAGGAAACTTGTGACTTTAGTGCTCATCTACATGCTTGTATCTATAAGCATGTTTTCTGAGATTTCCCATCTATTGTCAGCTGCTAAAGGTTGAGTTTCAGCCAAGCAAGATGGGAGGAAGAAGCCATCATTTCTTAGGTCTGGCTTCACTTGATCCTTTGCTCCACTTTATGCTATTTATTCATTTTCGCCATTGGCTTTGCTGAATCTCTATAGTAATTGTTTCTTCTCCTTGTGGAGAACAATATTGTGCTGTCTTTGGACCATCCTATGATATGGGGTAAGCATGGTGTTGTACGGGCTTAGGTATCTAAGTCTAAGTTACTTGTACTTTTCTTTAAGATAATGAAATGATCTTTTAGAGAGAGAGAGAGAGAGAGAGAGAGAGAGAGAGAGAGAGAGAGAGAGAGCACATACAAAGGTTTACATTGTTCAACAATTACTTATTTCAATAAGTCTGTCCCCTTTATTGCTATCTTTGCACTATTGTCTCTAAGAACAAAAATACAAAAAACACATTCCTGGAAAGAATGTCCAGTCACCTTTGGTATTTTACGTCTCTTAGGGCATATCTTTCTAAGTTACAATTTATATAACCCTCGAAAGAAACTCCTAGAATACTCCTGAGCTGGTCCGCATGGGGAAAGGGGGGTCGACACCTTGGGTCGAGGTGTCAACACCTTGAGAATCCTCCTCTAGATAGCGCTCTAGAACTGCCTAAGGTGTTGACACCTTGATGCATACGAGCGACACCCTAATGCCTCTACTTCTATTGTTGCTTCCGCGATTGTCAGGATGTCTATACTCTAATTCCCAGTGTTGACACCCCCTTCTCTTGGGACTGCCCCTAACTTAAGGGTATACCAAACCATAGGAGGCTTGTAAAATTATAACTAATTTATTAAGCCTTATAATGATTCAAGTTTTATCTCATTTAGATAATCTTACATAAGGTCATGTTCTTTAAAGATGATCAATTACTTAAGAGTTTAAAATAATATCTTTTCTACTAATCAAGCCAACCTATTTTAACTCCTAGTGGGCCAGCTCAATAATCTAATTTGGTCAAATATACTGGATATTACAAGAAGAATAATACTTTATGTAATGCCCAACCACAATGCAGCACAATTACCATCCAATCGTGAGATCCAATAGCACGGTGTCATTGCACTGACTCATAGGAGAGATGCAGTGAAACTTACCCCTGGCCTTCCAATCCTGTGGTTTATAGCATTACAGCTGAGCATTATGGCAAGTGTTACTCTTACAAGAATCACTTTTATTATGAAAATAGTCAGCCAAAGGGTGTTATGGTGGTACATAATGTCAACGTTAATGAAGAAAAATATCAACATATGTATAGGCCATTCAAATCATGAAATTAATATCTCTAATAAAAAGTGAGATTGAATGAAAAAGTGAGTCTAATAAGTGATAATGGTTAAGTTCTCGGGATCGTCTTGTTCATAGGGATTTTAAACTTAAATTAAAAGGGGAATTTTCAAAACTAACTTTCTTAGAATTTTAATTGCAAATTTGTCTATCTTAACTTTGTATTATTAACATACTTGCAAATAAGCTCCAATGATTAAATTCTATTAAGGATGCATCAAATGTTCCTTCTTTAATTGTCAAATTTAATGTTGGATTAAAATACTCTTATAAAAAGAAGTTTCTTTGATTAGCACATTGTGCCAAAGAGAGAAAGAGAGAGAGATGGAAAGAGAGAGAAAAAGAGTTGAGGAAAGAATAATAATATTTTAAACTTTAAACTTCAATTTAAGATTAATTAGGAATATTAGATAAAATATTTTTAACAAAATGCAGAATATTGATGGGTGGTGACGCCATCGACATTTTTATAAGTATTGTGATGCAGTAAAATTATTTATAATCACAAAAAAATAAAATAGACAAATTTATATTTAGATTTTTATATCCCAAATAAAAAAGAATGAATCACTGGATCATCCTGCCTAAGAAAGTGAAATCAGCACGACCTCCATTGTCAATCGAATAAACCATATAGCATGAATGCCTTGGGCACTAAACAATTGAGAGCTTTATTGTAGTGTTAGAACTTATTATATAGAGTTGTAGGTGTTTAGAATATAGAAAGATGAGATTTCAAAAAATAAAAAGGCCAACACCTAAATCACATTTGGCTTACTTAAACCCCATCGTGATGATGCTAAGGAACTAAATTTGAGATTGAAGCAAAGTTTGACCGTACATTTTGTAGATAATTAGGTTCCAAAGCTAACATTTACTATAAGGATTATTCTACTCTCCGGTAACGGCAAGTGGAAGAAACTATACCAAAATAGAGATGAGAATTCAAAAAATCTCAAGATAACGACACTGCCATTTGCATTATTGTTTCATTTACACATCCCATACAAATTGATATATCCTTCCCCTGCAAGATATAAAAACTATCGATACTAAAGGTTAAGATTTGCCCGATGAAGAATTCAGGATCAAGTTTTGCGTCATTATTTGAGAGTTTTATTATCCTAAACATTTTTTTCCTTCTTTCCTTTAACATAAAATTAGTTGCAATCCCGTGCAATGCATGATGAATTAACAGATTTGAATAACATAATTATAATTAATATAAGTGAAGCTAATATTTTATTTTTTACGAAAGAATGAATAAAATAATTACAGAAGAATATATGTTCAAAAATATTAACCTTTTTTCCTATGAATATTAGGTTAATTGTTTGATAAACACTAAAAGTTTAGAATCATTTATTGAATTGAAATATAGATTGAGAGAGAAAACTAAAAAATTAACCGAAAATTGATACATTAATTAAAATAAAAGAGCTCTTACGAAATGATAGACTAATTATTAAAGTGTCTCAAACAAAAGTGTACTTGAGTATTTAAAATCTCAAACAACCAAATTAAAAATGCAGACTGTATGTTGGAGTATTTGACAAAGTTTTGGACAATCCAAAGTTTGCATGCAGAATGTATCTTGAGTATTTAAAATCTCAAACAACCAAATTTAATTTTTAGAGTCAATTTCGTCTTTCTCAATTTTGATTTGCTTCTTCTTGTTACATGATAGTTAGGCAGGAGTAAGATCTTTAGAGTCATTTTGTTAATAAAAATTATTTGAAGTAAGTCTCTTCAATAGAGTAATACTATTTGAAGAGCATGAGACCGAAAATGTATCATGTATTAGAGAGTAAGTATGATTAATAACATTGCAAGATCATGAAGTTATAAAAATATACATAATCTAAAATTTTGATTGGTTTTATTTACATTTTCAATATCTGGAATGTCCTCAGCTTGTGTAACACTATGGTCAAAATTAATATGCTCTCCATCATCCTACAAAAATTGTAAAATATAATATCAATAAAGAATAAGTTAATGTATCATTTTCAAGCATGATATTCTAAGAAAATATATTTTATAAATAATTTAAAAAATAAAACCTATATATTTTAAGAGAACAAGAGGAAATTTTTGTATCTAAGAAGATACGGAGGGCTATTATTTTGCAACTACCGCTTCTAGTAAGGGAACAACATTTATAGAAGAAATCTAGGGAAAAGTTTGGTCATGTAGTCTCCCCCATTATCAGACAATATTTAGTGGGAAGCACTCATAATATCTTACTTAGTCGCAAAACCCACATAATGTATAGATGGGTCCAAGAGGAAAATTTATTTTGCCCTCTTTATGGCCATTTGAGAATGGTTTTTGCCTTTTGATGTGAACTTTCATTAACATCTCGGTGTTGGTAAAGATTTGTTGTAATTACTTGTTGCCCAATATCACAAAATTATATATTAATGTTCATCAGGACTATCCTTCTAGATAAACATATGGCTACATGTTTCATCCTTGGGCTTGTGAATTTCGTTGCTTTGCGTTAGATTATTATCCATGCACCTAAAAAGCATTGATAATTTATTTATTTGTCAAATTTAGGTAATATAAAAGATCTATTTGAAAATAGAAAAGTCCCTCTGTTCCCACCGGAGTGTATTTAAGGTTACTTTGGTGACGACATGAAAGGAAATGGAACAATTGTCATTGTTGTGAAGATTTTAAAAAATTCAAAAATTAAACGGAAAGTCTTTGTTTCGGCCGAAATGAAAGCAGAGTTCTTAGGAAATATGGAGGCTGCTTATGACACTGTCACATGGTAGAAGATAAACTGTATTGAGCAACTGCCACGTATCTAGAAGAAAATTTAGGCAGGAAACAGAGAAATCTAATATTGACACATGGTACAGAAAACTTTGTCATATATATATATTATAGATTGTCAAAATACCCTCTTCTTCTTCCTCTAAAAATACTTAACTTGATACACAAAGGGGTATTACAGTCATTATGCAGCTAACTTAAGAGTTAATCCAAGTAAAGTTAACATAAACAACATTTTATGATAGGAGCATAAAAGTAAAAAATTCAACTTTAGGAGGGGATATAACATCAAAATAGGAAGATTTTATGCACGAGATAACAAGAATGTCGCAGGCACTGTTCAATTGATGACCTTACTGTAGTGTGATTGTGAAATGTGAAACTTCTTGTTTAAGTGTACGACTTGTTGCACCGCTGCTACATCGGAAGCAGATAGTCGTCCAATCTAGTTAGATCAAATGGCTATAGTACCAAGTTTCAAAATTTTTTATTTTTTATTTTTATGTTCATTAGATGTGATTTTTATTTTTTAATTTTTTTTTGAATCGTCTGATTGGAGATTGAATTATATGGACTGTTGAGTATGATGGGTACATCATAAAAAAATTCAAAAATATGAAAAATAAAATAAAATTGGGCTGTACCCCCATGTGGTGCAGTAAGTACACTCAAACTATACAAAATTTAAAAATTTCAAAGAAAAAAAGTAATGCTTAATGCAAAAGTCATTTTCACATTTATATATAATTAGTTCTATCCTAGAAAAGGAACTAAAGTGATTAACATCAGGATTATGCTACTGTTACCTAAGGACAGGTAGAAGATGATACCGATCGAATGGAGATAAGACTTCAAAAGCTTTTCCAGGACAACGACATCCCCACTTGCATTATTATTTCATTGATATCTCCACGTGTATAAGTTTATCGTTATGGTCCAGCATATCTCCCGGCATATTAAAAGTTTGCCCCAAGAAGAAATCAACATCAAGTTTCACATCATTTGCCATTTGGTGCTTCAAGCACCCATGCTTTTTCCCATTTATTTTTATTCTGCAAAAGATGGCCATAATAATTGCTTTCATGTCTATGTTTCTTTTTATTTTTTTTTATAAATTCTCTATCACTGTTCACTAAAAAAAATTAAAGCATATATTCACAGATATAGAAATTTTATTTGCACAGACATCATCGCCACGTAATAAAATGTGCGAGACTATTATCACGCAGTTAAATGTGATTGGACAAACACGATTACGCATATCTTAGACACATCTTTTTTTTTTTGCAAACAATCAGACTTCTCAACTCAGACACATTTCGAGTAAAAATTTTAGACGATTTTTTCACACATAGGAAAAGTTTTTTTTACAATGCACACGACATTCTAGCATCGTCCTCGGTTATTTTAACTAAGATGTATTCTAATTCATCCTTAAATGTAAACATTAATAAGAAATTTCATCTCTCTTAACATTGTAAGAAAAGAGAGAGAGAGAGAGAGAGAAAACTGCTAATATGTTAACACTTGACAGCACATGTTTTAACTTTCAAAAAAGGACAACACATGTTTTATATATTTTAAGCAATTTTCTAAAAACCAATGAAAATTTTACAAAAAAAAAATCATAACATATACATTTGTTACAGTGGCAGCAGCGAGCAATATGCTTGCAAAAAGAAATGTTTTTTATGGGGAAAAACATGTGCAGGCCATGCATAATGGACGCGAGCTCGTTGCCGGGGAGGGTGGGAGCGCATTGGGTTTAGCGCCACCGTTCCCCCACCGCGTTCCCTCCCGTGTGCTTCGCGGCCGGATTCGAACAGCCGGACGAGGTGGAGGACGCCGGTGCAACCAACTGTCTAAATCCCGCGTATTAACCCCCAGAATTGTTGTTATTGTTATTATTTTTGTTTTTATATGCATCAAAACCGGACCTTTTCTTGAGAAATATATAAATCCGGGTGTTTGGATAATCGCCCATTAGACCAGGCTTTGTGGTCAATCCCCCAATCGGCGTGGGGCCTCCGGTGGCTTCGGCGTTTCCGCTTCTTCTCCTTGCTCCCTCTCTTGCCTCATTTTTGCCATCTATTCCGGATTCCCCTCGCGTTGTCTCGCGACGGAGATTTCTGATCAAAAGATGGGATTTTGATACATGGGTTTGGCTCCGGTGAGATGGAATCCCTGTCGAGAGTTGTGCCCATGGGCTCTACTCCGCCGTCTTCCTCAGCGAGGCGATGGGTCTGGCTTCTGAGGAGGAGACGCAGCTGAATCGCGCGTTCCTAGGGCTTAATTCCTGGATCCCTGCGGCTCAAGGGTGTGGGGGCGGACCTGCTTCTATCCCCTCTCTTGTTATTTTTGTCTTAATTTTGTGTTTTTTTATTGAAATATTTTAATTTATGATTTTGGGGTTGTTTAATTGAATGATTCCTTTTATCATCAAAAACGTTCTTTTAAACTACTTGTTGTCGATCATTATCATCCGCGACTAATTGTTGGTCTCTTAGCATTTTAGGGTGTGCGTTTTTAATTCCATGCCTGTTCTTGTCCTCCATCGTTTACTCTTGACAAGCTCTTTTAATTACACATTTTCAGGCATTTTTGGAAGTTTTCTTTGAAGGCAGCCAGTTCCAGAAATCATGTGCTGCCAGTAGAGAAAGGGGTAGAAGGGAGCTTGGGTATACAAAAGTGAATCACAGATCCGTATGTGCTGGGATATCTTTTTGGAGATGGGCTGTGGTGGCTGCTTTGGGTTCATGAGGAAGACCCAAAGGACCCTGGTATCGGCCAGGAGTGCCGCCGGCCGGTTATCGCGGGAATTCTTGCTACCTGATGAGACGGAGGACGACGATGGTCTCTTCATGTATAACGGAGAAGGTGATAGGTTTCTGAATGGGGGCTTGCGGCGGTGCAGTAAAAGCTTTGCGGAGATCCTCCAGGCAAGAGTTAACAGTGGCTTGATCTGTAGGCAAGTTCCTGTCAAGGAAACTCGGCATGTTGTGCGTTCAGAGGTAAGCAAAGAAAGATAGTAAACTAGAACCTTCAATCAGCTTTCTTTCTGTTATTTTCTCCATTTTTCACTTAGAGGTTGTTTGTTTTTGACATAAAACAGCATAATGAAAAAAAAAAGTTTCATTTGATGGTGTTTTCGGATGTTTGATATGATGTAAAACGGTGTAAAACAAAATCTTGTCTTGACCTTGTCTGCCCATGTGGCAGGCCCATTTCCTTGTTTTGGTTTATGGAGAAGACCCATCGTAAACCAAAGCAAGAAGAGTTAAGCATTCTCTTGTTTTGTTTTAGAAAGAACCAAACAAATGCTCTCTGATTTTAAAACCATAAAATTTCACTTGTTTTAGAACCGGTGATTTTGAAACAGATGAATTGCGGAGTTTTACATTAAAACAAACAACCCTTTAGTCATTGAATCTGCTCTTTGTTTTTTATTCCATATTGCGAATACAAAAAATATTTAGCTGTTAAGTTGACATCTTATGCCCAGTTTTAATGGACTGAAAAAGAGCATTATAAGTGATCTTTATGTGTTTGTCATGTGATTCACTGTTTGTTTATGGTTGTATTTCAGCGTGGGCCTTTTATGTTTCCTGGTTATCATAATTCTATGTCTTCTTCATGCAGATTGACATCATTTGCTGGTGCGGTTGAACTCTAGATTTTAGGGCAATATTGTGTGTCGTCATTATTATGTTTTTTTTGAGAAGGACTAAAAGGTCACAATTTCATTAATAAGTAGAGAGAAGTACAAAAGACATGAAAACAAAGACTGCCAAACATAAAGCGACCAATACAACACCTTCAAAACAAAGGAGGGCAAAGAAGAAAGAAATTCAAAACCCAAAGCCTTATTTTATCCAGAAAATAAAATAAGGAAACAAAGCAACCTACATCACAGAGTCAGGCTAGTCCAAATAAGAAGCTTGGAAATGGTACAGGATCTCTGCACATCTAACAAGATGACCACAGCCCTTCCCCAGACTATCACCCAATTCAGAGTTCTTCTGTGAATACCATAAACATCATTAAAAATCTGAGACATCCGTCTGGAATTCCGTTCAGTCCACACACTCCATAGCAAAGCAGGTAAAACCAATGACCACAATTGTTTTTCATAGTTAGTGGGTCATATAGTACCCCATCACTGCATTGAGTCTAACACATGTAGAGGTTTCTTCCATGGTATGTGGAAAATCTTGCAAACAGACCTCCATAAGACATTGATAATCCCAGTGACAGAACAAATGATCAGAAGTCTCATCAAACATGCTGCAGAAAATACATGGAGACTTATGAATTTGCAGTTTAGAAGAAAGTCTGTCCACGGTTGGAAGCCTGCCAAGGCTAATTCCCATAAGAAAATTTTAATCTTGTTAGATAGAAGCTTAGACCATACTAAATGATCCAATACAACTCTGGTTCCACCATCAATTAGCACTTTTGTCAGAGCATTCACCGAGAAAACACCCTTGGCACTCCACAACCGGATCCTTCTATCCTCCCTGCCAGATATGGGATAAATTTCATTTATACTTTCCAGAAGTGATAACAGTTGGTCCAATCCCAAGGCAGTTGGATTTCTTGTTAATCTAATGTTCCAAAAGTTCTCTTCCTCAGAGTAGAAATAGACAACTGGCTTCTCCTTATCCTCGGCAATTTGATAGAGTTGCTGAAAATAAATGCAAAGGGTGTCTCAGAATACCATTTATCTTCCCATGATCTAACCATATGACCACTTCCAAGTTCATATCTGATCATAGGGCTAACAACATCAGGTAGTTTAAGAATATTTCTCCAAATAGGAGACATGTTAGAGGTTTAATCAGGAAGTAGACTCCATCTTGGGGACTGAATATAGTCATCCCACTCCTCTCCCAGTCTCCAAATCCATTTGGCTAATAAGGCTTTGTTGAAGATGCCTATTCGGAGCAAGCCTACACCTCCTTGATCCTTCCTTTTGCAAACTTTCTCCAATGCCACCAAATGAAGACCTCTTCTATCCCTCTTACCTCCTTCACAAATGAGCTTCTTTTTTATTCAATCAACCTTTCCTCTGTCTTGGGAATTTTAAGAATTGAAAGATGATAAGTAGCTAAGGAGGATATGACTAGAAGAATCCATCTTCCTCCTGCTGAAAGGAATCTAGCTTTCCAACCTTCCAGTCCCTGATTAAATCTCTTAATAAGAGCATCCCAATCCCTCACTGAACTTTGGACATGAGATAGAGGAAGTCCCAAGTATTTAATGGGGAACTGTGAGATATTGCATCTAAAAACCCCAGCAATGCTCACCAATTTTCCCTGTGGCAGATTAATCCCAATCAGTTCTGAATTTTCACAATTAGTAGACATTCCTGAGGAGAACAAAAGTGTGTCATCAGTAAATTGCAAGTGTGACAGCAAGAAGCTGTTTCTTCCAACTGCAAACCCATCCACTAGCCCTTGACTAGCAGCTTTATCCCATAAAGTACTCATAAACTGTCCGACTATGATGAATTGAAGGGGTGAAGTTGGGTCGCCTTGTCTCAACCCTCTAGAACTTCAGAAGTACCCACATGGGTCCCCATTCAGCAGAATAGGAAATCTATAGGTTGACAGTCCACTTCTCCTCAAAGCCCATTGCACCAAGGGTTTTATGAGTGCATTACCAACACACTCTGTTGTAAGCTTTAGCAAAATCCAGTTTGACAACAACTCCTTCTCTCCTGCTGTTTTTTTTTTTTTTTTGAAAATTAATGACTTCATGGGCTGAAAGGAATTTATCTACGATATATCTTCCTTTAAGGAATGCAGATTGGTAACCACTTATCACTTCCATCAGCACTTTTCTCAACCTGTTGGCCATAAGTTTGGTAATCATCTTATATCAGCCACTCAACAAGCTAATCGGCCTATATTCTGTCACTAGCTCTACCCCTTCCTTTTTTGGAATAAGCACAATGAAGTGGTCTATCTTGGAATTCTTCCATGACTCTAATGAGATCTTCTTTGATAACACCCCAGAAGAACTGAATAAAACCCCATAGAAAATCTATCTGGCCTAGGGGACTTATCAGCATCCATACGAAAAATAGCTTCTTTGACTTCCTATTATGTGAAGCACTTACATAAATCCTCAGCCTGATTTTCTTGTATCTTTGGTAGGACTCCAGACTCAAGATGAGGTCTCCACCACTCATTTTCTGTAAAGACATCTTCATAGAAAGAGAAACACTTTCTTAACGTCTTTCCAGAATCAATAGAATGATCATCAAACTTAACATGTTAAATCTTCAAGAATCTTCTCTTTGTACTAGCCACATCATAGAAAAATTTTGTGTTTTTGTCCCCTCCCTTAACCACAGCTCCTTGGACCTTTGTCTCCATTTGATCTCTTCTCTAAGAAGCCAATTGTTATACTCCTTCTTGGCCCAAAGGTATGATAAACCCTAAAGGGGAGGGATCAATAGGGTTTTAAAAAATCAACGCAATTCAAAAATGTAAAATTCATGAGAAGGGAGATAGAAGAGAAGGAAGCAATCACACAATGAGACATGAGTTTTATAGTGGTTCAGCCACAAGGTGACCTACGTCCACTCCCCAAGCACACTTGGGTATCCACTACTAGAATCAATCTAACAACTACATACACACGCTAGTTTTCACGGTGCTGGCTCAACAACACACACACACACACACTCAAATGAATGAGCAACAATAAGTAAATAAGAAAGACAAGTATAATCAATGAAACACGAGATCAATTGGTTAGAAAAACAGAATAGCCGCAGATTTGATCTCTTTCCCTTGAGGAGCAGTCCACTAAAGCCTTTGAGGTTGCAAATGGAGTTTGAGAGGCCTTGGAGGAAGAAATTCGCAATAGGAGTTTTCTTCTATGCTTGGTAGCCTTAACTCTAGCCTAGGAGCCCCTTTTATATAACCCAAGTCATCAAATTTCCAGCCCCTGTAATTCCTGTACTCCTTGACAACTTCCGATCACGTCCAGTCCTGGGCTGGAGGAGACTCTGAGGAAGAAGCATCCTCTCTGACAATTTTAATGCAAAAAATCGCACCCAGCCAGATGGAGAGTACCTCTATCTGGAATAGTCCCCCTGGATTCCACTTCCACAAGCACATGAGCATACTTCAATGTCGACCCATCCAATGTTCCAGCATCAACTCCTCTAATCACCCCAGAAGTAGCATCACTGGTCTGAAATTTGTCACGATTCCAGATATGAAGCAGAATTCCATAAAGGCAGAGCCGGACCTTCCGGCCTTCAGTTGCTGGTGTAGTTGCAGAGGATATAGAGCAGGGAGCACAGGAGAACTTCAAGTTCCCCTTCCGGACCTGATCAAGCTTAAGCCCTTGGCTAATCCAATCAGGGCAAGGGTTCTTCACCAGGAAAGCTCCATCGCCGAGCTCCCTAATCCACAACTCATCCACCCCAATCCAATGACTGCGAAGAAGCTCCTGAAGAGCTTGATAAAAAGCCAGGTTACCGTTGTTTGAAGACCGCACACTGCACACGCTGAAAGACCAACAGTCCTCCATCCAGGCATGGGCCACAGCTACCAACAGTGACCAGGGAACAGCAATTATACCTGGAAGGTGCTTTGCTGCTGCAAACGTACGGTCTGTAGGCTTAGCCGACCGTGGCAGAGGCAGGATCAAGAGTCTTGTAACCTGGTTTTTGTCGAGAGAAGCTCCGATGTCCCTAGTTCCCACAAAGTAGAGACTGAATTCTCTCTTTTCCCTGGCCCAATGCCCTCTTCCCAAACATCGCAAGCAAGTATCCCTTCCAACTGGTAGAGAAGAAGAAGAGAACTTCCTCTTCCGGACAGAAGGAGAGGGAATACCCACCTGAGTCTTCTTTCTCTGTCTCTGAACCACCATCCACCCCCCTTCCTGCCCCAGAACCCATGAGACCTCACGACCACTCATCCTATCCTCCCGCTCGGTTTTTTTGCAAGTATATATGCCGATTTAGAAAGATTTCCCTGGGAGTCTTCTGTAGTTCTCCAGGATCCTTCACCTGAAAAGCCCTGTAGAGCCTGCCTTAATTGCTCAATGCTAGAAATGCCATCTCCTATGATCAAGAGGTCATCGACAGACACAAGGGAGCATGGTGACAACACAATGTACCTCTGTTGTGATTATTATGTTGGTAACAAACTCATGGTGTTCTTCTAGAATGAATGTTTTTATTTTCTGAAAATAAGGTTGAGGTTCGAGAAAGTGAGAGCGGAGGCAAAAAATGTAGTTTGAGTTAATGGGAAGTTTACTTTTAGTTGTATTGTTGCTCTTACGTACTATTCTGGAGCTTTAAAAAAGGAACCTGACATGCATGCAATGCTGTATCCTGTTGAATACCCGAATCCTGATTTTTCCCGAGAAATCAGTAGGCTTTGAAGTGTGCCATATATTAGATGCAGCTTCATCATGGTTAACCAACAGACATATAACATGTCACTTTAAGAAATTACGGAAAATTGTTGGATAAGGCTGTGACTGAGACTGGATGCTTTGTGGTCACTGGGGGTGTATTAGATTTTTTCTTTTCCCCTTTTGTGGTCTATGAGTTTTGTTTACATTTTGTCTTTCCACATAGAGAGATTTCTGTCTGCTCTATTCATCACTACACAGTTCCAATTTGGAACAAGCGTGATACAAATGCTTAATAAGTTGTTTGAATGTTGACTTAAAAAAAAAACGATTGTTTCCAAATAGAGATTATGCTTGAATCCAAAGTAGTGGATAGATTGATAGCTATCCTATTCATAACTACATGATTAAATGATGGAATAAGTGTGATATGAATGCGTAATAAGTTTTAGTGAATGTCTGCTTTCAAAATGGGAACTAGCTACAAATGCAATACCAACACCACATTTCTGATGCCAAAACTCTGGCAATACCATTTGGCTGGTGTGGGAGGACAACTCTTGTAAGATGTCAAATATTATCTACGGCCAGCTGGCTGGCAGTCTTGCACTGTTGCTAGGGAAGTACATGTGAAGCAGGGATTGCCTACTTGGACCACTAATATGAATTGGCTCATTTCGGGAGGATCCGAGATGGCTCGAGTTGGTGCGAGTCGGGCCAAGTCAGACCAAGTCGGAACCAGTATGACTTGCATCTGGGAGATTCTAAGTTGGTATAATCTGCAAGTTGGTCAACCTTGATGTGAAGTACTGATCAAATTTGTTACAAAGATAAAAATTAACAATGTAATGTGAGAAGTGAAAGAGTTAACTTCTGTAGTCATTGGGATTTTTGATAGAGGAGACATGTTAGACATAAAATCACAAATACTGTAGTCAAAACAAAATGAAGTAAGCTATATTCACATTAAGCTAGGTAACGCAATGTACTGTTAACAAAAAAAAGAAAAAAAAAAAAAGAAAAAGAGAAAAAGCTAGGTAAAACATAACAAGGCAGTAAATGAAGATACAAAGGGATTCTGAGAATTGAGATTGCTGACCAAAAATATA
Source organism: Zantedeschia hybrid cultivar (assembly GCA_030544215.1). Classification (NCBI taxonomy): domain Eukaryota; kingdom Viridiplantae; phylum Streptophyta; class Magnoliopsida; order Alismatales; family Araceae; genus Zantedeschia; species Zantedeschia hybrid cultivar. The sequence continues at coordinate 17,172,644 of JARZZO010000011.1, forward strand.
ATTGTCAGTATTCTTTTGGAAGTGGATGGCACCACATATTTATTAACGTAAAAAGCGGGAAATATACTAGCGTGAGTCAGCTGTCAGAAATCTCTTGTATGCAAAGCCACACCAAGGTGATATCTAGCTCGCCAAATAGACCAAAAAGGAGATTGTTTACGTTGCATAAGACCCTAGATCCTTCCTACACCTTATCACAAATGAAAGTGATGATCATCTTGGGAGTTTTAGGTTCCCTCCTGAAGATCCTAGCATTCCTTTAACCCCATATAGCCGCCTGGTTGGCAGTATAGGCCGATACCGACATGTACAGGGATCAGTGGGTGTCGATACCGGTACAGGGGGTACCCTGATACAGGTAATTTAAGTTTAAAAAATAAAAAGAAGAAACTTGCATTGGCTAGTACTAGGCCAAAATGGGCCATTATCGGGCCAATATGCTTGATACTAGTACCAGTACATATCGGTCCCACTGTACCGCTACCTAGTACCGGTATTGCCATCCTTGGGTAGCTGGCAAAGTAGCATGGAGGATCAGCCATCGGGTGTCGCTCTAATTGAATAAGTGATCCAGTTTTACATGTAATGATGCGGGACATAACTACAATATGACGAATGCTATCAATGAGCGCATCAAGCAATGAACATATAAATGCTAGCAAATTTTCTGACGTCAACCAACAATTCACAAATAAACTATTATATCCAATCTGAACAAAGTCGCAAGCGTGTAGCACGTCCCACACACAATTTAGTGCAACACCGTGGATCAAAGGTCGATAGGACTACCCTTGTAGATTAGGGAATATGCCAAATATCGAATGTGACAGAGTTAGGGGATGGGACAGGTTATAGATGCCTCACAAGTCACACAAAACCAGCAGCAATCGCACTCAAATAAAATGTCAATCGAAGTTTAACAGGGCTGAGCACTCAATCACCAGCATAAGCAAACTTCAAACATCCAACATGAGCAGGCTATTACACCATATAACTAAATAAAGCAGAGAACTAACCTATGCATACAGCTGGCCAAGATTCACAACTCCACGAGCTCCAAACTAATCCACTCTAAGTAGTTGACCAGGTAAAACACACATGAGGCAAGTGGCCAGGTGCTTCCAAGCCCAGGCTCCATGGATCCTCCACCAATGAATAAGGGAAAGAGAAGACCACAGCAAATGCTCAGTTCAGAATAGCACAGGACACAGCTATAGATATCAATATATCAATCCAGGAGGCTGCCAGTGAATGTAGACGATGACAGGTGGTGCTGAACTTGGTGTTTCCTTCTGATTACTGCTGTTAAAAGAGGCAGGCAGGGTGTCTTGTGTGGCAGGAGGAGCAATCCACAACAGACTATGGTTCCAAGCCTTAACTCACACACGAGTTCCAAAGATTCCTCTCAAGGTTTGAAACAATGGGTGGTGTACCTTCAAACTAATAGACTGGGTCTAAAGATTATTTCCAGCGGGGTACAGATCACCTATGTAGACCAATCGAACCATTCCAAGAAAATGACAATATGGTAGTGCACGTCGACTGGTTCACAGAAAGGTAACAACTATGGATCGTCATTGCTGGGTAGCCTTATTCTCAAGTGCCAATAAACGAGATGGGGGGTGGGAAGAAAAATACACGAAGAAGTGAGGACAGATCAGGCCAAGATCAACAAAGAAGGGGCAAAAGACAAAGTTGTGATAAATCTGAGATGTCATTGCCGGTGGAGGAAAATCTGAGCAGATCACTCCACTCATCGGACTGTTGAAGTGACCACAGTGACCTCCACTTCTGGTTCGGACCCCATCGGAAGACGAAGGCCAGCCGCTTGCTCCACTAGACAGTGAACAAGATTACTGGATGTAGGTGGAAGTAGATCCGATGGAGAAGAGGCCTTGCCACACTTTGACGGCGTCCTAGTGTAGGACGGCGAGCATAAAGAGGACGACGGGCCTCGGCCCTGCCATGAACCAATCCCTCATAAGGAGGGGTCAACGCTGTCGGCAGCCGGAGACAATGAGGACGATCCTCTCTTCCAAGTGTGCGGGCACAGACCCTGCTGCTTGGAGACGTAGGCGTCATCTGAGCAGGATCTCCTCCGGGACGTCGGTCCGTGAGATCACCACAGAAGAGATGGATAAGCAGAGGTGAAGTAGAAGAAGAAGTAGAGATGGGGAGGAAGAAGATGCAGAGGACGATGGTGGCGGTGGGATAAAGAGGCCTCTCACCTCACCCTCTCACAGGGTGCTCCTCATCCTCTCACAGGGCACATCAAACACACATGGGACAAAGCAAATTCGCCATTAGGGTATAGAATCAAAATATAACTCATGTCCTCTCAACTCTCTCTCATATCTACATGGGCCTCCAAAACAAGAAGGAAATGCATGTAGAAAATGCTAAAGATAGAATTAAAATAGCTAATGACTCAAAAACAAAGGGAATATGCAGAATAAATGGAAAATGTCCACAAATGAACTCCATCAATGCAGCACAAAATCTCCCAACCAAAGGGACATCGGAGTCGTCGGAGCAGTCCGTCGGTGTCGGTGTCCCCACCATAACTCTTTATGTTCTGTGGTAGGAAATTAATAAAAAAATGAGAACTTATGTGAAAACTTCTTATGTGGTTAACATCCAAATGTGGATAATATTGAAATCCCCAGAGGAAACTTGGGTAGTTCATATTTATTTTTTAGGTTTATGGATCTAACCATGGAAGAGTTTATCATTCATGCTAAACTTGATTTATTCTCTAGGTTGTCCGTTGATGGTATCAGATAAAAAACATTGATTGACAGCACTGAAAAGACAAACCGGATAAGAGAACCATAAAAAAAAAAAAAACGAAGAATAATGAAGTAAATGAAAAGAGCAGGCACGAGGTGGAGAAGAAGAAGATGAGAAGGGACCGAAGTAGCAAGAACGGCATAACAGTGAAGCAGGTGAAAAATTGGTGAACATGGTGCCTCTTCCCCTAAATTGAGCAAGTACAATATATCTAACACTGTTTCATCTCATTTTCACATGTGCCATTGAATATCAGATAAACAAAGGTTTGTTTAGAATCAGTTCTTTGAGGTTTTGACCCATCAAATGTTTCAGACTTAAAGATAAACTTCAATACTCATTTGTTTGGGGGAGGTGGGGGGCGGGGACAGGGAGACAGAGGCAGGGAGGGAAGGAGCAGGTGCAGGAAGCAAGGGGGAGAGTGAGAGAGGGAGAGGGAGGGAGGGAAAGAGGGTGGGGATGGGTTACTGTGTGTGAAACACATAATCCCTCAGAATTGATATTTGGTACCATCTGCTTTCTAAGAAATTCTTCATCATGAAATGAAAGGTATTGAATGAATTAGAAGAGAGAAAGTCAGAACTCGAAGAATAAAGGATTCCTGAGAGTGTAAAATGTTTGGCTTTAATTTTTAATCAAAAAGTAAATAATTGTATCTAAATGGCTTTGTACTTTAGGTTCATAGAGTTTTGGTGGTCTTTTATACCTTGAGTCAGATGGATGACATGGACGGTGTTTTTTTTTTTTTTTTTTTTTAAATCGTGACCTGTTTTGTCCCTTGAATCAGATGGAAGACATGATGCATCTTTTTTACTGTGTCCTTGACTATTTATTCATCTGTGTAACTTTTTGTGGGTTTTTTAGATTGTTTGGACATTGCCTTGTGATTTTTTTCAGTTTTTATACTTGCATCATGATCAGTGATTATGGAATGCAATATGATAACCATATATCTCATGATTCTAACGAAAGATAAACTCTAAGCTTTATCTTTACTTGCGTTTCATTTCTAAAAGCTGTGCTAATGGTTGTTGGCCCTTTATTATATTATCAGGATGAGAATGGCAACAAAATGGTTAATGAGTATGTAAGAGAATGTAGAATTGGTTGCGGGAGCTATGGCAAAGTGGTAAGGTTGCAATATTGGATGCCTCTCTCTTTCTCTCTATTTATATATATGTATGTATGTATATATATATATACGTATGTATGTATGTATATTGATCTATCTATCTATCTCTTCACCTCTCTCTCTCTCTCTTTCTATATATATATATATATTATCTCTCTCTCTCTATATATATATCTGTCTGTCTGTCTACCTATCTATCTATACCATATATACATGGATGTATGTGTATACACATGTATCTGAATAATCTTTATTTTTAGGTTCTTTACAGAAGCATCAAAGATGGGAAGCAGTATGCAATCAAGGTCAGTTTTCCTCCTTTTTTGGCTTCTATTGATACCTTGAATTCATTCATTTGACAAAATAAGTGCATTTTGACTGAGAGTGAGTATATGTTCTTTGAACCAAAGCTAATGTTTTCTCATTTGTTGTTTCATTATTCTAGTTACTTTGGATGTTTCCCCCCATTATCCTAGTAACTGATGAAGTACTAAAACGTGGCCAAAATGGATGCATTTTCTGTCCTAAGTCTCCCACCTCTGACTGAAGCCCATCTCAATATCAGAAGCAACATACTGTGTTGTACATCCATCGCGTACACTAGCCTCATGCATGCCTTTATTTGTGCATAACCTGGCTGCCTACCTTACACTGTCATTTCCTTTACATGCAACCGTGCCATCGAACACAGCCAACAGCCCTGCATTTTTCAATATAAGAAGACAATAGTGTTAGTGTTGAGATGGAATGGCAATGACATGGTACCTGACAGCGATAAAGGTGGGATGGCGACAGTGATGTCAGACAGGTCGCCTCCTCCTCTTTCTCATTTAATTTATTCCCTTTCTCTTCTCTCATTTCTTGATGTGCCTGCAGTTATAACAACAACAGCGGACATGGGACAACAGCTACATAGGTATCCTTCTCCATATCAAGTTGGTATAGGCCAACCTGGATCAGTTTTAGGCTCGCCAATCCCAATTACCTTGGTGAAGATACTTCCAGAAAAGAAACCTTGGTGACTAGGGTAGTTTAAATTTATGCCTATACCCTGGATCTTAATGTCATCTTGGCAAACCAGCACTTAAAGGGATCAAGAGATAATTCCTCTTCCTCCTCCTCCTGCTTCTTCATCTCCTTTATCCTGCTTCTTCTTCATCTTCTTTGTCTTGATATTGGTCTTCGCTTCATCTCAAGACCCTGGATAGTTAAAGATCTAGACTAGAAGAGATATCAAAAGATGGCATGGATGGCCTTCACAATTGGAAAATGTTTATGTGATTGTGATGTTGAAATACATCCGTCTCGGTCAATAAAATTAAGTGTCAAGCTTCTACCAATGTTATACACTTCAACAGAACTGTGACACTGAGAAACTGCTATTTTTTTTTGGAAGGTGACATCTGAGGAACTGCTTTTAGTCTTGCCATGTTTTATGTTGAGCTATAAGGAAGGGTCGTTAGAAGCATATGGCTACCACAAAAGTGAGAATGCTAAGATGGACATGTACAAGACAGTTAGGGGGTTGAATTACAAATAATAGGTTCAGACAAGGGAGTAGAGCTAACAGAGCAAATGTGAAGTCTCAATTGACATGCTTGTACATGTGAATGAATAACAAGTTTGTCACCAGGATAGAAGGAATAGGAATACCGATTATAGATTGACATTGCTTGGACACATGAATTCCGAATGGGTTTAGAAATAGATAAACTGTGGCTGAACTTGTGCTTCTAGTTCATGTGGCATTCTAGTATCTTTTCACAATTGCAAATGTTGTGGGGATGTTGGTGGTCTGATGCTATGGTTAGTTGTGGGAGAGGAACCCTATTTTTAGGAGAGCCCTTTTTGATAGAGAAATGGAACGGTGGGTGGGCTTACTTGGGGCAATAAAAAACAGGTCAAAAGAACTAAAATTGAAACTAGTGAAATGTGGAGGGAGTTGGATAGTATGTTTTAAGTGATGTCAATACACATTCTATGACCGATGGTGGCTTCAGATGGCTATTTCTCAATGTGGGTTTAAAACTATTTGTCATGTTAAAAGTTAAATTTGCAGTGTGGAGGGTGGCCATGCATACTGAGACAACCTGTCTGTGGCATACTAGTGGCCTTCATTCCAGAGTGCATGCTTTTTGCAAGCCTTTTTTAAATGGGATATTGCTGCACTTCTAGATCAAGATGCATGCATGGGAGAGGTTGTTATTGTGATGGTATGGACACTGCCATCCATTATGGAGTATTTGATTTGAAACTGGAACAGGGACTGGGCCCTAGCAACGACAAGAATGTGTAGTGGGTGTTACTATATACTATGTTATAGGTGCCATGGACAGATTTGATTTGAAACTGGAATGGGGACTGGACCCTAGTGATGGCAAGAATGTGTAGTGGGTGTTCTCTGGTATAAATAGTGGGATACTATGTTATAGATGTCATGGACAGCTCGTAGCATGAATGGGGACTTTCAGAGGCCCAGGAGGATGAGAGGTAGTTGAAAATTATAATCATGGGGATGGCTAAAAAGTGTGCTGTGTTGTTGAGGTGTATAGATAAGGCAACTTTGTCATTACAGGTTATTGTAACATTTTTTTTTTTTTGGAGAAAGAGGAGTCAATCAACCTTTTCTGCTAGCTGATTTTCAATTTCTGCAAATGACTGCAAATGTTTTGTCATTTCTTAGAAAAGATTGTCAAAATACTTTGTAGTGCTGTCATGGCTTAAACAAGGTAGTTCCTGCTTCTTTGGGGTACTTATGTAACATTTGCATTGTTCTTGTTCTTTGGCCACCGGAAGCATTTCTTTTGGTATTTTCTGTACCCAACTTCTGAACTTTGTTGTTACCCTTAGTGCAGGTTTTTCACAAGTCTCATTTGATGAAGTTGCGAGTGGCACCGTCTGAGACAGCCATGTCTGACGTTCTAAGGGAGGTGCGTCTTTTAGTATTTCTTGCCAACTGCAGAGTGATAAATTGACATATGTTACTAGAAAAAATATTAGGTTAATGAAGAAAAGCTGAAGTCACATGCTTATCCCTTTGTTATCCTATTTTCTGTTCACTTATCACATTATCCTTTAGGTCCCAAATTTAGCGATTTCTTTTGCCTTACAGAAACTTGTAAAATATCAAGCTTTAAATGAAAGACAACCATTTATGTCCATCTCATCTAACTGCTGTGCAACATCTCAATCATGCAGAAAGTGATTCCGTAAGTGTTGACTTCTCTGTGATTAATGTCACCCATTTCTTCTCCATCTCCCCTCCTGTGTGTGTGTGCGTGTGTCCTCCAATCCACTCTCATCTTTCAGTAGTGGCATGTTCCACATGCCAACACTTGCTTGTGATAGTTTTTCCATTGACACTGCCTGCAGGATTGACTATTCACTGCCTGCAGCCTTGACTATTCATCCTCTACAAGTACCTGCCATTTATTTTTTTCTCTCTCATGCACCGATTCTCTCTTCCCCTCTCCCTCAATCACTTGTGATATTGCACTGATGTCATAACTTTTATCTTCCCAGCAAGTTTGGGTTGCTACATGGTTTCAGGCAAAGGTTGATTTGACAACCTTCTCTTACAGTCGCCAGTTGCACTGGATTCACATTTTTTCTTATTTTGTTGATAGTTTTATTTACATTTCACTACGAGTTTACTAAAACTTCGACATACCATTGTCTGAAAGTTTAAGGCAACTTAGAAGCCTTGTGTTGTTATCAGTGGGCACTGGCCACAGATTTTGCATGGTTAGTCTTCTCTTTGAGGTCTCTCACCAATTGTGCTGCACACAGTGACAATTGACTGGTGTGTCATCTCAGCCTTTAATAAAACATGGTATAACCTTCTTATAAGCAATATAACCATTTTCTTAAATTATCATCGGGGTGCGTTGTATCTCAGAAATTCATATCTACCTTGCGTAATGCTTCTATAAATTTCGATCTTGGAAGTTTCTCTTTTGTGGCCCAGCTTCTTATTACGGTTCAGGTGCTTCTGTATTGTGGCATGTCACTGAACTAGGAAGATTCATTGATGTTCTTTGTCTGTAGGTCTCCATCATGAAGATGCTAGACCATCCCAATATAGTCAATCTCATTGAGGTGATTGATGATCCAAACATGGACCACTTTTACATGGGTATTTATTGACAACTTTTCTTTCATTGGTAGACTAATATTAGTTTTCTGCCTCATCTTGCAAAATAATACATTATTTGCTCCCTGCTATGTAAAAGATTTGACATTTAGCTAAACTTGGCTGCCATGTCTATTTTCCTTTTATTTTTACATGCAGTTTTAGAATATGTTGAAGGTAAGTGGGTTTGTGAGGGTGCTGGTCCACCTGGTGGTATAGGTGAAAGCACTTCCAGAAGATACTTGCGTGACATTGTTGCAGGGCTCATGTACCTCCACTCTCATGTAAGATTTGAACTGCATTTATATATCCATGTTTCCCTCTATGTATACGTGTATGACATCCTATATTTTGGTATAAAGAACCAAATCATTTGCCAATATTTTGGTGGGCGATCCCATGTACGGGTAACGTGATTTATGTCTACATTGAAATCAGTTTCAACTGAAATATTGATATGCTAAAGAAGATCATTGGATGAATAAATATGACTTGGAGTATTTGTTCCGTTTCACACTGATGATTGGAAGATCTTCAATTTGAAAAAAAAACATTTTTTCGATCTTGGCATGCCATTGGACCAGCATTGTAGGGATCTCTATGAGATGTTTGCTTCAAGCTCCTTGCCTATTCTTGTACGAAGTCCATTTCAGACTGTACAGTCAACATGTTTCTCCTTGCACTATAATTTCTTTGTATATGCATGATGAGATATACTACACCAGCTATATTCTATTATGCTCAATGGTCAGGCTGTTGGCAACTTCCAGGTTGAAAGGGGACACATAATGGACACCCTGTCAATGCTTCTCCTTTTCCTCATTTCATAGGTGGGGCATGTGGAACAGGGCTAGCGTGGCTGGGCTTATTCACAGATTTTTTTTGCACCTTTTCATCTGGAGGGAGGATAACCAATCTACAGTATGTAGACAATACCATCCTACTGCCATATTTTCTTGACCTTGCTAGAAGACACATTGCAAGCTGAAGTATGCTTTGAAAGAGTAAAGTAATGAGCATTAATTTGGAGGTGGAGCATAAAAGGTTGATTGGGTGTTGATATGGGGTCTATTATTTCCTGATTGTCTATTTGTGGCTCCCGTTGCTAAATAGAGTAGTCAAATGCAAAGAGTTGGGGGTCATGATGCAGACATTTTAAAGGAAGCTGGCAATGTGGAAGATGGTACTTTTTCCCCCTTATGGAGGATGGGCGATGCTGTGCATGACTTCTAACACACTTTGATCACTCTGCCCAATAGAGATCAAGCTAGCAGCAATATGAGGGGGGATAAGCGAAGAGCTTGGGCTGTTGTATGTGAAGAGGAGTGGGGAGGTTTGGGTTTCAGGAACCTACATGACTTGAACCTTGCACTTCTGGGTTGATGGTTGTGGAAGATAGGTTTGGAGCGGGACTAACAAAGATGGTAACCAAGGGGAAGTATTACTGAAGGGAAAGGGTGTCAGATGTAACTCCAAGCTCCATTTGAAAAGCGTGAGATATATATATATATATATATATATATATATATATAGATAGATATAGAGAGAGAGAGAGAGAGAGAGAGAGAGAGAGAGAGAGAGAGATGCTAGAATGCAGTTCACTACAATGCGTGCGGTTTAACACTATTTTGAACCCCATCCCCATATTTTAAAAAAAATCATAAAATTATAATATTCCCCCTTAGGGTTGTCTCCATTCCATTGGACTTTATTTTGACCGTCCGATCATGGTTCGATCTTGAAACTCGATTTTAGCCATCCATCGGACACATGTAAATTTTGATTTCTAAAAAATATAAAAAAATAGAAAATTCGTCAGATTAGCCCCTAAGGTTGTTCTCATCCATTGGGGTTTTAGTATTCATCACCAATTTAGAAATGTAAAATCGGACAGCTTAGGTTGAAAGCCTCATGATCCAACGGTGAAACTTAAGCTAAAAGGGATGAGATTTATTTTAGGGATAGAGCTGAATACTTAGATATTTATCACGATTTTTAATTTTTTTAAAGCATGGGGAAGGGGTCGAAATAGTGCGTGCGGTTTAACCGCACACTAAGCGCACCATAACATTCCTCTCTCTCTCTCTCTCTCTCTCTCTATCTATCTATCTATCTATATATATATATATATATATATATATATATATATATATATATATATATATATATATATATATATATATATATACATGCCCCAGGGTGCATCTAATTTAGATGCGCCCCTCCTAAAAACCCCCTACCCCAATTTCCAAAAATAAAATAGAATATTTAAATACCCCCGTCTAGGTGGTTTCTCACTTTTTGATTTAATTTTCACCATTAGATCAAAAAACTTAACCGTAGCCGTCCAATCCATTGTGTCGTTGATTTTTTTAACATGGGGTGTATGGGTTTTCGGGGGGGGTGCATCTAAGTTAGATGTGTCCCAGGGCACGTAGAATCCTTTCCTATATATATATATAGAGAGAGAGAGAGAGAGAGAGAGAGAGAGAGAGAGAGAGAGAGAGAGAAATGCTAGAATGCGTTTCACAGTTTCACTATAATGTGTGTGGTTACAGTGCACACACTATTTTGAATCCCATCCCTATATTTTAAAAATAAAAATTTTCATAAAATTTTAAATATTTAATAACTCCCTTAGGCTTTCCATCCCATGGGGCTTTACTTTATTTTCAAAAATCCTGAAAAAAGTCAAAAAATAAGAAATTCATCAGATTACCCCCTAGGGTTGTTCCCATCCCTTGGGGTTTTAGTATTCATCACCAATTGGACGGCTTAGGTTGAAAGCCTTATGATCTAATGGTGAAACTTAAGCCAAAAGGGATATAATTTATTTTGAGGGGGAGTTGAATATTTAGAAATGTGTTTTTTGCATATATACCCCTCAAATACATCGTATTTGCATCTATACCCCTGACTCCTATGTATTGTAAAAAATACCCTCGAAAACCTCCGAGTCGTTGCGGTTATCTCCTTGAGGTAACAGAATTGTTAAGTCTTAAGGAATATTCATGGAATATTTCCTCATTGAGAGAGAGATAGGGGGGGTACTGGTGTCGGCGCTAGCGTCAGGGGTAACCGTGGTTCAGAGAGAGAGAGAGAGAGAGAGAGCGCCACCATGGGCTCCAAGAGGGTCCCCCCGGTGCCAGCAGACCCCGTTCCCCCATCCCCCACCCTCCGCCACCCCCTGGTGCCAGCCGACCCCGTTCCCCCATCCCCCACCCTCCGCTGCCCCCTCTGTGTAGCCTACCAGGGCCCCTGCTGATCCTACCCCCAGGAGGCCGCCGTTGCCGCCTTCACCTCCCTCCCCTCCTCCCACCTCTCCGCCTTCCCCTGCTCCCAAATGGAGGCCGCCTTCGTGGCCCTCGAGAACGGCTCCACCTACCGTGCCATCGTCCCTATTGAGAACTCCATCGACGGCCCTGTCCACCGCAACCTTGACCTAATCCTCTGCCACCCACATGTCGAGGTCGCCGGTGAGGTTACCCTCCCTGTAAATCACTGCCTCCTCGCCCGCCCCAGCGACTCCCTTCCTGCCTTCCGGCGCGTCGCCAGCCACCCCAATTCCCTTGCCCATTGCCGCCACAGCCTTGCCACCCTTGGCATTGACACCGAGGAGGCACCCAACACTGTCGAGGCTGCCCGATAAATTTTATGATGAATTTTATTTATTTTTTTAATACGGGAATGGGGGTTAAAACAGTCTTGCATATCTACGGAGAAAAATTTCTGGATGGATGTTTTGTGTGGGAGAGATCTCCCTCTCTGTTACTCTTCCTAGTTATGCAGGGTTGTGCTGAATAGGGTATTAGGGAGACAGGTTAGTATAATAATATAGTACTTGCATACGTCTTTTGAGTGTGGGGAATTTGGACGTCTAGTTTTAGGAGAGACCTGATTATTCAGGAAATCTACCAGATAGATGATTTGCTTGGCTTTCCTGCAGAACATAAACCCTTCAGTCATTACAGAGGAGGATGAATGGTGTGGCAATGAGACCAAGGAAGGATGTAACAGAAATAAGAATTGGGACAAAGCAATCACAATGTCTTCTTCAGCTCTAAGTCTGTTATTCCGGGGAGGATATGACTATGGCCCATCCAACTCTGGTGGGAGGCGATTCCTGATGATTTCTGTGTCTTGTTTGTTGTATTTTGAGTGTATTGACTTTTTTTTTGGGTTTTGGATGGACTTTTGTCAGAGGGAGCTATACATATAATTTCACATTTCGTTTCTTCATTAATTTACAAGGTGTCTACTGTTTTTGGTGGTGGGGGCAATGCCACCTATAAGCTCTTGTGATTGTTGTTTGGGACTTGTCACTATAACTCCATGCTCATCTCTGTTGCTTGCAACTTGTTTTCATGTGTCATCATATATGTCCACTATGCTGCCCTAATAATATAGTTGGTCTGGTTGCCATCTTATGGAGTTGACTTTTACACCTTAGTGCAACCTCTCAGTCTGCTGCACACCAAATGTTCCTCATTACTTTATCCAACTGATTCTGGTCTTGTCATTATTGTCAGCATCACTATTCCATTGCTTGTGCGCTGTAGAGCTCAAGTTATAGAAATTTGTATTATGATATTAGCAAAACCCCCTGCATGTCACTGGCAATTTCCTTGTCAACGGGAAGGGTGTCGCCATTGAGGCAGGAGAACCCCACCATGTCAAATGGTTATTACCCACTACTACTCTCACAATTCTTTTGCCTTCTTTCTCATTACCTGTTGCTCTTTGTCATTTTTTAACCTTCGATCTCTTAAACGTCTGTGCTTGTTCTAATGATGATATCATGTTTGTTCCTTTGGGTCTGTAGAATATTGTTCACGGGGACTTAAAACCTGATAACCTGTTGGTGACAAGCGGCGGCAAGGTGAAAATAGGAGATTTCAGTGTAAGCCAGGTTTTTGAGGTAAAGTTGCCTTCTGTCGTGTCATTTTGAATGTTGATGTGAGTTGATTACTCTGATTCATGTTAAGATGTTCATAATGTTTACGACTTTGCATTATATTATTGGTATACAGTACCCGGACAGCTTTTGTCTGTTGGTGTGTGTGCAACATGTGCTTTCTTTTTAAAACTTGATTAACAGGAGATGTATGCTCGTATATGTGTAATCATTTTTAGAATGTATTACCCATGCCACTTATTAGAATATGTCTAATTGTATTCTTTTTCTTTGACACGTCCTATCAACGTTTTTTTACTCCTATTTTTTCTTTTTAATTTTTTCTGGTGATTTCTTGGGCATTCATGAGTTGCCTCCTTATGAAGCCAAAAGATGCATATGGCTACGCGGTGATGATTAGATATTGTTTAATCCAGAAGCATAACCTTTATTGAAGTAATGTGAACTTATATGCTATGTGGAAAGCATGATAGGAGATGCAGACATGCAATTCCTTTGACTTGCTTCTTGTTTCTACAGCCTTTCTGAAGCTATGCATAGTACCTTGAAGAAATCAGTTAGAAACTTAGTTTTCTTTAGAAAATGCTCCTTTCTCCCACAACACACCTTTATGAATACATGTAATTTACTCGTCATGTGTTCAACTCCTCCTTCCTCTAACTAGTGTGTGGTTAGGAGGTTCATAGGCCATTGTGCCTGGACAAGCCCAATTTAGTGCACAACCTAGGTGTTTTACTAGACCTGTCCCCTACGCATCCAGCGGGCCATGAGAATGTGCAACTTTTAAAAGGGTTTCCTTTTAAAATTGGACGAAGATTTTTTTTTTTTTTTTTGGGAAATTGGTTGTAGCCATTGAGTCAAGGCTGGAAGTGTGTTTGGGAGGTGTTTTAGGGGTTTGTTGGAGTGATTGTGTGTTTGTGGTTATAATGGTTATTGGAAATTAGGTTGGGTTTTAGGATTAGGGACCATTATGGTAGCTTTGAGTGACCTTAGGGTTTGAATGCATTTTTGTGATTGTAGATTTTTGGTCATTTTAGAAAAAAAGTTTGGATTTAATGGTAGTTTGGTAACTGGGTGGTTCAGGTCTTCAGTCATTTTTTCAGGGCATGTTTTTTCCATTTTTTGTGCATATTTTACACATTTGTTGACATTTTTGAACAATAAAAATAGGACCAATCCTGGCCATGGCTGGACTGGCTAGGATCAGCCTGGGTCATCCGAGTCAGATCCAGATCGCACTAAACTGGTTATTTTTGGGATGATCATTCCAGCGCCAATATTGATACTTCCTTGTGTATCACATACTTACCACTGGCAACTTTGATATTGCTACTGATATTATGTGTTTGGTTATGTGCTTTCAATTTGGTGTTCATATATTAGAAGGATGTAGTGTTTTAGAAAAAATTACTATAGGTCTGAACTTGTATTATAAATATTGCAATTTACATTTTGACTCTCTCAAGATTCACTCCCCTCTCCCTCCCACCCTTAGCTCTCTTATTCTCTTTCAGTTGCTGTCTTGCATATTCCTTTGTCAATTGCAATATTGGTATTCTAGACTTTAAAAGCATTTGTATCAAAACTAACGTTATGTTGAAAGTAATACTCTTGGCTAAAGAGGTCACTGAGTATTACTTGAAGCACTTGATATTGATTGATCTCTACTCAGCTTTTGTTGTTTTTACACAAGGCCTTGGAACATCTTATAACATTTAACGGGCATATCCAGTGCACAAGGCTTCCACCACGGCAGGATCTGGGGATGGGTCGATGTACACAGCCTTACTCCTGCTAAGCAAAGGCTGTTTCCTTGTATTCAGACCCATGGTCTCCAGGTTAAAATGCGGCAACCTTTATTGTTGCTCCCAGGCCCACCCTTCTAACATCTTATACCGTTAAACATTACTGTTAAAGTGTGGCGCCTGTATCACTCATACTGGGATAAGGTAAAAAAACTAAATGCTTTGATTCATTAAGTTAATGGAGAAGTTACAATGAAAATGAGGGTTCTGTTATAATTGCCTACGTGATCTCCGGCACTGGTATGTTTTAGAAATGATCTTGATGTAGCATTTTTCTATCCTGGTCATGGTAGCTTGCTCCAACCTGTCCCCTAGAGTTTTTTTTTTCTTTTTTTCTTTTTTTCTTTTTTGTCTTTTGGAAAGTGGACGGTACAACAATTTTGTAAAATTCAAAATTGGATGGTTACAAGGTAAAATGATCCCGAAGTAGTCCAAAATGAATGCCCTAACCTCAGGCATATATAAACCCTGTTACCAGAAAACAATCCGCCCTCCCCTGTAGCGACCCAAAATAAATCCCACCCAAGACTGCAAAACAAATGTATCTTTGCACCCATGCAAGCCTCAATCCCTCCACACAGAAAACAAGAGCTAAAAGGCCCTTATTTGGATGACCCCTCAAACCTCTGTAGAGCACCAAATGCCTCCTATCTGTAGCTTGTGAACCATTGGGCTTGGTGTGTGCCATGACCTCCTTTCCCTTAATTAGCATTTGAAGATTTACATGATGCAATGCCTGAATCAGTCAAGCCCTCTTTGTTGATCCCAATAACCCCAGCCAGAAACCTCAGTGTCTACAGAAATCCTTTGCGCCTCATGTACCCTTGACGCCTGGCAAGTCGAAGTCTTCATCAATTACCTGATTTGAGCTATCATCAGCTCAAGATCTGATTGGTGCTCAGATAGGGATACTTTGCCAGATGTAGTCTCCTCAAAAGGTGCTGGGATGAAACTACATGCACAGGAATCGCACTTGCTGGGGACAGGGTATCGACAGAGAGAGTCGCAGGATCACAGGCTCACAGCCCCTTCCACCTTCCCTCTTCTGAAGTGTGTTGTGCACTTCACTGGATCCATTCCCACCTGCAAAACCTGGGACATCAAGAGAGGGAGCCAGAGAAGCTTCCATGGACTTCCTAGTGGATGGGGAACTGGGAAGGCCCTCCTACCAGCATGCCCTTGGGGACCTGTGGTACTGTAGGAGGGGATGCTGCCGCCACTTCTGTTGCAAGTCCAACACTTCTACCATCTCATCCCCGCGTCTTCAGCAAAGACGACCTACAGGAAACAAGAACCCCACTGGGGAGAAAATCCTGTTGGCAGGATCGGACACTCAGAGAGGTTTAAAAAGTAAGTCCAAAACAATTGGATCTGTCTCCCCTCTGAACAAATTGGATGTGCATGACCTGTCTGAACTGCCCGACCTGCACCCAACCCACACAACAACCCAAGGCCCAGGAGGATCCAAGAGTCCTTAGTGAAGCAGATGGCCCACATGGCCGACTCATCTATTGATTCTGTTCATGCTCCCGTTGGTGTTGAACATGCAACCTGCGGAACCTTACCCAAGGTGACATACTTGTCAAGTTATAAAACAGCTTATTCAAAGATAGAAAACCATCTTTCCTCAACCGAACTGAGGAGCTTGTTTAACTGTGTTCCACAAGGGTGGCCTCTGCTGATCACCTGTTCTTATCTATGCCCATCTTCTTTTGAACACATGCATTCAATTATATCTCCATTATCTGATCATGTGTTTATAAATTCTGAACAACAATAAACATCAATCACCTGAGTTATCACTAAGATCCAGCCCTCTGAATAGGCCCTTACCATGATGAGTTTCTGAGGTATTGACCATGGTAACATTTTAATGCTTAATCTTTGTTTTATATTTCTCATGGTGTTTGTGTTTGAAACATGCCGTAGCTGCATTCTCTAAAGTCTGTTGTCTTCAGGATGATAATGATGAACTTCGGAGATCTCCTGGCACACCTGTATTCACTGCACCTGAGTGTTGTTTAGGTGAGAGTTCTGCGAACTCTAGCCCTGAAAATTCCTGTTAGGTGTACTCTAATGTAGATAAATCACTGTCCTACTGTGCATCTTCTGCTATGCAGGCCTAACCTACCATGGCAAAGCTGCAGACACATGGGCTGTTGGAGTTACCTTGTACTGTATGGTGTTGGGTCAATATCCATTTCTTGGTGAAACATTGCAGGACACATATGACAAGGTGCAGTTCATTCTGCTGCTGCTGCACTAATCAGCCTTTCTGTTTCTGCTTCTAACTGAGTTCTGTTTCACTTTTAATGATTGTGGCATATTCACTAGATTGTTCACAATTCCTTGTCGTTTCCTGAGGACATCAATCCACTCTTGAAAGACCTACTGGAAGGACTTCTGTGCAAAGGCCAGTAGATCACTGTTGTCATCTATCATTATTTGATATGGTGCTTCCTGTCTAGCTTATCTCATCTGTCAAAGATGTTCTTGCAGACCCCAAACAGCGGATGACCTTGCATGCGGTAGCGGAACATCCATGGGTTGTTGGAGAAGAAGGCCCCATTGTGGAATATTTATGTCGGTGCAAGCGTAATAGCATTGGCCCGAAGGAGTCATAACGTCAAATGGGAAGGATGCTGACCCGACTCTACCAGGCAGCTATAGTTCTCTGACAGTTAGTTTATCTGTGGAGATTCTCTCTCCTATTCATAGGTTGGGAATAAACGAGGGGATGCTGTAAAAAGGGCTTTGAGTGATTCACGTTTTGCTGTGGTATTCTGCTAGTTTTTTCCCCTCACTTTTTTCAGTTTGAAAGGTGGTGAATGGATTAAGATTGAGAAAGATCATGATTGTGTCACATATACAGGTCTTGAGAGTGTGGAGCACATATGGATACAAATTTGTAGTTGTCTTAAGATTCTAATTTAGTGGTTTCCTGTATATTGTCTATCCACAAGCACTTTAATTATGGAGGCGAATGGACATCTAAAGAATGATAAAAAGTGGAAAATAGAGAGAAACAGAATGTACATCTTAATCTCTAATATTTTCTGGCAGCATTGTTTACTTCAACAGTAATTGCTTCTCTTGAATAGGCTTATAGGAGTTCAATGTGTGCAGTAATTGATAAGCTAGCTTGTGTTAGCTCAGTTCCCCAAGGAGATGCCCCTTCAGGGGAGAGCGACTCATTCCTGGAATGGGAGATGACTTGCAATTGTTCATGTTCACATGATCTCAACCTCGCAGCTTCTCTGTCAGTTTCAGCAGCTACCACCTAATTTCCTGTCTTTTGCAGCACAAAGGTCCATTCATCTATTTATGTAGAGGAAAATGCCTTGTCTCTGCTGCTCTTGGCATATCCGGAAAAAAAAGGAGTAACGATGTATACAAATTGATGTTTTCTAACTGCACTGCCCTTGTTGTTCCTGGCCTGGTATTTGTGATTCGACTTTAGGGTCTTCTTATTAAATTCAATTTTGATGCTTAAAAGTACAGAACAGAGATGA
Organism: Zantedeschia hybrid cultivar; assembly: GCA_030544215.1. Taxonomy (NCBI): domain Eukaryota; kingdom Viridiplantae; phylum Streptophyta; class Magnoliopsida; order Alismatales; family Araceae; genus Zantedeschia; species Zantedeschia hybrid cultivar. Next base: position 17,190,930 of record JARZZO010000011.1, read on the forward strand.
GAGAAGTAGTAGGTGCAAGGTGGGCTGATGCCTTCTAGTTTACCATCCAGGTTTTCTGTGAAAATAAGAGCACAAATTGACAACTAGAGCTTCAATAAGGAGTAAGAATGAACGGCAAAATGAGTGGAATGATGCTACAATTTGGTAAAACAGCCACTCTATACTTGGATCCCTAAAATTTGGTGAAAGTAGATCTAAAAGGAAGTGGTTTAAAAAAAATGGAAGCCAGATTGGCAAAGTAGCTCCTTCTGGCTTCTAGATAAAAGATTACATTGAGGTCTGACATTACTGCTTACCTTTTTAGCCTCTTTTTGACACCATGCTGAAAGCTGTGCAGGATATTCAATGGTAGACAAGATATTCAATATTTGACTAACTTTTACAATCATGGTGAGATGCATGATTTAACCTTCTAGTTGGCCACTAGGAAAATGATTCAATTATGGGTGTTACATTCAATTCTTTTTTTTTTTATAATAACTTAAGTTGATCAAAGGTGGGAAGCAGGGTACTGTGGTCAATTGGAGAGATAGATTGGTTGTTCTTTCTCTATAAATGTTTGTTGTCAGGAAAGCTTGACATTTCATTCTAAATGAAACCCTATTTCACTTATTTTCTAATTGTTAAAATATTTGTCTGAAAAAGCACAATGAGGATATGATAATTTTTATCTTTAACTTGAGGAAAATAATCCATTTCTGAAGCAACATCACCTTTAATGAATCAATGTTCATAGGTACCTTTCCCATTTGCTTCCAATAGTTCGACTTGTCAAGAAAAATTGTCCGCCCATGAGTGTGGTTTCAAATCTCTCAGGTGATGCGAGAAGTTATTTCTATTGGGAAAGGCTAAAAGAGGAAGTGATCAGTCTTTTTTTTTTGCTTCACCAATATTTTGACCTCACTGGATTTTATTTAAACAAATTTAAAATTTTTAGACATAACCTCTTATAATTTATTGTCCCTAGCGATTAACCCACTTAGTCTCAATATTTATTTTTGATTTCCCTACTTAGACATTTATTTGATAGACTTCGTTTTTAAGTTTTTTGTTCAAAAAAATTGGAGTTCTTCCTGATTTTTTGGGGACCTAAAAAATAGTCTGAGATTCAGAATGAATTATAAATAAATGACAAAATTTATTGTAGAGGATGAGATCTAAAAGTATTAATATTTTCTAAAATTTTATTCGACATATGTTGAGCCCATATTCCATCAAATACAAATATAGTTTTTAATTCAAAGATATATTTGGATTAGAATGAACATTTTTAATTCAACGATACACGCTTTCTTATTGTTATTGAGCACATACTTTTATTCAAAAACTTGTATTCTGATCCAAAAATGTGTATTTTGGAATTAAAATGTGTATATTAGAATGTAACTGCCCATTATGGAGAGTTGGAGATGGAGCGTGTGAAATAATAGAAATTCCATTGCTTCAGAAAGTACGACCTCTGAATTGAAAGTATATTTTTCAAAACAAATATTTTTTCATTAAATATGTGCACTATGATGCAAAAGTATGCATCATAGTATGTGAATAGGTCGACTTTTTTGCTATAGAAGTATGAAATTTTGTTCAAAGGTGTGCATTATGATTCAAAGATGTGTAGTCTAGAATTAAAATGTATAATAAAATGTAACTAATCTTATGAAAGAGTGTGTATCTTTGAGTTGAAAATATGTATTCTGATTGAAAAGTCTAAGAAGAAGTATTTATTTGAAAATATATTAATAAAAATAATAAAAATCTCATTTTAAGGCAGGTTAATTATGCTATTAAACACCAGCACAAACTATTTATTTGTACATGGACTTCCCTCGGTTCGTGCCTGTGTGTCGCTTGGACAGTTACACGTCTCTCCCTCTCTCTCTCTCTCTCTCTCTCTCTCTCTCTCTCAGCACGCGTCTCCGACGGGACTCCTTTCCAGAGGTCCGCGTCGTGGCGTCGCGCCCACCTCCTCCCTTTTCCTCCAAGCGGCGAGGTCGACCGCCAAGCTCTGCAGGAAGGGGGCAGACCCCAGAGGAAACCATCGCCAGAGCAGGTAAAAGTGTGGCCTTCTCAATTGTCGGAGACAGATGGTGGCGGATGGGATGATCCTTCCTTGTTTGCTGTCTTTATCATTGAATCGGTTCTTCTATGATGCTCATACTCGCCTCCTCTTTGCGTCTTTCGGTTCATGTGGGCGCTTCCCTTGTGTGGCTTTATCTTGTGTTCTGCAAATGTCTCAGCTTTGATGTTGCTCAGAAGTGGAAATTATGTGCTTGGTTTAAATGGGTCGGCTAGAAAATTCGAAAATGGTTGTTGACGGGTTGAAATCTCGTCCACCGCGATCAGGATCTTCCGCCTGTGATGGGAGGGTCAGGGATTAACGGTTGCTGCAAAAGCGAACACCGTTAAGGGCCCCGGTGGTGATCCGGGGGATCCCCTCAGATGCTCAAGTTAGAAAGCTGGGGGTGTTGGAAAGAAGCAGAGGGAGATTGGGCTGGTTCGAGTGTACCCCGGGCTGTACGGGAGGTCCTTATATAGTAGTGCAGAGCCTAAGATTCCGACCTCGTCCAGGAGTGCGGGTCTCGAGAGCAATTCCGGGTGAAAAGGACCGTTTTTGGAAGGCCGGACCTGAGTTGGACCTTCAGGTATGCCCTAATCTGCTGTGGGTCACTATCAGATTGGTGCTAGGGGGGCGATGCCCTCTAGTCCGAGTTTGTCTTTCGAATGCAGTGGGAACCTTATCCGGGTTGGACAAGTATGAATGGATGGTTAGGGGCGGATTTGGATTCTGTGGTCCCCATATTCACTAATAAGACTGCTATGGAGTCTAGCCTAATGGGCTTCCCTTGATGATTTTAGTGCCAGACCCACTGGCTTTTTGGGTCAGACAAAGTTCTTCTCCTTCTGTTGTGATCGACTTTTTCGGGTCGCCTCGGATTACTGTTTTGTCGTGTGTTTGGGAATGGAGTTGGGAAAGGGATCAACTTGGCATTTGGAGTCCTTGGTCATGGTTGTGCGATTGCAAATTGGTGTGGAGGCAAATGTGTAGGAAGGGGGCACCATGACACATTTTACGTGTTTTGAGTTGTCGCATTGGATATGGGATTGAGGTGTGAGCGGGGATCTTGTGGAGCATACTTTTGTATATTTACGAACAAATTGGCTTTGTACTTTGTATTTACTATGTAGTTATTTTTTCTTGAATTAGGGACACAATTATATTGGTGATATCCCCATTTTCATGATTTCTTTATTGTCATTGCTTGTTTTAAATTTTATTTCTCCATTGGTGAGCACATGTTTCTAGTTATCTATGTCTCGTAGATGTCTGATGCTCCATGTTTAGAGAAACGTATTATTCATATCTAGTTTTTTCATTTTTTTTTTCTTAGCAACCCATTTTACGTGCATTTTAAGCAAAAATAATATGTTGGACGGGCTACATGATTTATTTTGTGATTCATTATGTAGGTAGCAGGTAGCAGCAGTAGCGTGTGATTTGTTATTATATGCCTTTTCTATTCATCCCTTTTATTTGGGGTTGGCTACATGAACCCTATCCCTTTTACTCAACCTGTTACTCGTATACCCAAAGAGAGTGTCTAATTGTTAGTGGGTATTTAGGTTTTCAGACCTGCCTCCATTCTTCTCACAGTTTAGTAGTGCTGCAGAGTTTCCTGTAAAACGATTTGATTGTGACCTGATCTCTATTATCTAGTTTTGATGGTATCGAATCCTGAATATGTGTTCTATGGCATTGAAATAGCCCTCTGACACCAGTCATCCCCTCTTTGGTCATTTCTAACAGAGGGCAGTAGACTACAGAATTTTGGTGTTCTCTTATGTAATCACACATCCTCTTCTCTAGTATATGCCGATCGAGAAGTTCTAAATTTCACCTTCAACAGTCTATTTGAATCTGCAAGTCCTTCCGAGATAATGTAATCCAACCATACTAGCAAATAGCTTTGTTATCACAAGGGCTCACACTAGGAGGTCCTGTGTTCAAAACCTCATTTGGGCACCAATTCCACATCCTGCAGGAGGTTTGCATAGTTTGTCATAGGGCTGCAAGTTTGGAGGGGTAAACCGAAACCCACACGGGTCAATCTGAAGATCGGGTTGGGTTGAACCCGTACTAGTTCATGTTGGGTTGGCTTTGGGCTGAACCCACACTCAACCTGACCTCTCTTCAGAATGGGCCAAGTTGGACCCTTGTGTTAACCCGACCCTAGTATAAAAAAGAAACCAAGAAATTTTTTAAAAGAATATCATACATGAAAGAATTTATTTTTTATGATGTAATCTTCAAGTTAATGTTGGTTGGGTAAGGTTGGATGTGTTTTAGCTTGGATTAAGGTTGAGTTGTGTTGGTAAAAGTTAATGTTCAGGTCAGGTCAGGTTTCCCATGGTTGGTTGATACTCAGGTTGGGTCATGTTGGGTTTGAAGGTCTCTTGTTGTGGGTTGGTTAGGGTGACCTTAGCCCAGGCGAATCCACCTGAGTTGCAGCCCTAGTTTGCTATGAACTTCATCCTGCCTGGTCTAGTGGAGATTGAGGGGCTTTAGAAGCTTGTTCTCATGCAGTGAAGCTCTATTGGTGTGGAAAAGGAAGTGGTAGCCCAGGTTCTTCTGGCAATGTGTGATGGGAGTTTCCCCTTTCCACCCTCTTTTAAACATTTTCAAACAGGCAATGGAATCTAACCATCTCTGTTCTCACAATTGGCTTGGACTTCTCTGGCAACTTTCACAATGTCCATCCACCAGAGTGACACTCTTTTTCCAGCTTGCATTTGTTTGATTCCTATAGAATTTTCTGTATGATCCATTTTGACTTGGAAGTCATAGGCTCCATTTTGGCAATGGTAATGGTAATGCAGCTCCATTTTGGCCTGGAAGTCATAGGCTTAAAATTGGGAACAGAGTTTCTGCAGAAAATATTGCAAGGCTGCATACAATTGACACTCCCATACTCCACAGGGGCAGGGGACTTGTGGCACTGGGCTGCCCCTTAAAGAGAACACCGCACAGAGCAGTTTTCTTTCCTTCTTTTTTTGTGGGGGGGGGTGTTGCGGCATTGTGCATTGTGCTATAAGCTTGTCACCAACTTCTTCTGTTGCTTATTTTTTTGCAGCACTGTCTATCTTTAGAAAAAGGTCTTTGATCCCTGCCCCTTTCCTCTGTATTTTCACATTTTTTTTCCTCCAAACATACTATGTGGAGGCCCTTAATTCTCTTTCCCTGCATACTACAAAAATTTCTTTTGTACTGCTCAACCATTGATAAGAAATCTCCATGGAATAGGAGAAACATATTGACCAGGAGGTTGGACATTATGACGTTAATGCACATTACTCTCTCTCTCTCTCTCTCTCAGACTCTGATGGCAACTTTCTTTTAAATCTCTGTACTTAAGATTGCTAATCTTGTCTTTTCAGCCCCTTCTAATGGAAGGTCAACCCAAATATTGTATTTGGAGTATTTTCATAGGTTTTCGCTATGCAGTTAAAGCTGAGAGGTGAGCGAGGTGCCAGGGCCCTAGATGTTTCAGGTGATGCCTTTTCTTCCATAAATCACCATGAAGGAAGAAATGGCAGTTGGAGTAAAACTGAAAAAAAAAAACATTCAAGATTATGATATGTAAGGCTTTGGGAAACACTGATGATGCTCAATATGTAAAGATCAACTTGTATAGAACACTCATATAAGTGGTGGATAGCCTTAGGAATCATCAAGAATAACTGAATAAGAAAAATGCAGCAGTATGTAAGAGAACAAAGGCAACTAGTTGTTGTAAGAAGAGGCATTAGCCACTTTGGAATAATTAAGAATAAGAAGCAGGACCACGTTGTTGGAAAAGACAAGTCTTTGGCATAGATGACATAGGCAGGTGTCTAGGTGAGTGAAGCGAACATGAGGGAAGGCAAGGCATTTTTGGCTTGCTTTGCCTTGCCTTATTGCCTAAGCAAGCAAGGGGATCACCTTTGATAGCAGGGGGCTTTCTAGAATCCGAACCCAACCATGTATTCATAGTGAGAGATTTATGCCAACATGCAAGGCAGTGGCAGAATATGGGAAACATGAGAGGGCCATGGCCTTCCACTATATTACAGGAAACCTCAATTACTTTTCATGTGTACATACCAAAAAAGGAACCCTATATGTTTAATTTCTTTGCTTTGATCTGCCACTGAATCAAGGATTTCTAGAGATTGGTCCTTGCTTACACATTTAACTTCTAGTTGGAAGTCCTCCTTAAAAAAATAATCCTTTTTGAAGAAACTTTACATCTTCCCAAAAACTTAGTGTAATTTACCAAGAACCTTGTCAATGAGTTAATCTATGAAGTGAATTTGTTGACTTTCACCAAGAAGCCATGCAGTGGCAAGCGCACGCACGCATGCGCGCGTGTGTGTGTGTGTGTGAGAGAGAGAGAGAGAGAGAGAGAGAGTGCCACAAGGTGATATCAACATCAGGAGGTTTTGTCAATGGGTGAACTGAACATTGTTGTTGATGCAATCCGTCAAGGTTGTTGTATGGCATGGAGAAGGAGCTTGTCAAGGGTGTGCTGATGGTAATGGGAATAAGGGTGTCACCTGTTGTTTATGACAAGGAGGAATAAGTGACAGGATTTCTTAGCCTACATAGGACATGGTGAAAATAATCAATTACCTTTAGGGCATAAGAGGAAGTCAAAGAAAAATTCTCCTCTCACGAGAAGTAAAATGTCTCCTTATGGGAAGATAATCTTTTCTCCTTCCAACTGGAGACAAAATCTTCTAGGTGGTTTGGAGGTCATTCACAAGTTCCTTGGCATGGTTTCCAAATGCTCCATCAGATGAGAATTATCTCATGTTTCCTCCTGCTGATAACAAATTGTTATTTGCCTTATGTTAGGCTCACAAAAAATATGTATGTCTTCTGGATTGCAAATGACACAGGTTGGTCCTCCCTTGCAAGGTCCATCACCTGAATAAATTCTTCTTGTTCTTTTTCACATTCTTCCAATCTCCTCTGCTCACTGTCAAATTACAGTTTACTGCTTTGTCATTAAGGTGGACTGAAAATTTGCAGGTGTTACTTGCCATTGCATTCAATTTGCTTTCCAATTAAATCTATTGCCTCCATTATGTGCAATAGAAAGTTTGGAGACAAGTCTTAAGGCTTTCGGAAATTGATGTTTGATGCGGTCCTTACTTTGTTTCCTCCCTCTTTGAGCTGAATAGAGATGTGAAAGTATGATCCTCAATATCATCGTAGTGCTGAGGAAGGCTGTCCAGTTAACTCCTACCAGTTTTGCAATGAACTCAGCTCTTACATGCAATTTAGGATGCTGCTGTGTCTAAAATTCTCTGTTCTCTCTGACCTTGCCTTTTGAAGTTAACACAAGAAAAGTGTTACCTAAAGATAACTGACACAGATCTGCTTTTCTCTGTTCACAATGCATCGCCATACTTGATTCCATCAGTGGTCTACTTTCATCTAGCCAACAGTGGTAGAACTAAGAATTTCAGGATCAATGAAATTGTCCAGCCACAATTCTGATCACGACTTCTAGCTTGGCTTCGTTTCTGAATATCTTTTCATGTGAGGTATTTGTCTGCTTAGTTTCTGAATATCTTTTCATGTGAGGTATTTGTCTGCTTAGTTTCTGAATATCTTTTCATGTGAGGTATTTGTCTATGATCATCCCCATTGCTTATGTTATGCTATCCGATTCAATTTTTGCTTACCAGATGTTGACATATTCTTATACTAAATCATGCCATCCGATTCAATACTGTTTTCATCTTACTGTCATATACCTGGTTATATATTTAGTTTTTACTTCATTCCTAAAGGATGAAGTTGATGCAATCTTAAAATCTTAAATCTGATTAAAGGTATCAAGAACATGATATTTGGCACTTTTGTGCTTTAGGTTAATGTAACTTTTTACTCTGAATGGTGTGTGAACTGACCAGAAATTACTCCAAATCATTCAAACTACAATTCTGGAAGCATTTCGGTTTTTAGACCCCTTCTTAAGATGGATATGGGTTGCATGAGTAGTTTGTGCATGCTTATTCCATTTAAAACATGAACGCCTGCTATTGGCTTGCTCATGTCATTCTGGAACTAGAATAGCATGAAGGATCTGACTGTGATTTGGGGTCACAAAGTTGGGGTGGATGGTTAGTTTCTAGGAAAGAGAAATTCCAAATTCATCAAGGTCCAAGATTCTGAAGAGAACAGCATTGAAGTGAAACCCACCCTGCTACCTAGGTTTATGTATGACAGAAATCGACTGAATTGGTTTAGGTTTTTGGAAAGAAAGTGTAGGACAATGAGTTTAAGAAGTGCCATGACCATTCATCAGTTTTTTGTTCCAAACTTTTAACTCCAGGATCTCTTTTTGTTCCAAACTTTTATCTCAAAAGTAGTTTGATTGGGTGAATTAGCTAATGCGGAACACAGGGGTTAAGCTGTCCCAAGGGCTCCCCTGGGATATAGTTAATCTGGGTTACTATCACTTTTTGCCCTCACCCCAAATTCCCAATAGAGTTGTCGCACTTCCCAAAGCTTGTTTATCAGTTAATTTATGGTAATGTATCCACTTGTTCTACCTATTACTCCATATTAGTTCCAAAGCATGATTACTTGGAATCAAGTTAACCATTAGGTTAATCCATCTGTTATGAAAAAAATTCACATTTGCCCTGGAATATTTTATTCCATTAGACAAAATCAGGTTAACCCTATCTCTCAATCAAAGTGTGCCTCAGAGAACAAGATTGTGCAGTTCTGACTTTTTTGAAGATGTTACACAAATTCACTGGTGAAACTGCATCAATTTTCCTATATCCGACATTAACCAAGCATGATTCCATATTTCCCCATGCAAATTCTTCTATGTTGCAACATGTTTACAGATTAAATTGACTGTACCGCATGTTTCCGTGACTATAGTGGCCATGTTAATGACTCTACAAATTGTACTTGTTTCCTATATATATAACTAGAAATTGACGTTATTGGCTACTTGCAATTTTAGCTGGATACAAAGCATGGTTGTCAATCCCATTTTGGCCCCTGTCCCATTTTTCTACTGGGATGGGACGCCCTGGTGTCCTGGACGATTCTGGTGTCCCATCCTGGAATTCTTTCCATACATATTCCAACAAATATAAAATATATGTATACAATAAATAATATGAAAATAAATATATAAACATGAAAATAACACAAAATTAATGCAATAAAAGTATTTAGGATGGACTTATTGGTTTATAAAGGAGTATATCCATCAAACGAACCCCCTAAAATAAGTTTAAGGAGCTTAACTGGTTAGGAAAATTAATGTTAAAATATAAAATTCTGGTGAGGATAGGCCGGGACAAGCCGAGATGGGCCGGGACATACTTTGACAACTGAGACAAACAAGAAACTGTCCCGTCCCATTTTCTCACGGGACGTCCCAGCCGGGATAGGCTGGGACGAGACGGGATTGACCACTATTACAAAGAAAACTTTCCTGTTTGACCATGCACTTGATACCCTTGTTTGACATTTGGGCTACAAATTCCAGTTAATCGATGACACATCAGGGAAACAAATGTGTCATTTCACTTGCAATGAGGCCATTTTATCAAATTTTTCCTGTTTAATCTGCCATGTGAAGATTGCTGGCCTAGCTCCAATGCTAGAATGGCACCAATGATTTCTCCTTCCATTGACTGTTCTGGGTGAAAAGAAAATTCTGGATATAAGAAGCCTCTCTCTTTCATTTTGAAAGATGGCCTTATTCTTAGATGATTGACCATAATGAAGAAATAATGAGTCTAATGAATCTTCCTTCAACACTATCCCTAACTTATGAACTATATTCTCTCAAGGTTTAGGGAAAAGAAAGGGACCGGAGAACTGACGGTGTGTGAAAGAAACAGTTTTGAGGCAGCTGTTTTGCGTGAGTCATGCTGTAACATAGAAGATGAAATGGCCCCCAAGCCGCATCAGCTATCCGGTCTTCAAAGGCAAGTGTTGGCACTGTACAGGGGTTTTCTGAGGGCTGCACGTTCAAAGGTCCCTGAAGAACGTCATAAGATCGAGGAAATCATGTCCGCAGAGTTCAGACATAATTCAACAGGCATTGACCGGAAGAATTTTATTTACATTGAATATCTAATCCGACGGGGAAAGAGGCAGCTTGAGCAGCTCAATACTGCTGGAACTGTTGGATTGTCTTCACTTAAGGTTATTTCCTTCTAAGTCTCAGTTTCTTCATGCTATTTTTCTCCTAGTGTAAATTTCTTCCAAGGTTTTGAGAGAAATCTCTTGATCTATAAGAAGCAGCGAAGATGTGTTGGCTCTGGGGCTCAATATATTGGGTCCCCAACCCCAACCCCAACCCCAACCCCCAAAGAAAAGAGCATGTTTCCTCTTAATCGTTCTAGTCATTTTCCCTTTGGTTTTACTGTACCGTGAAGATAGCAGGAAGAGTAATACTTGCTGCAATGTCCCCTAGTGCTGCACCGCGGGGCACTGCAGTAGATATATATATTTTTAAGCTTGGGGCCCTGCATACCCCACTTGTCCATACAGCCTAATTTCTGATTAGACAATCCAAAAAAATTAAAAAAATTGAAAACCGGGCCCCAATGAATAGTAAAGATGTCCTAAATGGGTCGATGTAATAAGGGTTTCTATTTTTTTAGAATTTTTGGGTCATTTGATCCGAAATCAGTCTATATGGACAAGTGATGGGGCCAACCTGAAAAAATTCAAGAAAAAAAGAAAAAAAAATGTACTTGCTGGCGGTGCAGCACTACCTGCATTGTAGCAAGTATTGTTCTAGCGGAAGTGACAAATCACATTTAACAATGATATCTTTTTCCTTTCTTGGGTGACTTCCCAGGTCAGTTCATCTGCAGCAGCAAGCAAACAACCCTCACCAGCTGATTCCCGGTAAGAAGCACCATCCAATGACAACCGGCATGGCAGCCAATATGAAGCTGCAGCTCAAGCCACCTTCTGATTCAAACACAAAATAAAGGAACAATATTTCAGACTCGATGCTCGGAAAAAAAAAAAAATCTTGAGACACAAAATAAAGGAAAATTGCTATATTTTTTAGACATGATGCTCGGGGAAAAAAGAAAAAAAATTCTTAAGAGTGCTTGCTGAGATCCTAAAAGGTTTTATTAGGGGCAGCCACAGTAAAGGTTATACTACCCCCTGTTTATTTGTAGTCTCTCTTTTATGGGGTAGCTTCTCATCATGTTTACAGAAATTTGAAGGAATAGTTTTTTTGAAATAGAATCCGGCGAAGCAATTCACTTTGTGAGCTGAAAGTTTTAGCGCTGCATAGATGTATGCATTGTATGTAAACCATGGTTTGCTGTATCGGTTTATTGACTGGTGCCGACTCAGGCGACTCGTACCGGCGAATTTGAATAGGTGTGACTCGATCGGCTCTGTGCGATTTACAACTGTGACTCAATCGAGTCGGTGCGAGTCGATTAGACTTATATCGGATCATAGGAGATCTGAGTCGGTTCGACTCTTTGAGTCGGCAAACCTTGATGGAAACCCACACTTTGAACTGCCCGACTGATCAACTGAGCAAATTGTAGCTGCTCACAAATGTACCACAACTTTTCTTTCTGCAGTCATATTAGCCACAGTTAGATCCTAAATTCGCTCTGCTGGAGATCAGAGGCCAGCATAATTGGGGAGATTATTTAAACTTAGCCCAATTCGAAGGTTAATAATTCATGTTAACTTGACCTTAAGTCAAAGCTCTAGAGGGTCGAACCAATGGATTGCTTTCAACTCAGGCCAACATGCCCGTGGCTTAAAGTGGGAACAAGTAATGCTTGTTCCTAATGCGTGCATTATGGTGTTGGATTGTGTCTACCCGCTGATTGGACGGTACGAGGACAAAGGTCAAGGAAAATGCCTTTTGTACTTCCTTAACTTAGTCTCTTAATGTACTCCTTATCTATCAACTATTCACCTGAATTTATTGTAATAAGCTCTTTGTTAGGATGATCAGAGTGCATTTAATAGACGGCCGTGATGGAAGGAGTAAAAGCATCACCCAATGAAAATGGCCTTCGAATTATATAGTCAGGCCCTCCTGCATGGCTCTGCTGCATGGTAGTCAGAACCACGATTGGTTGACACTATTTTAGGGTAAAGTCTTTTCAATAGCCTTTTTTTTTCAGTTGATCAGTGTCATCCAATTTTTGATCGGATGGTTTTGCTGTTGTGCTGCTCGGTTGCACAATAATATCTATCATTCTCTGTCTCTGTGTGTGTGATTAGCTGGCTAGGGCTGCACGGCTGACAGTTTAAAAAAACCAAAAAAAAAAAAAAAAAGAGGGTGGCAAATTGCAAGGTCCCCGTTCAAAAAATTTCAAACAGGTGTGGGCTCCAGCACACCGTGGCCGTTATATTGCCGTCAACTTGGATGGCTGTGCTGTTGTGTAGCCAGGCCACACGGGAGGCTCTCGCTGCACATTATTAGATATGCTGTGTCAACATATATATATATATATATATTATTATTGATGTCACTGAAGATTCTAGCCGCGCAACAACACATGTATATGGATATGTACTTATATTAGAGATGCAAACGAATTCGGATACGGTTCATATATCTGGTATCGTATTCGCGTATCTTCCAAATACGAAATGTAATGTACAAGTTTGTCCCAAATACAAAATCAAATATGGATACTATGTTTGAACAAATTCTGATATCTATTCGAATACAGCAAATTCTTAAAAATTCGGATAAAATCCGAATATTTGAAATATGTCAAGTATGAGCCAATTCCTATCTGTCGCTTCTCTCTCCCTTCCTCATCCATGGGAAACCCTAAATCAATGGCTGATAGCTGCCCTTCAGCTACGTCTTTGTTCCGAAGATCTTGCCGAGATTGTGATTTCATAGGGCATGGCACCATGGTTGTTAGGCTGGTAGCTTGTAACTTGGTTGCTGTTGTGTGCTGGCGTTACCAAAAGCATTCAGGTTCAAGGAAAAAATAAATGGTTTTGGCTTTTTCTTCAAATCTTCTTTCGAATTTCAGCAACTAGCCGGATGGGGATCTTCCAAAAGGTCTACGTGTTTTCTCTTTCGTCAAAAGAAAGGAAAATTGTACATTGGGTAGGAAGTATCCATTGGTTGGTTTTGTTTTTTTATGGTTCTTTTTCTTGGCAAGTGCATGTAATGTAATGTAAAATAATTAATCAATAATATTTTAGATACGAACATATATATATTTGATTCACATCAATGCATATGTCATTACATAAAGGTCATATGAAATCTTATGACTAGTTCCTCCTCGTCTTTTCACCTCGGACCTCATCAATTTTTCTCCATACATTTGCATGACAAAGACATTCTACTTATCAAATAATTAAATTGACTAGCTAGTAGATACTTATAATAATTATGAACTTATATTTGTTCCACTCGAATTCGAATTCGAGTTAATTTATAACAAATATGAATATATGCACATCCATTTTGTATTCGCATTTGTATTTTTTTAGAACAAATATCCTATTCGTATTTGAATTTAAATGACCATCAGGATTGCCGCAAATTGGCGAATTCGACGAGGATAAGACCACCAGCATCCAAACAGGGATTTTTTCAGAGTTCTAGACGTAAATATATCTTAGATCTTATCTAATCTCAATGTAATAGCATGGTTCTCTTTGCAGAGAAGGTATGTCAATTAATAAGGAAGAGAAGATGATGGGTGGAATATAGACGGCTACTACAGAAAGGTGTTGGGGGTGTCAAAATGGATTTAGGACAGGGGACCTGACTATATTCGGATCCAGTGGATCCAGGCATGGGTGCATTGTTTACCCGTAAACAAACATGCCATACCATACCATTTTACCTCGAGAGAGGTGCATAATCTGACTCATTTACCAACATTATAAGACTTCAATGCTAAATAATCCATTTCCATGTTGTTTAAGATTCAGTCTTAGAAAGATTGGGGCCGAAAGCTGATCCATTTACTTGCATGGTGTGTTCAGACATTTGATTTGGGTCTGGGTGCATTGATTGGGTCTGGTTACCCCAACCTACCTTGTCGACTAAAGGATGCAAACGGATCAGAATTAGTGTGGATCCAAGGTAGATCTATAACCATTTGATCCCCATTATTGATAGTCCTTGTCAGGGAAAAATGGTCTTAAGGGGACAGGGGAGTCCACATTTCACAAGTAAATTTATAACGATGATCCAACGCATTAATCTCAAAAGGTTTCAAGTAAATTTAAAACTGATAGACCTCCATAATCTGGTGTGTTCGTTCTTCAGGCCATAAGATTGGGAGACCCTTAAACATTTCTTAGAAAATCCCTGAATAAGGGCTAAGTCGTGGATTAAGTTTAAAACAATCTTCCACATGACGTAGAACATGTGCACGGAAGCCTCAATTCTAGGTTACATGCGCTGGTTTTCTTTTCCTAAGAAACTACTAGTGTACTAGGTCATTTCCCCCCATTGCAAGTGGTTTACCTTGTTATTTTAATCTGGTCTTCTGTCTACGTATAGGCCCCTAGGAATTGTTATTTGACGGTATATATATATTTTGAAGGGTGGTTCAGAGGTCATGCATATAAGTATTTACAAGTGACCAGAGTTCCAACCAAATAGAATCCGAAACATCTTCCAGGTCGAACTGATTTTTCAGAAAAATAATCCCACTAATCAGAAGACAAAAATCCCAACAACGCCTAAGACTACATGGCTGGAGAAGTGTTAAACTCCAACCATATTCGAACCTGCCACCTCCCAAATGAGAGAAAGGTGGTGAACCAACTCCCCTAAGGAGTTGGTCCTAAAAGAATAACTTCACCCGATACTACTCTAAAATGGCTCTTATACCTGATGAGCTTTCCTTGGAGGGCTGACCAGTATTTTTCCTTTAAAAAAAAATTGTGCAGCAAACAGATGTGGACTAACATGAATAAATAATTCTCAAAGGAAAAAGTTGTTTAAACTAGTCGTTTTGCCCACGTACCTACGTGAGTTTGGTTAGGAATAGGCACGGTTGTTGTAGTTAGACTTTCATCAATGTGTCTTGATCTAAGCAGCTATATATCTTAGCCCATTGGAGGTAAGGTATAAAATAAAACTCACAAGTAGATGTTACCACAAGATAATTAAATTAGAAGAAAGCTCGGGCAAATCTCCTGCATGCCCAACGTCGTTGTTAGGAGGGAGGGGAAACGCCGGTCAATTCCAATTTCATTGGAACAATTAGCGGCCTGATCAAACTTGCTTTTCTACGAGGGAGATATGTTAGTCTTTTTTAATTAGCAACCACAAGCGCTCCGTTTCCAACGTAATTGTTGGAGCGGCTATATAATAGTCTTGCGTCAGTTAATTTTAGTTATGACCAGAGTACTTATGCTTTTGGGTCCTTCAAACTCAACATCTGAATTTTGTGGTTTATAAGATGGTATCAGAGTAGAAGTCTATACTAATTCTATCTTCTCAAATTTATCTTCTAATTTGCATCGTCTCTTCTTATCTAATTTTCGACTCACTCTTATTTGCTTTTTGATCCTTTTTATATGTGATACCGTAGTCATCTGATCTTCACCATTCAGATCTCCTCAAGTCTGAATATTTCAGTCCAAAATGATGTAGTCATTAACTTGAACACTGGGACTGTATCTTGTGTCATAATTTTGCTAGGGATTGAGAGGGGATTTTCATTTTATCATCAACATTTTGGAAAACAAGAAACGACCTGCAAGATTCCATGCAGCACATAATAAAGAAGAGTCATGTTCCCTTCAGCTAATTTCTTATCCTGCAACCTACGGGGAAGCATACATTGTCAAAGATTTTGATTGAAAAGACCTACAAGGTATATATCAAGGGTGGGCGGCATCAGCATCATCCTTGAAGAGCAGCACTCTCTCTGTCTAGTCTGCCTGCCACTAAAATATAAGGTTAGGTTGTCCATTCGGCCTCACTTCATTTCTCTTCTGAAAGAATTGTGTAATGAGAACTGAAACTAAATAAAGGATGCAGGCAATTATGTGCCTTTCAACTGATAGTTACATTTGACTTTGCTGGTGGTGGGAACCCTAAAAGTTATAGGATCATCAAGTAACTACATTGTAATAGCATTTGAGAATCTGATGTGCAAGCCCTCATTACTTGGGCTTAACTTTCATAGTATATGTCCCTAGTAATGTACGGCTCATTGTAATAGCATTTGAGAATCTGATGTGCAAGCCCTCATTACTTGGGCTTAACTTTCATAGTATATGTCCCTAGTAATGTACGGCTAAGTCGCAAGTTCACCCAAAATTTAACATAATTAACCATCAACTACTAATTACATTGTTATATACATACTTTAGCCATTTGAGATACTGATTATTCTTTATGCTTAACCCGCAAAATCTCCAGTCCTTGGAATTTACTTTAAGCAAAATACTTGTTGCAACATGTCTACGTGCAGCTGTAGGATTGTGCACCCGTGCGATTCAATAGCTCGGATTGTATGAGCATGTGATTTCTTCTTCTTCTTTATTAAATCATTCAATAAAAGATTAGACGGCACAGAGACTGATCGACCACCTAATCAAAGATTGTGCAAATGCATTATCTTTTTTTTAGACAAAAGAGGAGATTTACATGCATGCCTGTGGAGATTTACTATGTCTGGGGCATTACAGCAAGCAGTACACTTTTTCTTAGTGGCATGCCTGCAAGGTAACAGCTAAAAGTTCTGTGAAAAAAAAAAATCTGAAAATGGAAACTAAAACTGGGAACCAAATGGAAAAGATAAACTTCTTCAAGTCAAACATCACTACCTGGGGTCACATATACTTATCATCCAATCCAATGAGAAGTTGAACCAAAGGCTGAAATGCTGGGCAAAAAAAAAAAAGAGCGGATACTGAACCCAAGGAGACGTGCTGGAAGATAAGTAACCTCACAAGAGACTTGACATAAGTGGGGGACAAGTCTTGGCAGCATTCAGAAACCTACCTCTTGCAGGAGATGAACACATGCAAGCATTAAGTGGGAAAGGATTCCAGCTGCTGAATGTGGTCTTTAAATGGGCAGACTTTGGAACCAGCTGCTGAGAAATGATGACCACTCATCCACAGTGTTCATGGCAGTTGACCTGGAAACCATCTGAAAGTCCAGGGTTGCTGCCAGGAAAGTGGGGTGCTGCAAGTGTTATTTGTTCTCACAAATCTTAATGGAAACTGGTGCAATTGGGTCATGCAGTTTTTGACCTTTTGTAGAAGGAAAAGGGGAAGACCACAGCAGAGGACTAGTATAGTGGCATTGCATATCATTCCCAGGAACCTAGAGGAAATGGATGATTTTTACTTACATGCCCTTAAAATCTCCCGTACTCGACAATTTCCACCATTGAAATCATCATGTTTGCCTCTATACTTGTGACATCATACAAGAATTAGATGCTGCACAGCGCACGTATGTGTTAATTGGGAAACTCTCAGTGCACACTCGCACGGGCGGGTGTGCGCGCACGCCGCACATTGATAGGTCAGCACAGGTGTGCATCAAATAGGACCATGTTAAATTAGAGTGACAATGTTTGAATATTATTCACAGACAGCACTAAGTTTTGGGATTTGCATTTGTGCCCTTGTAAAGATAGTGTAAACATATCATTATACTTTATTTGATGTAGATAAATTTATCATTTCGTAGCTGGCTAGGAGTTGATCCAAATGTGATCAACCTAAACAAATGTTTGAGCCTTGAAATGAAACGAAAACGAAAAATGGAACGGACGGCTCATTAGAGACTAGAGCTGGGTTATGGGTTTTGAGAAAAAAATAAGAGGAAAAAGTTCACTTTCTAGGAAGGTGGTTTTCTAGTTTTCTTAGGATTAGTGCTTTAGGAAAGTAAATGAGTATGGAAACCTTTCCTAACTTTTTTTTTTTTTACTTGGCTGGGAAATCTACCTATTGCTACTTTTAAACTGTGAGAAACCTTTTTGTCTGCAAAAGAATTTATAAACTTCTCTTCCAGTACTCTCCAAAGATCTCTTTCCCTTTCTTAGAATAGTTGATATCTAACATTGATTCACAGGACATTTTATTTTTCCTAATAATCCTAACTGTAGAATTTTATTTTTGGAATATTTTAAGCTTAGAAAGGAAAAAAAAATCTTTCTCAAGGAATAAAAAGTTTTCAGAGAAGTTAGAAAAGATTTTTATTTTTATTCTATATTCTTAATATATCATCCTTTCATTCTCCAAAATCAGTAAAGAAAATGCTTGCATACCACGGTCCTAAAAACGTTGCAATCTAATACTAATTAAAGTGGTTTTCTTTCTTCTACGAAGTTTGCGACTGTGGTAGGGTTGGGATGTTTTGGCACGCTCTAATAAAGTTTGTCGTTTTAATAATTGATGTAGACTGGATCTATTACGACCAGATTCCGAGGCTGGAACCCGGAGAAATGGATCCGAAGCCGGTTCGGATCGGTGTTATCGAGGCCCGACGGGGATCCGGAAGGCCGAGGGGGCGGAGACGAAGACGAGGGTCCGAAGGCCGAAGGGCGCTTCGTCGGTGCGGGCTCGTCTCCGGGAAGCCGGGGCCGAGGCTCCTGTTGCGGGGCAGCCGTCGCACGGCGTCGAGACCAGGGAGAGGAATCCGAGGTCGGCGGCCGAGACCGACTCGGGAAGGTCGGCGATGATTCGAACCGAGCTCCTGCAGGAGGGAAAGAAGAAGAAACCGGTCAGCAGGAGTCCCGGGCTCTGGCCCTTAGGAACCCCCTCCGACGGTCAAGTTAGCTTCTGAAGAGGATTCGATTCAGAAGGCAAGAAGTAGCTTCAATGCTTTTTGGACCGTAGTCCTTAAGGGTCTCGGAGGCAAAGAGTTGCATACCTTTGGCAATAAATAGCGGTGTATTTATAGCAGAGGATAGAGGTTGGTTAACGGTGGTAGCCGATATAGGACTATGTTTGGGCTTACTGGTAAACCGCCATAGTGTCGGATCCGCCACCGGAGTGGGCCGGACTCGGCTATCGGGCCGAAGGGGGTTGGGCCGCTAAGGGGCCGAAGCCTGCTGGGCCTTGGGCTGCCGTGCTGTTCCCGGGCCGAAGGCTGGTGGGCCGTTGACGGGCTGAAGCCTGTTGGGCCGGGAGCGACGGTGCCGCTTACTGGGCCGAGGGCCGCTGGGCCGCTGACGGGCTGGAGGCTCCCGGAGGGCCTGATACTGCAGCTGTTGGGCTGAACGGGGTTTGGGCCTGCTCTAATGGGCCGAATCGGATTCTGCCTCATCACATAGCCCCCCACTCTTGTCTTCCTCAGCTCTGAGATGGCGAGAGTATAGCCCGAAGCTGTCAAAAGAACATCATAACAGGTGTCTTACCCGAAGCTCTGTTCTCTTTTTACTGGGAAGAGGGGGCCCTCGGTCGACCGAGGGCTACGCGGTTGCTTCGTCCCCGCTCGGAGTGGCGACGAAGGCTCAGAGCCAAGAGGCCGAAGGGCAGAGCCCTCTGACTCGTGTCAGGCTCCATTAAATGGACGGGATGGCGCGTCGCCTCGCGAGGAAGCACGGGACACGCGTCGCGCATCCGGTCGCTCCGTCGAAAACACAAAAGGATCCTGACCGCTCTCTGGCCGCGGATCGCCTCGGCTCTCTGCCCGAGGCTTCACTCGGATTGCCGCCCTTTTCATCTTCAGCGCGCGGATCGGGACACGCGGCGCGTATCCGGGCGGCCAGCCGAAGGGTCGGAGCGCCCTCGGCCGTTGATTGCTTCGCTGCAAGTCCCGGAGCCGGTCCGTCATCATTGCCGATGGACAGCGCACGTGGCGTGCATCTGAGAGGGGCGAGGGGACAAGCGGGACGATCTCGGCCGTTGGCTTCGGCGGGAGGCGCTCCGAGTGGGCTCTATAAATACAAGCCCTCAGCAGGGCACTGTTCTTCTTCCTGCTGCTGCGCTTGCGTTTCCTCTGCAATCCTCCAAGTTCTTCTTCCTTCTTCAGCGGAAAGCTAGCTTCCTGAAGGCTTCGTCCGAGCTCGCCGGCCATCGTGGGAAGGTCTCCATTCCTCGGAGCGCATCGCTGGTGGAGCTGGGAGGTTTGAGGAGCCGCACTCGGCTCAGGAGAGACTTCCCCCCCCTTCCTGCGAGTAAGCCCTAGCTTTCCTCCTTCCCTTCGTGGCCTTATGGTCCGGGATTCTTCTAGTGAGATTACTCCTTCGGACGAGGAGTATACTCCTTCCCACTCTCTGCGATCTCTCCTGTCAGATCCCCTCACCTCAGACTCCTCTGCCCCAGCGATGTCCGAAGAGTCCGAGGTCTCCGGGACTGGGGGATCCGAGGCTTCCGGAGCCGAGGTTTCCGGGGCCGAGACCTCCGGGGCCGAGTACGCCGAAGAGGCCCGGAACCCAGGCCAGGCTTCCACTTCGGGACGCCGTCGTCCTGATATGGCTTCGGAAGCATCCTGCGCCCTCTCGGACGCAGAGATTATGCGCCTGGTCTCTTACTTCCAGCTCCCTTCCTGGATGACGGTCATTCGGCCTGACTCCGCCACCCGGGCTAACACTTTCCGCCCGGGTTCCTTCTCTATTTACGTTGATAGCTTCGAGGCGGGTTTCCGTCTTCCACTCCCCACCTTCGTCATCAACCTTCTCAGTTTCTACGGGCTGGCTCCGTCTCAGCTTTTTCCCAACTCCTGGCGCACCGTGTACGGTTTCTTGAGCGTCTTCGCTCAAGTGAAGATCCGCCCTTCCATCAATGTCTTCCGCTGCCTCTTCAAAATTCAAAGGCAGGGGAAGTCCGAGTGGTACTGCTTCGTCCCTCGGGTCGGGCGAAGCGTATTCTCCGGGAAGCCTTCGTCTATCCATGGCTGGAAGAGGAAGTTTGTCTTCGTCTCCCTGCCGGAGAAGGAGGAGAGCGTGTGGCCCTTTCCTACTGAATGGGCGCCGCTGGCTGCAGGCCTCTCGGATCCTCCTATCCTTACCCAGGTCCAGAGCATCCTCGTGGGTCGCATCCAGATGATGGCCCCGTACAATGTCTGGGGGCTTCTCAGCGCGTCGGAGCGTCTGGTGACCGCCGGGGTATGGCCGGATCCCTGGTCCGATCCGGTGCGGGCCTTCCCCTATCTTCCTCCCGGGGAGACTCCGCGGGGCCGCGGAGGAAGGGCCGCCGCTCCTCTGGCCGAAGCTCTTCTGGCTGAGGATGCTGATGAAGTTTCGGCCGAGGGTAAGTCGGCTCTGAGTTTGTATTTGTTCACTGTTCTGTTTCTGACAGGCTTTTCTTGCTTGCAGCAATGGCCGATCTCGACGCCCTCCTCGACCGGATATCCGACCAGCGCGGTCCGGGCCGGGCACTGGCCCCGCAGGCGGCAGGCAGGCCCGACCGAGGCGCTGGGGCTCCGAGGACCCGAGGCGGGGTCCCAAGGACTGCGGCCTCTTCCGAGGGCCGTGCTGCTGCCGCCGCTCTCGAGAGAGAGCAAAAGTCTAAATTCGCCGCTCGAAGGGGCGGCCGAGCGTCGAAGCGCCCCCGGTCGGAAGGGGCCGTAGACGCGGAGGAGGCTCCGCTGATCAGGAGGAATGCCGAGGCCCGAAGGGCTGCGAGGCTGGCGTCTCCTGAAACGCCGAGGGGCGATTCCCCTTCGGCTGTGGCGGCCGGGGTCGGCGACGAAGGCGCCGGGTCACAGGCGCCCCGGGCGCAGCGCAAGTGGTGGCGCCCCGAACCGGGGATTTACGAGGATGAGAGTATGAAAGACTCGCAGACGTGCCTCCGTCTGCTCCGCAGTCTTACTCTCCCTTCGGCCTTTGAAGGGCTGAAGCGCCATTCGGTCATCGACCTGGCGGCGATGAGCGCTCGGTTATCTGTCCAGGTAATAAGCTTGAAGGTGTTTCGGCCGAGCTTTCCTTAGCTTTCTCTTGGTTTTCCTTTTTTCTGATCACTGTTTGCTTTCGGCTCGCAGGCTGCGGTGACAGGTAGCGTCCTGATGCACCATCAGGAGCAGCTCCGGCTCCAGCTCCTGGAGGCCGAGAGGGAGTCGGACGGCTCGGGCGAGGGTACTTCGGTGGTGCCCGACATCGAGCCTTTAGTCGGTGGGTTCGTAACCTCGAGTGCCCAGGCGCGGGCGCAGCTGGAGGAGAAGACAACTGAGGCCCGCGCTTCCGCCGAGGCCAAGGTGAAGGCCGAGGGGGAGCTCGCCGCGGCACAGTCCGAGATCCGGGCCCTCAAGGCCCAGATTCAGGAGAAGGACTCCCGGCGGGCCTCGGAGAAGCGGCGACACGCCGAGGAGGTATCGGCGCTGAAGCAGGAGCTGGAGGAGGTGGCGGACTTGGCCGTAGCTGAATACAAGGCCGGCCCGGACTTCACCGAAGAGATTATCCAAGCTCAACTGCTGGCTTCTTCCTCCGTCTTCGACCTCGGGTTGGCTGTCGCCCAGAGGGCCTGCTCGAGCGTCGATCTGACTGGGGTCGCCGTACCGAGGGGTGAGGAAGCCGAGGAGCTCCTGTCTTGGTGGCAGGGACTTATGGCCGAGAGGGCCTCGACTCCTGCGCCGGATGATGAAGCTGCGCCCGCTGAGGGGGCCCCTGAGGAGGCTGTCCCTGAGGAGGCTGCCGACGAGGAGGCTGCCGCTGAGGAGGCTGCTGCGCCTGAAGCGGTGCAGATCGTCGACTCTCCCTCTCCCTCTCCTTCTCCGGGACAAGCCGCAGCCGAGGTGGAGGAGGCCGAAACCGAAGAATGACGCGGGGATCCGCCCCGGTTTCCGCTTCTTCTTCTGTTGTAAGCCCTCGGCTTAGGGTATGGCTGGTTTACGCTTCTTCTTCTATCGTAAACCTCCGGCCACGTATACGGCCGGCTTTTACTTCTTCTTCTGTTGTAAGCCCTCGGCCGAAGGTGTGGCCGGTTTTTGTACTTCCTTTTCTATAAACACAAGGAATGTTTTCGGCTTTACCTTGGTATTCGTGTATGATCGACCGAATATGGCCCTTCAGGAGCCTGAGATCCTGTCGTCGTTCGTCATAGCTTGTAGGGCCGAGGCCCGATGTAGGTTCGGATAGAATGTCGCCATAGTATTCGGCCGGGGCCTTTACTATCGTGGTCCATATGATCCCGAAGGGACATCTTGCCGCTTCTTACGTATGTCGGATGGCCGAAGCCATTCACGCTTCTGTTTGCGCGAACTTAGATATGCCTTGCCGCTTCCCGAATCGGTATACGTGGCCGGAGCCATTCCCGGTACGGCTTACACGGACTTAGAAAGAATACCTTGCCGCTCCCGATACGGTTTGCATGGCCGAAGCCACTCCCGGTACGGTTTACACGGATTTAGAAAGAATACCATGCCGCTCCCGATACGGTTTGCATGGCCGAAGCCACTCCCGGTACGGTTTACACGGACTTAGAAAGAATACCATGCCGCTCCCGATACGGTTTGCATGGCCGAAGCCACTCCCGGTACGGTTTACACGGACTTAGAAAGAATACCATGCCGCTCCCGATACGGTTTGTATGGCCGAAGCCACTCCCGGTACGGTTTACACGGACTTAGAAAGAATACCATGCCGCTCCCGATACGGTTTGCATGGCCGAAGCCACTCCCGGTACGGTTTACACGGACTTAGAAAGAATACCACGCCGCTCCCGATACGGTTTGCATGGCCGAAGCCACTCCCGGTACGGTTTACACGGACTTAGAAAGAATACCATGCCGCTCCCGATACGGTTTGCATGGCCGAAGCCACTCCCGGTACGGTTTACACGGACTTAGAAAGAATACCATGCCGCTCCCGATACGGTTTGCATGGCCGAAGCCACTCCCGGTACGGTTTACACGGACTTAGAAAGAATACCATGCCGCTCCCGATACGGTTTGCATGGCCGAAGCCACTCCCGGTACGGTTTACACGGACTTAGAAAGAATACCACGCCGCTCCCGATACGGTTTGCATGGCCGAAGCCACTCCCGGTACGGTTTACACGGACTTAGAAAGAATACCATGCCGCTCCCGATACGGTTTGCATGGCCGAAGCCACTCCCGGTACGGTTTACACGGACTTAGAAAGAATACCACGCCGCTCCCGATACGGTTTGCATGGCCGAAGCCACTCCCGGTACGGTTTACACGGACTTAGAAAGAATACCATGCCGCTCCCGATACGGTTTGCATGGCCGAAGCCACTCCCGGTACGGTTTACACGGACTTAGAAAGAATACCATGCCGCTCCCGATACGGTTTGCATGGCCGAAGCCACTCCCGGTACGGTTTACACGGACTTAGAAAGAATACCATGCCCCTCGATAAAAGAAGTCTTTATTCATACTCTTCGGCTGTAAGCCTGGGGAAAAGTGACTTACACATAATAACGCCGAAGGCGCTCAACATTCCAGGTGCGAAGGAGAGGCTGGCCCGAAAGGGTGGTCTCCAACCGATAAGCTCCACGCCTGATCACCTCCCTGACTCGATAGGGCCCCTCCCAGTTGGGGGCAAGTTTTCCTGAGGCTTCGGCTGGTTTGGAAGCATGAGCGTTCCTCAACACGAGGCTCCCTACTTCAAAGCATCGGGGCTTTACTCGAGCGTTGTGGTACTTCGCCATGCGCTGTTGATAAGCGGCCAGCCGGACGCGAGCCCTGTCTCGGGTCTCTTCAATGAGGTCCAGGTGGTCTTTCAGTCCTTCATCGTTGGCCTTCGGATCGTAAGCAATGACCCTGGGAGAGGGAAGGCCGATCTCTACCGGAATAACGGCCTCTACGCCATAGGCCATGCGAAAGGGAGTTTCGCCGGTGGGGGTTCGGCTTGTCGTCCGATAAGCCCACAGAACACTTGGCAGCTCCTCCACCCATCGGCCCTTAGCTTCGCCGTGGCGGGTTTTCAATCCCTGTAGGAGGCTTCGGTTAACGACTTCGACTTGGCCGTTTGTTCGAGGATGTGCCACCGAAGTAAATTTGTGGAGTATGCCGAAGCTGGCGCAGTTGTCGCTGAACCGCCGGCTGTCGAACTGCTTCCCATTGTCAGAAATGAAGGCCCGAGGGATGCCGAACCGGCAAATGATGGACTTCCAGACGAAGTTCCAAGCATTGCTATCGGTTATTGCCGCGAGGGGTTCGGCCTCGACCCACTTAGTGAAATAATCTACTGCCACGATGAGGAATTTTCTCTGGCCGGTGGCAACGGGAAAAGGCCCAAGGAGGTCAATCCCCCACTGAGCGAAAGGCCAGGGGTCGGATAAGGGGGTCAGAAGGGCGGCTGCCTGGTGGATGAGGGAGCTATACCTCTGGCACTGGTCACATCGCCGGACGAGGGCTAAGGCGTCCTCTCGGAGTGATGGCCACCAGTACCCTTGCCTTAGAAGCTTGTGAGCCAAGGCCCTTCCTCCCGCATGCGCTCCGCATACCCCTTCATGGACTTCTTTCGTGGCGTAGTCGGCTTCAGCTGGGCCGAGGCACCGCAGCAGTGGTCGGCCGAAGGATTTCTTGTACAGGGCCCCGTCCAGAAGAAGAAAGTGGGATGAGCGCTGTCGAATGCGCTTTGCCTCCTTCGGATCTGGCGGGACTTCTCCTTGGAGAAGGAAAGCGACGAGGGGGGTCATCCATGTCTCGGCCTCGGCCTCGGCCTCAGCGACTAGCATGGCCTCGGTTTCGCCGAGGCTTGGTTCGGCGAGCTCTTCGACGAGGATCATTCGGCCTCCCCCCCCGTTTTGGGTTGACGCCAGCCGGGAAAGTGCATCGGCTCGGGCATTCTCGGCTCTCGGGATCCTCACGACTTCATAAGAGTCGAATTGGGCGAGGATTTTGCGAGTCACCTGGAGATAAGAAGCCATCATTGCGTCCCGAGCCTCGTACTCCCCGGAGATGTGGCTGGCGATCAGCTGGGAATCGCTGAAGGCCTTCAGGTTCCGGACGCCGAGCTTCTTTGCGGCCCGGAGGCCGGAGATGAGAGCTTCATACTCGGCGGCATTGTTGGTTGCTGGGAAGGAGAAGCGCAGGGCGTACTCCGTGACGACCCCTTCGGGCGACGCCAGGATCCATCCGGCGCCGCTGCCCGTGGAGCATGCGGAGCCGTCTACGAAGAGTCGCCATTCGTCGGCCGGTACGGGAGCCGAAGTAGCCTCGGCTTCGGTCGCGTTTGGCACTGGCTGAGGCGCCTCGGAGGCGCCAGGGGTAAGTTCGGCGATGAAATCTGCCAACGCCTGGGCCTTTATAGCTACCCGAGGAGCGTAGGAGATATCGAACTCTCCTAGCTCGATTGCCCATTTTGCCAGCCTGCCGGACACCTCTGGCCGGGAGAGGACTTGTCTCAGGGGCTGGTCAGTGAGGACCTTCACGGAATGGGCCAGAAAATAGGGCCGGAGCCTCCTTGCGGTCGAGACAAGGGCCAGAGCCAACTTCTCTAGGGCAAGGTACCGGAGTTCTGCCCCTTGAAGGGCTCGGCTGGTATAATAAACCGGCTTCTGTATGCCTTCTTGCTCTTGGATGAGGACGGCACTGAGAGCCGTCTCGGAGACCGCAAGGTATAAGCTCAGGGGTTCCCCGGGAACTGGCTTGGATAAGATGGGGACTTTGGCGAGGTAGGCCTTCAGCTGGTCGAAGGCTGCTTGGCACTCTTCCGTCCACTCAAAGTTGCTGGCCTTCTTCAACAGCTTGAAGAAGGGGAAACAACAGTCAGCCGCCCTTGACATGAAGCGACTGAGGGCTGCGATCCTCCCGTTCAGCTTCTGTACCTCTCGGATGTTTGCCGGGGGGCGCATCTGTACGATGGCCGAAATCTTCTCGGGGTTGGCTTCCACCCCACGGCGGGTGACCATGTAACCGAGGAACTTGCCGGAGGCTACCCCAAAGGCGCACTTGGCCGGATTCAGTTTTATCTTGTACCGCCTAAGGGCGGAGAAAGTCTCAGCTAGGTCGGCCAAATGCTCAGAAGTGATACGGCTCTTGACCAACATGTCGTCTATGTAGACCTCCATGTTTCGGCCCAGCTGTGGAGCGAACACTTTGTTGACCAGGCGCTGGTAGGTTGCGCCGGCGTTCTTCAGACCGAAGGGCATTCGGGTGTAGCAGTACAGGCCCAAATCGGTCGTGAAGCTGGTCTTACTCTCGTCATCCGGATGCATCCGGATCTGGTGGTAGCCCGAATAGGCGTCGAGGAAGCTTAAAAGCTCGTGGCCGGACGTCGCGTCCACCACCTGGTCTATCCGAGGCAGCGAAAAGCTGTCCATCGGACAGGCTTTGTTGAGGTTGGTGAAGTCCACGCACATACGCCACTTGCCCTCTTTCTTTGGCACCATGACCACGTTGGCGATCCATTCCGGATGATGCACCTCTCGGAGGTGTCCGGCGTCCAGCCCCTTCTGTACTTCGGCTTGGATGGCGGTTCTCCTTTCTTGATTGAAGGTGCGCCGCTTCTGCTTTACTGGGGGTTGGTCGGGATCGGTGTGGAGACGGTGCTCGGCTATCTCCGGGTCAACCCCGGGCATGTCCGATGGAGACCAGGCGAAGACGTCGAGATTCTCTTTCAAGAATTCGGTAAGCTTCTCCGCTTCAATCTTATCCAGGCCGGAGCCTATCATCAGGACTCGTCCCTCGCCTCCCGGAACAGGGACGGCGAGGAGTGCTTCTCCCGGATATATCTCGGCTGGTGACTCGATCGTCAGGGTTTCGGCTGCGGCCTTCCCTTTGACCGAAATCATGTAGCACTGCCGGGCTGCTTCTTGGTTCCCTTTGGCCTCGCCTATTCCGTGGTTGGTATGAAACTTCAGCTTCTGATGGAAGGATGATGGCACGGCTCCGACCCCGCCGATGAGCCTTCGGCCGAATATGGCGTTGTAGGCTGACTCGATCTTTACAACGGCAAAATCCGTTTCAACGGTTAATTGCCGGGGGGCGGAGCCTAAGGTTACAGGAAGCCGAACAATACCCTCTACTCGGCAGGGCGAGCCGTTAAAACCGAAGAGGGGGCCCCGGTGAGGCTTCATGCTAGCCTCACTCAATCCCATCTTCTCAAAACAGTCGTAAAACAAGATGTTTGGGGCACTTCCATTATCCACAAAGATCCTATGTACATCATAGCTATTTATTACAGCGTTGACGACGAGGGCGTCATCATGAGGGACCTGAACATCAGTCAGGTCCTCGGCGCCGAAGGTGATGTCTTCCAGACGAGGCCGCTTCGGCTCGCCGTCGACCGCCGCTACGGTGTTGCGCTGCTGCGACCTTGATCCCTCCCCGGGCCCTCCGGATATCATCATGATAGACCCAGAGCTGGGTCTTTGATGGGATGATTCAACCGGGGCCGAGGTGGCTTTTGGCGGAGGAGCGGCTTCTATCGCCGGGGGTGGTTGTTGTCTGGGTGCTGCAGGGACGTCCCGGTTCTGCTGCGGCGGCTGCTCCCGCCGATACTGCGGCAATCTCCCCTCTCGGATGAGGCGGTCGATTTCTTCCCGGAGCTGCCGGCACTCGTCCGTCGTGTGGCCGATCTCTCGGTGATATTCGCAGTATTTGCCGGGGTCCCTTCGGCGAGGATCGGTCTTGATGCGATCAGGCCGCCGGAGCATGCCCTTCACATCCATGAGCATCCGGGAAGGGGGAGCAGGTAAGGGTAGGTACCGCGGCTGCGGGTCCCGTCGCCTCTCCCTGTCCCAATCCTCCCGGCGATAACGCTTCCGGGAGGGCTCTTGGTCCTCGGACCGAGGTCGGACCGCCGGGGGAGCAGGCGGCGAGGTAGTTTCGGTTGCGCCTTTGCCCCTGGATAGCATCAGGGCCTCTCGGTTGTTGTACTTATGGGCCCGGGCCACGAGGTCCTGGAAGGTAGGGGGATGGCGCTTTCCGATGGAGCCGAGGAGCCCCTCATCCCGGCACCCGCTGATCACGGCCGAGACCGCGATCGAGCTGTCGAGGTTTGGGATCTGGGCGGTGTAGGTGCTTAGAATGACCGTGTGATCAACATGAAATATCTATGTTGTTTAGTGTAAACTAACCTATTAAAAACAGCAACTAAAGTGCAGTGATCGCCAGAAACTTTTAACTTAAAAAAAGTTTCAAAAGAGATATGATCACCTACCTTTCAAACGCGGAAGATTGAATCCTTGGTTCCCCTTCTTCAGCCGGCTGAAGAAAGAGAGCCCTTTCTTTGCTTTTTGTTCTTGCTGTTGAATTTGAGGTTGAGGATCGTCCAGAAGTCTTTCTGGCTTTGAGCTTGATTTCCCCCTTTTGAATCTCTCGTTGTTGTTGAGTGCAGCAGAGACAGAAACAGAAAACGAAGGAACAATGATGAGAATTTAAGTAGAAGTAGTATATGAACTAATCATGATGTTAAGCATATTTAAAACAGCAAACTCACTTTTTTAATGGCTTTGAAACCCCTTAGATCAAGTAGGTTTTTGAAAGATTATGCTGTGGTGTGTGTTTGCATGAAATGAATATGAAGATGAAAAATGCAAATGCAGTAATGAAAAACTTATGCCCAGTCGGTTGAAGCTTTGAAAGGATGAAGATCTTGAAAGGGACGCCGACTTCTGGAAATGGCAGCGCTCCGGCGTTACGACGTTGCTTCAATCTTCAACTTGCTATAACGCTATGGCTCAACTCAACTCAATTCTCTTCTTTTTTTTTTTTTTTTTTTTCAACATGCAGGGTATTTATAGACATTTCTTGCGTTCGCGATTAACATTAGAAAACTCCGAATTTATCCATCTTAACCGACAGATAAATACTGATTAATTCATCTTTATCTGTAATTATCTAAAACGCGTCCACCTTGGCTGACGCCTTTCAGATTAATTAAGATAAGGATAAATATCTAGGAAAACTTATCTTTATCTTTATTAGGTAAAACGCGTCCACCTGTGTAGACGTCTTTTAGCCTACTTAAGATAAGGATAAACATCCGGAGGAGAAGTTAAAATAGCCTAGGAAACCTAAAACGTGTCGACATTACCAGACGTCTTTTAGTTAATTAATTAATTAATTAAAATTCAAATTTAAACGTTAAAACAGGAATAAAGTCTAAATGGCGTCCACGTGGGTCGACGTCTTTTAGAATTCTTCATATTTTAACTCAAATTTGAGCTAAAATCAATTCAATTAATTAACTTAAACACATCTGTTAAACCCGACACTTAAAAAGATTAATAAAAATTAATCAATGATTAATTATCAGACCATTCTGAGGCATTATTGTATGATATGAAATTTACTCGAAATGACGTCAAAATTAGCGTGTCTACAGCTGCCTCACCTTGGCATTGTCTTTGCAAGGGAGTGAAATGGAATGGAATGTACTGAAAAGGTGATGCCAAGGTGTGATGAGACACGCTCTTAACATCACATGATTGGAATTTTTTCTCAAAATTATCAATAAAGATAGCTCAAAGAAATCAATGGAATCAATCCTGTCTGGATGAAGTAGACAAGGAAATAAAATAAGGTCGATCAACCTCCTCGGAGTGGGAAGTACCCCAGGTCGTAGACACTGCAGGTTTCATCATGGGGAGCGTTTGCCAGCCAATGTGGACGTGCTACAGCCATGATGGATCTTTAAAAGAAAACAAGAATATTGGATAAAGAATCCAATCAAGGATAGAATTCCAATGATATCTTCAAGCGAACCTCAAAGATAATCAAGATACTCAATTCGGAATGGAATATTTCATATCATGTTGAATTATTTGATTAATGGTCTGAAACTTAATCAGTAATTAATTCTTATCACAATGATTTCAAAGTCCTATATGATGCATGCTGGGCTAAAAGAAAAATATAAAGTCAAAATAAAATATAAATTAATCAAGGATAATATTGTTAAATTGTCATTAATGAGTCAAGATACCAATTCTTGTAATTCAGTGCTAAGCCGAAGCTCGTTTATCCACGCACCGTTTCACAAAAGTGGAACCATCGTCCCCACTAATTAACAATCCAACGGCCTATCCGTGCGATTAAGAATCCTCTGGAATTATCACTATTTTTGTTGACGGGGAACTCAAATTCTAGTTTCATCAAAACCACAAGGTCCTTGATATAGTCTAATAAATACTTATCATATAGTAATGCAAATGCACAATAATTACATAGAAGAGTACAAGGATAGAAATAACCGTCTTTTTAGCCACGGTCGGGACTTGAATTCCACAATGGGATTTTCTTGACATTTCAAATGCGTCGCTGTTCAATGACGCCTTTTCAGTCACAGAAACAAGTTCTGACTGCCTTCAATCTGGATTCCAACTCTCTTCATGCCTTGTGTTCTATATATGACTTGAACAAACAGGTTAAGTATCTGTTTAGGCTTAGCCCCTTGCCTGACCAAACAAATGGTCAATCAATCTTTTCCTTGAATAAATAGTCAAGGGGCATAACCTTTATTAACAAAGGTAATAAGAATAATCAGACTTAAGCAAAATGCAACATGCAAGCAAACAGATGCTCACTGAAAATAAAAGGAGTGAAACACATTAAATGCAACAAGCAAATGCTAATTGAAATATTTTTGTGGTTTTGAAATATTCATTTTTTTGTTTGGGTTTTGAAATATATATTCTTTTTTTAGATTTTGACAAATGTACATTTTTTTTGAATTTTTTGACATATATACTTTTTTTGAATTTTTGACTATGCAATTTTTTTTGAATTTTGACATATACATTTTTTTTTGAATTTTTGACTTATGCAATTTTTTTGAATTTTTGACTTATGCAATTTTTTTTTTTTTTTTTTTTTTTTGGAATTTTGTCATATATACATTTTTTTTTGAATTTTGGACATATGCAATTTTTTTGAATATACATTTTTTTTTTTTTTTTTTGAATTTTTGACTAAAAGACCAGTATGACACTTAGATCAAAAGATCATATTCATTTATTAACTTAATTTCCAAATTATTCTTTAACAACTTAACTTAAAACCCATCGTGTTTAAACTTGTGTTTCCATTCGTGATCCCATTTGATGATTTGACCCTTAGTCAATCTAAACCATTCCTTAAGCTTGAAGTACACCTCTTTAGAAAGAAAAGAAGAATAGATTTAGAAAGCCCATGAGAAGGTTCCGGAGACCTAAAAAGATGTCCCTTTCCAACCCTAATATCTGTTGGGGTTCGGTCATTTTCTTTCCGGGATATTTATCGACCTTGCGTTCCCTTTTGTTTCATTTCATGGCCTTTGTGACGTTTGTAGTGTATTGGCCTTTTGATTTTGACATTTGGCCTTTTCCTTTCTTTTTCTATTCTTTTCTTTCTTTGCTTTGCTTTGGAACGGATCTCCCCCATTTTTTTTATGACGGTCTCCTACTAAGATGGCGGGTATTCTTGGTAGTCTATTCTAAGCCTCGTTCCGACATCATGGGCCGAGTGTAAAACAGAATTTTATTTAAAAGGAATGATTTGTACTTTACACTCTTAGTCAAGCTTTTGATATTCTTTAGGACTTGGCATCTCTTGTTACTCACGAATCAAACGTGTCAGTGTGTGCAGTAATGGGTTTGAAGTTAAATTATTCAGACTAACAAAGAAATTTGAGTTTATAAATTTTCTGATTCCACTGGTCTTTGTACCATACTGATCGACTCTTTAACCTAAGGGTAGTATTTCTTAAGATGTAAACCATTCCATGGATGATTTAGCTCTTCTCCTTCTGCATTAACCAAACGATAAGCATTACCAGGATAAGCGTGTGATACAACATAAGGTCCTTCCCAATTGGGTTGGAGCTTAGAACGCGGACCACCAGGTTTTACAAAAATTCTTTTAACAACCATTTCACCGACTTTGAACTTTCGTTCAATGACTTTCTTTTGATAAAAACGTGCTAATCTGTTTTGATAGGCTTTTGCATGATTAGCAGCTGACCATCGTTTCTCGTCTAAAAGTTCCAATTGAGCAAGAAGTGCTGAACGATGTTCATCAATAGAAAATTCATTGTTCAATTGTACTCTTAATGACGGTATAAGGATCTCATATGGAACTACCGCCTCCATTCCAAATGTTAAGGAATAAGGAGTCTGCCCAGTAGGCGTGCGGATTGAAGTTCGGTAGGCCCATAGAGCCTCAACCAATTTTTCTGGCCAATCTGCGAATTTGTTAGATTTACACGTCTTTTTGATAATTTTTATCAAAGTCTTATTAGTTGCCTCTGCTTGGCCATTGCCTTGCGGATAATAAGGAGATGAATGATGCAATGCAATTTTATACCTGTTGCAGAGGTCCTTCAATTCCTGTGACACGAACTGCGGTCCGTTGTCGGTGACGATGGTACTTGGAATTCCGAACCTTGTGATGATGTTCTTCATGATGAATTTGCAGACGGTTGATGCTTTGATCTCCACGTATGCTTCAACTTCTGCCCACTTGGTGAAGTATTCCGTTGCCGTGAGAATGAAAGATTTTTGCTTGATGCCGGAATCTGGGTTACCAAGAGGTCCAATAATGTCGAAAGCCCACATGGAGAAAGGCCATGGGGAAGAAACAGGATGGAGTGAAGATGCAGGAGAATGAATTTTGTCGGCGTGAAGTTGACACTTGGCACACCTACGGACATATCCTACGCAGTCTTCTTCCATGGTTGGCCAATAAAATCCTTGTCTAAGGATCTGCTTTGCTAGCATCTGTCCATTGACATGGCCACCACAAACTCCACTATGAGCTCCTTCCATAACCTTCCAAAGCTCATCTTCATCTAAACATCTCAGAAGAACTCCATCAAAACCTCTCTTATATAATGCTCCCCCAACTAGGGTGTATCGTTGAGCAACTCTCCTGATAGCTCTTTTTTCCTCAGTTGTAGCTTATTCAGGATACGATTGATCTTCACAATATTTTGCAATTTTATAATACCATGGCTTCTGTTCATCATCCATCTCTTCTAACAGCTCTATCAACATGATTTCTCTTTTCTCCACAATACTTCCATCTTTGAATTTCTTCAGCAACTTTTCCTTAGTCCTAAGAAATGAAGGATCTTTCACGGCGGGTGAAAGACGCCTATGAACTATGATTGATTCAGATTGCTTGCTGATAGGAAAATCAAGAGAAGATGCAAGTGAAGCTAGAGCGTTAGCTAGGATGTTTTGATTTCTAGGGATATGGACAAAGATCAATTTTGTGAAAAGCTTTGAGTAAGCAGAAGTAAGTTCTTGATATGGCTTGAGCTTGGGATCAAGAGTTCGATACTTGGTCAGCACTTGGCGAAGAATTAATTGGCTATCACCCACAATCCTGAGTTTGGTGGCACCATGGAAATGAGCAGCCTCGAGACCAGCAAGAAGTGCCTCGTATTCAGCTATGTTATTGGTGACTGGAAAGTCAAGCTGAAAGGCTTGTGGAATGGTGACACCTTCAGGTGATAACAGAACGATTCCGATACCCTTTCCATGAGAATTCAGAGCTCCGTCAAAATGCAGAGTCCACATATCATCTCTGATTTGATTTACGGACATCAGTTCCTCGTCCGGAAACTCTGATCGCACTTAATCAAATCGAGGAAGGGGATGATGAGCGAGATGTTCTGCTATGGCATAGCCCTTGATCGCTTTCTGTTGAATGTAAATGATATCGAATTGAGATAGAAAGCTTTGCCATCGCGCTAACCTATCAGTAAGAACAGATTTCTCCAGAAGGAATTTGATCGGATTCATCCTAGCAATGAGGTGGACTTCATGGGCCAGAAAATAATGCTTCAATTTCTGCACAACCCAGACCAATGCTGCACATGTTTTCTCCATCGCCGTGTATCTCTGTTCAGCGGGGTTGAGAAGTTTAGAGAGATAGTAGGCTGCCCTCTCTTTTCCTTCTTCATCTTCTTGTGCTAGGACAGCCCCCACTGCATCATCCAGGACAGAAATATAAAGTATCAATGGTTTGCCTGGAGATGGTGGTCTCAAAACAGGAGGACTTGCCAAATAGTCCTTTAATCTATCAAATGCCTCCTGACACTTATCGTCCCAATTGAATTTGACTCCTGGCTTGGTAAGCTCGTAAAACGGCTTACACCTTTGTGAATGCTGGGAGACAAAACGGCGAATAAATTGTAACCTCCCGATTAATCCTCTTAACTCTTTCAAGTTTTTAGGAGGTGGCATTTCTCTGATAGCCTTCGCCTTATTGGGATCGATCTCAATTCCCCGTTTGCTGACAATGAATCCAAGCAATTTCCCTGAAGATACCCCGAATACACATTTCTTGGGGTTCATCTTCAACTGATACTCTCTCGATCTCTCTAATACCCTTGCCAAAACTTTGGCATGCTCAGCCTTCGTTTTAGACTTAACCAATAAGTCATCCACATACACTTCCAAATCTATATGCATCATGTCATGAAATATTGCCATCATAGCCCTTTGATAAGTGGCTCCAGCGTTCTTCAATCCAAATGGCATGACGACATAACAATATGTTCCCCAAGGTGTAGTGAATGAAGTCTTCTCTTGATCCTCTTCTGCCAGCTTAATCTGGTTGTATCCTGAAAATTCATCCATGAACGATAATGTCTCATAGCCAGCAGTGTTATTGATGAGTACATCAATATGAGGCAATGGAAAATCGTCTTTAGGACACGCCCGGTTCAGATCGCGGAAGTCAATGCAAATTCTGACATTCCCGTCCTTTTTCATAACCGGGACTATATTGGCCACCCATTGTGGATAAAGGACAACTCTAATGAATTTGGCTTTGTGTAATTTGTCGACCTCTTCCTTCATCTTTAAAGTCATTTGTGGGTGGAATCGCCTTAATTTTTGCTTGACCGGATTAGCTCCATCCTTTAATGTTAACCTGTGTTCAACTAAAGATGAGTCTAACCCCGGCATATCCTCATAACTCTAGGCGAAAGTGTCCTTATAATCCTTAAGCACTTGTACCATTGCCTTCTCATCCTCTGTAGAAAGATTTTTACTGACGAGGACAACCTTAGGTTCGTCTTCAGTCCCTAAGTTTATTTCTTTTGTGGGCTCTTCTACGGCAGCTGAAGGTTCATCAAATCTCTTCACTCCACTGGCATACGCCTCAGCTGCGTCCTCATCATCTTCCTCATCTTCAACAATGGGGTCCTTTTCATGCACTAACTCATATACCCCGTACCCATCATTGACTGACTCATCATCTGTACAATCTTCTGGCATCTGAATTGGATCTTCTAAAAGCTGAGGGATTAAAGAGCAAAAGGAACATTTATCAGCCAAATCCTGGAGGTATCTTTCTGGAATTTGCCTACCTTTAGGCTTCCTAGACTTCCTAAACTGCCTAAAACTAGACTTCCTGACTTCACTAAACTGCCTATCATAACCTAAGGAAGATGAAGCAGGATGAAAATCCTGGGATACAGGTGGAAATACAGGGGAATCCTCCCGTGGGGAGGAACAGAGTAGATCTAGGAGAGAATCTTGACCGACGGACCCGCGCGATGGGGTGTAATCGGACAAGTAAGATGTTTCCTCGATAATAATTTGGGAAGAATTTGTTGTAAAATTGGCGTTTTTTTTTGGATATCGGAGGAATCATACATGAAGCAGGAGTGAATACAAATGGGAGGAGAATCAGACGGAGGAAGTGGCACCAAGGCCAGAGGATTAGGGGGATCATATAGTAATATGTCCCAGATCAGATTATACAACCTCTCTAGATCAAGAGGAGGTTGTGGAATAAAGTCCCGAGGGGACAGAGTTATCATAATGGGCGGGGCCCGTGGAATATCTTCAATTATGACCCGCGACCAAGTCGGGGTCAAGAGTAGTGTACGAAAAAGAGTATGGAGCATTAGAACATGTGAAGGATATGTCCCCCTCCAGAGCAGATCTGTTGTATAACCAGCTTCATAGGGGTCATCTGGCTCCCCTTCATCAGTTTGTTCGGATAGCAGTATCCGCTTATCAAAGATTGCGCCAGGGCTCTCAATTAGCTCGTCAATCTGCGGTGGCCACTTGGGTTCTGCAGGATCCAGAAATAGTCTGTTCAGTGCTATGTATAGGTCCCTCAGGTCGAACCACCTGTACCATTCGCATTCAGGGTCATGGAATTTTCTCCTCTTCATAGGCCGCAGAGCCTCCAAGGATTGGTACGTAAGTAATTCGGAACAATGTCTGGCCAAATCCCTCCCATATATGTCATGGAAGTCAAAACAGGAAGTAATGACCACCGTGTTGTCGTGACTAAGTATGGGCCCTTTCACAAAGTGTGTATATAAAGTCCATGTTAAGGGATCTCGGCCTTCTTTCAGTGGTGTAGACATTGTTTCCAAGATTTCTTGACCATCTTCTTGCTGAACCCTGTCTTGCTTCAGTTTCCTCGGCCTATAGCCCAGACCGCTTCCAGGTACTGCCCGGTGATCTCTAACAGGAGTGGTCCTGCCTTGCAACTGTGTGCCCAGACCTTTCTCAGGCTTGTAGCCGTTCTTCATCATAATCCTCCATCCTGGGGTACTCATGCACTTCCCCCTTTTGATAACATTTAATGGGTATGGAGAAATGGTAGCGGCTTTCAAAGGATCAGCCACTGGATGGTAGACCTGTAATACCGACAGAAAAGGTTGTCGGCCAGGTAAAACAGCAGATTTAATATTCAATGTATGAGCAGCAGCAAGGATCGGCATGCTCGTCACTTTAATAATTCGTCCTTTGTAAGGGAATTTGAGGCATTGGTGATTCGTAGAAGGAATCGCCTCAAGAGTTTTGATATAAGGACGTCCCAGAATGGCATTTATGGAAGGGTCGATTTCTAGAATATGAAATTCGACCTCTGCATGACTTACTGGACCTAGCTCCACCTTTAAATAAACCATTCCCAGAGGGGAACGGGTAGAATTGTCATATGCCGTAACTGAGATGGGGCTAGGCAGCCATTTCTCCTTGGGCACACCGCATAGCTCCAGGGTCTTCGGAGGTAAAACATTAATTGAAGCCCCTGTATCAACCAGGCATGCATCCACGGCCTTCTTACAGATATTGACCGTGATGCTCAGAGCCATGCTTCTGGCGACTGGCGGTGCTAGTTCCGATGTGTGGAATGTAATTGAGGGTTGATCCCCCTGAGGAACTAGTAGTGCTGCAATTTTCTCTACCGGCACGTCTTCGTTAACCATCACCTTCTGTAGGTATTCCATTAAGGCTTCTTGGTGAATCTTGGACCTTTTAATCAATTCAAGTACAGTGATCCGTGCCGGTGTTCTGTCCAGATGTTTCAACAAGTCATATTGAGTGCCTGGTGCACTCTCTTCATTATGGGCTTCCTCAATCGGCTGTGATGGGCCGTCTCTGACTGTGGACTGAGGAAAGACCTTGTTGAAAATCCTTCCACTCCGGAGCGCATGTTCCTCGACCGTGGAGGATCCGAGTGACACCTTGAGTACCGCAGAGTCGGGTGGCGTAAGCGGTGCGGAGGGTTGATGCGTAGGTGGTGGCGTTGGGTTAGGTGGTGATGGCGCGGTGCGGATTAAAGGCCTAGAGGGTTGAATGGTAGATGGGTAAGTGGTTGGCGAAGTGGGGAATGGTATGCGTAGTAACGGTTTAGATGGTTGGGGCATATCTGGGTAGGTGGTAGTGGTAATGGGTGAAGTAGGAAATGGTACGCGTAGTAATGGCCTAGATGGTAGGAGGGGCGCGTTATGGGTTTGCGGAGGGGTATATGATGGAGGCGTAGGAGTGCGGGGCGCAATGGGTCTAAGGAAGGTGGGTAGTGGTAGTGGGTTATTGGGTGAGGGCGAGTGATATGTGGGTGTGGGTAGAGGGGTGATGGTGACGGGTTGTGGTCTGGGTATGTGGATGGTGCGGCGTGGTAGTCGCTCTGCGGTACTTTGAACGTGACCCGTTGAATAAAGAGAGGAAGAGTCCTCTATCCTCTATTGTTGCCCACGACCAGCCTCAGACTGGCTGTTCGTTAGAATGGGAGCAACCTGGTTTTGGTTCTGGTGCTCCGGGAGTGGATTCTGCACTATGCCCATGTTGGGTGGTGCTGCTGCTTGTGCCGGTGGTCTTGCTTGCTGCTGTTGCTGTTGCGGTCTTCTCGCCTTCAGGGCTGTTATGTATTTCTTCATTTCCTCCCAGTCTATGCCGCCCTGCTCGTTGAGATCATGAATATAATCTCTAAATTGGAAGCAGGTGTCAATGGTATGCCCAGGTTGCCTATGGAAGTAGCAATATCTGGACGTATCGGCATTTTGAGGCCAGACGGCCTTTTCCCTTGGCAAACCTAAGGCGTTAGCCGCCATTAAAGCACTGAAGATATCGGCCAAGGATTCTGGGAGAGCCGGGTATTCTGCCCTCTTCGGGCCTGGAAGTCTCCTCTGCTGGTTGTAGTCACCAGGAGGAGGGACATTGTGGTACGCCGGCGGTGCGCGCGGCTGGTACTGTGGCTGTTGCTGCTGCTGATACTGCTGCTGCTGGGGTTGCTGGTACTGCTGTTGCCGTTGCGGCTGTTGCTGTAGCTGTTGCTAGTTCTGATTCTGATTCGGCTGCTGGGGCCGTTGATACTGTTGTTGGTACTGGGGGTTCTGCTGCTGTCTGTACCCTTGCTGCTGTGGCCTCTGGTACTGCTGTTGACTCCTCACGAACTGGGGCGAGTTATTGTTCATGGTACTCACTTGCTCATGAGAGAGCGTGCCCTCGGTAGTCGGACCTGTGCTGGAAGAGTTCGGCACCGCAGGCTTCCGAGGCGGAGGCCTGCTAGGTCTATGAGGATCAAAGACACTAGAGAATGTAGCGTCCTTGAAAGCATTCTGGCAGTACCGTGCTCTTTCATAGAGCTCTGCCATGTTAGTCAAATTGTTCAAGGAGAGGACGAGCTTGAACTGGGGAGTGGCATTAGAAATTAACATCTTCACTTGTTCGGACTCGGACAAGTGATCCTTCACCTTTTCAGCCAGACCCCGCCACCTGTCAGCAAAACTGACAAACTCCTCATCAGGTTTCATCTTTTCTGCAATGAGGTCCGTGATAGACAAGGAGGGTGCAACTCTGTCCTGGTATCGTTGAATAAATTTGCGTGAAACGATACCGTAATCTTCTACTTCTGAGGGTTCCAGGGAAAAGAACCACTCGAGGGCTGGTCCCTCTAGAGATCTCCTGAACAAGAAGGCCAACGACCTCTTATCATTCTGCCAGAAAGAGGATTCATACATAAACTCCTTCAGATGTGTGAAGGGGTTACCAGTACCGTTGTACTTTCGGTACACTGGCATCTCAGAGGGTGGCAGATGGAATACTGGCAGACTCGGTAGACTGATCTCTGGCACAGTTTTGACCCCCATCATTTTCTGGAGGTTATTAAATTGCTCATCCATACGCTCCATTTTGGCCAGCAGCGTTTGTGTGGTCAGATCTGCTTGGGGAGGAGGAGGAGGAGGAGGTACTTGGTAGGCCTGCTGCCTAGAGTACGTTGGGCAGGGTGGACAATAGAGGGGAGGTCCGGCAGAGCTTCCGCCATGCCCGAGGGCATTTTGATAAGCAGGCGTTTGCGGTCTAGCCGGTTGCCTAGATGATGAAAGCTGCGGCCCAGCTGGCCGAGAAGTAATATGAAGGCCCTCCACGGCCTGATGGATATAAGGAGGAGGAAAAGAAGGTTGCTGAGGAACAGGAGGGGGAGCCACAGGGTTCGGCTCGGCAGGCTGCATGGGTGCCTTCCCCTTCAAAATAGATTGGATCGCCTCGAACTGCTGAGGGTCCAGTCGGGAGGCAAGAACTCCCAGAGCATTAATGAGATCCGTAGGATCAGAGGATGAGGGATCATTCTGATTCATGTCCCCCTCAAGATCAGGATTAGGGATCGCATATTCATGCGGAAGAGGATCAGGATATTGATCACGTGGAGGCAAAAGAGGTGTCCGAACATTCCCATCTAGACGATATGGAATGGGGATAGAACTACGGGAGGCATCAGCATCTCTCCCACTCTCATAGTTGTATTCAGAATCCCGAGGGGCATTAGCATCTCCCTCGTAATTAACCATGGCGTCTGGAGCCACAC
Source organism: Zantedeschia hybrid cultivar (assembly GCA_030544215.1). NCBI lineage: Eukaryota > Viridiplantae > Streptophyta > Magnoliopsida > Alismatales > Araceae > Zantedeschia > Zantedeschia hybrid cultivar. The sequence continues at coordinate 17,231,864 of JARZZO010000011.1, forward strand.
TCAAGTCCCTACCTGATCGTAGCAACATGATGTTAGATTCTCTTTTCAAAGATTTAATCAAACAAGTTGTACAGAGATTAATCAAACAAGTGGATGCTTAACGTGATTTTAGGATTCCTTGTTGAGTTATTTGAATTGGGTTAAACCACAATTTCGCTCAGGGAAAGGATCCTAGTTTCAGTTCAATTTCCACCGTTATACTCTAGGGCTTTCTCTCACAACGCTTTCAGAATCTAACCAGGACTTCAATTGGTACAACCAGCCCGATGATCAAGCAGGAATACCTTGATTTTGGGGACTTATGGAGGTCTCAACGTCAACTTCTCTAGTCTGATCAAGGGACCAACCTAATCAGAGAGAGTTGCTGACGTCGAGTAATGTGTTCCTAAGAAGAGGAGGGTATTAGCCTCAATGCGTATGTCCTGTGGCCTGGATGGCCTCTAATGCTTAGTAAGTAATGGGTAGCTAGCACTCAAAACACAAAAATCTGGAAACTGAAAAAAAATTAAGAAACTGTCTGAATCGCGTCGATGTTAGTCGACGCTATTCAAAACAGAACTTAATTTTTCGCAGAAGCAGATGCAGACAGCAGAGAAACTGTGAAGCCTGAAAGGCGTCTAGGGGTGTTGACGCGGTTTTGAAACGCGTCAGCGATCCTGGACGCTTTTCGGTTTGCAGAAACAGTTTTCCAGGAGGATTTTCTGGGTTGAATCCTCCTTAAACAAGATAAAAAGCAGTAAACAATCGACTCATGCAATTTTTTTAGTTCCAGATTTTAAACAGGATGATTTACTAACTAACAACTAGAAAAACAATCAATCACACATCATTTTTATCACAAAAATAGCTTTTTGAGTTAATCAAGGGGGGGGCAAGATCTTGCCACTGGGGTGTGCACGTGGTGCACGAGGGAAATTAATTAAACTAAACACTCACCAATTGGTGAGGACGTGTCCAGAGACACAAATGGTGCACTGTGGGTGCCCGATATGATGATAGCAAGAACAAAAAGAAACTAAAAGATGGCGAGACCAAGTCCCACCGTGATCGCCAAAAAAGCTGTAGGTGCTTAGAATGACCGTGTGATCAACATGAAATATCTATGTTGTTTAGTGTAAACTAACCTATTAAAAACAGCAACTAAAGTGCAGTGATCGCCAGAAACTTTTAACTTAAAAAAAGTTTCAAAAGAGATATGATCGCCTACCTTTCAAACGCGGAAGATTGAATCCTTGGTTCCCCTTCCTCAGCCGGCTGAAGAAAGAGAGCCCTTTCTTTACTTTTTGTTCTTGCTGTTGAATTTGAGGTTGAGGATCGTCCAGAAGTCTTTCTGACTTTGAGCTTGATTTCCCCCTTTTGAATCTCTCGTTGTTGTTGAGTGCAGCAGAGACAGAAACAGAAAACGAAGGAACAATGATGAGAATTTAAGTAGAAGTAGTATCTGAACTAATCATGATGTTAAGCATATTTAAAACAGCAAACTCACTTTTTTAATGGCTTTGAAACCCCTTAGATCAAGTAGGTTTTTGAAAGATTATGCTGTGGTGTGTGTTTGCATGAAATGAATATGAAGAATGAAACTAATGAAGATGAAAAATGCAAATGCAGTAATGAAAAACTTATGTCCAGTCGGTTGAAGCTTTGAAAGGATGAAGATCTTGAAAGGGACGCCGACTTCTGGAAATGGCAGCGCTCCGGCGTTACGACGTTGCTTCAATCTTCAACTTGCTATAACGCTATGGCTCAACTCAACTCAATTCTCTTCTTTTCTTTTTTTTTTTTTTTCAACATGCAGGGTATTTATAGGCATTTCTTGCGTTCGCGATTAACATTAGAAAACTCCGAATTTATCCATCTTAACCGACAGATAAATACTGATTAATTCATCTTTATCTGTAATTATCTAAAACGCGTCCACCTTGGCTGACGCCTTTCAGATTAATTAAGATAAGGATAAATATCCGGGAAAACTTATCTTTATCTTTATTAGGTAAAACGCGTCCACCTGTGTAGACGTCTTTTAGCCTAATTAAGATAAGGATAAACATCCGGAGGAGAAGTTAAAATAGCCTAGGAAACCTAAAACGCGTCGACATTACCAGACGCCTTTTAGTTAATTAATTAATTAATTAAAATTCAAATTTAAACGTTAAAACAGGAATAAAGTCTAAATGGCGTCCACGTGGGTCGACGTCTTTTAGAATTCTTCATATTTTAACTCAAATTTGAGCTAAAATCAATTCAATTAATTAACTTAAACACATCTGTTAAACCCGACACTTAAAAAGATTAATAAAAATTAATCAATGATTAATTATCAGACCATTCTGAGGCATTATTATATGATATGAAATTTACTCGAAATGACGTCAAAATTAGCGTGTCTACAGGCGGCCTCGGTCCGGAACTTGGTGAAGTACTCCTGGAGAGTTTCGGTGGGGCCTTGCCGGATGGCTAGCAAGCTGGCGGAAGTTTTGGACTGCCGGGTGGCGTCATAGAACTGGTCGATGAACAACTGGCCCAACTGAACCAGGGAGTGGATGGAGTTGGGGGCCAGAGCCTCGAACCAGGTGAGGGCCATTTTTTCAAGGGTGAGGGGGAAAAGACGGCAGCGGACTGTCTCAGAGATCCCTCGGACCCGAAGATAAGTGTTAAACTTCTGGAAATGACAGACCGGATCTGTCATTCCGTCGTAGAGAGGGCCCTTCGGCAGTTTGAAGTTGGGGGGTACCTCGGTGGCTAGGAGCTCCGCCGTGAATGGGGTCTGCTCCAGGATGTTGCTGGCGAGGGGCGCCCCGTGAGGTCGAGACACCATCTGCTGCATCTCTTTGCGCATCGCCGTCAGCCGCTGGTCCAGGTCCGGGGCGGTCGAGGTGGCGACGGATTGCCCTCCGGTTCGGGCCGGACGGTACTCTGACGAAGCATAATCCTGCTCCGTCAGGCGATCAGTGCGAGGAGTTCGGACAGGTAGCGTTGAGGGCTCGCTGTGCGTCTCCGCGGCCTCGTTGAGAGGAACCGGCGCAGGCGCCGGCCGGAACCGGGTATCTTGTACTGGGCAGAGCGGGGGGAGCGGCGCCTGCTGAGGAGGCTGTTCCATCAGCCCCATGCGTTGGGCGATGGCGGATACCATCTCCTGGAGAGGCGCTAGGGACGTAACGGCAGCGGCCAGCGTTGCCACTTGCTGCTGGAGCACCCCTACTCGGTCTTCCGAGCCGAGAGACTCCGGTATGGTCGGTAGAGGCAGGCTCGGCGGGGCAGAAGGTGCGCCTTCGGAAGGCAGCATCTGCGCCGAGGCCTCCCGCGCTTCTACTTCGCCTTGCCCGGATCGTCGGGTCACAGGTCGCTGAGACATGACTTGTTTTGTTGGTTTCCCACAGACGGCGCCACGTGATGTAGACTGGATCTATCACGACCAGATTCCGAGGCTGGAACCCGGAGAAATGGATCCGAAGCCGGTTCGGATCGGTGTTATCGAGGCCCGACGGGGATCCGGAAGGCCGAGGGGGCGGAGGCGAAGACGAGGGTCCGAAGGCCGAAGGGCGCTTCGTCGGTGCGGGCTCGTCTCCGGGAAGCCGGGGCCGAGGCTCCTGTTGCGGGGCAGCCGTCGCACGGCGTCGAGACCAGGGAGAGGAATCCGAGGTCGGCGGCCGAGACCGACTCGGGAAGGTCGGCGATGATTCGAACCGAGCTCCTGCAGGAGGGAAAGAAGAAGAAACCGTTCAGCAGGAGTCCCGGGCTCTGGCTCTTAGGAACCCCCTCCGACGGTCAAGTTAGCTTCTGAAGAGGATTCGATTCAGAAGGCAAGAAGTAGCTTCAATGCTTTTTGGACCGTAGTCCTTAAGGGTCTCGGAGGCAAAGTGTTGCATACCTTTGGCAATAAATAGCGGTGTATTTATAGCAGAGGATAGAGGTTGGTTAACGGTGGTAGCCGATATAGGACTATGTTTGGGCTTACTGGTAAACCGCCATAGTGCCGGATCTGCTACCGGAGTGGGCCGGACTCGGCTATCGGGCCGAAGGGGGTTGGGCCGCTAAGGGGCCGAAGCCTGCTGGGCCTTGGGCTGCCGTGCTGTTCCCGGGCCGAAGACTGGTGGGCCGCTGACGGGCTGAAGCCTGTTGGGCCGGGAGCGACGGTGCCGCTTACTGGGCCGAGGGCCGCTGGGCCGCTGACGGGCTGGAGGCTCCCGGAGGGCCTGATACTGCAGCTGTTGGGCTGAACGGGATTTGGGCCTGCTCTAATGGGCCGAATCGGATTCTGCCTCATCAATAATTATCAACGTGTTTCGTTGCTGAAATACCTGAATCAGCATCAATTTAAACATACCTATCCACAACAATCAATAAACAAGAAGATTGATCCCTCTTGTTTTATTTTACAAACAACTAAACAAATATTTATTGATTTTAAAACAAGAAATTTCACTTATTTTGAAACTAATGATTTTGAAACCAGTGATTTACAAAGTTTTACACTAAAACAAACAACTCCTGGGTGGTTGTATTATCTCTCTTTAATTTGATGTACAAAAATATTTTATTATTATACAAAATTTAATATAGATCCAAACAAAGTTTAAGAATACGCTGTTTCATACATTCCAATAGGACGGAGTTTCGAATTCTAAACTTATCAACTTTAAGATTGAAGAAATGTGTGAAAAACATAATTTCCAAAGATGTCCTTGCCAACATATTGGAACTATGTGAGGCCTAGTTAGTAGTTACCGAGGGAACTCTTGAGACCAGGCTTGTTTTCCAATTAGTAGTTACCGTTGCTTCTGTGCCCTGTTGTGTACCCTATTTACCTACTATGTACTGTACTACTCTCTTGTTGAATGAAGGCAGCTTAGTAACCCAAAAAAAAAAAAAAAAAGGACAAGGAGTCCGAATTCCCTGTCTTCCAAGAAGTAAGAATCTAATTATGGTTTATAATTATTTTCTTGAATATATCTTAGGAAAAGTGGAACCCTTAGTTCAGTTAGAATATTGAGTTAGGATTTTATAGTTTTTTAACTATATTCTGTCATTACTTATGAAACACCATTTAAGCTGGGTATTAGAGTACAATTTTCTATTTGAACTTTTTCTCCTCTCATCCTCCTCCCACTGGAAAGAGAATCCTACGAGGCTATGACTTTTCTCCATCATCGTGTACCCAAGAAGTAAGAACATTCTTCTCAGGGAATTCTTATTGTAGAAGTCCAACCACCAAGGACCTGATCGTACCACGTATTACACTTCTTTCTTCCACAAATTTTCCCTTCTTAGTGATGACAGTGGTTCCACCAGATCTCATACTGCAAACTTCAAGACCTTTCCACACCAGCTGCAACCATGAGAGATAAAAAGTCTTTATAATCCGTCTAGATCTCACTCTTATGATTTAAATAACCTTTATCAGGTCGGGCTCAGTTGGCATCAAGCAGAGGCTTAGGGTTACGTAAGTGCACACTCACCTCTTATCGCAAAATGTTCTCAACACCCTCTGAGTGCGGTCCAAAGAAGGCTGTAGATGATCTTAACACTCCCTCATTGGGCAGAGGTGGATTGACTAACTCATCATGCCTTGTAATGCTTTGCATGTTCTTGAGTGGAAGCAAGTTATATTCTCAATCTTTCTGCAGTCTGTAAACGTCAAACTGCATGTTCTGATGGTGACCTCTGGTGGGGAAATGCCGTGTTTGGAGACTATTGTTTGTCCCAGAGATTGCTCGTCTCCATCATCTTTTGCCACACATCGATCTCATGATGCGAAAGCCTTTCCTCATGCCCCCCTTCCTCACTCTTTCCATGCAAGTCTTTCTACATTATCTTTAGATGGCCGCTTGGTAGACAGACGAATAGGTACGTGGGGGAGGGGTTGTGAGCACTCGAGATCTCCTCAAGATTTGGTCGAACTAGAATAAGCACAAGTGGTCAATGGAGCCTTTACGTCAGATCACATCTGCAGATATGGGCATCTGAAAATTTTACTTAAGATGTGTTTGACGTCCCTTCTACCATAAAATATTGTTGGAGTCCAACAGTCCTCCACTTTAGTTACTTTGAGGAAAAGCACTAGATTTTAAAAGTCGTTTACCAGACATTTAATTTGACGTTTAAACTTTTATGGATAGCAAAATACAATTATGAGACAAGAACTCAATTTGTCGTTGAGATGTGTGAAATTAATTGAATCTGCTCTCACATTGAAGCTTCCAGATATAAAATCTGAGAGTTTCACCAGATTAGCTCTTAAAATAATAAAAAAAATGTGTGCTTCAAAGGAACGAAGTTGCACTTGTGGCCACTCATCTGATCATGAGTTCATGAAGCCCTCTCTTTTCTTGTGGTTGTGGAATAAGAATGGTGAGTTTGTCAAGACCATTGAGAAGATGCAATTCTCATCCCACAGAAGGTTGGGGGAGGCCGCAGCTTCTTACTTTGTGATGTGACCATGTCTTTGATAATATTAATTTTGTTTAGACCGGCGCAACAACCGGTGGTCATGTGTAGGACAGCACTTGTGATGCTACATGGAGGGGATTCCCTATCCACGTCAGCTCCTCCGCATACTTGTCGGCCATGTTTTGTGCTCACCGTTACGTGGCAAGTTCTTTCATGATGCCACGTGGGACCTCTCAATTGTGCATATATACACACTCGTACTGCTGTAGTGTGGTGCATGGTCCGGACCCCACATAGTCTAATAAACTCCTTAGTAGGGTTCAAATTCAAATTTTCAAATGAGGAAAACAACTTTAGAAATAATTAATGTAATTCTTATTTTTAATTATTTTTTTAAAAAGATTATATTGTTTGATCATGAAAAACTATCATAACATTGGATCGGATGGCGACAGTTAATTTTTCATAAGCAGACAATAAAAATTTAAAAAAAAAAGTGAAAAAAATTCTAGGGAGTATGAAATATTAATAGGAAAATGGTAAGGGAAAGCAGTTCATTGACCATGCCTCCCACTTTATTAGTAGGAAAATTGTATGATAACACCGCTTTTTAGTATTACCTTTTGACATGCTTAGCTAGCAATCATACCTTTGTGGGAAGTATTATTGCCTCACATTTTGATAGTCTTACTTTTTAATATGTGATTTCTAAGTAGGTGTGTCAAAAAATGATATTAAGAAATAATGTTATTGTACCATTTTGCTTGTTAATATGGAATCTTCCCCTCTTAACTAGGTGTAGTGCACAGGTTCACTGCGTACATCACCCCTGATACTGCCATAAATAAGGCGTGCTATTGTTGTAGAAGAAATCGAAAACACTACTATGTGTCGGGGGCAGACAATTAAATTGTAGGTGAGATCCCAGCCCAAGGAATCCCGAGACGGGAGTACTCCTACAGAAGTAGCAAGTCAGATTGTGGGAGATATCAGAAGTGATGGCCTTCCTTGTATGGACACACTAAAATGGAAGTCATTAGATGATCACTTGGTCCATCTGCCATTTTATTAGCTTCCACACACATCATCTCCTTCCACATATTGCTTTGTAACCGATATAAGAGTATGAACCCAATTTAATTGTCGGGATACGTAATTCTCTCAATTCTATCAATTTTATCTGAAATCCCTAATATAACTAATTCTTCCAATTCCACATTTTACTCCACTCTTTATTCCATTCATTCTTATCAAATCATTTGAAATAGCGCAATGTAATTCTCCTTATTCTGAATAAAATATTAATAATTATCAAATCAAAATATTTCTTATTCTGATTTAAGAAATATCCAAAACTTTATTATGATATAAACAATTCTGCAAATAAAGTGAACCTAAGAGTGCCACATATAGATAGAGGGAAAAAGTCTAAGCACCTTTCCTATCAAAGAATTTGACACACCACCAAAATCCCCACAACTAAATTAATTGAGTGGTAGCAGGAATTTTTAAGGTATGACTTGAGCTAAGATGGTTATTTTACTTTTGGAGACATAAGCATCATGAAAACGATATAATGACACCGTTTTCTAACATAATTTTTGATACAGTTTAAGTGGCTCACATATGGAAGGTGTAATATTAAATATTGGATTTTTATATTTTTCCTCTTACATGTGTGTGCTACTTAGATTGTGTCAACCATTGTGTTAGGAAATGGTATCACTATTAGGAATGTAGGAATCAGAGACTCGGATCCGATTTATCCGAATCCTCAAAGGATCGGAGATCGTTTCGAATCCGAACCTTTGCTTTCGGATACTCGGATCTCCGAAGATCTCCGAAGGGGAAGACGGTTCCGTTCTCACTGCAGCGCGGATTCCGTGTGCCGGAGAGGTGGAAGCGTCAGAGACGGTTCCGTACGTTCTCACTGCAGCTTGGATCTTGCCGTATGCCGAAGAGGTGGAAGGCGGAGCTGGCTACTGGTGATGGACCTAAGAAGATTCTACAGTGGCCGCTCGCAAGATGGAGGAGGTGGGTAGTTGGCATGGATGCGCATAGGCATGGGCTTGGAAGTTGGCGGGGAGATGGGATCTGCTACGGCGTTCTCTTGGAGACAAGGAAGATGGAGGAAGAAGGTGGGTGCTACCTGGAGACTTCCCTACAAGGGTGCGGTCGTTGGTCTGCACCTGTGCTTGTCTGCACAACGCCTCCACCCCCAGTCGCACCTCCTCGAGCACCTCCCAGCTGCCGCCCCAAGAGTAGACGATCTGGCCCCTCCGTGGCCTCAACGTCACGTCAGGGTCTGGATAGGGCCGTTGGCGGCAAGAGGGCCGTGCATGGCGGTGGATGGGGAGATCTGGAATTGCCTCAACGGCGGACGGGTAGACAGGGCAGTTGCAGAGTGGTCATTGCTGGGATCGCGACCATGGCGGACAGCGGCACTTTGCTGGCATGGCCCTGTACGTTGGTGACGGTGTTCCTGGGTGGGCATCTCCAGCTTCACAAGCTTCAGCGAGCAGGTCGGAGGAGGAGGATGGAGACCCCAAGGATGGCGATCTTCGCGACGCAATCGGGGAGAAAAGCTAATTAGTCAGAGATGTCAAAGATGGGGGGTCCCAATGCCACACCAAAGCATGCTCCCAGATGCTGCAGGACCCCGGGTGGAGCGCCCAGTGGCAGCCGCCGCCGAGGGGAACGTCGAGACCGCCGGCGCCGAGAAGCCTCAGATCGATCTGAAGGAGTTCCTGCAGCAGCTGGGCATGCTGAGAGAAGAACAGAGCCAGGAAGACGCTGTGGCGAGTACGACTGCACCCCCAGCGCTGGCGTCCGTGGAGAGCACCGTGTTGGGCGGCATCGCGGGGTTCGACCACGGCGGGTTCAACTGGGAGGCGCTGGTGGACATGCGGCCAGGCGAGCTGGACGGTGGCTTGCATGCAGATGACAGGCGTGAAGAAGTGTTCTTGCCGATTACTCTGTGGGATCTATGAAGACGCCGCTTGGTGGGTGCCGTTTTCGTGGTTCCGATCGGAACCGTTCGTCGTCTCCGTTCGGAGAATGAGTCCGACGGAATGGATGCCGGAGAAGGATCCGGTTCGTAGGACGGCGGAGATCTTTTATCGGATCTCGGATGGATTCGATCCGATTTCATCCCTAATCACTATACCGTTTTCCTTTTAAAAATGGATGGTATACAATTAAGAAAGGAAACCCTTTTCAAGGGAGAATCCAAGCCACCAAAATGAGGAAAACTGTGGTCGATTGCTATTTTTTCATCCATAATTAAATAGCATACTTACCTTACATATCAACCATCCATATGAGGATTAATGTGGATATCCGAACAATCTTCGAATCGATCCCAAGATACAGTGCAGTAAATAACTCTCTTCACTCGGATTTTCCTATATAGTGCAAACCCCCAACACCCCCCCACCCATTCTCGTATCTATACATAAGCCTCAGCAGGGCATATTTCCCATACGTAGGAAATTAACAGCATTAACTCTTCTTCTTTTTCTTCCTTTTCGTTCCTTTCCATATAAGCTGCAGTGCAGGCCCTCTTCACCCATCTTCCTCCCCCACCTGTCATAATATAACACAACACGTACCCCACAGCACTCCCACCTGCACCACAGATGTCTGAATAAGCCCATATTCCGTAGCCAGAAAACTCCACCACCACCAGCAGAGCCCCCTCTCATGGAAGCACACCCCCCCTCCACTGCCACAGAGGCGTCCCTCTCGGGGGCCTCCAGCATCTCCGTCACCGAGCTCCCAACCCACGACAGCCAGAGCAGCAGAGTCATCACGGTGGAACAAGAAGAGAAGGCGAGGAGGAAGGCCAAGAAGGTGGACGATAACGACGACGGCGAGGTCTTCCGCCCGGTCGTCGTGGAGCTTGACCTCCTGGGGGGCATGGGTGGGGGCTCGAACCAGGGGCAGGACTCGGCGGAACCGCCCCAGTCGGAGCCTCGCGTCTTCTCCTGCCACTACTGCCAGAGGAAGTTCTACAGCTCCCAGGCACTGGGCGGGCACCAGAACGCCCACAAGCGCGAGCGGACCCTGACAAAGCGCGGCCCCGGAAGCCACTCCATGCACAGGTACGCCAGCATGTCGTCGCTGCAGCTCCACGGCACCTTCGGCGGCCGGCCTCTCGGCATCCAGGCCCACTCCACGGCTCTCCATGGCCCTTTTGGCCCCGCAACCGAGGGGGTGGCGGAGGCGGCGCTGCTGTACGGACGTCATGGGTGGCCGTGGCCGCTCATAACCCGGCAGCCTTCTATGGGGAGGCTCCTGGGGCCGGGGTCCGCCAGCGGTGGCTCGGCGGCAGGGTATCAAACCGGCATGCCGAGATTCGACGGTGCGGCCGGCGGTGGCGGCTACTGGTGGGCGGGTAGCGATGGAGGTAACCTGAAGGCTGGGCAGGAGATGCAGAAGATTGACCTAACCCTAAAGCTCTGAAGGGTTCTTGATTTACTTCATTAGATATGGATTTCCTCTTTTCTGAGGAATTATGTTGTATAGATTTTTCTGTTCTCCTCCATTTCTCAATGGATTGCGAGTGAATATAGATTAGTAGGTCCCTTTAGGTTGGATAAGATTGTCTCATTGCCTAGTTTATGGATTTCTTTTTGGTTTTGTCTTTTATAGACATGTCTGAGAGTTTTCACTTTCCATCAATATGAAGGGGAATTGAGATAATAGACTAACAATTTTCAATTTTCAAAAAAGACATAATGATTTGTGAATTATCACCATCTTGTAAAGATGGATTTTTCTGATCTCTCTCTCTCTAAATGTATACATCTATGTGTGTGTGTCTGTATATGATGAGAATTTTTTTTCTATATATATCTTTCTTTCATCCGTTCATGGCACAAATAAAGTGCCTGAAAAAATCTAGGTCTCGAGGGACATCCTTGAGCGTTACGACCATCAAAGTTAGCAACAAAGCTCATGCAGTACATGCATAGAGAAGTGTAATTAGATTCCAAACGAAGCCATGAGACTACTAAGAAATAAATAAAACATGGCTAACTTAAACCCCCAACTGAAACCGAGTAGTAATTTAACGTTGCAGCACCTTGTACTTGTTGAGGTTGATCGGTTCCAACTTTCAAAGACACCTTCAAGTAGAGTTTACGTTGGGAAACAAGGGTGGGGTCGTCCGTCGTGCATGTGTTTGTCTTGTTATAGGGTTTTGTTTTAAAATCTATGTTGGTGGAAGGCTAGGTCATATCATCTATCTCTTCATGAGAGGAGTGCAAGAAGCAGCCAGATGATGCGGTGCAACATGATAGGGCAACCATCTTGGAAATGTGGGGTGAAACACTACGGCACTGCTCCTGTAGGAGACTCTAATGGGTACCCAAATGGCCACCGGACGAGACTGCACATCACTCTTTCTAGTCTACCTACGTATTTATATAAAGCGATTGAGATACCTAGATGATCGATCATTTAGTTCGAGAAAATATGATATCTTTGATAGTAATAAGATCTGTTCGGTACGATCTTATTCGATTGGGCCAATCAAAAATTTAAGATAATCATTTATCTTAATCACTCAATCTAGACTCCGATACTACGGGAGAAAAAAAATTCCGGCTGGATAGGTTTCAAGCATGTCATGTCCGGAACCATGTATATAAATAAACAGACATGATCACATGCATGTCAGCTATTATAAAGTGAGGCCATGAAGGTTCCTTAACTTCGAGCACCCTTATCAGTAATTTTACGCATATTTTTATCCTTTTGTTATCATTTTCCAAATTTATATTGAAGAAATATGTGATCATTATGCTTTAACTACCATATGAGCAAATTGATGGCCATAGTATAGCTAAAAATGAAGTTTTGATGTATGTGAATGTGTTAATTGTACTCCACCTTTTCTTAATCAGGGTACTCCACCTACTTCAAAGTTTGATGCAAGCATAAATACAGAATATTTCAGAATCGGGTGTGAATTTTTTATGGCCGTGGTTGAGATGAAACTTTTCAAGTTGAAGTGGACCACAGATTTCTTAGTTGTTTGGTGCAAGTATTGTCATATTCGTCATCCTTGTGGGTTGCAATCTCAGATAAGGAGATTACTGTAAACGGGAAATCCTATAGATACCAAGTCCACAAACATGGGATGAAAGATTGGATCAAGTGATGTGTATCTAATCTAAACAAGTAAGGTTTAGTTCAGTTTTCACTTGGAATAGTCTTTTAGAACAAAGAAAAGAACAAATGACTCCGTCTGGTGAAGAAGCATTTAATTTAATGGTTTCTTACCCCACGTCTCACCAAAACTTTGAAGCAAGGAAGTTGCCCATGTAGTACTTGATGCCTACAACTATAAAAAATAATGAGATGAGACCTAAGAAAGTTACTTGCTTTTAACAATGTCATTAAACTTCAGATATCTACTTATGCATGTTATATAAAACGCAGGTTAAACAATGAATCAACGGCAATTGCCTTTCTGAGAAATTTTTACCATGGGAGGACTAGTCAAGATTGTGTTGCCTAGTGCCTAATGACCAGGCGAGAACATGGATCTTCTAAGTCAGCTATAGGAATCTCTTTTCACTATATCAACGAGAACTAGTCGCACCGGTTTAGCTTACCTGGCCCAACAGTTAGGTGCATGCTCAACTTTTTCTCCATATATACCTGAGAAGGTTCAGAACTCTGGAGTCTGGATGGCCCGAATGGCCTCTTTCTCAAGGCAAAGGCATAGTAGTAATTTGGTAAATATTCGATTAGGGAAGGTTCACATTTAGTTATGCATCATTCCAGTTACTTGGGATCAAAAGTTAGTATAAACATAAATATGTGTTCGAAATGAAATTTATATGTTTAGATACTTAGTTATTTTTATTTACTAACAATTCTATTGTTATTAATAAAAGTACAGAGAAACACATATAATACACAATCTGTGTACAATTTGGATGGCCTAAAAAAACACGTGTTTCTTTAATTCGTCAGGAAGAATGTCTTTTCTCAATTATTTGTCTAGTTCATGTATAGATGAGTGTATAATTTGAAGAATACTAACTGCAGAGGTTGGAGTTTTGACACCCATTCACTGCTCAGAAAGATGCATTTCCTGGCCCCGACATGAATCCCTAAACCCATCCCTGTGAGTAGGGCAAACTTGAGCATGGTCTGTATGGATCGATATACATATTTCTCCTCTATAATGGAATCTGAAACATGCTAATTCTTGCGAACAATCACAAACCAGGTAGCATTGCCAAAGACCATCACAGAAAGATAGTAATTGATAAATCACTCTGCAGGAAAGATGGCTACACCTGAATCAATTAGTTCAAGAATGCCTTTAGAACCCTCTCTCTCTCTCTCTCTCTCTTTCTCTCTCAAAGAAAAAAAGAAAAAGAAAAGGAAAAAAACACCCAGTCAGTAGGCATCGGCCGTAGTAACTGGAAAACTTTCATGCTTTAGTCCAAAGCTACATGTCCCTGCAACAAAAAAATGAGTCGAACTGTCATTAAATAGATCAACTGGCTAGCCCGTGTACAATTACGGTTGCACTTCTACAGATTAGACAAACACAGTCATAACAATCATCAACCAGAAGTCCTAGCCAAAACCGAGAGTCGGTTACCACGAGAAATGATTGACGAAAAGTGACCAGTTGTCAAAGATGCCAACACCAACTACCAGTCAAATATGTCCTACAAGTTTTTGCCAAATATGCGTGATAAGTAGTAAGAAGGGAAGGGAAGCGAAAACATTTCAGTCCTACCCAACCTGATGTACACTGATTTAACTCCTCCATATATTGCTATGTTAAGCCAGATCTCAGGTCACATGATATAGTGTTTTCAGAGCCACCTTTAATCCTTTATTTGGTCTCTCATACTACTACCTTCAACTTCTTACAGGGGATAATCCAGCCTATGCAGTACATATCTGAACTTATCTTACATCATTCTCTCTAATCTTATATACTGTTAGAGCAAACTCTAACTTTTTTCCCTACCACCTATATGTTCTTCCTTTTGCTTTATAGTCCAACATTCCACTCTATATGACATTGCAGGTCATATAACTATTCTACCAAAACTTTAAGTTGGAAAGGTGAATGTCTATCACATAATATGCCTGATACAGTCCTCCACTATCCCCCATATCGGGTTGTGGTAAATATCATTACATCAGTAACCATCCTTTTCTACAACAAATCCTAAGCATGGGAAGCCTTCCACTCGTGAGACAGTATGGTCATCAAGGCTAATAGTTACCTCACCATCTTCAAGCTTACAAACAAACTCAAACCTAGATCATGCCTCATCAACTTATTTCCAAACCTTTTCCCACTGTATATGTTAATTTAACATTCTAACAATCTTTTAACCCAACCTTAGTTGATATTCTCTAAGGAATGCGAACTATCTCAAGTCTTGTGGACAATCACAAGCACATTCACAGTTCTAATCATACAAAATACTCAGGCTATCATCTGCTGTAACATGTGTTTCACCTCTTTCCAAGATTACAGATGGGTCCTAGAGTCAAGACATATGGACAGATGAGGCAGATAATGTTTCCACAGAAACTCTTCCTGATTTAACAGCTGCTGTTAAATTTTATGGTATAAGGACTGGCTTGGATGAGAAAGAGAAGAAGAAAAAGAATAGACAACAGAGAAGCAGAAATATCTGCAGAGAGGCCAAAGAAACACCAGTCACATATATTGTTTAAGAAAGGCAGTGCCTCAAAGCACTAATGCATATGCCTCAAGACAGGGTGCTATAAAAATGTCTTGAGACATGCGCCTCCAGATGTTTACCTGAGCATGTGGCTCTAGCTGTTTACCCGAGACTTACAGAATGTTAACTGAGACGTGAACCCCAAGTCAGTTCTTAAGGTTTATGCATTGAGATGGTGAGATAATGAAATGTTTTACGGTGCACTGTAGGCCCATGCCTCTCTTAAACAAGATTCAATAATGAACTCAACTGCTCTTCTTGCAGTGCCAAAGAATAGGGAAACAACTGTGGCACCTACTGCTTCACTGCCAACTATTAGTTCATAATTTCCACTCTATACTCTGCTTCCATGGGCTCTATCACTGAGTCGAATTTAGCAATAACACATGAAAAGAGTATTAATTTAGTTTTTTTAATGGTTTTAAGATTCTTTCCACGCCTCCTTATGCCTCAAGGCTAAAACCTCATATGGTTTTTTGCAAAATGCCTCACAACCAAGGTTCGCCGACTCGGTGATTCAGATCGGATTGAGTCTGGCCAAATACGAGTTGGATCCAATCCGACTTGGTCCGACTCATACGAGCAATCTTATTTCTGATTTTTTTTCTAAAATCTTCAATTTCATGAATAATTACCACATTAAAAAACTTTTAACTCCAATGGTTAATTAATGACAATGACTTTAAGTCAAATTTAGAAGAAATCTACCCTATTAATCAATATGAAACTATGAAAGTGTAAAATACCTATTAAATTAAAGTAAAAGGTCCAATTATTTACGAATTGAAGAAAAGAGAGTCCAATTACTTATCAAATTAGAAAAAAAAATTTACTTAATAAAATATAAGTCACACTGGTTAGGCTCAAGTTGGATCGCAATTGACCTGTACCGGATCACTGCATGTCGTACAAGTCAGTTCAGGTCACATATGAGTTGACACGAATCAGTTTGAGTTGCATCGAGTCGTGTGTGACTCGACGAGTCAAATTGCCCTAGCGACTCAGGCTCGTCTAGACACGAATTACGATATGGCAAACCATGCTCACGACCACATCAAGACATTTTAAACTATGGCCACATACAACCAAAGCAGATCTCAAGGAGATTCTGAAAGTAGGATAATATATGTTTCCTTGAACCACAATGGTTCAAGAAAGAGGTAGAGGCAACATAAACCTACTCGTCTACAAGGATGTCTACGAGAAGGGAAAAGAAATTAAAACACTAAGATGAGGAAATTCTCTGACCAGAAGGAAATAATAGCAGATCAAGAACACAGGAAAAATTCCAACACAATATGAAGTAAAATAACAATTCATGAAGTCTACAATTTCTAAACTTCAGTATCATAAAGGGACTACTGGATTGAAAAACAAAAAAAGTAGACAAAGGAAGAAATGTAAAAAAATGATAGAATAAGGAAAACATATAAAAATTATTTTGGAGAAATGAAGAAGGACTAACCAAGAGACATGACTAGCTAAGTGCTTACAGAGATCCTCATGACTGGCAGTGGCAGCATAAGAAAAAGCCCTTGCAGTGGGTGATGGAACAACTGGAGCTCTTGAGAACCCTAATGGCATGAATGGTAAGGTGAGAACCCAGTTGCAGCTCAGCACAGCCATCTCAAAATTGAACATGCATGCCAGAACAGGCCAGCAAAGACCCACCCCTGCATCAAACTAAAAATAGGCTGTTTGTTGCCTTTATTTTGAGGTTATGGCAATACAATTAGTTGTCAGTCAGTGGTCTTTGTTCCCCTTCTGTTTGGGTGGCGGCGGAGTGAGGCAGAGGCATATCATGCCCAAACTACTGTCATACAAATACAGGAAATAGCAGCAGCTATACCCTGTATGTGACTTTGGGATCAGTATTGTGATTCTAGTTCATTCAGCACTTTTTATCCACTGGAGCATCAGCCAAGGCTTTCAAGACGCTAGCCATCAACAGGAAGCTCTCGGGAGGCAAGGCTCAGAGAAACTTGACTGATACACGTATGACATGATTGATTGTTTAATGCTAGTACTATTGGTTATTCGCCAAGATAATACAAGCAAAAGGAAAAAAAATCAAGGTGCAACAGGACTACAATCGTCCACTTAATAGTTCAAAATTTCTAACTGTGGGTGTCCGCATAATGCATCCAAAAGATGAAGAAGAATACAGAGTAATCAACGTTGATTTTATATTAGATACGAGCTTGTTCATCTAGTTTCTATCTCGATTCCAGTTTGGTTATGGTCGTTACATCAACAGAGAAGCCAGTCAAATTCTACCATCTACAAAATAATAAAGTTGTTTTCTGTAGAGAGCTCCAACAACATTTAACTTCAAATTATTTCCTCTGTAGGAGTGTAACTAGTTTCTTCTACGACCATTTTAACATTACCAACAGAATAACTAATCCAAATCAAACGAAAGAGCATACAGGACTATGTTCATCAAAGCTAACGTTCTTATCACATATCTGTTAGCCTTTTCTCTAGATTCCAAGAATACAATTTGTATCATGCTCTTTCCATATGATACAAGTCCAGTTCATTGTATAAAAGTAGTGCATATCTAAAAGCCAATTGTACGGGAAGGATAACTCCAACAATTAACTGAATGCGGCAAATGCACCTATGCAGTTAAATATCCTTTACATGTTATACGTACAATGTTGAATAGTAAAAATGCCTCACTTCATACTCAGAATAGCTCAAAATGTAAGAACAAATGAAAACATAAATCGGTTAACAGAATGTGGCCAGGTAAATTGGCATTATGCCACAAACCCGTGTTCTACAGAGCCATAAGCTTAACAAGTACGTGAAACCTTCCCCTACTTCTCCACATAAGATTTAACATTCTCCATCCACCGAACAAACTCCCTTCTGTCCTTGTTCATCATGTACTGGTACAATAACGCGGCAAGCTCATCATCCACGCCCCTCTCTTCCAAGTACTCCTGCAAGGCGTCCTGCATCTTCTCGTCCACATCCCTGCTCCACCCATCACATTTAACAAATTCGACCCATCCATGGACAACTTCTAAATTAACAAATGTGGATAAAAAATAACACAAACAAGAACAATTCGCGGATACCCACTTGAACCTTGGCCCCATGAAGGGGCATAACAGAGGGCGATCATTCTGCACCACACGGAGGTGCTCAATTTCCAGCGCGTCTGGCCACGCCGAGCATATGAACAGCAGCACGGGGTCGCCCCCTCCGCAGCCGCCCCCCACGTCGACGACGAGGCTGATATGGAGCTTCATGTCCTCCCCACGGGACTCTTCTGTCTTGTCACCGTTCGGGACAGGAATGGCGTAATCGAACATGCTGGCGTCCACCTTAATCTCCTTTCCGCCATGTTTCCCCCTCAGCGTGATCCAGCGCTCCCCCGGCCGGTCCTCCACCACGAAAGACTTGAACTTTTGGACGGGCTGCCCAGAATTTGGAACCAAAGGACGGAATTGATTAGGAAAAATCCCAGCTTTCAGCTCAATTCTCCGCTGTGTGCTCAGAAAGGAAGGATCTTTACGGCAGAAGGCGGTGCTCCCCGGCGTTGTCAGTGGTGGGTAGGAGCGGTTACCTCTTGTGGGGGGCAGACGTCCACCTCGTAGTCGATCTCAGTGCCGAGGATGCGGAGGAGATTCTCCTGGAAGGCGGACCTGCGCATTGCGGCGATGTAGCTTCGGGCGGCGGCGGGGGCGGGGGAGGAGGGGGAGAGAGAAGGGAGAGGGGGAGGAGGGGGTGGAGAGAGAGGGCGGATTAGGGTTTGGAGGCGAGAAGGGGAGAAGAGGGGGGACCTCCGGGCTTGTTGCAGGAGGCGAGCCATCGCCGGCGAGGATGGAAGGGACGTCTTAGCTCGGGACTGGAGGCGGTGAGGGGTTTAAAGCGAGGGTTTTTATCAAGAGTAATGCCTGCTTCAGCGACCGGGGCACACATTGAGGCAGGCTCAGGGAGTGGAAGTTTAAAAGTCCAGGTCCAGGTCCAATTTAAAAGAGTAATACTTGCTGCAACGAAAGATTGGTCTAGCTGGGTAGGAGTTACATGGGTCACGTAACTTTTTTAATCGGTGGATTATACAATTACGAAATACGAATGCAGAATTTTTGACAAATATATGTACGAATGACAAATATCTTATGAGCATGACAAATAATATCTATAGAATATTTGTCACAGGTGAAAAATATTTTTCATGTTTATAAATTTATATCTATGTGCGCAGAGATGATAAATACTTTTCAAATATGACAAATAACTTGCAAGCACTATTTGTCATGCCTACTGATGAGGCAAAATCCGATTCGGCCCATTAAAACAAGCCCAAACCCAGTTCAGCCCAGCAGCAGCAGTGCAAGGCCCTCAGGGAGCCTTCGGCCCATCAAGCGGCCCAACAACCCTCGGCCCGTAAGCGGCGCCGTCGCTCCCGGCCCAACAGGCTATAGTCCGTCAGCGGCCCAACAGCCTTCAGCCCATGAGTGGCGCAGCAGCCCGAGGCCCAGCAGGCTTCGGCCCATCAGCGGCCCAACCCCCTTCGGCCCGATAGCCGAGTCCGGCCCACTCCGGTGGCGGACTAGGCACTATGGCGGTTTACCAGTAAGCCCAGACATAGTCCTATATCGGCTGTCACCGTTAACCATCATCTATCCTCTGCTATAAATACACCGCTATTTATTGCCCAACAGATGGAGTCTAATGCTCTCTTATGCCTCCGAGACCCTTAAGGACTACAGTCCAAAAAGTATTAAAGCTACTCTTTGCCTTCTGAATCGAATCATCTTCAGGAGCTGACTTGACCGTCGGAGGGAGTTCCCTAGGGCCGAACCCGGAGACTCCTACTGATCGGTTTTCTTCTTCTTTCCCTCCTGCAGGGGCTCGGTTTGAATCTTCGCCGACCTTCCCGAGTCGGTCTCGACCGCCGACCTCGGACTTCTCTCTCTGGTCTCGACGCCGTGCGCCGGCTGCCCCAAGACAGGAGACTCGGTTTCGCACCGCCCCTTCGTCTGCCGAAGGAGCTTTGGCCCCCACTTCCCGAAGACAAGCCAGCACCGACCGAGTCACCCTCGGCCTCGGACCTTCGGCATCGCCTCGGCCTCGCCTTCCGGATCCCTGCCTCCCGTGGGCTGGTCCACTTCATCCGAAGGCGCCTCGGCCCCGCCCCGCGCCGGCCGTTCCTTCTGGAGTCTCGACCACGTACCTCGCGGGCCGGCCATCAGCCATCCGAAGGGGTCTCGGCTTCGCACTCAGCAGGCCTCCGTCTGAGTACCCTTCAGCATCCGATTCCCGTCTCCATCCTCGCCTTGTCCCGGATCCCCGTCGGGCCTCTAAAGCACCGATCCGACCCAGCTCCGGATCCACTAGTCTTCGGATTCCAGCTTCGGAATCCGGTCGTGATAGACTCAGTCTACATCACGTGGCGCCGTCTGTGGGAAACAAACAAACAAGTCATGTCTCAACGACCTGTCACCCGACGGTCCGGACAGAGCGAAGCAGACGCACGGGAAGCCTCGACACAGCTACTACCGTCCGAAGGCGCCCCTTGTGTTCCGACAAGCGCGACTATGCCAGTTATACCAGAATCCCTTGTCGCGGAAGACAACCGGGTGGAAGTACTCCAGCGGCAGATGGCCACGCTAGCCGCAGCCGTCAGCTCTCTGGCGCCTCTTCAGGAGATGGTATCCGCCATCGCCCAGCGCATGGGATTGATGGGACAGCTTCCTCAACAAGCGCAGCTCCCCCCACTCTACCCGGTTCAAGATGTGAGGCTCCGGCCAGCACCCGCACCGGTTTCCCCTGGCGAAACCGCCTCAGCGCACAGCGAGCCCCCGACGCTACCTGCCCGAGCCCCTCGCGTTGATCGCCTGACAAAGCAGATCTGTGCTTCGTCCGAACTCCACCCGGTCAGAACCGGTGGACAGCCAGTCGCCACCTCAACCGCCCCGGACCTGGACCGGCGGCTAATGGCGATAAGGAAGGAGATGCAGCAGATGTTGTCTCGGCCATACGGGGCGCCCCTTGCTAGCAAAATCCTGGAGCAAACCCCGTTTAGGCCAGAACTCCTGGCTGCCGAGGTACCTCTCAATTTCAAGCTGCCGAAGGACCCTCTCTACAACGGAATGACAGATCCGGTCTGTCATTTCCAGAGATTCAACGCATATCTCTCGGTCTGAGGGGTCACCGAGGCAGCCCGCTGCCGACTCTTTCCCCTCACCCTCGAGAAGACTGCTCTGACCTGGTTCGAGACACTGGCCCCCAACTCCATCCATTCCTTGGTCCAGTTGGGCCAGTTGTTTATCGACCAGTTTTATGATGCCACCCGGTGTTAGTATTAGATGGTCTCAAAGCCAATCCGATACTGTGTACATAATCAGATTATTAATAAATGGCAATAATTCATTGTGTGTAATTAATTCGATCTGTGTTTATCGTATCACGATGAAGTCCATGAACATGTGCAATAGTCTTTGGATTATGATGAGATCATAATTACGGGACCGAAGACTTATAAACGCATGTTCTTAATTGTTCCTAGTCATAGGATGTTTGAGATAGGACATCGAACATCCGGATAGACTAGTATAGGTTACTTCAGCTCATATGATGAGGGTGACTGATCCCATAAGTCACTTGTGTGGAGACACTATGCTGAACCTATAGGTGCTCATTGGTGAATAAGTTCACTGAACTGATCCGACTATGAATCGCTAGATGGTAATCACCTCACTGTTAACCAGCTCGATTCAATTGTCACGGTTGCGTGGATGATCCTTGGACCTGAGACTCCAAGGATACCTTGTTGGTAGGTTTCTGAGCTTTGACCTTGACGAACGAATCCTTAACCATGGGATATCAATAAGTCTAGCGATCGGGTTCAGGGAAATGCCCTCGAAGGTAATTGTGTGTTTAATACGGGATCATCCGCTCTCGGTCGTTTGAGAGAGAATGTTCCGGGAATGATGCGCTTAAAGTCCCTGGCCAGGGCGGACTCTGTAATCGATAAGGAGTTATCGGATTCAGATTAGCGGCATCTGATTCAAGTGAATCGACCAAATAGGACTTAACAGTAAACCATGCCCTAGGTCGATTCGGGAACATTGTACGGATGAAGGATTATATCCGCGCGCTAACCGATGACAGAAAGGTTCCAATAGAGGGTTGCGATAACCCCAGTGCCTTCCAGGATCACGCGATGTTGCTTGGCATCCAACGTGATCGGCGGTCCGTCCGAATTTATTGTGGGACATTAAATTCGGCTGATTAATTGAATATAAGGATATTAATTAATTCAGTGGGTCAGTAAAGGGTTACTGGACTTAATGGGCTATTAACTGGACTGGTATTTGGGCCTAGAGGGTGACACGCAAATGGTTTTCAAGTCGATGGATAATCCGACAGGATTTCGGATAAGTCTGGGTTTTTGTGAAAAACCGCAAACTGACTTTTTATAAAAGAACGGATTCTACGTCCGGGGCCAGCAACCCTGACCTAGCCGTCATTCGTTCTTCCCCACTTTTTCTCTCCTCTGGGCGTGCCGTTCCCAACTGCTCCACTTCCCGTTCGACGGGGATTCTGAATTCGCATGTCGCGGCGGATTACACGCAGTCAGACAGGATCTTCGAGCGCCGCAGCGAGCGAGGATGCGAGGACGATCCATCACGAGGAGAACCACGTGGATACCGCTAGAGGTCGGGCATCTGCGCGACTTGCGGCATCACTCCGAAGGAACCGGAGAACGGACGCGGATTCGAATCCGCGCAAGGTAAATCGATCTACATCGGTTTTAGTTTAAACGACCGAAACGGGACAGATCCGGTCCCGAACTTCTTTATTCCGCTGCGTTTTAGGATCGGATCCCGACACAGCGATCCCAACACCCGGCAGTGCAAAACCTCCGCCAGCCTGCTAGCCATCCGGCAAGGCACCACCGAAACTCTCCAGGAGTACTTCACCAAGTTCAGGACCGAGGCCGCCCAAATCCCAAACCTCGACAGTTCGATTCCGGTCTCAGCCGTGATCAGCGGGTGTCGGGACGAAGGGCTCCTCGGCTCCATCGGGAAACGTTATCCCCCTACCTTCCAGGACCTTGTAGCCCGGGCACACAAATATATCAACCGGGAGGCCCTGATGATATCTAAAGGCAAAGGCGCAGCCGAAGCAGCCTCGGCACTTACCCCCCAGGTGGTCCGCCCTCGGCTCGAAGACCATGAGCCCTCCCGAAAGCGGTATCGCAGGGAGGAATGAAACCAAGTGCGGCTCCGGCCACGAGTACCGGATCGGAGCGGCATTATTCAAAGACCGCGTCAACCCGATTCGAGGGTGGCTCCGGCCACGAGAACCGGATCGGAGCGGCATTATTCAGACCGCATCAACCCGAAACCGGTAGTGGCTTCGGCCATGCAGACCGTATCGGGAGCGGCATGATATTGTCCAAGTCCGCAAATAACCCGTACCGATCGGGAAGCGGCATGGATTTCTAAGCCCGCAGGTAACCCGAAACCGGTAGTGGCTTCGGCCATGCAGACCATATCGGGAGCGGCATGATATTGTCCAAGTCCGCAAATAACCCGTACCGATCGGGAAGTGGCAGGGATTTCTAAGCCCACAGGTAACCCGAAACCGGTAGTGGCTTCGGCCATGCAGACCGTATCGGGAGCGGCATGATATTGTCCAAGTCCGCAAATAACCCGTACGGATCGGGAAGCGGCATGGATTTCTAAGCTCGCAGGTAACCCGAAACCGGTAGTGGCTTCAGCCATGCAGACCGTATCGGGAGCGGCATGATATTGTCCAAGTTCGCAAATAACTCGTACCGATCGGGAAGCGGCATGGATTTCTAAGCCCGCAGGTAACCCGAAACCGGTAGTGGCTTCGACCATGCAGACCGTATCGGGAGCGGCATGATATTGTCCAAGTCCGCAAATAACCCGTACCGATCAGGAAGCGGCATGGATTTCTAAGCCCGCAGGTAACCCGAAACCGGTAGTGGCTTTGGCCATGCAGACCGTATCGGGAGCGGCATGATATTGTCCAAGTCCGCAAATAACCCGTACCGATCGGGAAGCGACATGGATTTCTAAGCCCGCAGGTAACCCGAAACCGGTAGTGGCTTCGGCCATGCAGACCGTATCAGGAGCGGCATGATATTGTCTAAGTCCGCAAATAACCCGTACCGATCAGGAAGCGGCAGGGATTTCTAAGCCCGCAGGTAACCCGAAACCGATAGTGGCTTCGCCCATGCAGACCGTATCGGGAGCGGCATGATATTGTCCAAGTCCGCGAATAACCCGTACCGATCGGGATGCGGCAGGGATTTCTAAGCCCGCAGGTAACCCGAAACCGGTAGTGGCTTCGGCCATGCAGACCGTATCGGGAGTGACATGATATTGTCCAAGTCCGCGAATAACCCGTACCGATCGGGAAGCGGTATGGATTTCTAAGCCCGCAGGTAACCCTAAACCGGTAGTGGCTTCGGCCATGCAGACCGTATCGGGAGCGGCATGATATTGTCCAAGTCCGCAAATAACCCGTACGGATCGGGAAGCGGCATGGATTTCTAAGCTCGCAGGTAACCCGAAACCGGTAGTGGCTTCAGCCATGCAGACCGTATCGGGAGCGGCATGATATTGTCCAAGTTCGCAAATAACTCGTACCGATCGGGAAGCGGCATGGATTTCTAAGCCCGCAGGTAACCCGAAACCGGTAGTGGCTTCGGCCATGCAGACCGTATCGGGAGCGGCATGATATTGTCCAAGTCCGCGAATAACCCGTACCGATCGGGAAGCGGCAGGGATTTCTAAGCCCGCAGGTAACCCGAAACCGGTAGTGGCTTCGGCCATGCAGACCGTATCGGGAGCGGCATGATATTGTCCAAGTCCGCAAATAACCCGTACCGATCGGGAAGCGGCACGGATTTTTCTAAAAGTCCACGACAACCCGATCCGGGAGTGGCTTCGGCCATGCGAACAGTATCGGGAACAGCAGTATTCAACAAGCCTGTGTCCGAATTAGAATTAGGCTTCGGCCCTGAGAGCTTCGGCTAAAAGACGATAAGGTCTCGGCCATACGAAGAACCAGCCTCGGTCATCCATTCAGAATATGAAGAAGCAAAAAAGGGTCCAAAGCAGAACCGGGACAAAACCCCCGTATTCACCCTCGGCTGACCGAGGGCATCATTTTCTTCTTAACATAACAGAAAGCCTCGGACAAACACCTGATTACTCTTTCTCAACAAGCTTCGGGCTATACTCTCGCCATCTCAGAACTGAGGAAGAGAGCTCCAACAACATTTAACTTCAAATTATTTCCTCTATAGGAGTGTAACTAGTTTCTTCTACGACCATTTTAACATTACCAACAGAACAACTAATCCAAATCAAAAGAAAGAGCATACAGGACTATGTTCATCAAAGCTAACGTTCTTATCACATATCTGTTAGCCTTTTCTCTAGATTCCAAGAATACAATTTGTATCATGCTCTTTCTATATGATACAAGTCCAGTTCATTGTATAAAAGTAGTGCATATCTAAAAGCCAATTGTACGGGAAGGATAACTCCAACAATTAACTGAATGCGGCAAATGCACCTATGCAGTTAAATATCCTTTACATGTTATACGTACAATGTTGAATAGTAAAAATGCCTCACTTCATACTCAGAATAGCTCAAAATGTAAGAACAAATGAAAACATAAATCGGTTAACAGAATGTGGCCAGGTAAATTGGCATTATGCCACAAACCCGTGTTCTACAGAGCCACGTCAAAAGGCAACCAAAAAATATCGGAACAGAAGAGCCCATAAGCTTAACAAGTACGTGAAACCTTCCCCTACTTCTCCACATAAGATTTAACATTCTCCATCCACCGAACAAACTCCCTTCTGTCCTTGTTCATCATGTACTGGTACAAGAACGCGGCAAGCTCATCATCCACGCCCCTCTCTTCCAAGTACTCCTGCAAGGCGTCCTGCATCTTCTCGTCCACATCCCTGCTCCACCCATCACATTTAACAAATTCGACCCATCCATGGACAACTTCTAAATTAACAGATGTGGATCAAAAATAACACAAACAAGAACAATTCGCGGATACCCACTTGAACCTTGGCCCCATGAAGGGGCATAACAGAGGGCGATCATTCTGCACCACACGGAGGTGCTCAATTTCCAGCGCGTCTGGCCACGCCGAGCATATGAACAGCAGCACGGGGTCGCCCCCTTCGCCGCCGCCCCCCACGTCGACGACGAGGCTGATATGGAGCTTCATGTCCTCCCCGCGGGACTCTTCTGTCTTGTCACCGTTCGGGACAGGAATGGCGTAATCGAACATGCTGGCGTCAACCTTAATCTCCTTCCCGCCATGTTTCCCCCTCAGCGTGATCCAACGCTCCCCCGGCCGGTCCTCCACCACGAAAGACTTGAACTTTTGGACGGGCTGCCCAGAATTTGGAACCAAAGGACGGAATTGATCAGGAAAAATCCCAGCTTTCAGCTCAATTCTCCGCTGTGTGGTCAGAAAGGAAGCATCTTTACGGCAGAAGGCGGTGCTCCCCGGCGTTGTCAGTGGTGGGTAGGAGCGGTTACCTCTTGTGGGGGGCGAACGTCCACCTCGTAGTCGATCTCAGTGCGGAGGATGCGGAGGAGATTCTCCTGGAAGGCGGACCTGCGCATTGCGGCGATGTAGCTTCGGGCGGCGGCGGGGGCGGGGGAGGAGGGGGAGAGAGAAGGGAGAGGGGGAGGAGGGGTTGGAGAGAGCGGGCGGATTAGGGTTTGGAGGCGAGAAGGGGAGAAGAGGGGGGACCTCCGGGCTTGTTGCAGGAGGCGAGCCATCGCCGGCGAGGATGGAAGGGACGTCTTAGCTCGGGACTGGAGGCGGTGAGGGGTTTAAAGCAAGGGTTTTTAACAAGAGTAATGCCTTGCTTCAGCGACCGGGGCACACATTGAGGGCAGGCTCAGGGAGTGGAAGTTTAAAAGAGTAATACTTGTTGCAACGAAAGATTGGTCTAGCTGGGTAGGAGTTACATGGGTCACGTAACTTTTTTAATCGGTGGATTATACAATTACGAAATACGAATGCAGAATTTTTGACAAATACATGTACGTACGACAAATATCTTATGAGCATGACAAATAATATCTATAGAATATTTGTCACAGGTGAAAAATATTTTTCATGTTTATAAATTTATATCTATGTGCACAGAGATGATAAATACTTTTCAAATATGACAAATACTTTGCAAGCACTATTTGTCATGCCTACGAATTACTTGTCATGCCTGTAAAATATTTGTCACGTCAAAAATTTGTACACCGATATTTAAAGATGAAAAATTAGTTTTTAAACATGACAAATGCTTTGTGGGCACGACAAATAAATTTATTATGCCCACTGAATATTTGTCATACGTAAGTACATTTGTCATGCTCAAAATCCTGCATTCGTATTTAATGTTGTGTTGTCTATCTGTTGAAAAAATTGCCCAGCCAATGTGCCCCTACTTAATTGGCGGATGGCATCTTACATTGTAAGATGACTAAACTTACTGTATTGACCTTCGGTACAGTAAGTATTACTCATAAGTAATCTTATTATCTAATAGGGTTGCAAATGAACTAACATATTGGACTAATAATTCGTGAAAGTGCTCGACAATAACTTAGCTCGACTAATTTATTAAGTTAGATAGACAAGTTGGAACAAAAAATTAAACGCAATTCACTAAACAAGTAGGCCCTACTTGCATGCAACTTTAGAAACTGTGAATAGATTTATCATAAACGGGCTTATTATAAACCAATTATCGTAAACTTGTTTTTCTAAACTCACCTTTGATTGTTTTGCATAAATTTAAATTTAAGTGAGTTTATGATAAACTTGAGAGAGATTCTAACGTAAACCAACTGTTAGTAATTTTATGGAAAATATATTTATGGGGGTGTTTTGAGTTTACGGTAGACTCAAGTGAATTTGTAGTAAACTTGTTTTTGTACCATCCAAATTGAGGTTACGATAGAAAACATGTAAATACGTTTAAGAGTTTGAACACAGGCGATGTTAGATCAATTATATACGTGAACAAACTTATTCAATAAGAGTTTGAACACAGGCGATGTTAGATCAATTATATACGTGAACAAACTTATTCAATAAGGCTCACTTTGTTTGCAGAATAACTTAAACCAGAATAAGGTTCTGGGGATTTCTTAACCCAGAATAAGAGGTATTTTGATTTGGTAAATTGTTGGTATTCCACTCAGAATAAGTAGAATTGCACTGCGCTATTCCAAGTGATTTGGTAAGAATAAGTAGAATAAAGAAGAGAATAAAGAGTAGAATAAAGAGTTTAAAATACCCATGTTATTCTGCTTAACCCCTAGTATAACCCATAGCACCCTGGGTTAAGCACTCCCTTCCACCAAAGTGGGTTAAAAAGTTTTAAGAGAATAAAACATCATATTCAGAGCTTATTCCACAAACAAAGTGAGGCTAAGAGTTTGAACACAGGCGATGTTAGATCAATTATGTACGTGAACAAACTTATTCGATAAGAGTTTGCATACATATTATTCAGAGCTTATGTAAGTACTCATTAAAATCTCTTTTAAATATTTATTTATTTAAATTTAGTTAATAAAAATATTTAATATCTTATAACAGAATTTTGTATCAAATAACTAGGAGTGCAAATAAAGTGGTACTCACCATGATTTGGTATGAGTTTATAATTTTAAATTTAAAACTCTTTGAATTAAAACTCTTTTAAAGATATATATTATGTAAGGATGAAAGGATGAAAATCATTCTTACGTAATATATGTGATCTTTACGTAGTATATGTCATCTTTATATAATATAAATTATCTTTACGCAATATATGTCATCTCTATATAATATATACTATATATCTTCTCTATGCAATATATCCTATTCCTACATAAAGATGATATATATACTATATAGGAATGATTATCATCTCTAAAAATGTTCATTAAATGTTTGATAGACATAGTATTGTATATATGAAAAATTGACTCATCTATCTCCTCGTGTATACATCGAACAATGAGAACATGCATTGCAAATTGATCCAACATCATTGTAATGCTTGCATTGTGGCAAGTATTACTCAAGTCCCAATAATATTTACTCAATATTAGCCACACGGCAATAAGCAGCTTTGGATCGCATGTGAATGTGATTTTGTAGACTTGTTCCATCAAAATTTAAACTAAAATATCAAATTAAAATAATTTCTGAGTTTGACATTCTTTCTATAAAGATTTCGAATAGACATTCAATTTAAAAAATAGATGGTAAAAAATAATATCAACTCATTACACCCGCAGGAATAGGGGAAGTTAGACTACGAGTAAGGCTCGACCCGTGTGGGTTCAGTATTTAAAGTGTTATCATCTGATCACCTTGATTGGATGCTAGTACATTAATCGGGCAATTTTTTTTATTTTAAAAATTTGTTGAGTTGGGAGATTATTTCAACTCGGCATCCATACCATCCACTTAAGAAAAAAAAAAGATAAGATTGTATGCTCACACTATCTGAGCCACCAGACTGTGCAAGCATGCGCACAATTGAACACGCCTTACACTGGTGGATCCAGACTTTCTCGGTGGGGTCTTGTGATTTTAAAAAAATTAAGAAGGCTCACTATATTAGTCTACTAGAGTGATTGGCTCACTATTTTCACTCCATTAGAATGACTCCACTAGTCCATTGATTTTGATTCAGTAGCGTGACCCCACTGAAACATTGTTTAAGTGACTCAGTTGAACAAATTTTTTGTGTCGGTCACTTTGGGTCCACTACTAATGCCTTACGACAGGCATTACTCCTTAATCCAAACTTTTTTTAAGGTCAGTGGGACTATGCGCTCATCCCAGCATTGGTCTGGAATCTTAAAACAGGGGCCTGAAATTTGGGCCTCTAGATTATCCAGTATGAAAACTGGCGAGCTAGCCCAAGCCACTGTACGTACTGAAAGAAATTTGAGATAAATGCGAGATAAATAGAGAGAAAATTAGATAAACTGCACTTGAAGCATAAGTTGTCAAGTGAGATATCAGGGTTGTGGGGCACCTCGAACTGGGGAAGTGGTGCCCGTGCCTTCAGACTCAATTCACACCTGTTAGGATCTATTTCTCTTTTTATTTTTCCTTATTATTCCGAATGAATAATACGTTGTGATCAGATGTATTTTTTTTCCAACCTTTTCTCTCTTAAAATAAAATGTGAGAGAAGCTTATATGTATAATTGATGTTTGGCATAAAAAATTGATCAATGTGTGATTCATTAGTTCCTTTGGTCGCTCCAGCAGCAGCAGCAGCAGCTGATTTTAGGATGTCTATATGAAGCTGAACTTATCTGTTTCTTATCCGGACTGCCCATTTTTGTTAGATATGATGTACGTTTTGTAGTTGTTTTAAATGTATATATAAATGTGATTCCTTAGAATATAGGGTGCATACTTCTAATGGATCCATATTGGAGTATACCTTGTTTGTATTCACACTATGGTTGTGACAAGGAAAGATATGATATGTTTAACATGGCTTATGTCCTTGAGAGTTAATCACACAGATCAAGGCGCAAATTCGTATTTGCTCTATAAGCATTTATCTTTACTGTATTAATAAAATAGAGTTTTTAACTCAATTGATGTGGCACTCTCATATTTTTTGCCGTTAAATAAAATTATTAAACAATTTTTAAGAGAAGTCACTAATGGTCATAAACTTATTATGCTTATTCCTTCTCCTTCTTACCTCTACTTATTTCAAAACAACTTATTAATGGTTATAATTTTCACTCTCACCTATTTTGAAATAGCTCATTAATGGTTATAACTCTCTCTCTCTTTATCTCTCTCTAGGACAGACAGAATCGGGTGCCATGGCTTCCTTAAAATTAAGGAACTTATTTGATAATAAATATATTAATTTACTTATGTTATAAAAAAATATTATAAATACAATAAAATTTTAAAAATTATATTAATATTAAATACAAAATAATATTATTCCTGAATATTTTATCTTACTCTATTTTATTAACTTATCGTATAAATTTATTTAACTCATATGTTATATATTTTTTGTCACATATTATTTGTGTTTATTATTTAATTTTTATATGTTAATAATTACCATTTCATATAATATTTAATATTTATAGTCACATATAAAAAAAATTAGTTATGATATTTTTAGTTATAATATATACATATTAATATTTTTAGGTATATTAATATAACAGTAAATTACTTGGCAAAGAAGACAATTCAAAATTTTAAAGTTAGAAGCATACATTTTGTATCTTTACTTGACGTACAGCCTTCATTGACAATATCCTTCATGAATGATCTATTTTTGAATAATAATATTATTAAAATATTTATCGCGTGGAAGTACAATAATCGTCCATTGTACTCGAATAATATTTTATCTAATTTACACGCTATTATGATTTCGTCGTAGTCCTCGTACAAAAGTATGTTTATACTTAGTTATGTACTTCATATTACTTTTTTTTTTTCAACGCTACTTTAGATCTCTTGAGATCTTTCATTAAACTCACCTAGCTAGCACTATAGTTTAGCATGCGAGCAAAATACCTTCGGATCAGAGTATTAAGTCAAATTAAAAGTTTAATATTTTTCATGCAAAATTATCTTTATATTTGATTATTTGCTTACAATTAAAAGTTTATTAAGACAAAGTTATTTAAATTAATATGATATTTTTATCTTAACATAGAATTTAATAATTTTTAAATAATTTCACATAAATACCTACATTGCGCACGGATTTGGAACTAGTATATACGTATATAACAGGTTTATATCTGCCAATCTTCGCACTTTTAGATGATATAGAAAGTAGTGCCCTGTCAGTTCAAAAAACTACACCAGCTATTAAGCAACTCACAAATGCACTTAACAATAATAATTGACTACAGTACAAAAGCTCATAATTATATTTTCGTGTCACTTTATACTCATGTCATATAATCTAATCAATTTACATGCGAACAAAAGTTGTAAAATGGATATGATACATAATAGTGCCCACTGTTTTTATTGTAAAATTTTAAATTGGATTTACCTAATAATTCAATGGAGAAAACTTTCCTCTGAGAGCATTGGACATTTTGTTGATGCAAATGGTTCTCAACCCCCACACCCCCCACGGAAAGAAAGGGAAAAGAAAAAAAAAACATTAGAGAACTCATCAAGATTCCACTAAGAGTCTTCTCATAAGATCCAAAATAAAAACTTCAATCTTGGTACCACAGTTTCTTTGGTTTATGTATCTTGCCCCACTCAGCGGTCAGAACCGGCTCTGACATAAGAACCCACCTGCGTTAGGATTTAGGACTGCCAACGTGGCAAGCAAGACAACCACGAGTCCGGCTGCAGGCAGAAGAACTCGACAGCCATGCAGCATAGATAACCGATACGATCCGAGCTCTCGGCCGGCCCCCGCCCATATCTTATACTTCACGACCCCTCCCCCTGTTCTTCTCTCCATCGCCTTCACCATCCAACTATATATAAAAGAGACCCTGTCTGAATCTTCCCATGCCACGCCTTCCTCTTGCACCAGCATCACCACCACCACCACCCCGGCCATGGCGTGGCCGATCACCTTCCAGCCTCTCTTCCTCCCCACCATCACCACCCTCCTCGTGCTGCTGCTCTCTGCGACACACTCCGCAGCTTCACGAGCAACTCCTCCAACCCTCCAGCTCTTCTGCCCCCCACCGGCACGCGCCAGTCCTCCGTATCCAGCACAACCACCAGAACTGCCCTCCCTGCCGCCTGTCCCGGCGGCTCCTGCTCCATCGGCGCCGGCACTACCCCCAGAACCACTGTCTCCGTCGCCTGTACCAGCGACCCCCACTCCATCCCCGGCAGTGCCATCAGAACCCCCGTCCCTGCCTGCTGTCCCGATGGTTCCTGCTCCATCACCATTGCCGCCCCCCTCACAGGGCATCAAGGGCGCCTACTGGCCATCTTGGAAGCAGTGGACCTTCCCGCCGTCCTCCATCGACTTCTCCTACTTCACCCACGTCTTCTACGCCTTTGTCCAGCCCGACGCCGCCACTCACGAGCTTGTGATCACCTACGACGACACACAGGCGCTCCCTAAGTTCACGGCTGCAGCACACGCCCAGCATCCCCCCCTTAAGGCCCTGCTGTCCATCGGCGGCTGGAACCCGGAAAGCCCCTTCCCCCAGATGGCCAGTAGCCCCTCCAACCGCGCCGCCTTCATCAGCTCTACCATCGCCGTCGCCCGCAAGTACGGCCTCGACGGGCTCGACCTGGACTGGGAGTACCCGCAGGACAGCCAGCAGATGGCGGACCTCGCCGAGCTGTACAGGGAATGGCGGGCCGCCGTCGAACGGGAGGCGCAGCAGACGGGGCGCCCGCCCCTGCTTCTCACCTCCGCCGTCTACTTCGCCTCCAGCTTCTTCCTGGACGCCGTCCAGAGGTCGTACCCGGTGGACACCATGCGCGAGGCCCTCGACTTCATCAACCCCATGTGCTACGACTACCACGGCGCCGGATGGGAACCCTCCACCACCGGCGCCCTCGCGGCGCTCTACGACCCCAAGAGTAAAGTGAGCACCAGTTACGGCATCAAGTCGTGGCTTGCCGCCGGGATGCCGCCGGAGAAGGTCGTCATGGGGATGCCACAGTACGGGAGGACATGGACGCTGCAGAACCCGGCGCAGCACGGAATCGGAACGCCGGCAATGGGCGTGGGGCCGGGGGATCAGGGCGGCATCCTGAGCTACTCGGAGGTGGTGGACCAGAACATCGCCAGCGGGGCCACGGTGGTGTACGACCACGCTACCGTGTCCGTCTACTCGTACGCCGGGACGGTGTGGATCAGCTACGACGACCCGAGGACGGTGGCGGCAAAGGTGAGGTACGCGCAGGGGCACGACCTTGGCGGCTACTTCTTCTGGGCGCTAAGCTTTGACAGGAACTGGACGCTCTCCAGGACAGGTACTCCAAGTTATAACAGAGCTAACACTCCACTGCCATTGTTACTGCATCATCACCATTGCATGGTAAAGGTCGTTCGATATTATAAGATGTAGCATTTTTATAAGATATAAGATATAATAATTTTATAATATTATTTGTATTTTCATCAGGATTATAAATGGTATTCCGACTTTTTAATTTTTTATTAGTTTTCAACATTTTAGAAATAGATAATACCGAAAACAAAGAGACTTTCTCTTTTCGATTAAGAAGTGCTTCCAAATTCAAATTTTAGTTAAGTAAATAGACAATGAAATAGAAAAACTCATTTCTTTCATCCATTGTCAATATCTATTTCAATAACATGTTATTGCTTATATCTTTCTTCCTTAGCAATTAATTTCAAATTAGGTAGGTGGACTATATTAATACTTTAATTTGATCAATGATATGATATTTTTATAAAGAGGAATAAAGTCTTCACTCTTATTCTTGTCTAATATGATATTAAACAATAGAAAAATATTATCTTAGCCTATTACAATAGATGCCACGTTACATTATATGATACTCAATAAGAAGCAACATATATTACATATGACTTGTAAGAAACATTACATTACATGTGTCTTCTAGAAAATGGATACTTCCGTTCCGTTTTCATTTTAGCTTTCATATAAGAATTTTTTGCAAAAACGAAAACATGCATTTAGAGTATCCATTTTCTAGAAAATGAAAACGGAACGTGATGTAGACTGGGTCTATCACGACCGGATTCCGAAGCTGGAATCTGAAGACTAGTGGATCCGGAGCTGGGTCGGATCGGTGCTTTAGAGGCCCGACGGGGATCCGGGACAAGGCGAGGATGGAGACGGGAATCGGATGCCGAAGGGTACTCGGACGGAAGCCTGCTGAGTGCGAAGCCGAGACCCCTTCGGATGGCTGATGGCCGGCCCGCGAGGTACGTGGTCGAGACTCCAGAAGGAACGGCCGGCGCGGGGCGGGGCCGAGGCGCCTTCGGATGAAGTGGACCAGCCCACGGGAGGCAGGGATCCGGAAGGCGAGGCCGAGGCGATGCCGAAGGTCCGAGGCCGAGGGTGACTCGGTCGGTGCTGGCTTGTCTTCGGGAAGTGGGGGCCGAAGCTCCTTCGGCAGACGAAGGGGCGGTGCGAAACCGAGTCTCCTGTCTTGGGGCAGCCGGCGCACGGCGTCGAGACCAGAGAGAGAAGTCCGAGGTCGGCGGCCGAGACCGACTAGGGAAGGTCGGCGAAGATTCAAACCGAGCCCCTGCAGGAGGGAAAGAAGAAGAAAACCGGTCAGTAGGAGTCCCCGGGTTCGGCCCTAGGGAACCCCCTCCGACGGTCAAGTCAGCTCCTGAAGATGATTCGATTCAGAAGGCAAAGAGTAACTTTAATGCTTTTTGGACTGTAGTCCTTAAGGGTCTCAGAGGCATAAGAGAGCATCAGACTCCATCCCTTGGGCAATAAATAGCGGTGTATTTATAGCAGAGAATAGAGGATGGTTAACGGTGACAGCCGGTATAGGACTATGTCTGGGCTTACTGGTAAACCGCCATAGTGCCTAGTCCGCCACCGGAGTGGGCCGGACTCGGCTATCGGGCCGAAGGGGGTTGGGCCGCTGATAGGCCGAAGCCTGCTGGGCCTCGGGCTGCTGCGCCGCTCATGGGCTGAAGGCTGTTGGGCCGCTGACAGACTATAGCCTGTTGGGCCGGGAGCGACGGCGCCGCTTACGGGCCGAGGGTTGTTGGGCCGCTTGATGGGCCGAAGGCTCCCTGAGGGCCTTGCACTGCTGCTGCTGGGCTGAACTGGGTTTGGGCTTGTTTTAATGGGCCGAATCGGATTCTGCCTCATCACATAGCCCCCCACTCTTGTCTTCCTCAGTTCTGAGATGGCGAGAGTATAGCCCGAAGCTTGTTGAGAAAGAGTAATCAGGTGTTTGTCCGAGGCTTTCTGTTATGTTAAGAAGAAAATGATGCCCTCGGTCGGCCGAGGGTGAATACGGGGGTTTTGTCCCGGTTCTGCTTTGGACCCTTTTTTGCTTCTTCATATTCTGAATGGATGACCGAGGCTGGTTCTTCGTATGGCCGAGACCTTATCGTCTTTTAGCCGAAGCTCTCAGGGCCGAAGCCTAATTCTGATTCGGACATAGGCTTGTTGAATACTGCTGCTCCCGATACTGTTCGCATGGCCGAAGCCACTCCCGGATGGGGTTGTCGTGGACTTTTGGAGAAATCCGTGCCGCTTCCCGATCGGTACGGGTTATTTGCGGACTTGGACAATATCATGCCGCTCCCGATACGGTCTGCATGGCCGAAGCCACTACCGGTTTCGGGTTACCTGCAGGCTTAGAAATCCCTGCCGCTTCCGGATCGGTACGGGTTATTCGCGGACTTGGACAATATCATGCCGCTCCCGATACGGTCTGCATGGCCGAAGCCACTACCGGTTTCGGGTTACCTGCGGGCTTAGAAATCCCTGCCGCTTCCCGATCGGTACGGGTTATTTACGGACTTGGACAATATCATGCCGCTCCCGATACGGTCTGCATGGCCGAAGCCACTACCGGTTTCGGGTTACCTGCGGGCTTAGAAATCCATGCCGCTTCCCGATCGGTACGGGTTATTCGCGGACTTGGACAATATCATGCCACTCCCGATACGGTCTGCATGGCGGAAGCCGCTACCGGTTTCGGGTTACCTGCGGGCTTAGAAATCCCCGCCGCTTCCCGATCGGTACGGGTTATTCGCGGACTTGGACAATATCATGCCGCTCCCGATACGGTCTACATGGCCGAAGCGACTACCGGTTTCGGGTTACCTGCGGGCTTAGAAATCCCTGCCGCTTCCCGATCGGTACGGGTTATTCGCGGACTTGGACAATATCATGCCGCTCTCGATACGGTCTGCATGGCGGAAGCCGCTACCGGTTTCGGGTTACCTGCGGGCTTAGAAATCCCTGCCGCTTCCCGATCAGTACGGGTTATTCGCGGACTTGGACAATATCATGCCGCTCCCGATACGGTCTGCATGGCCGAAGCCACTACCGGTTTCGGGTTACCTGCGGACTTAGAAATCCCTGCCGCTTCCCGATCGGTACGGGTTATTTGCGGACTTGGACAATATCATGCCGCTCCCGATACGGTCTGCATGGCCGAAGCCACTACCGGTTTCGGGTTACCTGCGGGCTTAGAAATCCATGCCGTTTCCCGATCGGTACGGGTTATTTGCGGACTTGGACAATATCATGCCGCTCCCGATACGGTCTGCATGGCCGAAGCCACTACCGGTTTCGGGTTACCTGCGGGCTTAGAAATCCATGCCGCTTCTCGATCGGTATGGGTTATTTGCGGAGTTGGACAATATCATACCGCTCCCGATACGGTTTGCATGGCCGAAGCCACTACCGGTTTCGGGTTACCTGCGGGCTTAGAAATCCATGCCGCTTCCCGATCGGTACGGGTTATTTGCGGACTTGGACAATATCATGCCGCTCCCGATACGGTCTGCATGGCCGAAGCCACTACCGGTTTCGGGTTACCTACGGGCTTAGAAATCCCTGCCGCTTCTCGATCGGTACGGGTTATTTGCGGACTTGGACAATATCATGCCGCTCCCGATATGGTCTGCACGGCCGAAGCCACTACCGGTTTCGGGTTACCTGCGGGCTTAGAAATCCGTGCCGCTTTCCGATCGGTACGGGTTATTTGCGGACTTGGACAATATCATGCCGCTCCCGATACGGTCTGCATGGCCGAAGCCACTACCGGTTTCGGGTTACCTGCGGGCTTAGAAATCCATGCCGCTTCCCGATCGGTACAGGTTATTTGCGGACTTGGACAATATCATGCCGCTCCCGATACGGTCTGCATGGCCGAAGCCACTACCGGTTTCGGGTTGACGCGGTCTGAATAATGCCGCTCCGACCCGGTTCTCGTGGCCGGAGCCACCCTCGGATCGGGTTGACGCGGTCTTTGAATAATGCTGCTCCGATCCGGTACTCGTGGCCGGAGCCGCAGTTGGTTTCATTCCTCCCTGCGATACCGCTTTCGGGAGGGCTCATGGTCTTCAAGCCGAGGGCGGACCACCTGGGGGGCAGGTGCCGAGGCTGCTTCGGCTGCGCCTTTGCCTTTAGATATCATCAGGGCCTCCCGGTTGATATATTTGTGTGCCCGGGCTACAAGGTCCTGGAAGGTAGGGGGATAACGTGTCCCGATGGAGCCGAGGAGCCCTTCGTCCCGACACCCACTGATCACGGCCGAGACCGCAATCGAGTTGTCGAGGTTTGGGATTTGGGCGGCCTCGGTCCTGAACTTGGTGAAGTACTCCTGGAGAGTTTCGGTGGGGCCTTGCCGGATGGCTAGCAGGCTGGCGGAGGTTTTGCACTGCCGGGTGGCATCATAAAACTGGTCGATAAACAACTGGCCCAACTGGACCAAGGAATGGATGGAGTTGGGGGCCAGTGTCTCGAACCAGGTCAGAGCAGTCTTCTCGAGGGTGAGGGGAAAGAGTCGGCAGCGGGCTGTCTCGGTGACCCCTCGGATCGAGAGATATGCGTTGAATCTCTAGAAATGACAAACCGGATCTGTCATTCCGTTGTAGAGAGGGCCCTTCGGCAGCTTGAAATTGGGAGATACCTCGGCAGCCAGGAGTTTTGGCGTAAACGGGGTTTGCTCCAGGATTTTGCTAGCAAGGGGCGCCCCGTATGACCGAGACACCATCTGCTGCATCTCCTTTCTTATCGCCATTAGCCGCCGGTCCAGGTCCGGGGCGGTTGAGGTGGCGATTGGCTGTCCACCGGTTCTGACCGGGTGGAGCTCGGACAAAGCACAGATCTGCTTTGTCAGGCGATCAACGTGAGGGGCTCGGGCAGGTAGCGCCGAGGGCTCGCCGTGCGCTGAGGCGGTTTCGCCAGGGGAAACCGGTGCGGGTTCTGGCCGGAGCCTCGCATCTTGAACCGGGTAGAGTGGGGGGAGCTGCGCTTGCTGACGAAGCTGTCCCATCAATCCCATACGCTGGGCCATGGCAGATACTACATCTGGCAGGAGTGCCAAAGAAGTAACAGTGGCAGTCAGTGTGGTCACTTGATGCTGAAGTTCCTCTATCCGGTTGCCTTCAACAGTGGACCCTGACGCGACTAGCCGAGCCGCGCTCGATGGAGCGGATGGGATGCCTTCGGAGGGCAGTAGCTGCTCTGAGACTTCCTGCGTCTCTGCTTCAGCCTGTCCGGATCGTCGGGTTACAGGTCGTTGAGACATGACTTGTTTGCTTGCTTCCCACAGACGGCGCCACGTGATGTAGACTGAGTCTATCACGACCGGATTCCGAAGCTGGAATCTGAAGACTAGTGGATCCGGAGCTGGGTCGGATCGGTGCTTTAGAGGCCCGACGGGGATCCGGGACAAGGCGAGGATGGAGACGGGAATCGGATGCCGAAGGGTACTCGGACGGAGGCCTGCTGAGTGCGAAGCCGAGACCCCTTCGGATGGCTGATGGCCGGCCCGCGAGGTACGTGGTCGAGACTCCAGAAGGAACGGCCGGCGCGGGGCGGGGCCGAGGCGCCTTCGGATGAAGTGGACCAGCCCACGGGAGGCAGGGATCCGGAAGGCGAGGCCGAGGCGATGCCGAAGGTCCGAGGCCGAGGGTGACTCGATCGGTGCTGGCTTGTCTTCGGGAAGTGGGGGCCGAAGCTCCTTCGGCATACGAAGGGGCGGTGCGAAACTGAGTCTCCTGTCTTGGGGCAGCCGGCGCACGGCGTCGAGACCAGAGAGAGAAGTCCGAGGTCGGCGGCCGAGACCGACTCGGGAAGGTCGGCGAAGATTCAAACCGAGCCCCTGCAGGAGGGAAAGAAGAAGAAAACCGGTCAGTAGGAGTCCCCGGGTTCGGCCCTAGGGAACCCCCTCCGACGGTCAAGTCAGCTCCTGAAGATGATTCGATTCAGAAGGCAAAGAGTAACTTTAATGCTTTTTGGACTGTAGTCCTTAAGGGTCTCGGAGGCATAAGAGAGCATCAGACTCCATCCCTTGGGCAATAAATAGCGGTGTATTTATAGCAGAGGATAGAGGATGGTTAACGGTGACAGCCGGTATAGGACTATGTCTGGGCTTACTGGTAAACCGCCATAGTGCCTAGTCCGCCACCGGAGTGGGCCGGACTCGGCTATCGGGCCGAAGGGGGTTGGGCCGCTGATGGGCCGAAGCCTGCTGGGCCTCGGGCTGCTGCGCCGCTCATGGGCTGAAGGCTGTTGGGCCGCTGACGGACTATAGCCTGTTGGGCCGGGAGCGACGGCGCCGCTTACGGGCCGAGGGTTGTTGGGCCGCTTGATGGGCCGAAGGCTCCCTGAAGGCCTTGCACTGCTGCTGCTGGACTGAACTGGGTTTGGGCTTATTTTAATGGACCGAATCGGATTCTGCCTCATCAGAACGGAAGTATCCATTTTGCTGTGTCCATTTGCTTTCATAGAAAATGGATACTTCCGTTTTCTCACTCCTGTTTTCGGTATTTTATGTAGGAAATGGAAGGGAAAACATCTATTCCCATTTCTGTCTCATACCCATTCGCAGTCCTAATTGTCATGTAGTGAGTGGTAGAATATTGTACAACTTTGTAAAATGCTACAAAATAGTATCCTCCTTATGCTTGGGTATCATAGTTAAAATATTTTGAAATATTTCTCTCACATTTAGAGTACTGTTAATGTCGAACTTTAAAGTTGGTTGACTCATGCAACTCTTTTTTTTATTAGGTTTTAGTTTTCCATTGAGAATTGATTACCAAAAGAGCAATCCTAGAAGTCAACTGCTTTTCTTATCTGCTCAAAAGGAGGAATCCAAGTGAAGGGATTTATTATAAATTTACCTAGTATCGGTGCAACAGCATTTAAATTGTTGGCCTGTCCTATATATTTACCGATTACCTGGGTAAAAAAAAAGTGGGTAAATTTTCCCATCCTACTAGGATTATCCTTGCCAAAAACCAAAATCGATGATCTCAAAACCAAAGTTTTGTTTTTACTAATTTTAAATTAAATTGGTGCTTTTGAAACTCTTGTTCACGATATTTCACATCAAACCATATAAGTCTTAATTAAATCAAATGACCCTAAATGCCCATCATCTATGGTAATAATGAGATCAAACCTA
The DNA here is from genome assembly GCA_030544215.1 of Zantedeschia hybrid cultivar. Classification (NCBI taxonomy): domain Eukaryota; kingdom Viridiplantae; phylum Streptophyta; class Magnoliopsida; order Alismatales; family Araceae; genus Zantedeschia; species Zantedeschia hybrid cultivar. The sequence goes on from JARZZO010000011.1 coordinate 17,273,155, forward strand.
CCTGGTAGTCTTGGTAACTTAATGTATCAAAGCTTTTTATCTCGTACAATAAATTAATGCGGTCGAACGACCAAGTTTGATCCAACTGTAACCATAGAAAACCTTCAATCTAATGTTCCTGGGTCGTGCTACTCTTGTTCCCAAGAATCCCCTTTTAACATACTCTCTCATATTGCACTCATCTCATTATGAAATAGTTTGCTTCCCAACAACTAGTGCTCCAGATTAGTTAACGTACGCATGTGCCTCTCAATAATTTCATACTAGTTTGTGATGCATGTGTAAGGAGCACCACGAATGTGTATATATATGAGTAGTATTTTTCTTATTGTTATTATTAACCTTGGAGTTAACATTATGTTGTTTGGCAGCATCAAGCGCATGGGGGAGCTGATGAGGCCCCTCTTTGGTTCGATCTCCACGTGGCTTCTAAATTAACAGTGTTTGCGGGTGTTGAGTTCCTTGTACCCTTTGGCTATATCTTTTAAGGGAGTTCTTTGATCCGTTTAATGGACTTTCAGCGGCAGATGACGAAAATGTGTGTGACAATTAAATAATTATGGATTTTTTAAAAGCCTCAGTGTTTTTACTTTCAGTATTAATTTACATCAATGAAAAGATGAAGTTCTGGTACTCGGCTCATGTATTTATGGACCATCTGTTTGATTTGTTTAGTCATCTTAATGGTTAACCTTTTAAGTTGTATGACCAAATATATGTGTATTTATATTTGTTTTCATGTTTTATACTCAAATTCGAATCCAAATATGAATAGTCATCGGACTGTTAAGTTAATGCCCATATTTGCAATAAACGAAGATAGATATAAATCGAATAGAGTAAAAGATTCATAAAAAGGAGAAAATGATTTTAGAAGATAAATTTTTTAATGTGTGATCAAATTTTCAAGCACGAAGATCATGTTAACCAAGTGATTTTCTTTATTTTACAAGAATTACATAAACACAAATAATTTATATTCAAATATAGATCTTTTAGAATTACTTGTCCAAAGATTTTAGAATAAGCATATTTGTATCCATAATTAAAACGGATTTAAAAAATTTATTCATATTTGGTCAAATTGGATGCGAATATGAATATGAAACCAAAACATTTGTATTTCTTTGCATCCCTATTTTCTACACACTCAATCATTAGAATCCACGCTATTTTTTCAAAAGTTTTTCTTTTCTTACTTTTGATTTCTCTCTCCCCTCCATACCTAATATGTCTATCTTTCTTTTCCACTCCCTCTCTCTTTAGCTTTTAGCTTCTTCGAAAATCAAGAAGAATCTCAGTTGTTTGAGAGCTCATATTAGATTCCAGTGATTAGAATCCACCCAGTGAAGGTTCCCAAACAATTCCATAGGATTAAATTTCCCTAAATATTGATACGGACTCGAAATATTTGCCTTATCTCCTTGTATATAACTTGTTCATAGCTGACCAATTAAGTTACTTTTTAAAAGGAAAATTCTCAAACATGAATTAATAATGAACCTGGTCTTATCTCTCCTATGACTTGGCTTGACTGCAATAATGTCTTTTAAAATAGTTTAAAAATTTTTATATCAAATCAAATGTCACTTTAATTATGCAGTGCTCATGCTGGGCTGTCATAAGAGAGAATTTAGAGTTCACAATATACTATTGGGATCCCCTGTACCTCTCTACACAGAGGATCCACCGATCCAGGCACTATCCTTCGATAAGAAGGTGCCGGCCTTGGCCGGCAGACCAGAGCCATCCAATTGGCCGGTGGCAATGCCGGACCACCACCCTTGTCGACCCAAATTTTTATTACTTGGTGTGATTTTTTATTTTTATTTTCCTTTTCTTTCTCCAAAGGATACATAGACAAAACGTTGTTATTAGCATTTAATTTTGCTAGACGTTATGATGTTTATTTTCTGTGGACAAAATTTGCGGACTCTTACTCTGTGTTAGGGTTTAAAAAAACTTTTTATTCTTTGAGAAAGGATTTTTTTTTCTTTTCGGATTAAAAATTATTTTGAAAAAACATAATTTTTCTTAGTTAAGAGTTATTAGGAAAAGTCAAATCTTGTGTGAGTAATGTTAAATCTCAACCATGCCTTGAAAAGGGAGAGAGTGATCTACGGAGAGTGAGAGAGAAGTTAGATTTTTTTTCTTAAAAAAGAAAGTTTTCCTGAGGTCTAGAGGTAAGAAAATTTTGAAGTAGTTGGGAAACAAAAAGTTTTCCGTAACCGTTTTTTTTCTCAAACTCCTAATCCAAGGAAAACTAGTTTTTCCTAGAAAGTGGACTTTTTCATCCTATTTTCCTGGAAGTAGGCCGTCCGCCTCTTCCACTTCTAATCTCTTGATATTTATTTTGAAGGAGATTTGATGTAAAATATAACAAAGTATTATAAAGTATTATATTTTGTGTCTCACAATATTTCAGAACATTTATAATGTTTTGCGTCAAATCAAACAACACTTCTATAAGAAAATTTTAGAGTTTAATGCTTATTTATGTATCTTCTTTCCTTCTGCATCTCTCTCTCTCTCTCTCTCTCTAGAAAAGGAGGAGAGAAGTTAAAGAATGGCTCTTTGGAAGGAAAGAGTGGACATGTTTTGAGTGTTTTTTAATGTATTTTAAGAAAATTTACAAAGGAATGACTCCCTTCCCAAGAATTGGAAAAGTTCTACTAAACACTTCATGTACCATTTTTTCTCTTAAAATAAAATTTGAGATATAAAACGCCCAAGAAAACTGTTGGGTCATCATCACCATGGGCACATGCTGTTGGGAAGAAATGTTAAGGTCCAAGTAATACAAAGCTTCATAGACAAGAAGTATGATTACCTTTAACAGGGTTGAAATTAAATAAATCTTGGTTGTATACAGGGGCGCAAATAAAGGAGGTATTTGGCATAACTTTTAATTGGAAACCATTTTTTAATTTATCTTATAATATAAAAAAATGAATGAAAGTTGTTATAATTAATTTTATATTGTCATATAAGTCAAATTTTCCCTAAAAATCTCGCTTTTTCTCTAATTTAAGAAGCTCTAATGTGAAAATTTTTTGTTGGAAGCAAAAAAATAACTTAAATATTATAGAGGCGGCTTCTAACATCTATCTTTTTTCTCATAAAATAATTAGATAAAAATCTAAAGTACTCCTAATTGGAAGCTGTGCCAAACACATCAAAATCATCCCTTTTCTATGGATTTTCATGCTCTAGACTTTTTGAAATCTGTCACAGAGAAACACTGTTTGCAAACGAAATAGAAGAGGCTGATTATGAGAAGATGTGATGATAGTTATGAGAAAGAGGAAAAATCCCCAAATAAAATTTTGAGCTATTTGATAAAATATTATACGCGTAGAAGATGAATGCTATTATGTCACTCTTTTTTTCACCTTCTTTATTATATTCGTTGGAAGCTATTTGATTATTTGATCAAGGAGTTCTTATCGAATATATTTACTAGAATAAAAGTTGTGTCAAAAGTAACTTTAATAAGAATCATCTGATCAAATAATCTAATGACTGTTGAGGAGTGTACTAAATAAGGTGGTAAATGGTATGATATAATAGCTTTTCTTACATGTAGAAGTATCTTCTCTTATCCCTTATGCAGGCACCCAGCTCATGGTTGCTTGCGGGATAGGGATAACCTAGTCTAGCACTTGGGATTAGGTGTGCTGGGGCTACTCAGCTAAGTAGATTTTTTGTTTGGTAACAGAGGGATATATATATCCTGGTAGAATAAATTGAGCTATTTTGGAGATAAGTAGGTTTTGTTTGATAACAAAGTGAGGGTTAACCTTGGATAAGTACATAGAATAGTCATTTAAATAAAATTTAAGTTAATACATATTCTAAATTACCATACATGTATTTTGAATTAATACATATTCAAATTATAAATATTTAGACTAGATTTTGTATATCACTCAAATACGCTTAAATATATCTTAGGTAATAACAAAAAGATGACTTAAATAGATATTCGAGCATGTCCATTTCTTCTCTAAACATTAATCAGATGATTAAATATTTATTAATATTTTTTTCCACTCTACATATTAATCGAATGATTAAACGCATATTCGGATATGTTCGTTTCTGCTCCAAAAATTAATCAAATGATTAACATTTATTTATTTTTTCCTTTTTTGCTCTACATATTAATCGGATGATTAAATGGATACTTGAATATGCCCGCCCGATGTTCTAACCTTGATTAAAGATAACATTTCTAACATTTATCAAATGATTAATATTTATTAACATTTTCTGTTTCTGCTCCAAATATTAATAAGATGATTAAACGGATATTTGGTTTTGTCCATCAGATCTTCTAACTATGATTAAACGGATAATTCAAATATGTCCGTTTCAACTACGATATTATTTAGATAATTAATATTTTTATGTCCACTCTGAATATTTCATCGAATGATTAACTTTAATTAACATTTATTTTTCATTCAAAAGAATATTAACATTCAGGCTATCTTTTTTGTCCCTAGGAATGGGATACGAAACCTAGTCTATGTCTGGGTTAAGTAGGTTTTCCCATCTTTAAACCGGATAACATAATCCTCCAATCAAACCAAAGAAAGGGCTAAATGTGGGATGAACCGGTTTAACCGGCTGCTATCCTTCGACCAAACAAGGCCCTACAGTTTATACAAGTACCCACAGATATTAGCAAAAATGATATTTAGAGGAATGTTATTTTACCACACTTTTTACCATCATTTTTAATTACCATACTCGTTAGAAGCCATTTGATCTCTTGATCAAAGAGTTTCCATTAATTGCACAAAAATTTATGCAAAACTAGCTTTAATACTAATTATTTGATCTTTATTTGATCCAAAATCAAATGATACTTAATGACTCTGAGAAAGATGATGATAAAAAGTGTGATATAATAGCATTCTTCTAACGACATTTATCAGGGAGACAACAAATTGTGCCATTCTTTAGTAGAGCTTGCTCTCGATGTTTATAATTTCTGTACTTCAAGTTGGGCCAGAATCCGTTTTGAATAGTAGACCCCACTGAGAATTTTAAGGTTCTCCAAGATCCGAATTACAACTTAAAACTCGTGCAGTTGTGGGATGCAAATAGATAGGTTGTAGAACCAACCGAGTAGTTTGGTTAGTTTTACTGCTGGATCTCCCTTTGGGAGAGACTCGGATTCAAGTAAGTTGAGAGTCTAAAAAATTTTCTTTATTGTGTAAAAAAAAAAAAAAAAGAGCAAGAATGAGCGTTGACATTCTACGTTTTCACGTATATGAAGCCGTACTCTTAACATTAAAAATCTAAAAGATTGTGTATGGGCTTATAACCTCATAGTAACTTGAACTAAGGCAGTAGTATATGCGGGAGATGAAAAGAATACTTCCATCCCCTCAGAAGCCAGGATGCACAGAGAAGAAGGGATCTTCTAAATGCACATTTGAAAGGTACTCAATTAGTACAGAGGAGAACTTTTCGAAAAACTTGTTCAAGTCGAAATTTTCTCATTTCCCACAAGGGTTTTTATGGAAAAACGACTTCTCCTCCCCTTTGCACTTACTGAATCTCCGAATCTTATCCAAACTTGCAATCTTACATGAACTTCCCTCAATGGGAGACGTTCCTGCCCGTTCATGCAGACGCATGCACGTATAGAAGCCCAACCTCACATTTGGACGGACGCCAGTCACACCACCATCTCCAGCCCTTTTGTTAGCAAACCACAGCCCTTGCACCACGCAACAGCAACACCACCACACCCCCCCCCCCCCCCCCGGCCAAACCTTTATTAACCCCACTTCCACCCCGACCTTCCTCAGGCCTGCAAAGAAGAAGACGAGGACGAGCAGCAAACGAAGGAAAGCCCAGAGGTCTTCTCGTCTCTCCGTCACCGGACGTGGGTGATATCATCCCCGTCACCCCACATCCGCAATGGAGATGAAGAAGGTCGCCTGCGCCGTCCTCGTCGCTGCCGCCTCAGCGACTGCCGCCATGGCCAGAGATGTGGCTGCGCCGGCGCCGCCTCCCACCAGCGGCTCGTTCGCGGTGGCACCTGTGCTTGGGTCCCTGGTCGGAGCCTCGGTCTTCTCCTTCTTCGCCTTCTACTTTCAGTAGCCTCGGAAGAGAGAGAACAGCGGGAGAATAAAGAGAACATCTCTCTGTTCGATAGTTCTTTGTAGTGGTGGATCCAATGTTCATTCAGTGGGCCTTGGAATTCTATTTGATTTTGTCAAATTCATTGGCTCAATGTAAAGCAATCTTGTCTGGGACTCCACTGTCCCCCATTGGTCCAACTAAAGACCCCATATGACTTAACCTAAGATCTCATAGACTCGGTCATACTTATGACTTAATGTCTAAGTAATTCTACTGACAAAATTTTTACCTTCGCCACTAATTCTTCATTCCATATACTGTTTGGGTTTCACAAAATATGGCTGGAGCATTATCCTAGAATCGATGGATGAAGTGAGCATAAAGAGAATACTGGCCAAGATGTGAGCTAGCATAGCTTTAAGAATTCACTGCAGGATGATGTTTCCTTCTTTTCCATTTTAGCGAAGAACAGTTCCTAGGTCTTTCTAAACGTTGATGGGCTTCCAGAAGAATAATCATTCGTCTCAGTAGGAAGAAGTTGGAGGGGACTTCAGCATCCCCCCACTTTGGCAATTTTTTTCTTGTTATCAGTTCAACAAATTTTAAATACAACGCAGAACACTTAAATACTACGCAGAATATTTAAATGCTATGCAGAATATACTTAAATACTTTGCAAAATACTTAAATACTACTAAGAACACTTAAATACAATACAGGACACTTAAATACTACCAAGAGCACAAGACTACAACCATAATTTAAAATATCAAATTAAGTAGAATACAAGTACTACAAAAAGGTAGAGTAGGTGGTCTCAATCTATCGATGAGAGACCAAAAGGGAGGGAAAAAGAGGACTTGCTCATCGGGTCCAAATGAAATGTCATTATTTATGGATTAATATCCTTTATGTCATATATATTAAAATAAAATTAGATGATCAAGACGGACTACTATCTTAGTCACCAACATGCTCCCATCGGCTGAAGGTTGGTAGTATTCGACTATGTTGACTGAACGGATCCAGCCATGCTTCAACCAATGAAAGTCTTAGTAATTGAAATAGCAATACATCTTTGTTACTGATTAACTTAATCTGATAATCTCTAATCTAATAGTAAATTGAATTAAAATGAAATCAGATTTAAATGATTAGGCTCAATGACCATTTCTGCCACAAAGTCTTATAGGGTGTTTAATTGGAAGTTTTTTTTTTTTTTCTTTCGAAGCTATTTAATTTGTACTTAAAAATTATGTCATTAAATTTTTTGTCTTAATTTTAAAATTACTTCACTTTAAGTCTTCTATTGTTTGGTAAACTTGTTACTATTTTCAAGAGAGGTCTTCCATGAGGAAAGCACCCGTCCCCTCCTCCAAGAGAGAAAGCACAAGTACAAGTAGAGAACGCTAGCTGAAAACAGGTAGGCTCTGGCCATAAAATCTCACTAGGAAGGATGCCCCTTCATCACTTCTAACATGCCATGGCACCTTGGGCTCTCTATTGGCCTGGCCCTGTGCACTGGAGAGCCATAGATGTAAATGGATCCAATTCAGTGCATATTTAAAGTAAGATCTATGACTATTCATTATGCTATCACTTTAGAATACTGTCTACTAACTGACCAATACATTAATAATCAGTCAGATAATCATATAATTCAAAAACTATATATATATATATATATTAAATTATTGGTTATGTATATCAGTTTAAAAGAATTATCGATTAGCTGACCTTTAAGCGTCACTTTGATCGGAGAATAAGAGAAGAATAAAATCTTTTATTCTTAGAAATAGATTAATTCTAGATTGCCAGTCAGAATGAGTTATATCGCGTCAAAATTACTTATACTAGAATAAAGAGAATAAGTCATTTCACCCTAGACCAAAAAATTATTTATTCTTCTTATTCTGTCGGTGGGCCTCACAAAACTATCAAATCAAAATACCTCTTATTCTAGTATATACTGTTCCGGATAAATAATTTCGAATAACTTATTCTATCAATCTGGGACTAAACTAATAATTGATGGAGTAATTGGGTTATCCGTTATCGTTGAGCATCCTACGCTGCTAATGTGGGGCCCACAGTTTTTGAAATGGTCTCCAACGGTCAGTGGCATTTTGTGTAATTTGCAGGAAACTGATCGGGGCGCGGCACTTCAGCCGGGGGCGACCGCCGACCGACCGGTTCGACGCCGCCCGCGACCTCGACGGCCATGGCACCCACACCCTCTCCACCGCCGCCGGCCGCCCCGTCCCCGGCGCCAACCTCTTCGGCGTCGCCAACGGCACCGCCAAGGGCGGCTCCCCCGCGGCCCGCGTAGCCGCCTACAAGGTCTGCACTGCCTTCGGCTGCTACGACGCCGACATCCTCGCGGCCTTCGACGCCGCCATTGCCGACGGCGTCGACGTCCTCTCCGTCTCCCTCGGCGGCGCCTCCAACGACTTCTTCGTCAACTCCATCGCCATCGGCTCCTTCCACGCCGTCGCCCGCGGCATCCCCGTCGTCTGCTCCGCCGGCAACGACGGCCCCATGCCCCTCACCGTCAGCAACGTCGCCCCCTGGATCCTCACCGTTGCCGCCGGATCAGCCGGCCGCGAGTTCGTCTCCCGCGTCGCCCTCGGCAACCGCCGCCACGTCGAGGTTAGGGTTTCTGTTCCCTCGCCTCCCATTTCCGGATCGGTCGCGCGAGTTGGCCGGTTTTTGCCGATACCTGAGTCAAATTCGGCATCTCATTAGTTATTTTTATTAAGATTCTCAAGAAGAAGTCAGTTTATGATTATTATTATTTTTGAAAAAAAAAAAGACAGAACAGGTATTTAGATGTTTGTGAGCCGGCGTTGATCCGATCAGGATCGAAATGGCTCGGCTTTTCGGGGGATTCCGAGTGGATCCGAGTTCTTTATATGACCAATATTGCTCTGATGTTGGATTTCTGGTGCCAGGGATTGAGTCTTGCCTCAAAACGTCTGCCTGCCAAGAAGTTCTATCCGATGATCGATGCCGGAAAAGCCAAGTCGAGGAGTGCGACTGTCGATGAGGCGTAAGAACTTGTGCTACAATTTCGTAGTTATGATAAACGATAGGTTGACATCTACTTAAACGCTTCGGACTTATGATTCTGTGGAGATTTCTTTCAATAACAGTAAATTATATGCTACATTGGTGATGAGTGATTACCATGATAATGGGAAAGATAAAATGTTCAGTGAAATTTCCCTGTCAACATCCGGATAGTGAGGGATGTCTGAGGACCTCTCTATATGATACAATTTCTAAGAACTTGTGACCACCATCAGGAAAAATCATCATTCATCCCTTAACTAATTACTGATCCCCTATCTATCAATTTCTTAAACTGGTTTTAAATGCAGAGACCTACATGGCTTTCTAACTGATGGATGTACTCTTTTGCCAAATGTGGCTTTAAAGGCCTTGCATTTATAACCTTAGATTTCAAAACTGGATATGTTAAAAGGTACAGCTTATCTAAAGGTGCTTGAATTTTCAGGGAGTTGTGTTACACTGGATCCCTTGCCCCTAAGAAGGTGAAGGGAAAGATAGTCGTTTGCCTTCGAGGTGACACAAGTAGAATAGAGAAGGCTCAGGAAGTCGCTAGGGCTGGTGGCGTTGGAATGATCCTTGCGAATACTGATGATTTTGGAGCTGATCTCATTGCAGATGCTTATATGTTTCCTGCTGTGCATGTCAGTAATGCCGCTGCTACTGTTATCTTTTCATACCTCAATTCTACCAAGTAAGGTGCCTATTTTTGTTTCAGTACTGCATTTTATTCATGCTTTGGGCATTAATGATAGTAAAAATCTTTTTTTTTTTAAATGCCTGTTAAAGTTAATGTTTTATCAAATTGATAAGTTATATAGCTGATTCTTAACTTCTCAAAGAATCCTCCATCCATAATTGCAAGTGACAGATTTTTAGTCTTTTCAGTCATATAGTTGCTAGTTGCATAGGAGCAAGTGAGAACATCGAGAAACAAAGCCATCTGATTTGATCCGTTCCCATTTTTTTCTGAAATAAGTGGACCATACCACCAATTTTTATGAAATAATAAATAGAGCAAGTACAATCATGGGAATAGAGGAGAGATTCCTCTACAACACGAGTAAACTCAATGCAAGAGAGTCATTGTAAGTTTTTTATCTCTCTCTTCCAACAACTGTGGAGAGTGAATCTACTCCAAGAATGGAGAAAAGTGAAGCCATATTTTCAACGTAGATTTTACTTCACTTGAAGATGCTATCGTTCTGGTCCCCACCTCTGCCCATATGCCCCAGAAGATTGCATGAGAAATAATGAACAGAAGGTTGCTTCTAGCACACTTTCCAAACTTTAGGTTCAAGTTTCTAAAGTGGATCTCTTGAGTCGATGTAAAGCTACCCTGGAAGTTTGAGTCATGAATCAAACATTCGCCATATTTCTAGGCCCATTATGCAAGTAACTAAGTGATCCATATCTTCATTTTCAGCTGCACAGAATGGGGAAAGTACATCACCAGTCCTATAGGCTTTAGTAATCACCCTCCTTTTGAACACAAGCCACATGAAAGCTTTAACCTTTGAAGTTGATTTAACCTTCCATACTTCCTCAAATTTTGATTGGATGGAGGATTACCTCAATGAGGTTTCAAAAGGATTTTATAGTGAATACCCTGTTGTCTTTACCCCTGATAATTCTATTCTTGCTACAAGTGTCAAACTGGATTTCTACTAACAACTAAAGGTGTCAGGTATTCATCTGTTTTATCTTCCTTTAACCCTCTTCTAGGAGTAATATCATTGAATATTGCTGCATTGCACTTGATAGAAAACTTTGAGATGGATGGAATCTCAAAGAATGTTGTGTTGTTTTCCCCTTGGATCATGCCTCATAACCTTAATCTACAGCAACTTGTGGGCCACCAGTGTACAAGTTTTATGATTTTCATTTTTATCACTTAAAATCATTTCCCACCATTTTATCATTGTTTTCATTGCAGCTGCCACTAAAAACTCTTTCCCCAAGTACCTTACTTAGCAGCTAGTTGAAGCAGGAGAAGAAATGAATACTCCTACATTACTTGAAAGAAAGGATAGATAAAAGAGAATAATAGGCAAAATAAGAAATGAAAGATATGGTAGTCATAAACAAACATTCTAATTATAACTTTGAAAGATAAACTGTGATATGAAAGAATATGATTGGAGAATGAGTGTTCTGGTCGATGAGAGTTCCAACCAGATTATATTAGTCCTAGGAGTACGTGACAGATTATGTCAATCTGATGCAGGATGATGTCTACTACTCTACTTTTCTCATTAAATGAAGAAATATGATTGAAGAAACTGGAGTATGTGACAGATTACAAGATTCATTTCTTTATATGTAGCATAATAACTTAGAAATAATCAATAGCAATTAAAGATAACCTGATTTGAAGAACCTCTCTAACCAATAGGAGGAAATAAAGTTACCAAACACATTTATATTCTTTTGATCCTAAAAAGAAACGAGTAGAGCTCCACTTCTAGTAGAAACTAAGAATTCAAAACCTTTCTAAATTGGCTCTAACATATCCATGACTGCAATTTCCACCCAGATGTACACTCAAGATGATGAGATCGTTGGCAGTCTGTGAGAAAAGTCAGAGTAGTATGAATACATGATCTTGTTAATATGTTGGGCAACATGGAGTGAAAGAAACACTAGGTATTCGGGGTTATCCAGATTGAGGAACACAAAGTGCCAAGACCAGCACTCCATAAATGAATCAGTCAAGCATGTTTGAGGAAACTGAACAAGAAGGAATGTTCATTCCACCGGGGCTTGTTTCTTCATCCTTTTGCTGGGTTGGAGGAACTGGATCATTTATTTGACATGATAGAATTTCATAGGACTTGTTCTGTTGATTTCCTTTTGCTGCTGGTGTGCATTTTTCCTAGCCTTTAAATGGATATTTGTGGTTATTTCCTTTATAGACATTCTTCACTTTTTCCTTTTAGTACATTGTAAAAAAAAATGAAACTGTAGCTCCAACCTCAAGGCTTAAAATAGCTAGACTACCCCCCCCCCCCCCCCCCGGTGGGAAAAAATTGGACAGAGGACTGGAAAAAAGGACATGAGACAATATAGGCAATCTAGAGAGAATGGATAATCGAGAGTTAACTGAGGAGGGCAGGAAAGGAAACCTAGAAAAAACTCAAGATAAAATTATTCCAAGAGTGCAATGTGTTGATTAGGTTTTAGAGGAAGAGATTAGAGGGAGACAATGATCCACAATGCTTCTAGATTCAACTCTATGTCTGTTTCCACACAAAAGTGTGTTCTCTAAATCAACATGAGCTTCTAAAAGCAATTGAAGCAGTTTCACATACTCTTCTATCTCAATACCCTTGAGACCTGCACTGAGAAATCGAGACCATTCAATGTTGCTGCCTTCTAACGATAGCAGTCCTTGACCATGTGAGCCAATAAAAGAGGGTCAACAAATTTATTTTCTAATGAGAATTTTCGAGTCCATGAGTCTTTACAAAAGAAAGTATTAGGTCCATTCATTACACAAAGCTTCTCCTATATTGCTCTGCTTTCTTCCCAACCCCAGAAGGCATATAGAATGCCGCTATAGGTTTCTTGCCTTCCATATAGCATGTTTTTTTCCCACATGAACAAGGGATTCCCATTTGGAAGATACCAAATGCATATAATACAGAGGCAGTCCTAAATACTTAACTGGAAAGGTTTTGGCTCCCTTCTAACATGTTGCTTACTTAGCTTTGTTGGCCTGTTCCATCCAAGACTATCTCCCTTCTTCCTCCTACATTATTGTGGTGGATTTCCTTTTCTTTGTTTGGCCATTCTTTTATATGTTGTGCTCATTATCATAGTAAAGAAAAGGTTTTGGCTCAGCTATGCTAGCTCACAGTGTTATTTGGTTCAGTCCATGTTTACCAATTAAATATTAAAAAGAAATATTATTTGATTTATTTTTCAAACTTAATTTTGTTTTGTTCTGGTTATACTAATGGAGACTAATCATCTATCTTTTTGTCAGGTCACCTATAGGTCATATTGGCCGGCCAAAAGCAGTCTATGGTTTGAAACCAGCACCATTTGTAGCCCCATTTTCATCAAGAGGGCCAAACTTCATCACCCCACAGATCCTGAAGGTTTCCAGCTTCTTCACCGTTTTTATTACATGCTATAATTTTATTAGTTTCATAGTTGGCATGACTGCTACATTCGTTGAGCCTGATATTCTTGCTGCCTATTCTCAAGGGGTACCACCAACACAAGATCTACTTGATACTCGTCGTGTTGCCTTCAATGTACTTTCTGGTACCTCAATGTCATGCCCCCATGTTGCTGGTGTGGTTGGTCTCCTCAGAACGCTTTATCCTGACTGGAGTCTTGCAGCACTTCGGTCAGCCATCATGACTACTGGTATGATGATGTTTTAGATAACAGCGATCAGATTGTTTACATGATGCATGACAGTCCAAAAAGGAACACTATGGAGTAACTAATTTGGATCCTTAGCAATGGGGCCATTGGAAGAATGGCCTTGCCTCAAGGTGAAGATAAGTCAGTGCACAAGGTTAATCATATTAGGATGACTTTTAGCCTGTTGTGTCGTTACCTTTGTACTTGCCAGTCATATTAAGTATATGTTAATATCATGGTTGCTACATACGTCCTCATTCAAAAGGAATAAATGAAGTGAAACATCACATTTGCATGCATTAGCATCATTTTTTTATGATAAGCACTTGCTCGTTGGAGTCTCTCTTTGTACTTTTGGTTGGGTAGAGGTAGGTAAACATATGGACTTGAACTCTAGTTCTGTCTTGGCGTCAAGGTAGTATATTTAGTAATGAAATGGATGACAACTTTGTTTGGTAAATAATTTATCATAACCATTCTGGTTTTGTGCCTTTTGGTGATTGTCACCAATATCTTATGGTTTTGAGAACCTTTTTTGTGTTAAAGAAGAAATGCCACGAAACCTATGTCTTTTATACATATATTCATCTGAGGAAACTGGAGAGTCATAGAGCATTTTCTGTTTGGTAAATAATTTATCATAACCTTTCTGGTTTTGTGCCTTTTGGTGATTTTCACCAATATCTTGTGGTTTTAAGAACCTTTTTTTGTGTTAAAGAAGAAATGCCATGAAACCTATGTTTTCTTTTGTACATATATTCATCTGAGGAAACTGGAGAGTCATAGAGCATTTTCTGTTTGGTCTTTTAATGCCAATTGTTGATAAAATTCATTCTTTTTGGATTTTTCTCAATTGCTAGTCTCACAATGGGCGTTATTGCTCAATCTGCTTCTTTTTCCTTCCAACAGCTAGAACTCGCGACAACACAGGAAAGGCAATGAAGGATTCATCTTTGGTAAAAGCCGACCCCTTTGCCTATGGAGCTGGCCACATACAGCCTAACAATGCCATGGACCCAGGCCTGGTCTATGATCTCACCACTGAAGACTATTTGAACTTCTTATGCGCCCTTGGCTACAACTCGAGCCAAATTGCAAGATTTGCCCATAGGGCTTTTGTTTGCCCATCTAAACATATCAACATCGAGGACTTGAACTACCCTTCGATAACCATCTTCAATCTCACAAGGCCGACCACTGTAAGCCGTACCTTGAAGAATGTCGGTACTCCGGGCACATACAGAGTACGGGTTAAGCCACCTGTCGGGATTTCAGTGTCAGTGAAGCCAGAGACTCTAAAGTTTGAGAGGAGAGGAGAGGAGAAAACATTCAAGATCACACTGGTAAAGCAAGTTAAAGCCACCAAGGACTATGTTTTTGGTCAGCTGATATGGTGGGATGGGAGGCACAACGTGAGGAGTCCCCTTGTGGTGAGTGCTACATAGGTGTATGTAACCACTGATCATACTTCTTTATTTCAAGATACTCTCCATGTAGCTTCAGCCTCGCAGATTATTCTGTGGCAAATTTTGAATAATGTCCCACGGCCTCTGTTAAATACATAGAATCAATGTACTTGGGTTGCGCTTAGATTGAAAGCAACCTGGATGTACCTAGAAGCAGGAAACTTGGACACTCATTCTGTGCATGTCCTCGACGTTCATGATAACAGAGCTTTTTGTAGACGTAGAAAAATCAGTCTTCCATTATGAAGAATGGACCGTTCTGCTTTAATGTGTGATTCATCATTAGAAACCTAAGTTAAATATCCTAATTATATATGCATGCCTCCATAAATACATATATGTTTGTGTGTACATGCATTCGCATATCTAAAATGTCCTTTCACATCATTTTTTGCTTGATGAAGTGGATGAAAGAATTGCTTAAGAAATGTGAGGCCTGGATAACTCCTCTATATTTTTCTATTTTGATGAAACTTTAGAATAAAAACTGTTGGATATTTGAAATCTTGGCAAAGAGTCCAACACTCTGGTTATACTTCGGAGCCATATACCCTTCGTTGGAATCCATTTTTGAGAATATGTTTGTTGTTTGTGCCATGCCCCCCCCAAATCAGGAGTCGTTTCTTCATTTGATGCTTTTGTTGAATACAGTAGTTCATAAAGAAAATATGCAGCAAAGGTGACTTGAAGAAGAACCATCTGGCTAAATAATTAGATGTCTTCTAATTAGTGTGAACATGGTACATTAACATTTATTTTTATCATTTTCTCATTTGCACACCATATGGATTGTGTAAGCCATTTATGCTACCCTTATTCTTCCCCTCTTGGGCCTAATCAATGTTTTAAAACTTTGACTTGATGGTTGAAGGAAAAAATTTATTGGGTCAAGCATCAGCGAGACACTTCTGTTTATGGTAGAGAGCCGTACAGGACATGAGACGACACTCGGACACCTGTGTCAAATCCTCCACTTCAAGATTTCAAAGTAAATACTAGAGATTTCTTAGGGTACTTAGCGTATCTTCTCATAATACTTGTCTATCTGATAAATTTAATATATTTTAGTTATATCTCTATATTTTAAATATATTTCGGTAATTATATTTTATTATATACATGTTAACTATGTACTCATGTGCATATATTCCATATACTCTTCATGTCCTGATGTCATATTTTTAAGATATTGATATGTCTAACACACGTCTATGTCAACACGTGACACTTGTGTTCATGCCCCACAAATTATAAGTGTTTATCCAAGAGTCACTGGTTTGATTGTTTAAGTCTAATAATTATTGTTTTTTGAAAGTGTGCATTACAATGGCACTATAAAATAAAAAAGGGGTACACGATGTATGAACTTCTTTACCCACCACCACAAATGTTGTGAGACAAAAACCCTCCATTCACATACAAAAAAAACCATATTACGTCAAAACCAAAATTAATAACCTCACCTACCCCCCCCCCCCCCCCCCAAGAACCAAGGAGCCAACACAAAAGCACTTATCAAAATCCCTTGGACAGCCTCAATCATTCTAGAGCCAAAGATGATGAAATTCTCCTTTTTTTCAAAGATGAATTTCATGACATTGCCTAAAAATTATCAATCCTCTACAAGCTTGAATCTGACCCATCAAAGTAGAACTCAACATACCTACCAAAAATTTCATCTAACCAACAAAGCTCTCTGATCATTGAATCATACTTTATTTGACCAACCTTCACCTCACACACCTCCATCATTAAAGCTTCTTTTGATTTTGATGGTTTTTTATTTGGACAGGAGTCTAAGATAGACCCAAGTCCCAAACACAATCTTCCGAGGCCATAAAAATTAAGTCAAGTTGGAGATTTGATGCTACCAAGCCAACCAGGAGTCCTAAACCTGACATTATCCTCAACCATCTATGAGCAGAAGACATGATCGGAACCATATCTTAGAGGTTCCTCAACAACACCATCCTACTACAAGCCATCTAGCCTAGGCAAAGAGGAAACCCGGATCTTCTTACTTGTAAAAAACTCTTCCGAAGTTGCATACCTCATCCCATAAGGTTATACTTCAAGTCGAAAACTTATCCCCTCACCATTACATTCAATGGCCATTGTCACTGTCTCATGCTTGGGGCTCATTGTTGTCATCTGCACAACATGACCAACCTCTTCCCTTCATGCTCCCTAACTACCCACTCAAAGGCACACACGGAAGAAGAGGAAATCCGATATTGCGACGTTGATCTAGAACCACCTCACCCCTGCTAAACCCACATGTGTGACCCATAACCTGCACTGTAAGTAGTAGAAAACCATGCACCTAGTTCACAGTCAAATTTTAACTTTCAACCACATGCATCAATCCAAGCAAAGACCTAGTTCACACCTACATCCCAATCCAAGGAGTCACCTATAGAGCCGATCTTCTTCTTCCTAGCAATAGACATCCTTAGGGTTTCATGGCCTTAAAAGGGGCAGCAACGAGCTAAGTGCAACCGAACTTCCACTTGCTCAAGCTCAACTCAATCAAGCTCTATTCCGGGCCCACCTCGAGCTCATTGTATGGGCTTGGGCTCAGCTTGATGGAGAGTCAACTCAACTTGAGCTGGACTTAGGATCGGCTTGTTAAGAGGATTTAACCCAGTGAAAAAGCTAGGTTCACTTAATGACATGCCTATCTAAACAATATGATGATGGGAAGCAGAAGGAGACTTTGTGATTTTAAAGAAAGGGGAAATATCCTTTTTCAAATCTCTGATATGACTTGCATGCACCTAGGGAGTTCCAGTCGGGACTTTTAGTCCCAAATCAAGACTCTAAAAGTTTTCTACTACCTCATAAAAATCCATTTCTAAACCAAAGCATGAAATTTTGTAGACTTGGGCTTCAATCTTATGTAGCAGAGCTTTTTGGGTTAGTAGTTTGTGGTTCTTATTAGTCGGAAGCCAACACAAAAATACGGAGTTTACTTGATGGCGTGGCAGACCCTCGTCGACGTCGAGCAGAAGCCAGTGAATATCCTCGGTCGTGCTGAAGCAGGAGTAGGTTCCCTCGTCAGAGACAGACGGTTACTACTCTTTTCTTATCTATTAGAAGGGAAAAAAAGTCGAAAATTAACTCCGAATGGCTGGCATGTAAGATAAGAAATACCTTTTTTTCTCTCTTTGAGAAGCACCAACAGGATATCAGTTACTTCCCTTTTTTGTATTGTGGGTGGAATGAAGTGATTTAGATGTCTCGTATTCTATATTCTGTACCAAATAGGTTATCGATTAAATCTAAATTTTCCTTTGGACTTTAAAAGCCACATTCAAATGTTAAAAGTTGTTCTTTCAGCAGCCTATCAAAATAAACAATGGATATTTTGAGTCAAAGATGGAAACAAACATTTTTGTATTTAAGTTTATGGCAACGAACATAAAGATAAAAAGGTACCTTTTTATTGTAAAGTATGATTTATAACAAAAGGATAAACCAATTTCATAGAGGACTAATTCTATGTTAACCACTGTTGCACGTTAAATTTCAAAAATGCTATACTTGTATGTACCACTTTTGCACGTTAAATTTCAAAAATGCTATTCTTGTATGTACTTTTCTAATGTCTAATTTGTACAAACATTCATATATGCCACCGAAACGGTATATTCAATAAATATGTTATTTTGTAAATGCATAGTATATAGGTCAGCATGATGTTTTTAGAATTTAGATAAAGGAGAGTTAATATGAAACGAGTCTCACTTGTTGCATTGTGCCGGCCTCAGATCTAACGGTAGTGAGCGGTGTAACAAGTTCTTTATATTTTTTTATTTTATAATTTGCCGAGCTGGAGGAGACCTTTAGCTCGGCATCCCTACTGTCGGATCTTAGATCAGATGGTTGAAAAAATTCAAAATGAAAAACAGGATGACATACTCAAAGTGATTCAATGCTTCACCGCACATGATCGTTGTTGCACAGCCGCAGTATAGCAAGTATTATTCATGTGAAATTATCTCTTACAAAACTATTTTTATCTAACCATTGGGTTGAAGACCTCTAATCAAGTATCCAATAGCCGTCGGTAGCTCTTCTTAGCCACCAATTTCACATGGTAATCCTTGCTGCATCAGTGGGGGAGAGTAACACTTGCTGTACTGCATGCAGTACAGCAAGTTACTGCCCTGCATCTGGTGTCTCGAGCAAAATATGGAAATTTTTTTATTTTTTTAAGTAAGCCCCACTATGTCCTACATGTTCGCGCAATTCAATCTCCAATCCGACAATTGAAAAGCAAGTTAGTGCAGTGGATGGAGTGTGGCGCAAAAGGTGAAAAAAAATTGATTTTTTTTTAGGTCAGCCTCACTATATCCTACATGTCTGTACAATCTGATCTCTGATTAGACGATGCAAAAAAAATTTGAATTGTCAATCAGAGATCGGATGTGTAAAATATGACAGGTACATTTTTTCACTGTTCACTGGGTTTTATTTTTATTTTTTAGATTTTTTGCATCACCCGGTCAGAGATCGGATCATATTGATGTGTAGAACATGTGTGTATGACCTTTACAAAGTTTTGAAAAATAAAAAATAAGTTGCACCCCATGTGGTGTAACCAGGGTTCACCGACTCGAAGAGTCAGACCGACTCGGATCTCCCATGATCCGGTATGAGTCAGGTCGACTCACACAGACTCGGTCGAGTCACATAAAAAAGAACTATCAAATTGCACAACTCGGTTGAGCCACACCGACTCGAGTTCGCCATGATATAGTACAAGTCGCCCGAGTCGGCACAAGTTCGATCCAGTATGACAAACCATGGTTGCAACATCTCGGAGGAGATGCAACCTAGGATGTTGCCATCAGTAAGGGCAATGTGTATCTTTTTATTTTAAAAAACCTTTTGAGCTCAGCAATTGCTCAAGCTAAATTTTTATACCATCTAATCATTGTGGGCATGACAAATATTTCGTGGACATGATAAATACTATTTCTTATATTCAAGAATTATTTGTCATGTCCGAAAAATATTTATCACGTCCATAAATCTGTACACATATATGTAGGGATGACAAACACTTCTAAACATGATAAATATTTCATAGGCATGATAAATACTATTTGTCATGTCTAGAATTATTTGTCATGCCCACATGTATTTATCATACTCAGAACTTGTACACGCATTTAATACTTGTTTGACCCGTCCGAATAAAAAATTATCCAATCCATATACCACCAGTGTATATGGACCAATGTCATCTTACATTGTAAGATGACTTAACTTACTATACTGACCCTCAGTGCAGCAAGCATTACTCCCAAACTAATGGTTGCACGCATATATTGCAGCAGCCACTACAGTACTACACCACACACGATGTCACAAGTGTTACTCTCTCACAGGGGGCCGGCCAGGCTCCTGATAATCGGACCTGCTTCATTAGGTCCCATGAGGATTCACTGGAGGAATTGAAGGATAACCACAAACCTAGGCCTCCTAGGTATGACTTAGCTATTTGGCCTCTAATCCTACGCATTCTACTCCTAATCAAAGGGCAGGGCTGCCTAGTGCTCTTACTTAGAAGACGAATCCAAGCACTTGTTTATCCCATGTAAGAATTTCTACTAAAGAGCATGAAGAGCTATCAAATGTTCACAGAAACACATCTACGATAACCAAAGAGCACAAGACTTCTAACATCACTTTTTCCTAGTGGCGTATCCAATGCTAATCTAGTGGGATATTGAGACTTCACTGGATTTTGTCAGTTTACTAGCCCAGTTCAATGCTGTCTAATCTGAGATCCTAATGACCCAACCCAAGACCCCATTGATCCAGTCATACTTACAACTTAATATCCGATTAGCCCCACTGAATGAAAATTCTGCGTCCGCCACTGCTTTTCCCTGTTCTTTGGTTAGGCGGCAGTAGTGATATTTGGAATCCACCATTGTGAGGTAAGAGAGATATCCATGTTCCTACCGGAGAAACAGAAAACCAACAGCCAAACGGAAACAGACATGAGACAACCCATCACAGCGGGACTTGCTTCTCTTTAATTCACCCTGATCTAACCATCGTTTACAAACTACAGGCTGCAGCTAGGGATGTCAACAGGTCGGAAATGGTGTGGATAGTGAATTATCTGTTTCCATATCCATGAAATAGACTTTCTATCTGTTAGCTATTCTCAACTCTCGGAAAGGATGTATTCAAAACCGCTTTTTAATATCAGGAGGGTAGAAGCGGTTATCGGTATATTGTCGAGTAGTTAACAGGCAAATGTTAAGTTATGAAAGCCAAATTTGAATTACAAATTTGGTATAAATTGTGCATTTAAAGCAAAATATAAACATGAGAAATAACTATTTCTTAAGAAAAGCAAATTACTTAAATTAAACTTCTCTCCTCAATAACATAACACAAAGATAATAGTCCCTGATGTAGACTGGATCTATCACGACCGGATCCCGCAAACGGGGATCCGAAACAAGGAGGATCCGGAGCCGGTCCGGATCGAGCGGTGACGAGGGGACCCGACGGGGATCCACAGCAGGGCGAAGCCGAGGCTGTTTCGGAGTGAAGAGGATCCGCCCGCGGGGGGCGCGATCTGCCGCCGGAGCTGCTCTTGGATAGTGAGCCGCTGCTCCTTCGGTCGGACGAAGGCGCGGCGCGAGCAGGAGCTCCTGTCGGCGGAGCTGTAGACGAGCGTCGGAGCAGAAGCCGGAAAGTCCGAGATCGGACGGGGGGACGGCTTGCTCTCCGACGAGAGGGTCCGAAGGCACCTTCAGCGCGAGGCCGAGTCTCCTGGCGCGGGGCGACCGACGGGATTGCCCTCGGACGGCGAGTCCGAAGGCTACTTCAGCGTGAGACCGAGTCTCCTGGCGCGGGGCAGCCGGCGTTCGGCGTCGAGACCGGGGAGAGGAGTCCGAGGTCGGCGGCCGAGACCGACTCGGGGAGGTCGGCGATGATTCGAACCGAGCCCCTGCAGGAGGGAAAGAAGAAGAAGAACCAGTCAGCAGGAGTCCCGGGCGTCAGCCCTGGGGAACCCCCTCCGACGGTCAAGTTAGCTTCTGAAGAAGATTCGATTCAGGAAGCAATAAGAAATAGCTAGAACCCTATTCGGACAGCAGTCCTTTAAGGGGTTTCGGAAGCTTATAGGGGCATCCGTTTTTCCCACCCTTTTTCCTTGGCCACAAATAGCAGGATATTTATAGCGGAGGGTAGCGGATGGTTAACGGTGGCAGCCGATATAGGACTAAAAGGAGGCTTACTGACAAACCGCTATAGCGTCTGATCCGCCACCGGAGTGGGCCGGATTCGGCTACCGGGCCGAAGGGGGTTGGGCCGCTGACGGGCCGAAGCCTGCTGGGCCCTGGGCCGCCGTGCTGTTCCCGGGCCGTAGGCTGATGGGCCGCTGACGGGCTGAAGCCTGCTGGGCCGGGAGCGACGGGGCCGCTTATGGGCCGAGGGCTGCTGGGCCGCTAACGGGCTGAAGGCCGCCGGAGGGCCTAATACTGCTACTGTTGGGCTGAATGGGGTTTGGGCCTGCTTTCAATGGGCTGAATCGGATTCTGCCGCATCACATAGCCCCCCACTCTTGTCTTCCTCAGTTCTGAGATGGCAAGAGTAAAATCTGAGACCTCCTCGGAGGAGTGATACGGTATATGCTTCGTTTGAAAAACCTTTGCTTTGTATAAAAAAGCTGCTTCAGGTCGGCCGAGGGCTGTTGGCAAACAGCTTCGTCTAAGGCCGGGACCTTGTCGGAGATACCTTCGTCTTATGTCGAGACTCGGTGTACATAGAACACCATGTCGCTTCCCGATCGGTACGGGTTATTTGCGGACTTAGAAATATAACGTGCCGCTTCCCGAACCGGTACACATGGCCGAAGCCACTCTCGGTTCAGGTTACCTGCGGGCTTAGAAGAACCGTGCCGCTTCCCGATCGGTACGGGTTATTTGCGGACTTAGAAATATACCGTGCCGCTTCCCGAACCGGTACACATGGCCGAAGCCACTCTCGGTTCAGGTTACCTGCGGGCTTAGAAGAACCGTGCCGCTTCCCGATCGGTACGGGTTATTTGCGGACTTAGAAATATACCGTGCCGCTTCCCGAACCGGTACACATGGCCGAAGCCACTCTCGGTTCAGGTTACCTGCGGGCTTAGAAGAACCGTGCCGCTTCCCGATCGGTACGGGTTATTTGCGGACTTAGAAGAACCGTGCCGCTTCCCGATCGGTACGGGTTATTTGCGGACTTAGAAATATACCGTGCCGCTTCCCGAACCGGTATACATGGCCGAAGCCACTCTCGGTCCAGGTTACCTGCGGGCTTAGAAGAACCGTGCCGCTTCCCGATCGGTACGGGTTATTTGCGGACTTAGAAATATACCGTGCCGCTTCCCGAACCGGTACACATGGCCGAAGCCACTCTCGGTTCAGGTTACCTGCGGGCTTAGAAGAACCGTGCCGCTTCCCGATCGGTACGAGTTATTTGCGGACTTAGAAATATACCGTGCCGCTTCCCGAACCGGTACACATGGCCGAAGCCACTCTCGGTTCAGGTTACCTGCGGGCTTAGAAGAACCGTGCCGCTTCCCGATCGGTACGGGTTATTTGCGGACTTAGAAGAACCGTGCCGCTTCCCGATCGGTACGGGTTATTTGCGGACTTAGAAATATACCGTGCCGCTTCCCGAACCGGTATACATGGCCGAAGCCACTCTCGGTCCAGGTTACCTGCGGGCTTAGAAGAACCGTGCCGCTTCCCGATCGGTACGGGTTATTTGCGGACTTAGAAATATACCGTGCCGCTTCCCGAACCGGTATACATGGCCGAAGCCACTCTCGGTCCAGGTTACCTGCGGGCTTAGAAGAACCGTGCCGCTTCCCGATCGGTACGGGTTATTTGCGGACTTAGAAATATACCGTGCCGCTTCCCGAACCGGTACACATGGCCGAAGCCACTCTCGGTTCAGGTTACCTGCGGGCTTAGAAGAACCGTGCCGCTTCCCGATCGGTACGGGTTATTTGCGGACTTAGAAATATACCGTGCCGCTTCCCGAACCGGTACACATGGCCGAAGCCACTCTCGGTTCAGGTTACCTGCGGGCTTAGAAGAACCGTGCCGCTTCCCGATCGGTACGGGTTATTTGCGGACTTAGAAGAACCGTGCCGCTTCCCGATCGGTACGGGTTATTTGCGGACTTAGAAATATACCGTGCCGCTTCCCGAACCGGTATACATGGCCGAAGCCACTCTCGGTCCAGGTTACCTGCGGGCTTAGAAGAACCGTGCCGCTTCCCGATCGGTACGGGTTATTTGCGGACTTAGAAATATACCGTGCCGCTTCCCGAACCGGTACACATGGCCGAAGCCACTCTCGGTTCAGGTTACCTGCGGGCTTAGAAGAACCGTGCCGCTTCCCGATCGGTACGGGTTATTTGCGGACTTAGAGAAAACCATGCCGCTCCCGATACGGTTTGCATGGCCGAAGCCACTCCCGGTACGGTTTACACGGACTTAGAGAAAACCATGCCGCTCCCGATACGGTTTGCATGGCCGAAGCCACTCCCGGTACGGTTTACACGGACTTAGAAGAAACCATGCCGCTCCCGATACGGTTTGCATGGCCGAAGCCACTCCCGGTACGGTTTACACGGACTTAGAGAAAACCATGCCGCTCCCGATACGGTTTGCATGGCCAAGCCACTCCCGGTACGGTTTACACGGACTTAGAGAATACCATGCCGCTCCCGATACGGTTTGCATGGCCGAAGCCACTCCCGGTACGGTTTACACGGACTTAGAGAAAACCATGCCGCTCCCGATACGGTTTGCATGGCCGAAGCCACTCCCGGTACGGTTTACACGGACTTAGAGAAAACCATGCCGCTCCCGATACGGTTTGCATGGCCGAAGCCACTCCCGGTACGGTTTACACGGACTTAGAGAAAACCATGCCGCTCCCGATACGGTTTGCATGGCCGAAGCCACTCCCGGTACGGTTTACACGGACTTAGAGAAAACCATGCCGCTCCCGATACGGTTTGCATGGCCGAAGCCACTCCCGGTACGGTTTACACGGACTTAGAGGAAACCATGCCGCTCCCGATACGGTTTGCATGGCCGAAGCCACTCCCGGTACGGTTTACACGGACTTAGAGAAAACCATGCCGCTCCCGATACGGTTTGCATGGCCGAAGCCACTCCCGGTACGGTTTACACGGACTTTGAATAACGCTGCTCCGATCCGATACTAATGGCCAGAGCCGCCCTCGGATCGGGTTGACGCGGTCTTTGAATAATGCCGCTCCGATCCGATACGAATGGCCAGAGCCGCCCTCGGATCGGGTTGACGCGGTCTTTGAATAATGCCGCTCCGATCCGATACGAATAGCCAGAGCCGCCCTCGGATCGGGTTGACGCGGTCTTTGAATAATGCCGCTCCGATCCGATACGAATGGCCAGAGCCGCCCTCGGATCGGGTTGACGCGGTCTTTGAATAATGCCGCTCCGATCCGATACGAATGGCCAGAGCCGCCCTCGGATCGGGTTGACGCGGTCTTTGAATAATGCCGCTCCGATCCGATACGAATAGCCAGAGCCGCCCTCGGATCGGGTTGACGCGGTCTTTGAATAATGCCGCTCCGATCCGATACGAATAGCCAGAGCCGCCCTCGGATCGGGTTGACGCGGTCTTTGAATAACGCCGCTCCGATCCGATACGAATGGCCAGAGCCGCCCTCGGATCGGGTTGACGCGGTCTTTGAATAATGCCGCTCCGATCCGATACGAATAGCCAGAGCCGCCCTCGGATTGGGTTGACGCGGTCTTTGAATAATGCCGCTCCGATCCGATACGAATGGCCAGAGCCGCCCTCGGATCGGGTTGACGCGGTCTTTGAATAATGTCGCTCTGGTCGGTGGATCGAGTCCTTCATCTCCATGAGCACTTGGGAAGGGGAAGCAGGCAAGGGCAGATGCCGCTGTTGCGGGTCCCGTCGCCTCTCTCAGTCCCATTCCTCCCTGCGATACCGCTTTCGGGAGGACTGCTGGTCTTCGGGCCGAGGGTGGACCACTCGGGGGACAGGTGCCAAAGTTGCGTCGGCTACGCCTTTACCTTTAGATATCATCAGGGCCTCCCGGTTGACATACTTGTGTGCCCGGGCTACGAGGTCCTGGAAGGTAGGGGGATGGCGTTTCCCGATGGAGCCGAGGAGCCCTTCGTCCCGACACCCGCTGATCACGGCCGAGACCGCGATCGAGCTATCAAGGTTTGGGATTTGGGCGGCCTCGGTCCAAAACCTGGTGAAATACTCCTGGAGAGTTTCGGTGGAGCCTTGCCGGATGGCTAATAGGCTGGCCGATGTCTTGTACTGCCGGGTGGCATCATAAAACTGGTCGATAAACAACTGACCCAACTGGACCAAGGAATGGATGGAGTTGGGGGCCAGTGCTTCGAACCAGGTTAGAGCAGTCTTCTCGAGGGTGAGGGGGAAAAGTCGGCAGCGGACTGCTTCGGTGACCCCTCGGACCGAGAGATATGCGTTGAATCTCTGGAGATGACAGACCGGATCTGTCATTCCGTTGTAGAGAGGACCCTTCGGCAGCTTGAAATCTGGAGGCACTTCGGTAGCCAGGAGCTCCGCCGTGAACGGGGTCTGCTCCAGGATGCTGCTGGCGAGAGGTGCCCCGTAAGGCCGAGACATTATCTGCTGCATCTCTTTGCACATCGCCGTCAGCCGCTGGTCCAGATCCGGGACTGTCGAAGTGGCGACTGATGGTCCTCCGGTTCTGACCGGGCAGAACTCAGACGAAACACAGCCTTTCTTTGCCAGGCGATCGATGCGAGGGGCTCGGGTAGGCAATGCCGAGGGCTTGTTGTGCGCTAAAGCGGTTTCGTCAGGGGAAACCGGCGCGGGTGCTGGACGGAGCCTCGCATCTCGAACCGGGTAAAGTGGAGGGAGCGGTGCTTGTTGAGGAAGCTGTCCTATCAGTCCCATGCGCTGGACGATGGCAGACACCATCTCCCGAAGAGGCGCTAGGGATTTGACGGCAGTTGCCAGTGTTGCTATCTGCTGCTGGAGTACTCCCACCCGGTTGTCTTCCGCGACAAGGGACTCTGGTAAGACTGGCAGAGTCGCACTTGTCGGAGTACAAGGGGCGCCTTCGGACGGCAGAAGCTGTGCCGAGGCTTCCCGTGCCTCTGCTTCGCTCTGTCCGGATTGTCGAGTGACAGGTCGTTGAGACATGACTTGTTTGTTTGCTTCCCACAGACGGCGCCACGTGATGTAGACTGGATCTATCACGACCGGATCCCGCAAACGGGGATCCGAAACAAGGAGGATCCGGAGCCGGTCCGGATCGAGCGGTGACGAGGGGACCCGACGGGGATCCACAGCAGGGCGAAGCCGAGGCTGTTTCGGAGTGAAGAGGATCCGCCCGCGGGGGGCGCGATCTGCCGCCGGAGCTGCTCTTGGATAGTGAGCCGCTGCTCCTTCGGTCGGACGAAGGCGCGGCGCGAGCAGGAGCTCCTGTCGGCGGAGCTGTAGACGAGCGTCGGAGCAGAAGCCAGAAAGTCCGAGATCGGACGGGGGGACGGCTTGCTCTCCGACGAGAGGGTCCGAAGGCACCTTCAGCGCGAGGCCGAGTCTCCTGGCGCGGGGCGACCGACGGGATTGCCCTCGGACGGCGAGTCCGAAGGCTACTTCAGCGTGAGACCGAGTCTCCTGGCGCGGGGCAGCCGGCGTTCGGCGTCGAGACCGGGGAGAGGAGTCCGAGGTCGGCGGCCGAGACCGACTCGGGGAGGTCGGCGATGATTCGAACCGAGCCCCTGCAGGAGGGAAAGAAGAAGAAGAACCAGTCAGCAGGAGTCCCGGGCGTCAGCCCTGGGGAACCCCCTCCGACGGTCAAGTTAGCTTCTGAAGAAGATTCGATTCAGGAAGCAATAAGAAATAGCTAGAACCCTATTCGGACAGCAGTCCTTTAAGGGGTTTCGGAAGCTTATGGGGGCATCCGTTTTTCCCACCCTTTTTCCTTGGCCATAAATAGCAGGATATTTATAGCGGAGGGTAGCGGATGGTTAACGGTGGCAGCCGATATAGGACTAAAAGGAGGCTTACTGACAAACCGCCATAGCGTCTGATCCGCCACCGGAGTGGGCCGGATTCGGCTACCGGGCCGAAGGGGGTTGGGCCGCTGACGGGCCGAAGCCTGCTGGGCCCTGGGCCGCCGTGCTGTTCCCGGGCCGTAGGCTGATGGGCCGCTGACGGGCTGAAGCCTGCTGGGCCGGGAGCGACGGGGCCGCTTATGGGCCGAGGGCTGCTGGGCCGCTAACGGGCTGAAGGCCGCCGGAGGGCCTAATACTGCTACTGTTGGGCTGAATGGGGTTTGGGCCTGCTTTCAATGGGCTGAATCGGATTCTGCCGCATCAGTCCCACTGAATTACCCTAAATTAAACTTCCCTCACTTAAGAGTCCACAATATCAGAGAGCAATTTCGAAAATAAGCCTCTGTTAGGGCTATCAACGGAGCAGTTATCATAATATCCAACTCCACTCTGTTTAGCGTTATCCGAATATTCGATTCCAGATATTTATCCGACATATAACAAATTTTTGTTTCCGAATTCGACTCCACTGGATAACATTCAAATTCGGATAATAATTCAAATATCTAGTTATTTTAATTTGACCTATAACTTATTGACTTGTAAGCCCTATTCTTGTAAAGTATAACTTATATGCACCAAAGAGATGTTTTAGATTAATAAATATATCTATTATAAATATCTAGATAAATTTTAAATCACACAAATACTCTATTAAACCTTAAGCATACCACAAATATCATATAGTTTATTTAAACATACAAATATTTCTAAAATTTTAAGAAGTTATTAAAAGACACCGGATAATAATTAGAGCGGATATACATTTTCCATTTCTGTTTCAAATATTAATCGGATGATTAAATAGATATACGGATATATCCGTCAGATGTTCTAAGTAGATAAATATCCAATTAATTAGACATAGATCACATTAAGATATTATCCAGATCCATTGGCAGCAACACTATCTGTTTACGTATCCATTAAGAAAGCGGGTTGAAAGATCCTCTCTGTTTCTGTATTCATTAACCAACTAGGGATATAAAAGGACTGTCAACAAATCTGCATTAAGCTAATGAATAGTGCAGATAATCCCTAGGTGCAGTACAGTTGCTCACCAAAATAACTAGGTGAAAATTTTCCTGATTAATCTCAGGATTTCACCATTAGTCAAAGTAACTTGACAACAAGGGCTTCCACATTTAGCGTTTCTTGAAGCATCAAAGATGAATGTTAAAACCGATTATCAGTACTTCCATTATCAAGTATTTCTACAACATGTTACATCCAAAATCACATGATATCATTTTGCATCATTGAGGTTGGCCATTGGACAACAATCGACATGGATAACATTCAGGTCAAGTTGACGCCAAATATGGTAATAAAACTTTACAAGGGAAATCGTGGAGGATTATTGTGTCTGAAATACAAATAATGAAGAAAATGAATAGTCGCTTTCCAGTAGGCACAAAATTAAAGTAATTTGTTATTTTCCTGATCTTCTGCAATCAATCACATATGATAAATGGAATGAATCATCTCAACCCCCAAACAGGAAGCCAGCAGCCTGTTCTTCATTACCGTTGAACAGTTTAAGGGCTTGTATCACTGCTTCACGCCCAAACCCCAGCTCTACAAGTTTTGCGATCTTGGCTTCAAAGTCTGCCTCCTGGAAAGATGTTAAACCACTGATAAGCAGACAAAAAAGTTCTCAGTGCAACATGGATTTTGTCCAACCTTACTCTCAGAACCTTGTTTCATTGATCAGGTTTCATTTTATTATGGTCGAAATAAGATAAGAATAGAGGATGCTGAAAGTAGGAAACTTGAATCACAAAAACTGGCATATCAAAAATAAAGAAATACCAAAGGCCTCAATTTAGCATTCCAAAACATCAAATGCAATTGATCAAGAAGCTAGAAGAAAATATCCTCAATGGCAATTCGGAACAAAACTCCCAATGCAGGCAGACATACACCCATGGATCAACAGACCCCCGGGAGCACAAACGCATTCATGTGCCACCATGCCATGCTAGGCCTAGCCATACAAACACTGGTGTATGGATACTTCTTGCTATCCAGTACATTGAGCTTACATGCCAAAGACCATGAGACTGCGATGGGGAGAGACACATGGCTCTAGTCCAAGAGCTGACCAGCTGCTGACAATGACAGCAGATAATATGCCTATCATTTCTTTTTATACATGTCTTATTTAGGGGAGAAGATCACTCTCTTAAATTCTGTATTATCTGCTATCCCTTTGAACTATCTATCAGTCTTCATGATGCTGAGGACAGTTGCTAGGAGGACGGATCAGATTAGAAGGAAATTCTAATGGGGTGGCAGCAATTCAAATTCTAAAGCTATCCCGTTGGTTAGTTGGAACAATGTCTGCAGACCAGTGGAAAAAAGGTGGGCTGGGGTGAAGAATTTATCATCTATGAATATAGCTTTGTTGGGCAAGTGGCTCTGGGAATTATTGTCACATGATGCACAACTATGGAAGATGATTATTCGAGCAAAGTATTATGATAATGGAGGGAAATTCTATTTATACAATGGAGGCAAGTCATTCATGTCACCCATTTGGAGAGGTATTTTAACAGCTGAAAGATGGATTGCTCAGGGCAGCAGGATCAAGGTAGGAGATGGACAGGACACCTTTTTCTGGCATGACAAATGGTTAGGGAATTATTTGCTGAAGGACAGATGTAACCTTTATTTTTGTTATCTTTGAATAAGCAGGCTCTGGTTAGTGACCTATATCACAGAGGAGGGGCTATACAGTGGAATATTACTCTCACAAGAAATCTCAAGGACAACGAGTTTGAAGAGTATTTAACGCTTCTTAATTTATTGTCAGCTGTGCAGATCGCAATTGTCAAGAGAGATACTTTTGTCTGGGGGTATAATAATGGGCAGTTTTCTGTTAAGTCACTCTATGATTTAATTGAAGGAGATCGCTCAATCTACCCACAGTTTAATCAGGTGCGGAAAGTTAAGTCTCCTATTAAGGTCCAAGACTTTATGTGGATATTGTTTCAAAAATGACTTGTAACGAAGGTGTATAGAAGGAAGTAGTCTGCAGATAATAATGTGGCATGTCCTTTCTGTGATCTAGAAGCTGAAGATGTTGATCACCTCTTCTTCAGATGTTGGGTTAGCAAAGAAGTCTGGAGAATTGTTGCCAGCTTAACAGGTGTGCAGGCTTCCTTTAACAATATCCATGATATGTGGAAGTGCTTCAGAAGATGTCATTTGCCCGGGGATAAGTTCATTAGATGCAGAGTCATCCTTTTACCACATGCAGTGTGCTGGAGTATTTGGAGACAATGGAATGCAAGTATATTCAGAGGAAGCAAAGTCTACATTGAGAATATCTGTCATCAAGCAATTTCTTTTTCTGTATGATTGGAGTAGGTTCATACTTGGTATTTCTGTTGACAGCTGGAATAAGGCGATACGAGTTTTGTAAAAAAAAAAAATCCTTTTAATGTTGTTTCTTGGATGAGAGGAACCCCTCCTCTCATTATCCAGATGTACTGCCCCTGTATATTTTAATAAAATTGGTGGTACATACCACAACTTTCTTTCAGAAAACCTTCTGTTCTTTTGTAATAGGAACAAGAGACAGAATTGCACAAAAAAACCTTCACAGCATATGTAAAAACATGAATGCACTCTATTCACGCTCATTCTCATCTCTTTCTGTTTGCATGTGGCATCATATCATATCGAGTAAGCACAAGGAATCATCAAATATGTAAGTTCACAGATTGATGTTTCGGATGTTAACATGCACGCGGCAAATGAACAAGAAATATGAAGATCACTATACAATAATCCATGATCCTGTCCCCATGAGGCAGCATTTATATAAAAATACTAAATTAAAACAAAGAATATCACTAACTACAATCCACAATTCAGTCCCAATGTGGCAGCATTTATCTAAAAATATTGAAATAAAACAAAGTTTATCAGATAAATAATTGCTACATTAAAAAATATATATTTTAGCATTTTGATGTGACAATTAAGTAACAAAAAGTACAGTGCTGTGGACCAGAATCTTACCTGTGTGTGAACATTTGAAGAAGTTCCTGGCAGCAAAAGAAATGGCAGTTAGTAAAGATTACAAACTAATCTGGGAACCACAAACTATACAATAATGGCCATTAAAAACTTGTCCCCTATACAAATATTATCTACTATAATAGTATGGTTATTCAAAACACACACACCCTTTCATGTCCTAAATCCAGGCCATCAGTTCTTCTAAGAGGAAGAAGAGTACACTATCATAAAGCAGACAATCCCTGGGATGATAAAACAGAGTTTGTACATCCCACCAGACAGGAAGGCAGAAAGTAAATGAAGCATGTTTTAGACTAACCAGAATGCTGACTTCCTGACGGCAATTGAGCAGACTTATCCAGTTGTCCTGATGTTTCCTGAAAAATCACAGGAAGTTAACCCTCGCAGAATAATAAACCCCAGTAACACCAAGTGAATACTTCCCTAGTTAGTGAAAACATAACTCATCAATAGTCATTGGTTTTAGGACCCAGATAAACTAAATGATTAAAGTTCAAAAAAACTATGTCAAAAGATTTAATCGACCTTGGGAAAGAATCATGAAAGTCGTGACAAGATGCAGGCAAAAGGAAGATCATTTATGTGTAGATCTAAGATATTTTGGTGGTGCCATTCATTTGTAGCATACACCTAATGAATCATTAGCAAAGATGAATCTGATCATTATGACTGCAGAGATTCATATCAATATGCAGTTGGCAAGGATCAGGAAAACCAAAATTCAGAAGAACATGAACTACTATGGTTCTATTATCAGACACTTATCCTTCTAAAGGTGGACCTTAACAAATGATCTAACACCCAGCTTGGAGCTTATTACACATTTTCCCTTTTTTTTCTATCAAGAGCCATCTTTTGTCAGTGAGACTGAGAATCCCTATGAGAGTATGAGGTCTACCACTTTCACTTACAGTTTCTTTCAATTCACCTTCCATGTCCCCCAAAGCTGAATCTCCTTCCCCTCTTGATGAGATGTCAATAAAACTCGGCCTGATCTCTCTGTAATCCAAGTTTGCCAGCTACTCTTCTAAAGTCTATTTTACAAGTGTTGCTACCGGAGCACCAACACATTATTTTTACATAGCTTTCAGTTCTTTGTATTACATGTTTACACTTAATAGTTTCAGAAAAATCAAGTTCATTAAATGTCCGCATTACAACACTCATCATTCTATAGATCATGTAGTACAGGCATCAATAAGTGTCTCAAAATCTTATCCAATCACACAGATTCTTTCCTTTAAATTTTAGAAAAAAATCAAGTTCACTAAATATCTGCATTACAATGCTCATCGTCCTGTAGAACATGGTAATACTGGCATTGATAAGTGGACTCAACTTATCCGATCACAGATTGTTTCCTTAATAGACATAAACAAAAGTGCTAAGATCATAAATTGATAAAAGGAAGGTGCAATGGGGCCTTCAAGTGACCCTTCATGACAAGATGGCCAGTCACATTTTAATATTTTATGGGCTGGTTTCATGCATAAACCAGAACAAGATGAAAGAAGCTAATTTAAGCGACTTTCAACCATGTCAAAAGAAAAGGTCTTTAATTTGGCACATAATCTTGTGGGAGATTTCTCTGTGATATGCTTAGAAAAAGAGAAAAGTACAGAAAGTATTACATGATTTCTACCATAATGTAATGAAATATTTACAAGTTAGCAGTTTAATAACTTAAAAATGGAGGATACAAGCACATAGCCATAAGTTACATCAGATAATCATGACAAAATGTTACAGCACAATACATATTCCACAAGCAACTTTCACTCGGGAAAAAAATGAGATGGAAATTATAAACTTTCTAAAATCTAATGACATGTTTCTTCCATTCTCTTCTATCGTGGTGTGGACCATGAATTCTCCAACAAGATGACACTCGGTCATAGGTTGGGGACGCCGCAAGGGAGTACGAACACTGCGAACTCCTTAATTCACTCTAACTATAGGAAGCAGCTTTCAAACGACGCATGAGCTACAGGAAAAGCTTACAGATTCTAGACCTGAACTGAGGAAGCTGAAGAAGGGACACTTCAACAGAATTAAGTTTGAAAGACGAGCCAATGGTGCGGTTGCCAACTCCAACTTGACTAGCACCTCCCCGTACTCCCTCTGAAGCATTTTCTCGTTGGATACTTGGAACTGGCCGCTGGGCATCTGTTTGATTGAAAGCATTGATCCAACTCCCAGACAACCATCCCTTTCAATCCGTTCGGTTAAACCTTGCTTCGGTCAAGATTCGCTCCAGACGAATCATACGTGCCTCCTTCGTTGGATAACTGCATTTTGGCTCGAGAGTGTGCCCTCTGTAGGGATGCCCTGAGATGAGGAATTGAGAGATCGAGACTCCCCCTCCCCTCCCGATTCAAAAATGGAACAATCTTGCTTGCATAGCATTCGTTAAACGGTAGCTTCTGCGGCCTTCCTGCCTGCCAGACATCAAAACATCATAACAGAGTGATGTTGTTAATGATTTCTCTCCCACATATTTAGGAAGAAAATCAACCTGGTGGAGCGCATTTGGAGCCACTTCCCCATTTTCTGAGGAGAAAAAACAAGTCTTTACACCCACCCACCCCACCCCCCGCCTGGCTCACAGAAGGCCCTTCTCATCATCTACATACACCTGAGAAGCACAAGTTGGCCCCTAGGAGTAGGGCTGTAAATGGGTAGGATACAGAAAAGAAAACACGATTCTGATAATAATTGTCAGAAATTATCGAAAATGGAATCGAAAACAGAAACATGTGTTCTCGTTTCCTTTTCTGCTTCATGGTTTGAATCTGATTTGGAAAACAGATATAACATTTGGGATTGAGAAAGGTTAAGGGATTGGACCTTTAAAGTTAATGGACCATGGGCCGCAAAAGTAGTGAAGCTAAACCTCACATGTGGGGGGTGAATTATATAGGGTTTCCACCCCCTCTTTCACAAAACTCCCGATGTGGGATTGATATCTAGAGACAGAACGCACAAAAGTGGACGGCCCCCACAGTGTGGCGCTCCACCAGGATGGTGAACGTGCACGGAGTCGGAGCCATGCAGAACCTCTATCAGAAGAGGAGGTGGGCGATAATGCGGAGATCGCCGAGGCAGGTGGCGAGGACGAGGGCATGGTTGAAGGAGGCGGCAACAGGGCAGTAGCAAGGGTGGTGGAGGAGAAGGGCGTGGAAGACAATGAGAGTGCTGGCGAGATGTGGCCCCCAAAAATGCAGAGGCAGGGTGGGATGGAGACGGGGTCAGCAGAGAGCTAGCACTTGCAGAGATGGAAAGCATGGTAGAAGTTCTGCTGGTGCTGGTTCCCCTCTCTCTGTGAGAAGCGCATGTGCTTCCGCAGAATAGTCCCACATCAGGAATTCTGCAAAAGCAAGGGGCAGGAGCCCTTTATATAAGCAAACCTCCCAGCCGGTTTCTTTCATTCTTGGTCTGAGCCAGCCCAGTCCCTGATTGAGATGCACTGTGGTACAGGGCTCAAGACAAGGGCTGTTCCAAAAATTATATTTAAACTAGATACGTAAAATAATTAATAAAATAAAAATACATTTGTTATCGGAAATAGCACCTTTTGTTTTCATTTCCGATTAGAGTCGGAAACTATCTGATTTCAAACTTGATTCAGAAAAAAAGTGTGATTCCATTTCCAATCACTAAAGTCTAAAATGGGTCAGAACATTGGAAATCGGATTTCCATTTAAACCCCTAACTAGGAGCATCCCAAAGCTGGATCCAGCAGAGTAATGACTGCTGTTTTTTGCAGCTGCATCAAGCTGTTGCTGCCGCTGTCTCAAATTGCTCTATCATTCCACCACAGCAGCTGGCAATCAAGATGCAGAAGACAAGTCAAATTGCTCCATCATTCCACCACAGCAGCTGGCAATCAAGATGCAGAAGACAAGAACAAGGGAACACTGGTGTCACCTGCATCTCCTCCATCATTCTCCCCCGTCCTCGAGCCTACCAAGGTGCATCAGCCAGTGCCTAAAAAAATGGAAGGGGAGGATCTGGGTCAGAAGAAGATCCCTGAGAAGAGGGGAGAGGGAAGCAGAGCCCGTCCCTGCCTCCAACAATAATTGGCTGCTGCCCATCTCCCTTGCAGTGCTGATGCCTTCTTCAGTTCCTGCTGCATGTTGTTATACAGTAGCACCCAAAAGAAGACATGACATAGGACAGGTGGAAAGCACTGCTTCTTCCTTCACCCGGCTAGGCATGGATGGCAGTTTCGGCCGGTACGTACCGGTACACCCATTAAGGGCTGGTACCCAAAAAAAAAAAATAATAAATATTGTACCGGGCTGGTACCGGTCACTCTGTGAGAGGGGAAGTTCGTTCTTGACAAGGAGAGGAAGGAGGGGTAGGAGCCACCGCCGCCGCCGTCAACCGTCATAGACGTTTTTACCGTTTTAAGTGGAAGAAAAAAATAAGATATGATATATATTTTAAATATAATGATTATTTTTTAGTTGGTAAGTAATTCTTAGATTGTTTATGTTCATTTTCTTAATAAAATAGACAACTCTTAATTTTGATCCTAGTTAGCGGTTAAAAATTAGGGTTTTTGTCTAATTACTTAAATTAAATATCAATTGAAGTCTAATTAAGTTTTATTGCATGTTTTAAAGTAGAAGTGTACTGTGAATTGCGTTGATCGACGGTTAATTAAGAAAAATCTCCAATTTTGACCCTAATTAGCGGTTAAAAATTAGAGTTTTTGTCTAATTACTTAAATTAAACATCAATTGTAGCCTAATTAAGCTTTATTGCATGTTTTAAAGTAGGAGTGTGCTGTGAATTGCGTTGATCGACGGTTAATTAGGGAAAATCTCTAATTTTTACCTTAATTAGCAGTTAAAAATTAGGACTTTTGTCTAATTACTTAAATTAAACATCAATTGAAGCCTAATTAAACTTCATTGCATGTTTTAAAGTAAGAGTGTGCTGTGAATTGCGTTGATCGACTGTTAATTAGGGAAAATCTCTAATTTTGACCCTAATTAGCGGTTAAAAATTAGGACTTTTGTCTAATTACTTAAATTAAACATCAATTGAAGTCTAATTAAACTTCATTGCATGTTTTAAAGTAGGAGTGTACTGTGAATTACGTTGATCGACGGTTAATTAGGAAAAATCTCCAATTTTGACCTTAATTAGCGGTTAAAAATTTGGACTTTTGTCTAATTACTTAAATTAAACATCAATTAAAGCCTAATTAAGCTTCATTGTATGTTTTAAAGTAGGAGTGTGCTGTGAATTGTGTTGATCGTCGGTTAATTAGGAAAAATCCCCAATTTTGACCCTAATTAACGGTTAAAAATTGAGAATTTTGTCTAATTACTTAAATTAAACATCAATTGTAACCTAATTAAGCTTCATTGCATGTTTTAAAGTAGGAGTGTGCTGTGAATTACGTTGATCGACGGTTAATTAGAAAAAATTCCTAATTTTGATAATAATTAACAATTAAAAATTGGAATTTTTGTCTAATTACTTAAATTAAACATCAATTAAAGCATAATTAAGATTCATTACATGTTTTAAAGTAGGAGTGTGCAGTGAATTGGTTTGATCGACAGTTAATTAGGAAAAATCCTCAATTTTGACCCTAATTAGCAGTTAAAAATTAGGACTTTTGTCTAATTACTTAAATTAAACATCAATTGAAATCTAATTAAGCTTCATTGCATGTTTTAAAGTAAGAGTGTGCTGTGAATTGCGTTGATCGATGGTTAATTAGGAAAATTTGTTGATGCATCAAACTATTCGAAGAACGCCAAATATTTATTTGGTTTGATGGATCATATGGTACAAAAAATTGGACAGAAAAATATTGTCCAGGTGGTCACCGATAATGAACTAAGTTA
The DNA here is from genome assembly GCA_030544215.1 of Zantedeschia hybrid cultivar. Classification (NCBI taxonomy): domain Eukaryota; kingdom Viridiplantae; phylum Streptophyta; class Magnoliopsida; order Alismatales; family Araceae; genus Zantedeschia; species Zantedeschia hybrid cultivar. The sequence goes on from JARZZO010000011.1 coordinate 17,311,251, forward strand.
TAGAGCTGCAGGGATGAAGTTAATGGACAAGTGCAAACATCTTTATTGGGTCCCTGCACCGCATAGTCTGGACTTGATACTTGAAGACATTGGTAAGAACCCGACTGTCAGCAAGACAGTAAAGAAAGCACAAAGAATTACCCAATTCATTTATGGTCATCCTAGGATCTTGAACATGTTCAGAGAAAAAGCATCTGGAGGCCGAGATCTCATCCGTACGGAACCTACAAGATTTGCATCTAATTTTATTTCTTTATAATCTTTGCACAAATTCAGGAATGAGATCAAGGGATTTATGTTTAATAAGGAGTTATTGGAGTATATGCGGACCACCTCTATTGAATCTAAATGTGAACATTTGGAAGTGAAAAAAATCATAGAGAATAAAAAATTTTGGAGTAATATGCAGACTTATCTTCAGTTGGTGGAACCTCTCGTATAGGTCTTAAAATCGGTGGATGGAGATGATAAGAATTACATGGGATATTTGTACGAGGCAATTGACATTGCTAAGGTGCACATCAAGAACGCATTTTCCAACACTTACATGAAGTGGTGGGACCTTATTGATGTCAGATGAGAAAGCACATTACACCACGACTTGCATGCAGCTGGTAAGTGAAGTATTATACTGTTACATGGGAGATTATTTATTAAATTGACATTAGTAATTTTTCACCTAAATGCAAGTTATTTTTTAAATCCTCGAGTAATGTACAGTCGTCAAGTGCACATTGATGGAGAGGTGATCCAAGACACACTAAATGTGATTGCACGCTTGTCGAGGACAATAGAAGATAGAATTGAAGCAGAGAGACAGGTGTTTATCTCGTATATGAAGAATTGACTTTAAAATTTATCCAATTACTTGTATTTTGAAAAGTCCATGAATTATATTAATTGTTAATTTCATCTTTGTAAATGGAAGCTTATAAGCTAAGGTTGGAGACATATAATGAAGACTCTGTGCAAATTGCCGTAGAGAAACTGAGCCCAGATATACTTAGTGATTGCATTGTTGTCAAATGTGCATAAGAAACTCGAACATACATTGGTTAATTTTTTGTTTTTTTTACTGATGGCACAGCTGAGTGGTGGATAATGGTGTACAAAAGAGATAGGTGTTATAGTCCATTGGCTTCCGTTGCAGTGAGGGTTTTGAGTCAGACGACATCGGCAAGCCAATGTGAAAGAAACTGAGCACGTTCAGCCTTATACACTCAAAAATTCGTAACCGGTTAAAGGCTGAACGATTGGACAAATTGGTGTACTGACATTATAATATGAGATTGAGGATCAAAAACATCCGGTTGAGACAACAATTGAGGGAGAAACGAGCTGCGGGGTACGCAGAAGATGTTGTTGGCCAAATTGATGTGGAAGAGTTATTTGATGATGATAATCCCTTGCAGACTTGGGTTGAGATACGAGCAACTGTTGATCAGCCAGTTTTTGATCCCGATGATACAGAATGGGCAGAGGGCATACTTGATGGAGTTGTTGCTAGAGATTCAGAATTAAGAACCTCAAAAAGACAAAAAGAAAATCTACCTCCTCCTTCATATGAGCATCAGAGTCAGACTGAGCATGTACCTTTATTTGCACCTGATACTGAGCTTGAGCCTGCTAGACTCTCAGAATCAGATAGTAGGTCAGTCACTCCTAGAATATTTGAGCCACCATCATTCTTGAGAAGGAGTACATCTACACTTGAGAGGACTAATCTGGCTGCCAGAGACGATCCTGCAATTGATGAGATTAAACAAATTTATGTGAGACATACACCACGAGAAAAAGGATTATTGGATCGAGTCAACTTGCAAAAGGATCTAGAAAGAAAACAAAGCCAACAAAAATAGGCATCACAAAAGAAAAAAATCAAGTAATGTCAAGAGAAAGTTAATTGTTGATTATGATCAAGATGATGATGATAATGATGATGGGACACAGTCTCCTAGTGATGATGCTGGTGCAATTGCAAGTGCTACTACCGGAGGCGGAGTGTATGCACCTTCTTTCCCCTTGCATATTGACACAGGAAGAGGGCAAAATGAAAGTGAAGGAGATTATGAATCACAAAGTTAGTATGGACAGCAGTCAGATTATGGAGGTGGCCAACAAGAAGCAGGCATGTATAGCTGGGGAGATCAAGTAGAATATGAAGGCTTTCAATTCCATCCACCCAGTAGCAGTTATGGGTCAGGATCTTCTTCTTATCCTCATGCTGCTTCTTTGCATCATGATTCTAGAATTTCATCAAGTCAACAAGCGTATACTCCAAGAGGGATTCAAAGAGGGATGCACGACTTGGCTGCATCACTGTTTAGTTATGGTAAATATAAGGAACATATACAACTTTATTATGGATACCAGCAACAGCAACCAGATGATGAATCAGAAGGATCTACTGGTTATTATCCATAATAGTATACTCACTCATGTTTTTCATAGGTAAGGATTGTTTGATTTCGTTAAATATTTATTATTTGTAAATGTTTAGTATATTAACATAATTTTTTTCATGTTTAATCTGTATGAAAATAGTCATTTAGTATGTGTTACGTGTACTTCTTTGTCTTAACCCACCTTTGTCACACTCAACACATAGCTAATTAATTGTTCATATTTTTTTTTTCTGATTTTTTTTTTTTTCTGATTTTTTTCCTTTTTTCTGATTTTTTTGGGCCCTTTTAAGCCCGTACCGGTCGTACTGGCCGGTACTGGTACTGGCCGGCACCGGTACTGGTACTGCCATCCTTGTGGCTAGGGGGGGGAAAAAAAAATTGCAGAATTTCTAAAAATTTTAAACTTTACCAAGCAGGTTAGAAATAAATCTGCTCCCAAACAGCCTACAAAGTTTTAACCCATAACCAGAGATCAGTTAAGTTCAACAAGGAATCCAAGTACCTGACAGAATCCAACATCTATTTGATCGCACACACTATCCGCTAGCGTGTCTTTCTGCATCCCTGCTTATACAGACAAGTTGCCATAAACAGATTCAAAGTAGCAGGGATGCAGAAAGACAAGCTAGCGGACAGTGTGTGCGATCAAATAGACTAGCACACAACTTGCCCATGCAAAGGAAGCACCTCCCCATGAGTTTGCACTAGGTGGAACGTGCCCATCGGACGAGCCTGCTTTGCAGACCAAATCATCGGCAAGGCTGACGACCTGGTCAAACTCTAGTACTCTTTTGAAAGTGGATGGTACAATCAAACTCTAGTACTTAAAACATGACTACATGGGAGCCCATTGACAAAACATAAGGATCTATTGCATTTTTTTTGGCTTCCACATTGAAAGAAAAGTTGGATTTTAAGCTATCATATTGAGGGGTAACACTAAGAGAAAGACAATAAAAACCAAGAATGCAAGACCTTCCAAAGAATTAAAGGAAAATAGAAATTTTACAGCCTAAAAGAAGCAGCATCCAACAAAAGTTCTAATAGAACAAAATAAAAATGGCCAGACCAATAGGCCATCCCCTTCATTACCTAGAAACCTAAGCATACGGTGTGTTATTATTTTGGAGAAACATCTTAAAAGCTCTTCATGCGTCCTTCCCAAGTTATTTCCATGGCTAACCAAAGTTAGCTGAATTACTGATTCTCCCCAAATTGTTACCCATCATTCTCCACAAAATCCAGCAACCAGCATCAGCTAAGTAAACGATGCTCTCCTCAGGGCCTCTTAGTATAGAATGTAGGCCTTCTCAATACTGCTCTAATATACGATGTTACATGGGCTCTTTAGAAATTGCAAGGTGAAGTAAAAAAAAAAAAATTAAAGGCTATTAAAAAAAATGAGACTACTCTAAAGTGTGAAGAAAAATAAAAATTATCCAAAAAGAATACATAATTACACAAACAAATACTAAGAAAATAGTTAGTAAGTTAAGTTGAAGGCTTATGAATAACAGTGTCATAAATTGGAAACTCAACAGGTTGAAAAAGATATATTTAAGCTTGCTAACGAAACAACAAAAAAAGTAAGGATTTCAGATCATGCTAGATGTATTAGGAGTGAGGATCAAAGGATTCTAGTTATGGGCTTAAAGAGAGGTGGTGTACTTATTTCAAGAATTGCTAAATTCAGATCACTTTAGAGGTCTATCTGCTGAGGGAACAAATAGGTCAATTAAGCCAAATAATTATCGCTACATTTGACGAATTAGAGCTTCAAAAGTTAAAGATGCTTTAAAAAAGACGAAAATGGGTGAAGCCCTTGGATGGGACAGTATACCTATTGAAGCTTAGAAAAGTGTAAGCGTTTTCGGTACTTTAAGTAGTTGACTAGACTCTTTGATAATGTTTTAAAAGAGAGAAGAATGTTGAATGATTGGAGGAGAGGTACAATGCTTCTTTTTAAAACACCAAAGGGATATCCAAAATTCTAATAATTATTAGGTATTAAACTTGCGTGACATAGTACGCAACTTTATGAGAGAATAATAGAGAACCATCCTAAGGTTGTGACTAGCGTTTCTGAAAAACAGTGTGGATTCATGCCAAAAGGATCTATTGCATAAGTTGTTTTCTTATTAAGACAATTGATAGAGAGGTATAAAGGGATGGCGAAAGATTTACGTATGATTTTCATTGATTTAGAGAAGGTTTATGATCAACTACCAAGAAAGCTAATTTGATGAACTTAGATAAAACAGGACTCTCTAAAGATATTGATGTGGTTAAGATATGTATGAAAGGGCTTTCACTAGTGTGAGAAATATTGCCGAAGGACATCTCAGTTGCATGACATTTAAGATTACATCAAGGGTCAGCACTATGGCTGCATTTGGTTCCATGCAAAATTTGTCATTTGATACTTATGAACATATTTCCAACTGCTTTGGAAAAGGGCATTTGGTCTCATCCCGTGAATGCCAAAATCGGAAAAAGGGGGCTCAACAAATTAAGAGTTCCGTTGACTTGAGTTTTCCATATTACCAAATAAGTCATTATGCTACACCTTCCAGGAAGTCTTCCATCCAACCTATTTTATATGAAACCAAATGAACCCTAAGGGATCATCTCTTTACTTTAGCTATATGAAGGGATTAAACATCCACATGGTAGTATCCCTTGGTGCATGCTATTTGTATATAATATTATTATAATTGTTGAGAATATTAAGAGTTTAAATGATAAGTTAAAATGGTAGATGGATGCTTTAGAATCCAGAGGTTTTAAGTTTAGCCAAACTAATAAAACTAAGTCAGAAGTCGGAACATATAAAATGTAATTTCAATAGTATGAGCGCTGAAGAAGAGGATTTGGTTACAATCAATGGTCAAGTTATTCCAAAAAGTAGAAACTTTCGATATCTAGGATCTATTTTCAATAGAGTGGAGATATCCAAGAGGATGTCACGTATAAAGTCAAGGCAAATCGGTTAAAGTGGAGAAGTGCATCTAAAGTCCTCTATGATCAAAATGTCCCCTTAAAGTTCAAAGGTAGGTTCTATAAAACAGCTATAAAACCTACTATGTTATATGGCATTCAATGTTGGACTGTGAGAAAAGATCCTGTACAAAAAAACTGACTTACAGAGAAGAGGATGTTGAAATACATATGCAGAAAGATTACAAAGGATAAGATTCAGAATGAACGTATAAATGATGATTTAGGTGGTGCTCCTATTGACATTAAGCTTAGGGGAAATAAGTTAAGATGGTTCAGTCATATACACCATCAAGTTTGACATTGATAAAGAGGTGAGATCAAGTTAGAGTGGAAGAGGGTAGAAGAACTCGATGAAGACCTAAAATGTGGTGTCACTTCCTCCATTTGGAAGGATAATGGGTGATGGCTAAACTTGTATGTTTTGGAAGGATAAGTGATGTGGCAAGGTGGCTCTTTCCAGCAGATTTCCCAGCTTATTCACGCTATCTACCTACCCTTTGGTGGTGGAAGCTCAGGTGTTTGATGGTGCTCCCATAGAAGGAGGGTGATCACCTTCCTTTAGAAGGCAGTTGAGAGCAAGGATGGCAATACCGGTACCGGTACCGGTATCGGTGGGTACCGGTACCGGTACGTACCGGTCCGGTACCGGCCGGTATCGGCCCGGTACCGGTCGGTACCGGCCCAAAACCAGTCCGGTACCGGTCGGTACCCACGGTACCGGTGCCGGCCGATACCGGTACGTACCAGCCGGTACGTACCGGTATCGGCCGGTACTGCCATCCATGGTTGAGAGAGGAGGAGATTGACGACCAAGCACAGATGATGTTGTTGTGGTGGACATGGAATTGGGAGACTTCAGGTCACTTCTCGGTGAGATCCACTTACCGGTTCATTGCGGACATCAGGATAAACCACCCTCTCCACAATCAGATCTGGGGCTCCCAACAGTCCTTTGAAGGCATGGAATTCTGGACGGGGTTGGGGGTCTGAATCGGACCCCGGCGATCATCGGCCAAGAATCGGCCGGAATCGGCCGGGATCGGCCGGCATGGTTGGCAGTATCAGCCGATACCGATACGTATTGGTATCGGTGGGTACCGATACCATACTAAGTGGACCAATACCGGCTGATATTGACCCGGTACCAGGCCAAAATGGACCCGGTACCGGCCGATACGGCCGATACCAATACTGCTACGTATCGGTATCGGTATCGGATACCGGTACTGCCATCCTTGTCGGCCGGGGATCGGCCTGGATCAGCCATCTAAAAAAAGGGGGGAAATGCCCGGGATCGTCCGATCCCGGCCAGTTACCCCCCACAATCAGATCGCCTATGGTCGATCCCAATCCGAATCGGCCGATCCGGATCCAGATCGGACGATTTTGCATTCCATGTTTGAAGGTTAAAGCTCTCATGTGGAGGATCACACTTGTTAGGTTACCCACATGTGACTGGTTAGCCTGGTTTATCCCAGGGTTCCGCACGAGTGCTGCTTGTTTGGAAATGAAGAGGAATCCTTGGACCACTTGTTCGTACTGTGATATGACTCCCAGGAGGTTCGGCAAGGTATCTTTGATAAGATCAAGGTTAGGGGCTGGCAAGAGACACGATGAAGAGTCTCCTAGCTGAGTGGAGGCGTCATCCGACTACCAAGGAGGATGGCAAGGTGTGGTGGATGATTCTCCATGCCGCCATTTGGGCGACTTGGGGAGAAAGGAAAAGAACTATATTCAAGAAGACCCAGAAAGGATTGTGCTCTCTGTTTTTTCCAGCATTAAGGATTGGGTGAGAGTGCTTTGAAGTGTCTAATTCCCCTCTCTTTTGATCTTATGGGGGGGAGATTGAGAGGGTCACCTTTTGGGGCATCCCATTTTTTGTAACATGTTTTCTCTAATATATTTAGTGGCACCATCTTTAAAAAAAAAAAAAAAAAGAAAGAAAGAAAGAACAGACAAGATTCATGTAGCAAACCCCAAATAAATGGGATAAGGCTCTGATTGATAAGGACAACGACGATAATGATGACGGTGATCAACACCCACAGCACTTGAACATGATTTACAACTTTGGATAATATCCACAATCATCAGATATAACGTGGAAGGATCATACATTTTTCTATTGCAACAGATCCTCCAGAATACTTTTCAAGGCAAGGATTCGTCCAAAATTCCTTTTTTAGCAGGGAACATGCTCAGGTAAATCAAACTTTTTCTTAGGGACAAAAATGGCAAAAAAATAGCAATTCTGCAATGTACATTATCTATATAGAATTGAATCCAATAGTTTAAGCAAGAAATATAACATGGGTGCGATGTGGAGCTGAAACTTTAAGAGATCTCCAAAAATCACTAACAACAGAACTAAATGACATCTCAATCCAATAATTTTTCTATGTGCCCGGTCCAAGGGCACAAACCCATGTTAGATTCTGACAGATACCCACATAATACAGAGCCATTGCCATCAAGAAAGAATGCCTCTCTATCCACAGAGTTGATAAGCTCTGCATTCATTGTTAGCATTAGAAGAAAAGGTAAGAACAATTCTCCTGCTCACTCCAGGACATGGTATTCATCTTTGCTCAACAACAGCATATATCAGCTTGTCGCTAGTTTGTAGTCCAGCCGCCTGGTCCCCCAAAGCACCTAAAGTTCCCTTGCAGCTTTTCAAACAAACCACCAGCATGCGATCCTACTTAGAATGATGACTTAAAGTTGAAGATGGGGTGCAGGTGTAAGCAACCTATTTGATAAGTTTGAAAAGAAAAGCATATGGAAAGCATCATGAATCAAATTCTGGTACTACCATCCAATAAGGAATTAACGCAAAACATTTTCTTCATTAACATTTATCTTCATTCAAGAAAGTTAAGATAATAAAGCAGGGATAAGACGGGTTCCCTGTAACTGATAAAACAAGTGGAATAAAAGCCATTAAATGTCGTTCAATTGATAGATAGAAAAAGATATCAGAACACAGACATAAAGGAACAACATGAGTTATAGATTAGAACTACTTACAGGAACTGAACCTCGTCCAATAGAAGCTTGTTTGGAGAACCTTTCTTCATCACGGAAATGCGATGGGATGTCTTTTTCTGAAGAAAAAAAAAAAAAACACCTTCAATCAAAATTGCTAACAACATGATCACAGTAATGACACAGAAATAGATTGGCCACTTGTACTCCTCAACAAGTTTTTTTTTAGGTGATCCTGAAAAACACAATCCATTTATGGAGAAAAGTTGGACAGAATTGCTTAGTGAATCCGACATGTCACATATCTCGACTGCAGATGAAGTGAAGGAAAGATAGAACCACAAATCTAAGAAACCATTCTGAAGACAAATTAGAAATTTGCATCATAAGATATTTGGAAGCAAAGAACCTTGTAAGAATGGCACAGAAACCTCCCCACCACCAACTCTTAGGACATTCTTCTTCAAGTCAATTATACACTGCACCATGATAGGATGTCAATGCAAAAAACAATCATTAAAATGCAATGCTTAGTCAGTTTGCTAATTTGTTACCTGGTGCTTACGAAGCATATCGAGGCCAAAGAGAAAATCCACATTGGAAGCATCAAGTACGGTGAAGGAACAAGGGTAAAAGATATTTCCGATCTGTAAAAGGAAAAGCAAACATTGATGTAGTATTGCAGGTATGAATATGCAATGCACTACGTTAACTATCATAATCGAATAAAACTTTCGATAAAAATGCACATTTTCCCATATTTGCGTGAACATTTTATTTGGAATAAGAGACAAAGGCTAAAGACAAATATGATCAACAAGAGAAAGCACTTTGATTGTGTTGACACTCATTTTTTATACGACCGATTTGTTTTGAATTTGGTTTGATTTTGATTTGTTTTGTTTTGTTTTTTGTGTTGTCGGAATCATGATTTCCCGCCATTTGTTGGATATCATTTTATTTGCACGACGGGCAATTGTAGCCTGAAATTTGTTTTGGGATTTCGACCTAGAGTTTGTGCCATGAAGCACAGAATATTTGATCATTATGTTGGCTCACCCATGGAAAGGGTTATCTGGGTTCTTTTGTTTAGGGACTCTTTCCGCCGGTCCGCAGACATTAATTACATCCTGCTGCGACAGGAAAAACTTTGATTTCCTTAGGATGCATTCCACGCCTTGATGCTGCTACGCAGCGCAATTCTCTCACTCGCTATTGTTTTATGCCTCGCACATATGGTATAGTATCAAATTGATAGGCCTTGGTCCTGCATGAAGCATTGTTGAAGGCACGCATCTGGTTGGGCCTCCAATCATGCATAGCTTCAAGTTTGGTCTACATCGAGTCAGTTGTTTTCATCCACCCAAACCCCAAAGGAAGGGGAAGAAAAGGAGATTGTACCAAAAGATAGTTTTCTTTTTCTGCCCTCTTTTTAGTTTTCTTTTTCTTCTTCTTTTTCTTTTGAAATTTTTGAACATTGTAGAGCAGAATAGGAAATCTCATTAAAGAATGCTAAAAAAGATCATACAATGTGTGCACATGCTTTGGTAAATTTGAAATAACAAACCAAAAAAAAAAGGTAAGATTACCATTCTCAGTATAACAATATATGAATCCATGTGTATAGTTGAAATGGCTGCCATGTGTATTGCAACTGTTCAAACAAATACCTTAATTGGAGCCATGTGAATTCGTCCTAGGATCTCTGACTGGCCAACTCCTACTGCAATGCCATGGTACCTCTTGTCCAAGAGTCTCAATAATCTGGAAAAATGAACAAAGGATACTTCGATGAGCCTTCCATTTGAGTTATACTTGCAAAAGACTGATTCCTATCCAGTAACATCAATCGTGAAAGTTACCAACAATGACGATGGGTATTATATATCTATTTTGTGCAGAAAGGTAACCTTGTATTTTCTTTAGAAAGTGGCACCTGACACTATTCATTGTAAAGAAGCTTAAAGGTTACAGAAGTGGTGATCACCCAAGAACAAAGCAAGCACATTGACGAACAGTCATCGCTATTTTTACAAAAGATCCTTAAACACTAACAAGATGGTAGACCTAGTAGGAGTAGCAAATGCTGCAGTCATCAAAGAGTGAAGTCTCTCTGACACCTGAATCCCTCGATCAGAACCAGAAGAATAAATAACTTTGTATGTGTAAGTAAAACTATGGCAACCCCCAACTGGGATGATTTTCCTAGAACTTCCCATTATATGCTATCCCAGCCATGCAAGGGTTTAGACTTTAGAGTCAGCAGCTACCTCAAAGTAACCTGTGAGGCATGAATTGGGCGAGAAAGCTACCTCAAAATAAGCCGTGAGGCATGAATTGGGCTAGAAAGCTGAATCCTTAAGACTGCAGGAAAAGAGCTCGGGCAATTTATCCTTGACCATAATTATGTCATGAATCAAATTATTCAACCTGAATTTTCAAGATGGCATGCATGCCAAGGCCCACAGCCTTGTTTCCATGCCAAAACATGATAGTGTTCATGTGAGACTCCCTTTTCTTTTGATTTTGAAAAAATCTTTTTTGTCATATTTGAAAATCTTTGGGGGAAATCTTGATTTGAAAAGAGAGTTTTAAGTTTTGAAAACATGTTCTCTTTTCTTTTAGGCAGACTTTTAAGATTAATCCTCAAAGTCTGGATGACTTCTGGATCGACTGTGGATCCATGTTCTTGACCTCTCCCCACTGACCTCGGTCAGCGTTAATTACACCAATCAATGATTGGTAACTCTTGATTAACCATCCATATAAGGCTAGAAATACACAGAGAACAAGCAGGAGTTTAAATGCAGCATACAAGTCATTTTTTGTTCTTTTTTTTAAAAAAAGAGGGGTCCATGAGTATCATTTAAAGGATACTTAAAGGATCTTGAAGTTTTCACAAAAGAGTGAGTATCTTTAAGGAAGATTCTTGAAAATTATCCCTTAAGTATCCTTTGAAAGGATGAAGGATTATTTGGATTATTTTAGGTCATTTAACCAGTATAAATGAACCATGACTTAATGATTAATCCACCAGTTGGAAATAACCACTTTAATTAATGATTTATCTTATTGATATAAATGAACAAAGAATTATTCTTATTGGACCATCTATAAATAGAATAATAACGACTTCGTAGCCTGGCCCCCAGTTAGGACAGAACCATAGAAGGCACTGATTATACCCATTGATAGGGATGAATCAATAAATATAACCTTTAGTCACTCTACCAATAAGAGTGAACCATTAATCAAGTGGTCAGTCCACCAATAGAATAGAACCACTAAGTTTAGGCCATTCAACCAGTATGAATGAACCTGATTTTTTGTTGTTATTTGGAAAAAGATGACCTCAATTAACCAATCGGTATGGAAGGGCCAAGTTGATTTAATTGATTGAATTATTTGTTGATTTGGTTTATTGATTAATTAATCAAAAATTTTAACTTGATTAGTTGATTGATTGATTGATTTAATTTAATTGATTGATTTAATTTAATTAACTTAATTGATTTAATTAGTTGATTGATTTTAACACTTTCATTGAATTGATTGGATAATTAATTAACATGCTTTTGTTAACTTAATTTAATTGGTTGTGTAACAATTTTTTGTTGAACTCAATTGATTAATTAACAAATTTTATTAATTTAAATGATTAATTAAGTAACAATTTAACTTAATTAGTTGTAATTTTGTTGATTTAGTTAATTAAATGATTGATTATGTACCAATTTGACTTAATTTGTTAAAATTTTGTTGGTTCAGTTGATTGGATGATTAATTAAGTACCAATTTGACTTAATTTGTTGAGATTTTGTTGATTTAAGTGATTAACATGTTTTTGATAACTTAATTGATTGATTAATAACTTAATTTGACCAGTTGATTGGTTGGTTAACAAATTTGTTACATTAGTTGACTGACTGGCAATTTAACAACTTAGCTTAACTGGTTAAGTTAACTGATTAATTAACCAATTTTGTTAACTTAATTGGTTGAATACTTAATGAATTAACTTAATTTGTTAAGTTGATTATTTAATTAACACATTTGTTAATTTGATTGATTGAGTTAGTAAGTTAAGAAGTTACTTGAATTAACAAGTTTTGTTAACCAGTAAACTTAGGTGGCTGATTAATAGGATTTTTAATTGATTGACCATTTAACATATTTTTAATTTTATTAAGTGATTAATTGATAGATTTGTTAATTAATTGATTAACATATGTTATGGAAGAATCATTAAATTTAATTTCTGATTTTTTTTTATTTTATTTTCTGTTTTATTAAATTTATGTTAGATGGTCAACCAATCAATATGGAAGAACTATTTTTTTTTTTATTATCTTCTGTTTGTCTTTATTAATCTTATTTTATTTAATGATATACCAACCAATATGGTAGAGCCATTATTTTTATTATTTTATTATTTTCTGTTTAATTATTTTTTTTAACATATTTTATTAAATGGCCTACCAACCAATATGTTAGAACCATTAATTTTAATTTTTTGATTTTTATTTTCTGATTTTTAATGTTTAAATGACCAACCAACCAATATGGAAGAACTATTAATTAACTTGTGATTTTAATTTAATTTATTAAGTTAATCCATCTTTTTAATGGCCAACCAACCAATATGGAAGGACTACTAAATTTAATTTATTATCTGTTTTTATATTATTTAAAATTCCTTAATTCTTTGTTTCATTTAGGAAATGTTAGTTTTATTTTTATTTTCTATTTTTATTTAAGGGTTATTAATTTTATTACATTTTATTTTCTGTTTTTATTTTATGTTTCATTAGTTTTATCATTTTTATGTTTCTTATCTTATTTAAAGTTATTAACTTTATCATTTACTGTTTTTTTTATTTAAGAATTATTAGTCTTATTATCTTTTTAGTCCTTTTATTTTCTGTTTTTTATTTAAGGATTATTAATTTCATTATCTTTTTAGTTTCTTTATTTTTTAAATTTTTCATTTCTTTGTTTTATTTGAGGATTATTAATTTTTTTATTTTCTGTTTTAAGAATTATTAGTTTCATCATCTTTTTATTTTATTATCTTTATATTCTCTGTTTCTTATTTTTCTTAGACATTTTTCTTATTATCTTTATTATCTTTATATGCTGTAACTTACGCGTGCAACATTGACCTTTGACTAAGAATGTGCTACAAACCACTTTTGGGAAAACAAATTGACAATTTTTCTTAGACAGTAGAGACCATCTGAAACAGTGGAGATCATTGAGGTTAATAGTAATGTGCAAGATCAATCCAAATACACTTGCCAAAAGCACAGCAAGGTCATGATACTAATCTTGCCATGTGACATTCAGTATATAAAGAATACAATGGTGAGTAGTGCAACACCAACACAGTCAAACCTCTTTGATCTTGTACAGGTTTCAACATTCAAAAACAGTAAGTAACGAGTATAATATCCAAAATTCATATGAATGTACACAAACATATATGTGATCATATATAAAACAATTAGAACACCGTTTCTTTGGAAAGTGGTTAGTAATACAAATATGTTAAATATAAAAGAGGTGGAAACATACATATGTAGTGTTAGTATGCTTTCAAAAAACCTTTATAAGAAACATTCTGTAATATCCTACAAATCTGTCCAAGTGTCTTCTGCAGAAAGTTAAAAAAAAACATGAAATTTCTAAACTTGGAGGATAAAATGAAATGTCACTGAAAAGGTTTGTTTGTATTATTCAAAAGTAAAGGCCTAATTGGGCTGTATGTTGCCCCTTAACTGGTTGATACTTGGGCCACCCATGTAATATCCTACAAATCTATCCAAGTGTTTATGGAAGCATGGTTTGGTAGTTTGCCGTGTCATACCGGATCAGGCCAACACGTACAAGTCAACTCGTATCTGGACCAGTCCGGGTCGCTGGGTCACTTTGACGCAGCAATCCTCTTTTGGCTCGGTCCAACTTGAGCCGGATCGTGCTGACTAGTACCAGATCGGATGAGTCACTCACAATCTGGTGTGATCCAGCACACGAGTTCGAGCCATGTTCAAGCCAGCCCAATCCGAACCAAGACGGCCTGATAGGGTACGATCCACATCAGGTCACCTGTGATGTACTAGATATTTCTCATCTTTATTGTTATTTATGCAATTTATGAGATTATCGTGATGTACCAGATATGCACTTTGTTTGAGAATTGAGATCATGAGGCATAAGCATTCAATGAGTACATTTCTCCTAAATGTGTTGTTTTAGTCTTTTTGATTGACTTTTTCTCAATGGGTAAGTAAATTTACACTTTTTACAATTTTATATTGATTAACATTGAGTATTTCTCTTAAATGTGACTTATACTAATTGACGTTAACAAAGGATGTAAAGTAAAAGGTTAATTATTTTATAATTACTCATACAAATAAAGGATCTAAAAAACAAAAAGTGACATGAATCAGCTTGAATCGGCCCGATTCGTGTGACTTGTGCGAGTCGGACCGCGTCGACCAGAGTCAGATCAGATCCGACTCGTATCTGCCAGATCCCGATTTGGTCTAGATCACCGAGTCTGACAAACCTTGAATAGGAGACAAGTAGAAAGTGGAAAAAATGAAATTTCTACTTAGAGGATAAAATGAAATGTCACAAAAAAGGTTTAAAAGGTTTAGTTTTATTCTCCTATAAGTAAAGGCCTTATTGGGCTGTGTGTTGCTCCATAATTGGTTGATACTTCGGCCACCCATGTTGACAAGTGGCTTATAGATGTTGTGTCACCTATTGAGAGATTGAACAACATGACAGCCAAGGATTGGCTAAAGCTTGAAAGATCTCACACATTGATTGGTCGTGTAAGATGGTAGGCTAGGATTGTCCGAGTTTAACGTGTTGCCCACAGATTGGCTGGGTGACATGGTAACCACGAATTGGTCAACTTTGATATGTCACTCCATGAGTGGTGGGATGACATGGCAGCCTGGATTGGTCAGGCACAAAAGATGTTGCTGCTAAAAGTTGACACATAATCAATTGAGGGGTCTACACCTCCTCTCCCAAAGCCACCCACTTCAGCCCATTGAACACCTGTATAAGGAGGTTGCTGGCCTCTCTCTTGACTCTTCCCCACCTTGACCATCTCATGCAAGTGGAGGAAAGAGAGGGGATCAGGAGCAAGCAAGGGAGGGAGGGAGGGAGGGGGAGAGAGAGAGGAACTAGGGTTCGATTCTCCATCTATGTCTTTCCATTCCTCAAGTAGAAGGCTATGTGGGAGTGAGGAAGACTGGATGGTTCACCAGCTAAAGTGCAGAGAATCGAGTTTGGCTTGGAAAAGGAAGGCATGGAGAAATAAGGAGGAGCTCTTCCCTCGGCTCAGAGGCTAGTTCACAGACTGAGAGGAGTCCTCTTGAAGCACCATCTACGTAGAGTGATCCTACCCCTGCCTCCTTTACATTTAGTCTTGTTGCCTTGTCTCCTACACTCAAACCCCCAAAACCCTCTTGGGTTTCTACGTTCATTGGGTTTGGAGAGAGATCCTTTTGCTCAATGGTTAAGGAGAGGTCTTTCATTGGGTCCACTTCATCCGAAGGCGCCTCGGCCCCGCCCCGCGCCGGCCGTTCCTTCTGGAGTCTCGACCACGTACCTCGCGGGCCGGCCATCAGCCATCCGAAGGGGTCTCGGCTTCGCACTCAGCAGGCCTCCGTCCGAGTACCCTTCGGCATCCGATTCCCGTCTCCATCCTCGCCTTGTCCCGGATCCCCGTCGGGCCTCTAAAGCATCGATCCGACCCAGCTCCGGATCCACTAGTCTTCGGATTCCAACTTCGGAATCTGGTCGTGATAGACTCAGTCTACATCACGTGGCGCCGTCTGTGGGAAGCAAGCAAACAAGTCATGTCTCAACGACCTGTAACCCGACGATCCGGACAGGCCGAAGCAGAGACGCAGGAAGTCTCAGAGCAGCTACTGCCCTCCGAAGGCATCCCATCCGCTCCATCGAGCGCGGCTCGGCTAGTCGCGTCAGGGTCCACTGTTGAAGACAACCGGATAGAGGAACTTCAGCAGCAAGTGACCACACTGACTGCCACTGTTACTTCTTTGGCACTCCTGCCATACGTAGTATCTGCCATGGCCCAGTGCATGGGATTGATGGGACAGCTTCCTCAGCAAGCGCAGCTCCCCCCACTCTACCCGGTTCAAGATGCGAGGCTCCGGCCAGCACCCGCACCGGTTTCCCCTGGCGAAACCGCCTCAGCGCACGGCGAGCCCTCGGCGCTACCTGCCCGAGCCCCTCGCGTTGATCGCCTGACAAAGCAGATCTGTGCTTTGTCCGAGCTCCACCCGGTCAGAACCGGTGGACAGCCAGTCGCCACCTCAACCGCCCCGGACCTGGACCGGCGGCTAATGGCGATAAGAAAGGAGATGCAGCAGATGGTGTCTCGGCCATACGGGGCGCCCCTTGCTAGAAAAATCCTGGAGCAAACCCCGTTTACGCCAGATCTCCTGGCTGCCGAGGTATCTCCCAATTTCAAGCTGCCGAAGGGCCCTCTCTACAACGGAATGACAGATCCGGTCTGTCATTTCCAGAGATTCAACGCATATCTCTCGGTCCGAGGGGTCACCGAGGCAGCCCGCTGCCGACTCTTTCCCCTCACCCTCGAGAAGACTGCTCTGACCTGGTTCGAGACACTGGCCCCCAACTCCATCCATTCCTTGGTCCAGTTGGGCCAGTTGTTTATCGACCAGTTTTATGATGCCACCCGGCAGTGCAAAACCTCCGCCAGCCTGCTAGCCATCCGGCAAGGCCCCACCGAAACTCTCCAGGAGTACTTCACCAAGTTCAGGACCGAGGCCGCCCAAATCCCAAACCTCGACAGCTCGATTGCGGTCGAGGCCGTGATCAGCGGATGTCGGGACGAAGGGCTCCTCGGCTCCATCGGGAAACGTTATCCCCCTACCTTCCAGGACCTTGTAGCCCAGGCACACAAATATATCAACCGGGAGGCCCTGATGATATCTAAAGGCAAAGGCGCAGCCGAAGCAGCCTCGGCACCTGCCCCCCAGGTGGTCCGCCCTCGGCTCGAAGACCATGAGCCCTCCCGAAAGCGGTATCGCAGGGAGGAATGAAACCAAGTGCGGCTCCGGCCACGAGTACCGGATCGGAGCGGCATTATTCAAAGACCGCGTCAACCCGATCCGAGGGTGGCTCCGGCCACGAGAACCGGATCGGAGCGGCATTATTCAGACCGCGTCAACCCGAAACCGGTAGTGGCTTCGGCCATGCAGACCGTATCGGGAGCGGCATGATATTGTCCAAGTCCGCAAATAACCCGTACCGATCGGGAAGCGGCATGGATTTCTAAGCCCGCAGGTAACCCGAAACCGGTAGTGGCTTCGGCCATGCAGACCGTATCGGGAGCGGCATGATATTGTCCAAGTCCGCAAATAACCCGTACCGATCGGGAAGCGGCATGGATTTCTAAGCCCGCAGGTAACCCGAAACCGGTAGTGGCTTCGGCCATGCAGACCGTATCGGGAGCGGCATGATCTTGTCCAAGTCCGCAAATAACCCGTACCGATCGGGAAGCGGCAGGGATTTCTAAGCCCGCAGGTAACCCGAAACCGGTAGTGGGTTCGGCCATGCAGACCGTATCGGGAGCGGCATGATATTGTCCAAGTCCGCAAATAACCCGTACCGATCGGGAAGCGGCATGGATTTCTAAGCCCGCAGGTAACCCGAAACCGGTAGTGGCTTCGGCCATGCAGACTGTATCGGGAGCGGCATGATATTGTCCAAGTCCGCAAATAACCCGTACCGATCGGGAAGCGGCAGGGATTTTTAAGCCCGCAGGTAACCCGAACCGGTAGTGGCTTCGGCCATGCAGACCGTATCGGGAGCGGCATGATATTGTCCAAGTCCGCGAATAACCCGTACCGATCGGGAAGCGGCAGGGATTTCTAAGCCCGCAGGTAACCCGAAACCGGTAGTGGCTTCGGCCATGCAGACCGTATCGGGAGCAGCATGATATTGTCCAAGTCCGCAAATAACCCGTACCGATCGGGAAGCGGCACGGATTTCTCCAAAAGTCCACGACAACCCGATCCGGGAGTGGCTTCGGCCATGCGAACAGTATCGGGAGCAACAGTATTCAACAAGCCTATGTCCGAATCAGAATTAGGCTTCGGCCCTGAGAGCTTCGGCTAAAAGACGATAAGGTCTCGGCCATACGAATAACCAGCCTCGGTCATCCATTCAGAATATGAAGAAGCAAAAAAGGGTCCAAAGCAGAACCGGGACAAAACCCCCGTGTTCACCCTCGGCCGACCGAGGGCATCATTTTCTTCTTAACAGAACAGAAAGCCTCGGACAAACACCTGATTACTCTTTCTCAACAAGCTTCGGGCTATACTCTCGCCATCTCAGAACTGAGGAAGACAAGAGTGGGGGGCTATGTGATGAGGCAGAATCTGATTCGGCCCATTAAAACAAGCCCAAACCCAGTTCAGCCCAGCAGCAGTAGTGCAAGGCCCTCAGGGAGCCTTCGGCCCATCAAGCGGCCCAACAACCCTCGGCCCGTAAGCGGCGCCGTCGCTCCCGGCCCAACAGGCTATAGTCCGTCAGCGGCCCAACAGCCTTCAGCCCATGAGCGGCGCAGCAGTCCGAGGCCCAGCAGGCTTCGTGTAACGACCCGCCACCCTATAATCGGGGATCCGATTACTAAATGGGTACCGAATCATTAATTTGGAACCAAACCAGGATCTAGTAAGTCTGAGAAATAAATAATAAACTAAGCTAAACATTCACATCGCATTGAATTGAAATAAAAGTGCATGAATTAAAATTATTACAATGCGACTCGATACAGCAAATAATTACATACTCAAACTGAAAAGAAATAATTAAACATACAGGCCAGAAATAAATAACAACTACATCGGGGCATACCCCGGAACAACCGCTGAAGGCGTTTAACACGCGGCCGCACACGCCGCTCTAAGTCTGCTGGGAGTCCTCACCTGAAAACCGCAGGGGTGAGTCGCAAGACAAGACTCAGTAGGGATCCTTCGATCCCCACTGCCCACGCACACACCCACAAGTGCAAGGTACGGCTAACGGTAAAGCAACGAACACAGAAGTAAGTACACTACTCCTATATCTCGATATGAACCATGTGCATTCGAAATATAACATGCATAATTCTAGAATCATTCTATCAAGAAGCCAACAACTCACGTCTCGGCTTAGCATTAACCGAAGGTGTCTCGGCTACACTGACCGAAGGTGTCTCGGCCACACAACCGAGAGTAGGAAACACCGGCCACAGCCGAAGGTAGGAAACATCGATCACCACCGAAGGTAGGAAACACCAACCACAGCCGTAGGTAGGAAACACCGACCACACAGCCGAAGGTAGGAAACACCGACCCGCTGAGACCAAACAGTAACCCCTCGGATAGCATGCTAGCTACTCCGGCCCAACTGGCTCAGGTAGTTACTCCTTCTCTCAGCATGAGTGACTCTCCGAATGTACCACTCCGACACCGGTACTAGCTGACCCCGAGGTTCACCAGGTGACCCTCTCTCACTAGGCGTCACCCCGCCCACGCCCCCACCGGCGCTGTGCTCACGCCCCCACCAGCATAGGGTGATAAAGCGCTACAATGTCACTCCAGGTCCACAGTAACACAAAACACCAAAACCCGGCACAGTACGATCCGGTCACGTGAAAAGCCCACGATCGCACGACACACCACGCGGTGCCATCCGGTCATGAAGAATCCATCATTGTCGAGTGCATCAAATCATGCATTAACCAACTATCTAGCAGTATGAACACGTTTTACTGGCATGAATTAGTGAGGTTCTGTCTCGAATCGCATCGCCCAAGGCCGACGCCATTCGAACTCCATGTACAGGTTTATGTAAAACAGTTCAGAATCAGGTTTATGTAAAACAGTCTTCGGGCCGAAGGGGTCTCGGCCAGGCGATTTCTGTCTAAAATGCGTCGTGATGGCCCGACGCCCTTCAAAAAGGCGTCGTCCATGCGCGTCGTCTTTCAACCCGCCCGAAGGGGTCTCGGCCCCGCTATCCGAAGACAAGCTAACGCCCATGAACCAAAATCTACCATGGGCCCGAGGGCTCCCTTTTCAACCCATAAAACCCCAAAGTTACTTAAAAACAGAGGAGAAAGAGGGGCAATACAATCCATAGGAAAATCACCTTCATAGCAAATCCCCCATATCATCAAAAGAGCATCTAAACATGCTCATTCTCCCCCCCCCCAAAACCAGAAATCCATAATCATGCTTGAACGGTAAAAACTTGATTAAAACGCGATGCTGTGGGAACCGTCACCCTACCGGACACTTGAACGCCTCCGAGCTTCAAGCCGTCCACCCAACTCGCCCCACGCCGCCGCCGGTACCGCCGTGGTCGTCCTTGCTCCACCGTGACGTCGGCCGCCGTCCGGAGAGTAGAATGCCGCAGTGGAGATGGAGGTGGCAGTGGTAGGAGCTAGGTAGAGGATGGAGTGGAGGGAGAGGTGAAATGGTGGGAGGAAAAGAGGGAGGCGGAGGAATCGCCGCTGAGATCGCCGGAGGGGAAGGAGAGAAAGAGAGAAAGAGAAAAATGAGGAAAGGAGGAGGGCTCGTAGGGGTTAACCAGGCTAAACGCGTCGACCGAGGCAGACGCGGTCCAGCCGACACGTCAGGTGATGTGACGGCCTCAAGGACAAATTTCTGAAACGTGTCGACCGAGGCACGCCGTTCAGTCGACAAGTCAGGGCCGCACTCTGACACGACAGTGCCGTACGCTACGCGGCCCAAAGCCAGCCCACGTGGCACCCTCGAGTCGCCGATCAACCCGAGTCGGTCTCGGCCGCCGACCTCGGACTCCTCCCACTGGTCTCGACGCCGAGCGCCGGCTGCCTCTCGGTCCGAAGGAAATCCAGTTTCGCACAGCCCGAAGGGGTCTCGGCCCTGCTTCCGAAGACAAGCTAACGCCCCACCGAGCCACCCTCGGCCTCGGGCCTTCGGCTTCGCCTCCGTTGCCATCCGGATCCCCGTCGGGCCTCGTCACCGATCCGACCCAGCCTCGGATCCAAACTTAGGGTTCCAGCCTCGGAATCCGGTCGTGATAGATCCAGTCTACGTCACGTAGCCAGAACTACAGGGTCCGACCCCGAAAACCGGATCCGAAGGTCTCGATCCTTACACTTCGGCCCATCAGCGGCCCAACCCCCTTCGGCCCGATAGCCGAGTCCGGCCCACTCCGGTGGCGGACTAGGCACTATGGCGGTTTACCAGTAAGCCCAGACATAGTCCTATACCGGCTGTCACCGTTAACCATCCTCTATCCTCTGCTATAAATACACCGATATTTATTGCCCAAGGGATGGAGTCTGATGCTCTCTTATGCCTCCGAGACCCTTAAGGACTACAGTCCAAAAAGCATTAAAGCTACTCTTTGCCTTCTGAATCGAATCATCTTCAGGAGCTGACTTGACCGTCGGAGGGGGTTCCCTAGGGCCGAACCCGGGGACTCCTACTGACCGGTTTTCTTCTTCTTTCCCTCCTGCAGGGGCTCGGTTTGAATCTTCCCCGACCTTCCCGAGTCGGTCTCGGCCGCCGACCTCGGACTTCTCTCTCTGGTCTCGACGCCGTGCGCCGGCTGCCCCAAGACAGGAGACTCGGTTTCGCACCGCCCCTTCGTCTGCCGAAGGAGCTTCGGCCCCCACTTCCCGAAGACAAGCCAGCACCGACCGAGTCACCCTCGGCCTCGGACCTTCGGCATCGCCTCGGCCTCGCCTTACGGATCCCTGCCTCCCGTGGGCTGGTCCACTTCATCCGAAGGCGCCTCGGCCCCGCCCCGCGCCGGCCGTTCCTTCTGGAGTCTCGACCACGTACCTCGCGGGCCGGCCATCAGCCATCCGAAGGGGTCTCGGCTTCGCACTCAGCAGGCCTCCGTCCGAATACCCTTCGGCATCCGATTCCCGTCTCCATCCTCGCCTTGTCCCGGATCCCCGTCGGGCCTCTAAAGCACTGATCCGACCCAGCTCCGGATCCACTAGTCTTCGGATTCCAGCTTCGGAATCCGGTCGTGATAGACTCAGTCTACATCAAGAAGATTTCATATTGGCTATTAATGACTACTAAGATTAGGCAACTTACATTGTCCATCAGAAATAACTAAGCAAACATTTGCATTTTTGGAAGTAGCCCATCAAGAAAGTTATTTAGACTCTTAATAGAGTAGAATTTTTAATCCGGCTAGGGGTGTAAGTAGAGCGGATACGCCGTTTTCATGCCCGTCCATTTATGATAAACTGACAATCCGTATCCGCTCCGTTTACTAATCGGATATAGAGCAGATACCCTTAGACAGATATTCTCCAAATTCGGAGCAGATACGCATAATTTTTGATATTTAAGTAATTTTTTATATAATATAATATTTACTTAAAATTTTATAAAATTATAGAAAAATTATAAAAATTAGTAACTATTTGATCAAAAAAATTAATCTTTTAAGTACTCATTAATATTTATTTAATATATTTTTTTATGTAAACATGATGGAGACGAATATGTTTTTCTTAAATATTTAGATGTCTTATTAGAAAAAAATGTATTATTCAAAATTCAAGTCACAGAGTTTAACTTGAAATAAAAATAGCCTATTTTTACTATTTTGAGAATGAAGATGATGAAGATATCATTACTTATTGCAAGTTTTAACATGTCTCAGGTAACATTATGAAAAATAACAAAAAAAATTATGAATAAATAGTCATTATATTCATAAGTAACATTCATTTATCTCTTTCATAATAGGAGGAAAATTATGTAGAATCCTATGAACTATAAATTGATTATGAGAGTATACATATATTATTACATCAATGAATACGATAGTTTATTAGTCACAATGTTGAATTTATTTTATTTTTAATGAATTTTAATATAATTTTTATTTTTATTGTAGGACTCTATATCGATAATTAGTAATAATATTCTTGATTCCACTGCATTAAACAACATGACACTATTCAAAAGATCTTTAAATGATGACAGTGAGAGAATTCATTCGGAAAATGTTATCACTCTTCAAGAATAGTGCACTAAGAGCGACAAGATTGTTAAAGTAGAGGAAGACAATAATCTTTAAACACATTTTCAACTTGGATAGAGTTATTAGATTTTCTTTGAAATTTTACAGATGTGGTCTTAAAAAAATTATATTTATAGTTGAACTATATTCTTTTCAAAATTTTACTTAACAGTGATGTTGTTTATATTTTAAATTTTAAGATAATTATTATACATAAATTAATATAAATATTTATTATTTTATTAATATAAAATTATTTAAATTAACATCATTTTATTAGCTCAAAATTAATTTTAATTTTAAAAAACAAAATACCATGCATCCCACGGATTTGGACCTAGTGAAACATATAATAGAAAATCAAGTTGCCGGAAGGCCCGTTCAAGGACATCGAATATTACTTACACAGTTACACGGCTCTTTCAGAATCTCGTGATGCCCTAATCATATATAAAATGATGTAACTGGAAGTCTCCAAACCCTCCTGGTTGCTATTAATTTATGGGTTATTTGCATAAATATCTTTCAAAAACAGCGTAATTGCGTAATTGCATATATACCCCTCATTCTCACGTATTATCATCAATACCCTTACAATCTTCAAAATATTACATTTTATATCTCTCAATCTAATGGTTTGGCATCAATATCCTTAAATTCACTAATATTTTACATATATATCCCTCAATATATTAATATGTTGCATTTTGTATCATGATACTTCCAACGATGTCATAATTTATGCAATATTTTTAACATATTTCGTTGAAATTAACCTAAATTTAACAGGAGAGGTATAAATGTAATATTTTGAAAATTACAGGGATATTAAGGATAATACGTGAGAATGAGAGATATACATACAATTATGCTGTTTTTGAGAGATATTTATGCAAATAACCCTTAATTTATTTGAAAGATGGTACGAAGAACGGAGTATATTCTAGGATTTTTTCTGGTGCGGCGGCCAGGGTCGGAAGAATCCGGTCACGGAGTCGGCCGGAACGGTGAATTTTCTCCGCCTAATTATAATCCCTCCTTTCAACTTCGCACAACCGAGCCCATCCAGCTCGGTCGCAGCCTTCGCAGATTAGAACTTTGGTTCATTGAAATTAAATGAAAAAAAGGGAAAGAAATACTTGCTGTAGTGTCTCTGTGGACTGTGATGATCGGTCGGTATCAAACAGCATATGGTCTTGATTCGCTGATCAGATGGTTATGATGATGCCCGAAAATTATGAGTTTAAGTTGAGTTTTTTTTGGAGCTTGAATGATACTCTAATCTTTAATTTAATATCCGATCTATGTTTTATGTCTTGAAAATAAAGACAGAAAATAAATTTTCTCTTGTCGGATAGATAAGTGCTTTTGAATCCAAACATTCCGACAAAAAAAATAAATGTAAAAGCAAAAAGATTCATTTGTGCATCCACATTCCGATACGTGTTCCGATATAAATTTTTATATCATTTTCCTTTCACAGAAGTTAATCCTAATTAGTTTCAAGTTGAATGACTTGGCTATCAATGCTTGGATTAGATAAGCGGCAATAATTTCAACGAGGCTAAAGCTTTTTCTTTTATTTTGCCTTGAGCCGTGTTTGTCGTAACTTTAGTTCGTAAGTACTTTTGTAATTCTATTTAGTTATTTTTGTGAAAATTATTAAATCGTCGAAGTCATTTATGTAATATTTTATTTGTGTTTTGACTTCCAACTAAAAAGTACAAAGAAGGAGTTTTTAAGATTAGAAAAAAAATGAAGTTGATGTAGACTGGATCTATCACGACCGGACTCCGAGGCCGGAATCCGGAAAAGAGGATCCGAAGCCGGTTCGGATCGGTGTTGCTGAGGCCCGACGGGGATCCGGAAGGCCGAGGAAGCGGAGGCGGAGACGAGGGTCCGAAGGCCGAAGGGCGCTTCGGTCGGTGCGGACTCGTCCTCCGGAAAGTCGGGGCCGAGGCTCCTTCGGCGGGCGAAGGGGCGGCGCGGATGAAGCTCTTTCTTGGCAATACGGCCGACAGGCGATGAAGCCGGACGAAGGGACGGCGCGGGGCCGAGCCTCCCGTGGCGGGGCAGCCGTCGGACGGCGTCGAGACCGGGGAGAGGAGTCCGAGGTCGGCGGCCGAGACCGACTCGGGGAGGTCGGCGATGATTCGAACCGAGCCCCTGCAGGAGGGAAAGAAGAAGAAGAACCAGTCAGCAGGAGTCCCGGGCGTCAGCCCTGGGGAACCCCCTCCGACGGTCAAGTTAGCTTCTGAAGAAGATTTGATTCAGGAAGCAAGAAGAAATAGCTAGAACCCTATTCGGACAGCAGTCCTTTAAGGGGTTTCGGAAGCTTAGGGGGGCATCCGTTTTTCCCACACACCTCCTTGGCCACAAATAGCAGGATACTTATAGCGGAGGGTAGCGGATGGTTAACGGTGGCAGCCGATATAGGACTAAAAGGAGGCTTACTGATAAACCGCCATAGCGTCTGATCCACCACCGGAGTGGACCGGATTCGGCTACCGGGCCGAAGGGGGTTGGGCCGCTGACGGGCCGAAGCCTGCTGGGCCCTGGGCCGCCGTGCTGTTCCCGGGCCGTAGGCTGGTGGGCCGCTGACGGGCTGAAGCCTGCTAGGCCGGGAGCGACGGGGCCGCTTATGGGCCGAGGGCTGCTGGGCCGCTAACGGGCCGAAGGCCGCCGGAGGGCCTAATACTGCCACTGTTGGGCTGAATGGGGTTTGGACCTGCTTCAATGGGCTGAATCGGATTCTGCCGCATCAGAAGTTGTTACGAAAAAGTTGATTTTTATAACAAATTAAAATTAGTTATAACCTCTCTCTCCCAAGTCATTTTATGTCAAAAGTGGAAGCCAAAAGAAACTTCCAAATATAAGTTTTGTCTAACACTGTCCTAAATAGAAGAGATGCTACCTTAGTTTGATGTATCAATCATATACATTATATGTGACCTTTCAAATGTCCCCGTGCATGAAAAGAAAAACAGAAATAGATACTTTTATTTCTACTTCTAAATAAAAAATAATTGTCGAAACAACAAAATGCATCTGTGTTGTTGCTTTTATTTTTGTTCTTATTAGGACTGTCCACGGGTCAGAAATGAAAATAGAAATGACACTTTTCACTTATGTTTCCTATAAGATTTATTGAAGACGAAAATTGATACGAAAGTGAGTGTTTCTACTTCCGCATCTAGTTCCGCTTTTAAATCGAAAATCGAAAACGAAAACTAAAATAAGCGGAAGTTTCCACTATCATCATTGCTATATTAAGAAATTATTTAAAATCATTGTTGCTATTCTTTTTTCGGTAAACTTTCTTCTAGTAATTAAAAATTTTAAACCTACAAAATTTTAATATATGTAAAAATTAACAATCTATGAATTTTAAATTTTAAAATCTATTTTATTTATCAATCTAAATCTACATATAAATATAATTAAACATGTGCCATAAAATCATATTAAATTTGTAAACAGTTTTCAACTTCTTACTGTGGCCTTACTTTTATCAAATTGTCAAGAGATATTCTTACTGTTGGATATGGGAGATATCTATCTAATAAGTTTAATTTTTATCTTATAAAATAATATATGTACGAATTTATAAGGTACATGATAATTCCGAAACGGAAACAAATTAGAGGATGCAGAAATCAGAGATCTATTTCGGTTTCCTATGACATGACTTAATGAATGGTCTTTAATGAATTTATGTATCCACTAATAAAAACAAAAATAGACGGATAATCGGAACTATTGATAACCCTAGTTCCTACCTTGTGGTATACTATATAAAAAGTGAAAGTTGAAACTATTTCTGCTTCTCCGCTGACCCATTTAAGCGTAGTCCACTTCGATTGATAGCCGCGCGACATAAAGTTGTGGACTACGATGTTTTTAAGTTCTCTTCAAGAGATAGTGTATGAATTCAGACATCTTCAACAATTTCCCTCAAAGGATCCTTTCATAAAAAAAAATTAGTCCAAAGGTACCAACACAGGGGACAACCATTATTTTAAAACTCAGTGAGCTGACAAAAAATCACCCTACTCATATTGGATTTCTAAGATTCTTGATTGGGTGGCCCCATTCACATTACATCATCGTGTATGCCAAGAAATGATAAAAAAATATTTCATTTTACGGTGTTCTTTGATGTTTGGTACGATGTAAGACAATGTAAGATAGTATTTTGTCTGGATCTTGTCTGTCTATTTGGCAGGTCCGTTTTCTTGCTTTGATTTATAGGAAAGACCCACCTTAAATCAAAAGAAGAAGATTTAGACATCCTTCTATTTTATTTTACAAATAACTAAACAAATGTTCTATAATTTTAAAACCAAAAAATTCACTTGTTTTAAAGTCGAAAATTTTAAAACTGTGGAGGAAGAGTGAAACATCCGAGGTTGAGAGCTTTTAAAGTTAATTTTCTGATGCTTAAGTTAGATAGAATATGAGTAGTTGGAGTGTATAGGTCCCCCCCATGAGATGGAGTTGAAAGCGTACATGGGTTCTTCTTTAGAGAAAAGAGTTCCATGGCCCGTTCTAAGATGTCAACTATG
The DNA here is from genome assembly GCA_030544215.1 of Zantedeschia hybrid cultivar. Taxonomy (NCBI): domain Eukaryota; kingdom Viridiplantae; phylum Streptophyta; class Magnoliopsida; order Alismatales; family Araceae; genus Zantedeschia; species Zantedeschia hybrid cultivar. Next base: position 17,339,302 of record JARZZO010000011.1, read on the forward strand.
CGGATCCAACTGTTTCCCACTTTTGAGAGTGTGGACCTCCACACGGGCTTCTCGATTTTTCTTTTTTTTGGCTTAAAATGTCAGATTCCCTTTTAATCGTAATGAGGATTTTTTCAGTGCGCGTTCAAATCAAGTCTGGTCAGCATAGAAAGGAGACAGAAGAACCCACCAAATTATTTGGCTCAACGAAAACGGGATTTTTCGAAAACGGGATCAAGTCGTGCACTAAGAAGATCTCAATTCTTTTAATCGAGATGGAAACCCTAGCTCCGAAGTTGTAGGCCGACCACCCAGCGCTGCTTGGCCAATCGCTCCATCAATGGCCGTCATCGAGCGGCCACGGCACCCATCACCATGGCACTGCTGTTTGCTGATCCGCTCCCGACTCCATCACCACGGCACCGCCATCAATTTTCTTCCAAGCATGCACCTGACCATCTTGGCAGCTTCTGGCCAGTCGCCTCTAGAGATTAAGCAACGCCAATTCTACACCATCCATTTAAGTTTTCTTCATCCTTCTTACGTTTCCAATTTTTGTTCTTTGTAAAGTTGAGACCTTAGGTGTTTTCTTCAAAGGCATCCTTGTAGTCCATCTCTTTTTTTTTATTTGGGTTGGTTGGTGCTTTGTTATTCTTTTTTTCAGAAGACAAGGAAGCACAATTTTAGATTCTATAATCCGGACAAACTTCACTCTTGGTGTCATTAGATTTCTTTTGTGATCAGGGGGTTTTTGGGTGCTTTTGGTTTTGGGGCTGGTTGGATACGATTCTATCATCTTGACATAGGTGTAGCCGTGCGTCACACATAGGGATTCATCAACTAGAAACGCTACCCAGTTTTTGTACTTTGCACTCCACTTTGTTTGCAGAATAAGTTATTACGTGGGGTCTATTGACGGAGTGGCGTATATGAAAATAAGAGATGTTTTGGTTTGATAATTTTGTGGGGTTCGCAAGCGACCGGACTTCGAGGCCGGAATCCGGAAAAGAGGATCCGAAGCCGGTTCGGATCGGTGTTGCTGAGGCCCGACGGGGATCCGGAAGGCCGAGGAGGCGGAGGCGGAGACGAGGGTCCGAAGGCCGAGGGGCGCCTCGGTCGGTGCGGACTCGTCCTCCGGGAAGTCGGGGCCGAGGCTCCTTCGGCGGGCGAAGGGGCAGCGCGGATGAAGCTCTTCCCGGCTATACGGTCGACAGGCGATGAAGCCGAAGCCGATGGTCCGAAACCGGAAGGGTCTCGGACTCGGCTTGTTCTTGGATAGTGAGCCCAATGGCCCTTTTTTGTCGGACGAAGAGACAACGCAGGGCCGAGCCTCCCGTTGCGGGGCAGCCGTCGGACGGCGTCGAGACCAAGGAGGGGAATCCGAGGTCGGCGGCCGAGACCGACTCGGGGAGGTCGGCGATGATTCGAACCGAGCTCCTGCAGGAGGGAAAGAAGAAGAAACCGGTCAGCAGGAGTCCCGGGCTCTGGCCCTTAGGAACCCCCTCCGACGGTCAAGTTAGCTTCTGAAGATGATTCGATTCAGAAAGCAAGAAGTAGCTTTAATGCTATTTGGACCGTAGTCCTTAAGGGTCTCGGAGGCAAAGAGTTGCATACATTTGGCAATAAATAGCGGTGTATTTATAGCAGAGGATAGAGGTTGGTTAACGGTGGTAGCCGATATAGGACTATGTTTGGGCTTACAGGTAAACCGCCATAGTGTCAGATCCGCCACCGGAGTGGGCCGGACTCGGCTATCGGGCCGAAGGGGGTTGGGCCGCTGAGGGGCCGAAGCCTGCTGGGCCTTGGGCTGCCGTGCTGTTCCCGGGCCGAAGGCTGGTGGGCCGCTGACGGGCTGAAGCCTGTTGGGCCGGGAGCGACGGTGCCGCTTACTGGGCCGAGGGCTGCTGGGCCGCCGATGGGCTGGAGGCCGCCGGAGGGCCTGATACTGCTGCTGTTGGGCTGATCGGGGTTTGGGCCTGCTCTAATGGGCCGAATCGGATTCTGCCTCATCACATAGCCCCCCCACTCTTGTCTTCCTCAGTTCTGAGATGGCGAGAGTATAGCCCGAAGCTGTGGAAAGGGCATCGTAACAGGTGTCTTACCCGAAACTCTGCTCCCCTTTTCTACTGGGAAGAGGGGGCCCTCGGTCGGCCGAGGGCTATGCGGTTGCTTCGTCCCCGCTCGGAGTGGTGACGAAAGCTCAGAGCTAAGAAGCCGAAGGGCCGAGCCCTCTGACTCGTGTCAGGCTCCATTAAATGGACGGGATGGCGCGTCTCCTCGCGAGGAAGCACGGGACACGCGTCGCGCATCCGGTCGCTCCGTCGAAAACACAAATGGATCCTGACCGCTCACGGGTCGCGGATCGCCTCGGCTCTCTGTCCGAGGCTTCACTCGGATTGCCGCCTCTTTCATCTTCAGCACGCGGATCGGGACACGTGGCGCGTATCGGGCGGCCAGCCGAAGGGTCGGAGCGCCCTCGGCCGTTAATTGTTTCGCTGCAAGTCCCGGAGCCGGTCCGTCATCATTGCCGAAGGACGACGCACGTGGCGTGCATCTGAGAGGGGCGAGGGGACGAGCGGGACGATCTCGGCCGTTGGCTTCGGCGGGAGGCGCTCCGAGCGAGCTCTATAAATACAAGCCCTCAGCAAGGCACTGTTCTTCTTCCTGCTACGTTTCCTTTACAATCTTCCAAGCTCTTCATCCTTCTCCTGCGGAAAGCTAGCTTCCTGAAGGCTTCGTCCGAGCTCGCCGGCCACTGTGGGAAGGTCTCCATTCCTTGGAGCGCATTGCTGGTGGAGCTGGGAGGTTGTGGGGAGTCGCACTCGGCCCAGGAGAGACCTTCTTCCCCCTTTCTGCGAGTAAGCCCCAGCTTTCCTCCTTCCCTTCGTGGCCTTATGGTCCGAGATTCTTCCAGTGAGATTACTCCTTCGGACGAGGAGTATACTCCTTCCCGCTCCCTGCGATCTCTCTTGTCGGATCCCCTCACCTCACCTCAATTTGATTGCAGAATAGGTTAATATGGAATTATTTATCCGGAATAGCGTATACTAGAATAAGGGGCGCTTAGCTTTGATAATTTTGTGGGACCCACTGGCGGAATAAGAAGGATAAGTAATTCTTGGGTTTAAGGTCGAATTGCTTATTCTCCTTATTCTTCGAATAGACTATTCTGCACCGATATAAGTCATTCCGCTTGTCAAAGCTAAATTAAGTTTATTCTCTCTTTCTTCTTCCTTATTCTTCTCTTATTCTCCAATCAAAGTGGCCTTTAACGGAATAAGAAGAATAAATAATTCTTAAGTCTAAGGTACTCCGAATACGTTATTCTGCACCGATATAAGTCATTTTACTTGTCAAAATTTTTAAAATTAAACTTATTCTCTTCTTATTTGCCCTTATTCTTTTCCTATTCTCCAATCAAAATGGCGCGTTAGCGTGTTTCAAATTCCTTTGCCGTCTTTTATCATATGCTGGGAGCCTTGAAATTCTTGCTCTTAATCTTGAAAAATGCAGTGGCCATAAGATTTCGCAAGATTTGGGCACTTTGATTTCCTTTTCAAGTTCTTAAATAAATATTTTCATTTTTTAATACATTCACTACTAGAAATGCACAAGATATCTTCGAAGTTTGTTAATATGTCATCTTATCATGTTCTCTGTATTACTGCTCTCTATCAATCAACTTTGATTGGAGAATAGGAGAAGAATAATGGGAGAATAAGCTTAATTTAGTTTTGACAAGCGGAATGACTTATATCGGTGCAGAATAGCCTATTCGGAGAATAAGGAGAATAAAGAATTCGACCTTAGACCTAAGAATTACTTATCCTTCTTATTCCGCCAGTGGGTCCCACAAAATTATCAAAGTTAAGCGCCCCTTATTCTAGTATACGCTATTTCGGATAAATAATTCCAAATTAACCTATTCTGCAATCAAATTGAGGTAGAGAACTTCGTGTGTATTCCAACTCTCAAATTCACCCACACAAAAATCAGCCTATTCTATCAAATGCCTTTTGATTGCTAATCCGGAGTTCCAAAGGTCAAAGGCTTCGTTGAAGATGCAAATTTAAAAATAGCCATTAAATGAATATTGAAATTTTTTATCAAAGAAAAAAAGATTTATAATAAATTTAGAGTGAGAATAAGAGATGACCAATATAAGGCTAGACAACATTGAAAAAAAATCAACTCTAACAGTAATGGTTAAAATGTTATTTAGATACAAGGATTAATAATAAGATTTATCTATATTTTATCTTGAGATCACCTCACAATTTTTTTCAATCTACGCCTCTAGACCCAAAAAATTAGAATTAGATGACTTTCGAAAAAATAGCAAGTTCAAGTGATTAATTACCACAAATAGCGCCCCCCCCCCCCCCCCCCCCCCCACCTTCGGGTGACTGCGAACGAAAAATCCCGCACAAATATGTTTATGTATCTTTATGATGTCGCTTTTTGAAATTAAATTCGGATTATTACATATAGAGCATTGTTACACGTAAAATATTTAAAGATGCCGCTGTTACTGAGGCATATCATGCATACCATCCTTATAATAAAAATATACTTTTATCTATTATCACTCTTACATGTACTTTGATAAGAGCATCTCCATAGTGGTTCCATCAAATTGGGGAATCAATCGGAACACGTCCTCAGCAAACAGACCCTCTTGATTAACGCCAAGCATATATACGCAAAGAAGATCATCACTCAGAATTCTTCAGGCAATTCGGTTAAATATTTTATTAACTTTGCAGATCATCTTTATTTTAAATGCAATTACACCTAAAATGAAGAACAACATCTTCAACTTTATTCCAAGTCTTTTATTTCCGTTGCCCTGTGTAGTGTGCTTTATTGATCATCCTGCGGACTCCCTAAATGAGTCTGGGGAGCTGCTTCTCATGCCCATCTAGAGAAAGCTGCAAAAGAAAGGAAATAAAAGAGATTAACACTAGATTTTCCTTTTCGCATATATGAATCCCAAAAGTTGCATTTAATCGTCTCTATGTATATTGACAACAAGAGAGTCGTAAGTTAACAGATCCAATGATGATATAAGAAGTAGTTTAGAGACATGAAATTTATCAAAGTAAAATTTAGATACAAAAATTCTATCAGAGTATGAACTGCATGTAGAAGGTTTGTTGAGAAGTCATTTGAGACCTCATTAGAGCTAACATAACAATAGGTGAGTAGATTGAATACGACTATATAAGTGCAGTCTAATAAGAAATCACTGGACATGAACTCGACATGTTGTAGGCATTAGCCAAAATTATGTGAAAATTCATGGTATAGTTACTATAGTAACACAATTTTTTAGTTAGCAATACATCTTCAAACGTCAAAAATATCTCCCTTCTATTACAATAGGTCATGAAATATTTAATCATTAAGTAATAATATTATTTTGTCTTTTACTTGTTAATTTTCATTGTACCAATTTTTGTAGCTTAAAATCGGAACCCAAACTGCATCACTTATTGATCAAGGCAAATGATTAGGACATGGGACAAGTTAGGATCTAAAAAAGCTGTGCCAAAGTAGATTTTAGATGTGTTGGAACTTCAAATCAGTTTTTCTTCTTCTCTGTTCTTCAACCCACCAAGCCCTTTTTTTTTTTTGAACTTTAAAAAAAAAAGTTGGTGGGTTGAAGAAAAGAACAGATAAGAAAAAACCTGATTTGAAGTCAAACATGTCTAGAAGACTTCTTAAACCGTAGCGTGTACTCTTCAAGACAACAAACCGAAGGGAAGACTCACCTCTGGTGGACAGCACCCAGTTGTCGTCACCGCTCACAGACCAGGCGAAGTAACCACGCAGCCTGTTGTCCCTGCCGTAGGTCATCATGTCGTCGATGGCCTCCACATCCACATACCCGATCCACGTCGTCCCCGCATAGCAGTAGTTCGCCACCGTGTTCACGTTGTATACCTTCGTCGCCCCGTTGCTCCTGATGAACGCTCTGATCTGGTTGTACGCGATCGACCCGTCCGCGGCGATGCCCGGACCGGTCGCCCCGTCCGTCGCCGGCGCCCCCAGCCCGTTGTTGTTGGGGTCGACCAGCCTCCACGCGTACCCATAGAAGGGTATCCCCATCACTATCTTTCCGCTGGGCACCCCGGAGCTGGTCCAGTCGCCGACGCCGGCGCTGGTGCTGAGCTGGCTCGTCGAGTCGTAGAGCGCCGCGGGGGCGCTGGTCACCCGCCGCCAGTTGGGCGTGTAGTAGTCGTAGGACATGACGTTGATCCAGTCGAGGCTGCTGGCGATCACCCCGGCGGGATACTCCACCGAGTTCAGCACCGAGGAGTAGTACACGGCGGCGGTCAGGAGCAGGCGGGGACGGCCGGTGCGGGTGGCTTCCGCGTCGGCGGCGGCGCGCCAATCACGGAGGAGGGTGGCCAGGTTGGCCATGTCCGTCGTCGTGCGTGGGTACTCCCAGTCGAGGTCGAGCCCGGAGAAGCCGTTCGACCTCGCAAGCTGGATGGAGGAGTCGATGAAGGCCCTCCTGGAGGCGGCGCCGCTCGCCATGGCCGCGATGGTGGGCGCCGGCGGGGGGTTCCCGCCGCCGCCGATTGAGAGGAGGGTGACGACGGAGGGGTTCCTCTGGCGGACGGTGGAGGTGAAGGTGGAGAAGGCGGCGGCCTTGGAGGCGGCGATGGTGAGTCGGTAGGAGGTGTTGTCGACGTCGGCAAAGGCGCAGAAGAGGTGAGTGAAGAGGCGGGAGTTGATGCTGGAGACGGGGAACTCGCTCTCCGGGAACCAGTAGGCGGCCCTGACGACGCCCTGGGCGGCGGAGGTGTGAAGAGAGAGGAGAGCAGTGAGGAGGAAGAGCAGGGTCGCCGCCGCCATTGTCGACAGGTGGATGTGCTCGCGCTTTTGCAGCTGGTGCGGAGTGCAATGGTATGGTGGGGTGCGAATTTATAGGGGGAGTGATCCAGAGTTCTCCATAGACTATGTTATGCTATTACAGGTTTTTAAGTCTCCGGTTGAAAAGGTCCATTTAATTTGTAGACAGATGAACTCTGGGTTGAGATGGTCTACGGCGGCATAGCTGAGTGGTGGAGCGTGCTGCACGAGTTCGATCTCGCTGGCCACGTTTTCTCTTCTTCGCGGATTTCATCTTTTTGGGCGTAGAATTGGAGGGGGTTGGGTGGGTGGGGAGGGCTAGATTTCGATCTTAACTCCTCAGGGGTATTAGTTGAGGTCTTTTGTCACTGTTATGATTTAAAAAAAAAAAAAAAAAAAGAGATGGTGAACTCCATATTTACGGATAAGCTTAATCAAATGCAAAAACTAAGAACAAAAGTTGTGCATATGCCCCTCCCAGCTTGTTATAACACATAGTTTGAGCTACCGAACAAGCGGTAGTGTAACGTCACGAAGCTTCCGCCATTACAGATCCTCGGGGGAGAGTTAACCAGGCAGCGAGGCACGTCATGCTATACTCTTGACTCAGTCGTCCTTCAGATAATAGAAGAGCAGGATAAAGAAATTACCCGTTACGGTCTCAAGATTGACCTTAGGGACATGCCCAAACGTACGTGAGAAAACATGTCAATTTATCTGAAATAAAGAAACAAAAGATCCACGGTATGAAACATACATATAATAGGAAGCTGTCGGAAGGCCCGTTCAAGAACAAAAGAAGATTACTTGCACACAATCTCAGATGTCCTAATCCGGAAAACGATGTAATTGGAAAACTTAAAACGCTCTTGGAATAATTTATTCGGAAGAGTTAGGAGAATGGACTATATATATAGTCTAGGACACCTAGAATTCTACCTGATGAAGCGGCGAGGGTTGGAAGAACGCGACTGGGACGGTGAATTTTCTTCGTCTAATTATAATCCCTCTTTTCAACTTCTCACAAGCGATCCCAGCCAATTTGGTCCAAGTCTTCGCAGACTATAACTTCGTTCATTGAAATTTAAAAAAAAAACAAAGAAATACTTGCTGCAGCATATATGTGGACTTTGTTGTTGAATATTGTTGCCAATCTATCGATGGATATCAGACGGCATACGGTCGATGATTCATTGATCAGATGGTGATGGTGATGTTCCAGAACAGTAATATTATGAGTTTAAGTTGAGTTTTATTCTGGGGCATGTAAATAGTACTCTAATCTCTTAATTTTCAATCTATTTTTATGTCTCGCAAATAAACTTCTCTTTACTGACCGAGTTGAATTCAAACCTAATCGTAGAAGATCTCTATTCAAAGTTGAAACGTCTATTTTGTTTTGAGTTTGGATCTTCTCAACACTATTTTAAATTGGACTCTAACAGTAACCAATCCTAAGACGTCATATGTAAAGTAATTTCGTCGTTCGAGACACATTTTATCAAAGTAAATAACTTTTTCTAATTTTTCAATTCAACAGGTTCTCAAGACTACGCAGAACACTTGAATACTACCAAGAGTACAAGATTACCATTATAATTTAAAATACACTCCAATGTAATATTAGTACAATAATTTTAGGCTGTATCTAAGTACACATTAAGATATATTTTAAATTATGATTATAATTTTATGCTCTTTGTGATATTTAAATGTTCTACGTAATATTGAGAACATGTTGAATTGAGAAATTAGAAAAAGTTGTCAAGTTTAATAAAATGCGTTTCAAAGGACGAAATTACTTTGAGACTGGTTATTATTAGAGTTTAGTCCAAAACAATAGAGGATCCGAACTCTTTTGTTTTCCTCTCTGGCCGTACTCCACTTCGGTTGTTAGTGGTACAGCGTAAAGCTACGAGCTATCTCGTCTTTCTAAGCATGGATGACCTTTTTTAAGTCGGACAATTCAATTGACGTAAGTGTTTTTAAGTTCTGTTTAAGAGAGAGGGCATGAATTCGGACATCTTTAAATGCTCCTTTTACAAGAATTTTTAAGTCAAAAGATACCATCACAAAGAACGATCACTATTTTTAGACCAATGATCAGACCAAAAAATCACCCTACCCAAATTAGATTTTTAGTATTCTTGATTGGCTCACCGATTCACATTCATTCATCAAGTATGCCAAGTAAAACGACCAATTAAGATATCATTTGGTGCACGATAAAATGTCGCAAAACGTCGTAACAGTTGTAAATTAACGTTTTTCTTATGTTTGGAATATTGTAAATTATTTTATGGTACATTTTCTTAAATTTGTTACAAGTAAATTGTTGTATTTCAAAATTGATTGATCCTTAAAATTTTATTTTTAATTGATTTCAATAAATCAATGTAAATCAAAATCTGTGACTTTAAAACTAGTGATTTCATGCATGTGACAAGCGGCACGTGAGGTTTCATGACCCGGATGCAAAAGTCCAGGCAAATTATCTCTCAACTCAGGACGAGAAATACTAGTTGCTTCTAATCATGGCGCGCGGTTCACCCTCCCCGCCCAGGGGCGGGGAGGTCGCGGGCTCGATCTCGCCCCGCGGCTGGGCGGGCAGATTTCTACCTGCAGAATTTTCACCATGGTGAGTAGGTTTCTCGTCCGTTTTCGGCGGGTCTTTCGTGCACGCACGTGTTGCGCGGTACTCTCTGTTCGAGTGTGCTTTCTACCTCTTTGAGGTTTATTCCGAATTGACTTCGAGCCGACTCGAACTCCTCTCCTTTGGAGTTGGAACCTTCGTCCAATTCCACTGGGCTACCGTTCAAAAAAAAAAAAAAGTTGCTTCTAATCATGAAACCTCATGTGACGCTCCTCACATGCCTTCTTACAAGTTCATAATAACACCTGAAGCATGCTGACGTCAACACGCATAGATGTTCCTTAAAAAAAATAAAAATTATCTTCGTCCTGAATTTTGAAAAACATATATACACCTTGAAGAACATGTACAAGTCGGGGAGTACATTTGCGATGAACATGCTCCTCAAATTTTATACATAATATGAGGCACATATGTTCCCCAAACTTTGTACATACTCTCGAGAGTGTGTACATGTTTCCTAAAATGCATATATGTTCTTACAATTTTAGGACAAAAGTAATTTTTTTCTTTTTTAAGAGACGTCTATGTGCACTAATGTCAATGATGGTACTATAGGAGGACATGCATCAAGTGATGTTTTATGGTTAGAGGGCACATTTCACCTAAATGTTATTGCATCTTAAGTAGTGTAGCAAGTATTTCTCATCTTCCAATCACTTTTTCGATCATTTCGAGGTATAAGTGTCTTTGCATCCAACTCCAAGTTAACCCACATAAAAATCAGCCCATTCTCTTCCTTGGATGAATGGACTCCACACTTATGGCGATGCATACATGATGGACATTAAATAATTTCTATGCCTTCTGTCGAGTTTCAAGGCTAAAGGTTTCATTAAAAATGTAAAACTAGAAATAGATATTAAGAGTTGATGTAGCCGAAGCTATCACGGTCGGACTCCGAGGCTGGAATCCGGAGTTGGGATCCGGAGCTGGGTCGGATCGGAGAAGAGGCCCGACGGAGATCCAGAAGGCGATGGAGGCGGAGACGCAGCCGAAGATCCGAAGCCGAGGGTTACCCGATCGTATGTGGGTTAGTCTTTGGAAGGCGCGGCCGAATTCCCTCCGGTCGAAGGGCGGCCGATGCGGAGCCGAGGTGCCTTCGGGCGGGGAGGACCAACCGGCGAATGGCGTCGAGACCGGAGGAAGAAGCCCGAGGTCGGCGGCCGAGACCGACTCGGAGAGGTCGGCGAAGATTCAAACCGAGTCCCTGCGGGAGGGAAAGAAGAAGAAACCGGTCAGTAGGAGTCCCGGGCTTCGGCCCTTAGGAACCCCCTCTGACGGTTAAGTTAGCTTTTGAAGATGATTCGATTCAGAAGTCAAAGAGATGGAAGAAGCAGCTTTAATGCTTTTTTTGAACTGTTGTCCTTTAGGGTCACGAAGACATACCTTTGGCAATAAATAGCGGTGTATTTATAGCGGAGGATAGAGGATGCTTAACGGTGATAGCCGGTATAGGACTATGTTCCGGGTTTATTGGTAAACCGCCATAGTGCCTAGTCCTCCCACCGGAGTGGGCCGGACACGGCTATTGGGCCGAAGGGGGTTGGGCCGCTGATAGGCCGAAGCCTACTGGGCCGAGGGCCGCTGAGCTGCTAACGGGCCGAAGGCTCCCAGGGGGCCTTTTACTGCCGCTGTTGGGCTGACCACAGCGTTGGGCCTGTTTTAATGGGCCGAATCGGATTCTGCCTCATCACATAGCCCCCACTCTTGTCTTCCTCAGTTTTGAGATGGCGAGAGTATAATCTGAAGCCTCCTTGGGGAATAACGTAACAGGCGCTATCCGAGGCTTTCTGTTTCGTTAAGAAGAAATAATGCCCTCGGTCGGCCGAGGGTCAGTAGCCATTAATCGTCTTTGTTCGGGATATAGTGATGGAATACCTTCGTCCCTAATCGCGAAGGGACGAGCCTTCTGACTATGTCAGGCCTGACAAACGGACGGGATAGACGTCGATTTTTCCGTCAGAACGGTCGCGTCGCGAAGAAACACAGGACACGCGTCGTGCATCCGGCCGCTCCGTTAGAAACACAAAAGGATCCTGGCCGTACGCGGATCGCGAGTCACTTCGGCTCTCTGTCCGAGGCTTTACTCGGATTGCTGCCGCCTCCTTCCTTGACACGCGGATCGGAACACGCGGCGAACATCCGAGTGATCAGCCGAAGGGTCGAACCGCTTTCGGCCATTGATTATCTTGCCTCGATTCCCGGAGTCGGGCCGTCATCATTGCCGAAGGACGGTGCACGTGGCGTGTATCTGAGAGAGGCGATGTCGATGAGGGAGATGATCCTGGCCGTTGATTTCGGCGGGGGATGTTTTGAACTTAGCCTATAAATAGGAACCCTTTGCAGGGCACTGTTCCGCTCCCTCCTTCCTGCGCCTGCGTTTCCCTGCAACCATCCGAGCTTTCCTACTTCTCCGGCGAAGGGCTAGCCATTTGAAGGTGCTTCCGAGTGCGCTATCTGTCGCCGGGAGCTGTCCATCTCCTGGAGTTGTTGCTGGGGAAGTTTCCATTGCTTGAGAGGCGGTGGGCAATCGAGGAGATCTTTTTTTTTAGGGTAAGCCTCAATTTCCTTTTTCCGTCCCCGTGATCCATGTCCCACAGTTCCTCCTTGGCTGATAGTAGTTCTGCGGCCGAAGGCTATACTTCGTCTCAGTCTTCTGAATCCTCCTTATCATCTCCCCTTTCTTCGAACTCTCTTGCTTCTCTCATGGCGGATGAGGCCGAATCGTCTGGCGCCGAGGGGTCCGAAGAGGTTCTCGCCACGGGCCAGGCTTCCTCCTCCGGTCGTCGTCGACCCAAGACCGCTTCGGAAGCGGTCTGCTCTCTTACTGATGATGGGGTCAGATACCTTGCCTCATACTATCAATTCCCATCGTGGATGACCCCCTATCGGCCCGGTTCGAACACCAGGGCCAATTCTCCTCGTCCGGGTAGCTTTTCCATTTATGAGGAAAGCTTTCGGGCGGGTTTTCGCCTTCCTCTTTCTACCTTCGTCATCAATCTTCTGTGCTTCTACGGGTTAGCCCCGTCTCAATTTTCCTAACTCCTGGCGCACAGTCTATGCCTTCCTGTCTGTGTTCGCTTTCATCGAAGTTACCCCTTCGGTTAACATCTTTCGCTATCTCTTCAAGATACAACGGCAGGGGAGATCCGAGTGGTACAGTTTTGTCCCTCGCCTCGGCCGGGGCATCTTTTCCGGGAAGCCCTCGTCCATTCATGATTGGAAGAGGAATTTCATCTTGGTTTCTCTCCCGGAGAATGAGAAGAGTGTATGGCCATTTCCCACCGAGTGGGCGCCACTGGCCGAAGGTCTCTCCGATCCGCCCACTCTCAACTCCGATCAGCTTCACATTGTGAGCCTCATAGATGACGCGGCTCCGTACGATTCGCGGAGCTTTTCAATGAAACGGAGCAGCTCGTGCGGGCTGGGGCGTGGCCGGATCCGACGAAGGATCCTCCACGGGCCCCTCCTTATCTTCCTCCCGAGGAGGTTCCGGGGGAGACTGAAGGAGCTGCCGAGGTCGCGCCTCCGGCCGAAGCTCCTCCGACCGTCGAGGGTGCTGAGGCTTCGACCGAGGGTAAGTCGATCTTGAACCGCGGAGTTACGCGCCGTAAGATATTAATCCATTCTTCTGTTTGCAGCAATGTCTGGGATTCGAGGCCTCCTCAACCGGATGGCCCAGCAGTCCGGCCGATCTCAATCGTTCCGACCGCAGGCGGCGGGAGGGGCCGGACGAGGTGTGGCTCCGAGCGTCCGGGCCGCGATAACGACAGCGGCTTCCGTTGAGGGCCGCGCTGCTGCTGCTACTCTCGAGAGAGAGAGAAAAGGCAAGTCGGTCGCCCGAAGGGGCGGCCGACCATCGAAGCGAGGCCGGGTGGACGAGCTCGGCGAAACAAAGCCTGCCTCGGCAGCCAAAAGGCCAACTGCCGCCCGAAGGGCTCCGCTCTCGTCGCCTCCCGAAGCGCCGAGGGGCGATTCTCCTTTGGCCGCGACGGCGGGGGCGGAGGATTTTAGAGGTTCCGGGTCGCAGGCATCTCGCGATCACGAGCGCGAGCTATGGGTCCCGGACCTGGGGATATATAGGGACGAGAGTCTGGAGGACCCTCGGACGTGCCTGCTCCGAGGCTTGACCCTCCTGACGGCCGAGGACCATCTGAAGGATCTGTCGGCAAACGAACTGGCGTTGCTGAGCGCCCGACTGTCGGTCCAGGTAAAAAACTTCTTTGTGCGCCTCGGTCTAACATTTCCCTTGGCTCGTTTTGGGGTTGCTAATTTCTGTTTGCTTTTGGCTGCAGGCCGCGGTCACGTGTGGCATCCTGATTCATCGTCAGGCGGCCATCCATCAACAACTCCAGGACGCCGAGCAAGCATCAGACCCGTCGGCTTCTGGCGAGGGCTCTCCGGTGCGACGCGATTTTGAGGCCAGCGTCGACTGGCTCCTAGAGGCAAATGCCCGAATGCGGGCTAAGCTGGAGGAGCAGCAGGAGGCGACTCGCGCTTCCTCCGAGGCCAAATCGAAGGCCGAGCGGGAGAAGGAGAAGGCCGAGAAGGAGCTGGAGGCGGTCCGGACCGAAAATAAAGCTCTTAAGGCCGAGATCCAGGACAAGGCCGCCTAGCGGGTCTCGGACCGCCGCCGTCATGCCGAGGAGATGTCGGCTCTGAGGCTAAATCTGGAGGCTAAGGCCGAAGAGGCTGCTCGCACAGCCGTTGCCAGCTACAAGGCTGGCCCAGATTATGCCGAGGAGATAGTCCAAGCCCAGCTGTTAGTGGCTTCATCCGTATTCAGCATAGGGCTGGCCGCTGCCCAAAAGGCGTGTCCGGCCGTAGACCTGACTGGCATCGTCCTTCCAACGGACGAGGAAGGCGAAGAGCTCCTATCTTGGTGGAAGGAGCTCAAGGCTGAGAGAGCTCCGGCCTCAGTGGAAGGCGATGCGGCCGTTCCTGACGAGGCAGCTCCCGTGGATGCTGCCGCTGCCGAGGCCGTTCAGGTCGATGATCCTCCCTCCCCATCTCCTGGCCAGAGCCCTGTTGATGTGGATGGTGAGAACACCGAAGGCTAATACAGGGGCTTGTCCCGGTTTTTGCTTTGACTTCACTTGAAAGACTGCGGCCAGATGTACGGCCGATTTTGTACTTCGTTTTTCATGTATATAAAAAGTACTTTGCTTCTTCTTTGCGTTCTGAATGGATGACCGAGTCTGGTTCTTCTTGTGTCCGACACCTTATTTCTGTTTAGATGCGGCTCGCGCGGCCGAAGCCTAATCCAGATTCGGATACAGACAGATAGAATACCATGCCGCTCCCGATACGGTTTGCATGGCCGAAGCCACTCCCGGTACGGTTTACACGGTCTTAGTGAGAATACCATGCCGCTCCCGATACGGTTTGCATGGCCGAAGCCACTCCCGGTACGGTTTACACGGACTTAGAGAATACCATACCGCTCCTGATACGGTTTGCATGGGCGAAGCCACTCCCGGTACGGTTTACACGGACTTGGAGAGAATACCATGCCGCTCCCGATACGGTTTGCATGGCCGAAGCCACTCCCGGTACGGTTTACACGGACTTAGATAGAATACCATGCCGCTCCCGATATAGTTTGCATGGCCGAAGCCACTCCCGGTACGGTTTACACGGACTTAGATAGAATACCATGCCGCTCCCGATACGGTTTGCATAGCCGAAGCCACTCCCGGTACGGTTTACACGGACTTAGATAGAATACCATACCGCTCCCGATACAGTTTGCATGGCCAAAACCACTCCCGGTACGGTTTACACGGACTTAGATAGAATACCATGCCGCTCCCGATACGGTTTGCATGGCCGAAGCCACTCATGGTACAGTTTACACGGACTTAGATAGAATACCATGTATGGCATTTTAACAGGAGAAATTCATTCATGCCTTCCGGCTAAATTCCGGGGGTAGTAACTTACATGAAATAACGCCGAAGGCGCTCCACATTCCAAGTGCGAGGGAGAGGTTGGCCCGAAAGGGTTTCCAACCGATAAGCCCCTCGTCGAATTACCTCCCTTACGCGATATGGTCCTTCCCAGTTGGGGGAAAGCTTCCCTGCGGCTTCGGCTGGTTTAGATGCATGAGCATTCCTCAACACGAGGCTCCCGGTTTCAAAGTCTCGGGGCTTCACTCGAGTGTTGTGGTATCTGGCCATGCGCTGCTGATAAGCTGCTAGCCGAATGCGAGCTTTATCTCTGGTTTCTTCTATGAGATTGAGATGATCCTTTTAGGCTTCCCCATTGGCTTCCGGATCATGAGTAAGGACTCTCGGGGAGGGAAGGCCGATTTCGACAGGAATAACGGCTTCTATCCCATAAGCCATGCGAAACGGGGTTTCACCGGTCGGGGTTCGGCTTGTAGTCCGATATGCCCAGAGAACACTTGGTAGCTCTTCCACCCATCGGCCTTTGGCTTCGCCGAGGCGAGTCTTCAATCCTTGTAGCAGACTTCGGTTGGTGACTTCGACCTGGCCGTTTGCCCGGGGGTGTGCTACTGAAGTAAACTTATGGAGAATGCCGAAGCTGGCGCAGTTGTCATTAAACCAACAGCTGTCGAATTGTTTGCCGTTGTCTGAGATAATGGCTCGGGGGATGCCGTACCGGCAGATGATGGACTTCCAGACGAAGTTCCAAGCATTGCCATCGGTTATGGACGCGAGGGGTTCGGCTTCTACCCATTTAGTGAAATAGTCTACTGCCACGATAAGGAACTTCCTTTGGCCTGTGGCGATGGGAAAGGGCCCTAAGAGGTCGATTCCCCATTGGGCGAACGGCCAGGGGTCGGATAAAGGGGCTAGAAGGGTTGCCGACTGGTGGATGAGGGAGCTGAACCTCTGGCATTGATCGCAGCGACGGACGAGGGCAGTTGCATCCTCTCAGAGCGTCGGCCACTAGTATCCCTGCCTGAGAAGCTTGTGAGTCAGGGCCCTTCCTCCCGCATGTGCTCCGCATACCCCTTCATGCACCTCTCGCATGGCGTAGTCCGCTTCGGCCGGGCCGAGGCATCGCAAGAGTGGTCGGCCGAAGGACTTTTTATATAACAGCCCGTCCAAGAGAAGGACGTGAGATGAACGCTGCCGAATATACTTTGCTTCCTTTGGATCGGGCGGGACTTCTCCTCGGAGGAGGAAAGTGACTAGGGGAGTCATCCAGGTCTTGGTCTCGGCTTCGGTCACCTGCATGACCTCGGGCTCTTCGAGGCTTGGCTTGGCAAGTTCTTCTACAAGAATCATCCGGCCTCCTCCCCCGTCCTGAGTTGATGCTAGCCGGGAAAGAGCGTCGGCTCGAGCATTCTCGGCTCTCGGGATCCGCACGATTTCATAGGAGTTGAATTGAGCGAGGATCTTGCGAGTTACCTGGAGATAGGATGCCATTATCGCATCTCGTGCCTCTTATTCCCCAGAAACATGACTGGCAATTAGCTGAGAATCGCTAAAGGCCTTTATGTTCCGGACGCCAAGCCTTCTAGCGGCCCGGAGGCCGAAAATGAGAGCTTTATACTCAGCGGCGTTGTTGGTGGCAGGAAAGGAGAAGCGCAGCGCATACTCCGTGACGACCCCTTCGGGAGACGCCAAGATCCATCCGGCGCCGCTGCCCGTGGAGCACGCGGAGCCGTCTACGTAAAGCTGCCACTCATCCGCCGGTGTGAAAGCCGAAGTATCCTCGGCCTCGGATGTGTCGACCTTCGGCTGAGGTGCTGAGGGCGCTTCAGGAGTGAGCTCGGCAATAAAGTCGGCTAACGCTTGGACTTTTATCGCCATCCGAGGCGCATAGGAGACGTCGAACTCTCCCAGTTCGATCGCCCATTTCGCCAGTCTGCCGGATGTAGGCGCCCGGAACGTCCCCCGCCACGGCTGCGGGCTTCGGGCGAGGGTTCCTCTCCGTTCGTCTTAGCACTGTGGCGATTTAAAGGGGGTTAGAAATAAAGGATGTGATCGCCAGGAGCATTACCTTACGGTCCCTGTGCTCCGCAGGATGGTGGGGATGTGATCGCGTTTTGTGGGAGCGGGAGATGCTGGTTCCTCCTTCTCTTCCTCCGGCCGGCCAGAGGAGGAGAGCTCGGTAGTGCACGCGCAGAATCTGGTAAGAGCCCCTGAAAAGAAAAGACAGACAAAGAAAAGACAATAACCCAATTAGAACTGTGACATGTAGGATCCGTTCACGCAAACATAAAAAATAACTAAAATTAGAGGGAAACGCACCGGATGGGTGTTTGGGAGGGAAGGTGACCATATGTTATGGCCACCCACCTCCCGATTTTTGTTTGGAACCTCTGGGGGTAAAAGGTGCTAAGTCATCCTAGGATGTATGCATGCAGATAAGTGCTCGTGTGTGAAGAGTGAAATGATGTGTTGAAGGTAAAAGAGAGTGAAAGAGAGAGGATGTTACGGCATTGATGGAAATTGGAAATGCAATGAAGTGAAAAAGGTGAAACAGTAAAAGAGGGTTAGGAAGACAAGCCCATTTGGAGTGACGTTCCTCCTGAAACAGCCTTCTGACTTTTTGCCCGCTTGCCAGCCTTCTCTGAGCCTTCCTTCCAAGAAGCCACCTCTTAACCTCTGAAAATCCTTAACCCCAAATCCTCCTTTAACCCGAAGTCCTTAACCCCTTGCTCGAGAGGATGTGGGGGGTTTAAATAGGCGAAGAAAAACGGGGAGAAAACAGGGGTCTAAATCCCCGTAAATCACCCTTCAACCAATAGGGAGTGGTCAAGGGTTGGAGGTAGTGGACGCAGCAGTCGCCGGAGTGGGGAGTGGTCGGAGTAGTGGGGACGTGGGCGGCGAGTAGAGG
This sequence comes from Zantedeschia hybrid cultivar, assembly GCA_030544215.1. Classification (NCBI taxonomy): domain Eukaryota; kingdom Viridiplantae; phylum Streptophyta; class Magnoliopsida; order Alismatales; family Araceae; genus Zantedeschia; species Zantedeschia hybrid cultivar. Next base: position 17,357,612 of record JARZZO010000011.1, read on the forward strand.
AGATCGTGGGGAAGACGGAGTCAAGGGGTGGTTAAGGAGTGGACGGCCAGGTGACATGCCTTCCATTCTTGTGGTGGAAGGCGGGCCGGCTGGCCTTCGAAGGGGGTGGAAGGCGAGGGGTGGCTTTCGAAGGAGGTGGAAGGCAAGGGGTCGGCCTTCCACGGAAAGGTGGTAAAAAGTGAAAAAGTTGGCTAAAAAGGTGGAAGGCAAGGGGCTGGCCTTCGAAGGTGGTGGAAGGCGGGGGGTGGCCTTCGAAGGAGATGGAAGGCAAGGGGCTGGCCTTCCACAAAAAGGTGGTAAAAAGTGTAAAAGGGTGGAAGGCAAGGTGGATGGCCTTCGAAGGTGGTGGAAGGCGGGGGGTGGCCTTCGAAGGGGTTGGAAGGCGGACTGGCTGGCCTTCCATGAAAAGGTGAAAAAGGGGGGCCAAAAGGGTGGAAGGCAAGGTGGGTGGCCTTCGAAGGTGGTGGAAGGCGAGGGGTGGCCTTCGAAGGAGGTGGAAGGCAAGGGGGTTGGCCTTCCACGAAAAGGTGGCTAAAAGTGGAAAAGGTGGAAAAAAGGTGGAAGGCAAGGTAGCTGGCCTTCCAAGGGTGTAGAAGGCGGGGGGTGGCCTTCGAAGGTGGTGGAAGGCGAGGGGTGGCCTTCGAAGGGGGTGGAAGGCGGACTGGCTGGCCTTCCACGAAAAAGGTGGCTAGAGTCGGGATTTGGTTAATGGGCCTAGCTGGTAGTGGGCTGAGGTGGCTGAAATGAGGGGATTTTGGTGATGAAGGGCTAATGATAGGTTGGGTTCATGGCCAAAAGGGTGGACCAAAATCGGTATCTACAAATGCCCCTCCGGGACACCTATTTTGCAGTGGAGTGGAACGGAATGATAAATAGGTGTTCCGGAAATCGAAACTGATTTTGGACAACCTGAAAAGGAGTGAGCTATCCCCAGGGATGATATGCGAATGCGGCAAATGCATGAAAGCTAGCCATTCGAGTTGCAAGAGTGGTTTAAGAAATGGGACAAAGTTCAGTACTAGAGAATCACAGTCCGTGGGACCCCCGGGTGCTGGAACCGCGAGGCCTTGGCGTACCAGAATATAGCGATCTGGCCCAAGGGGATCTCGAGCATGAAAGGTGTAGGAGTGTGACTTGAAGAACTCTCAACACAACGGGCGCGCGGTGGCCTGGCGCATCATGGGATCGCCAAGTGAGAGACTCTCAAGCGCACTTGCTGAAAAAAGGAGAAAGGGGTCTTGCAATTCAAAAGGCTAACAGACGTACAACTGCCAGAATCACAGATCAAGGATGGGTTAAGCAGTGTGATGAATCATGGTCATTGCCCCTAGGGCGAGGATGAATGCTTATGCGAATGCATGCTGGGTTGAAATCTTTTAAAAAAACAAATTCCTAATGCAGTTCCTAATGCAACAGGAGGGATTTATTGGCCAATCGAATAACTTGGAGAATATAGACTCCTCATTGTTTTGTTTAAAGAGGAACTCAGAGTCTATACGCCCGAAGTTATTAGCCTCCTGTGTCTTCAATCCTACTTGCTTCGGATTCCCTACAGCTGCAAGAACGCACATCAGTAAATGTAAATAATCAATGACCCACAATATCTTAATGACAATGTTGCAAGGAAGCGAGGGACAAAGGTCCCTGTCGAGTTGAAGCCAGCGCGGAAGATATGGCCATTCTCAAAGTAGAATGCCAATCCGGCTGCTTTTGGCTTCGACTCGACAGCAAAAGCATCCACCTTTTGGACAGAATCCTTTTCCTGTATGCACAAAATGAAAGGGAAACAGTTAGTAGTATCTGTTTTCGGCCCCTTGCCCAAAAGAGCAACTACCTTTTCCCTAGCCTTCGCATAGGGTCAAGGGGCCGTGTTACTAACCAGACAAAAGGAAAGCATTGAAATTGACGTGACAAGAAAATATGCAAATGATAGCGGATATTAACAAGTGGAGTGTGTGATGAAAAATATTTTTTTGTTGATTCCGTCTACCTGGTGACTGCCCAGACTTAGGCTGGTTGAATGATAAAAGGGAAATGCACACTCAACTTCCCAGGTATCCTAAGCTCACATCTAGATTGATTTGGGCCTCTAGACTCCTCAAACTAACCTTGACCGGTTAAGACTCATACTGATGACAATACCGTCATGCCATGCTTAGGCTCCCAGCTGCTTCCGACCACCAAGTTTGCCCAAAAAGTTTTCGAGGTAAATGATTTGCCCGACCCGGGTCTCTTTCCTCACAATCTAGAAGATATATGATGGAACACCTTGGAACCCTAACGGTCAACCGCGCGACGCTGACCCGGAATCAGACGCCGTCGCACCGATTGGTGACGCGCATGCATTGACCTAAGCCCGAAGTTGTAAGGGTACACATTGAGATTATGGTTAAGAAATTAGTTCACCAGAAACATCGACATTACTCTTCACCCATTTTAGACTCCTGTGATCATGTGAGCATGTGACGATTTTTGAAAACGAACCATTTTAAAATGATGTTCAGTCTTTAGATAGCTATCTCGTGTTGAACCTTGGGGGAGAAAAAGTGAAGAAATTGTGGAGACAAACCTCACAGGAGGATCAACAGAACCGTTAAAAGGACAAGCTGTGACAAAACGGACTCCTTTTGACCTCCTAGATGCCCCAATTTTGACTTTTCAGGCTTTTATTGGATTTCTTGGCCAGGCACGGTCACGACCAGGCTTTTTTCATGATTGCTTGAACCCCTTTTTCTTTTTTTTTGTATTTCTTTTCCGCCCTTGACATTTATTGGGGTTATTTGATTCCGCCTGCGGGGACACTGCCCTCTTCACGTGCTCTGGTCCTTTACATTTCATTTCTGGGCCCTTTTTTGTTGAGGGGTTACATCTATCGGGTTTTTTGAGGAACCGCAGTTTGCTGAGCTCGACCGTTTAAGGGCGTCAACTGTCCTGATCGGTCGAGAGACGAAGAGCAAAGGTTGCATTGTGACAGTATACTAAAGACTTGGGACTCATTTTAAACAGGTTCTTTTTGAAAAATGTGCAGGTGTGTGCATCTCATGATGAGCATAGGGATCCGTATGAAAGTAAAGTAGACACGTCCAAGGTTCTGGTAGACCAAAATCTTAGCCAAACCGCAATGTCATCCCAACCTATCATGCAACTAGACCTAGACAGGGGGTTACGTGGCAGTCACCAGACAATTGGATTTCGTCTTTTCTGATTTTTTTTGTCATTTCCATTAAAGTATGTACATATTTACAAATATTTTTGATGCTTTTTAGATATTCGATTTTTTTGGGAGATTTTGAAATTTTTGATTTTTTTGTATTTTGAGGGTAAAACTTCTTCAAATAAACTCCTATCCAAAGGAAAGCTTTTCAACAATTTTCAAATATTTACACTTATTTGCTAACTAAAAATGAAAGAACTTACCTACCTCTACAACTTGTAGATAAAGAGGAAGCTATCCAATCCCCAAGCAATTATGCACAAGACTCAGAGGGTGAGTCAAACATGTTGCAAAGGTGGGTCCCTGAGACACAGACCCAATGATGGCAGAATTGCCCCAGGAGTGTGCTACGACCGGTGATAAAAGCCTGAGAAGGGCAGGTGTGTGAAATAGTAAGGGAATGAGAGTGGTGGGTACCTGTTCATCCCTCACTAAGGAGGCTCCTTCTTGTCGAGTGGTTGGTTCATAGAACAGCAGCTGTATACCGACCTCTTCTGCATCTTCTCTTTGGACCTCATTGCCTGTTTCTTTCAACTCATCCTCAAGATAGTGTATCTTGAGTACCTCTTGACTTTCCTTCACAAGGTGATCCAAGAGACTCCATTTTCTTGATCCTTCAGTTGATTTGGTTAGTATGTAACCCAATTTGAATCCCCCAATGGTCGGCTTTTCAAAGATAGGTTCTTGAATTCCCTGCTCTTCTTTGCCTATCCCAGATCCTGAACTATGCCCCATTTTGTTCATAAGCTGCCAACCTATGCTAGGCTGGGGCTTGGCCTGAGAGTCAACCAATGAAAGGATGGGCTCTGCCCCTTTTCCAGGAGTGATCATGGATGGAATTTGTTCAGTCGAGAGTGCTCCCAAAGACTCAAGACAGGGAGTACCCTTGACAATCTTCCCAGTGTATGGGAATTTATAGCACTGATGATTAGTGGAGGGCACTCCCAGGGTCTGGTCCATCCAAGGCCTTCCCAAAATGGCGTTGTATATGGGCTTGACATCAAGGATGTAGAATTCAAAGATCAAGGCCACTGGGCCAATTTCCAGGTTCCCATTTGAGATCATCATGGAAGCAGACTCAACCTTTTCTGGATCAATCCCTACTTTCTTGGGGGTCTTGAGCGGACAGACATTGATTGATGCCCCAGTATCCAACAGGATGGAGTCCAATGAGTGACCCTTGAGTGTTGGGGTCAAGCATGAGGGAAGGGATTGACATTCAGGGGGAGCTAGACTCTTATCTGTGAAAGACATGGTAGGTGTCTGGGTGACTGAGAGAATGGCATTGGTGACCCCCCTGATAGGAAGATCTTCTTTGAGTGTAATGCGCTGGAGGAACTTGAACAATGTCTCCCTGTGTGTAGGAGATCTCCCAATCAACTCTAGGACTGGCATCTTGGTGGGAGTTTTCCCTAGATGCTGTAGGATGTCATACTTGGATTGAATAATCCTTTTAGACAGATCTGAATCCTCTTGAGAGTCCAATGGTTGACTTGTTGGGGGAATGATGCGATTTCTCAGTGTAACACCAATTGGACTGGGGTCCACTGCCTGATCTGACTTTAGTGGTTGAACTGGTGGTGAGTTTATTAGGCAGAATTGGGTTACTGGACTTGGCTTTGGTGTTGGACACAAGATGGATGGAGGAGGTTCTCTGATTGAAATTGAAGGAGCTTGGACCAGAGTGACTGGGTTGATGGCTGTTGGTTGTTCCCTAGGTCGTATCAAGACCAAAGGTTTGTCTTGGATGATAGTGGAGACTCCTTGCAACGGCTCTCTAGGTTTGGTCGTCCTAGTAGGGCACTCACGCCATATCCCAACCTCTTCATACTCCCAGTGCTGTCCTCTGTGATCGACATTTGGTTCCAAATTTTTGACAAGGGTGCTCACCCTTTCTTGGGTCACCTGATAAGAGGGCGGAGGGCCCTTGACTTCCAAGGTTTCAGCAGCCTCTTTCATGTGCCCCCAATTGATCTTGGCACTGGAGAAAGAGGGAACTGCTGAATATGGTTTCTGATTGGATTGGTTGTCTGATCTAGACATAGGACTGGGTGACCTAAAGAGCTGCCCCAAGGCACTCACTTGTTCATTGATTGTCACTCCCTCTATTGGTGGAATCCTCTTACCTCTGTTCTGATTTTCAAAAAATGATGGCAAAGTGGAACTCCAGATCTGAGATTGAACTACCCGAGCTCGATTATAAAGTTGTGCGAATGTGTGAAATTCGCTCAGCATGAGAATAGACCGAAGCTGCGGGGTAGCGTTATTGACCAACATGGTGATAGCTTGAGATTCGGGGATTTCCACTTCTGCCCTAGAGGCCATTGCCCTCCACCTATTGGCAAAATACGTGAACTCCTCTTCAGGCTTCATCTTTTCCATCACAAGATCAAACAAGGTGGGAGGCATGGTTGTCATATAACTAAACTGAGTGATGAATTTTTCGGAGACCATATCAAAATTGATTAGGTCTGTGGCGGGCAAGGAAGAAAACCATCTTAAGGCCTCACCTTCTAAGGATTTCTGGAACAGATGGACAAGGAGGACTCTGTCGTAGAGCCATTGATGGGAATCCATGAGGAAACTTGACAGGTGATCATGAGGGTCAGAGGTGCCATCATATTTCCTGTACTCGGGAGCTTTGAATCCTGGTGGAAAGTAGGCCGGTGGGAGCTTGCAATAACTCGAGAGAGAATGCGGTTGTTTCAGGGAAAGTTTCTCGGCCATGAACTTACGCACACAGGTTTCAACCTCACTTTTATAGATGAATTCTTTCTGCTCAGGAGGAGGTGTAGTTGGAGAGACTGGAATTGGCATGACGGGTGGAACAACTGGGGTAAGAGTTGGCTGATTGATGCGAGTCTGAGCTCTGTTGGGAGATCCTTGGAAGTGAGTTCCCCGAGGAGTGGCATCTTGAGTTTTGCCACCAGAGGCCAACCGGATGAGTTGATCAGGGGTGTACCGTGATAACACGGCAGTAAGTTCCGGATCCTCACTTGGGTTTCGGAGGGTTCTGTTGGACATTATAGGGTCACTTTCTGAAGAAGAAGATTCATCCAAGCACCTTCTCCTAAATTCTTCTCCAGGTGTTTGGAACATACCCACAAATGTTGGTTGTGGATCCTCTTCAATCTCAAACAGAGGGTTGTGTGTAACATTGTTGCCGAACTGGTCCATGTCATCATACACAGCATTGACATACATTCGGTTCATTATGAAGCACAGACCCTAAATGATTTTATGTTCCACTTGAAATGTTTGTCAATGTTTTATGAAAGTTGGTTTCTAACAAATCAAGTTTAACCCTTAACGACCCTTCACTTTTCCAAAGCTTGTTCCACCGAGATTCAATTAAGTGTCTTTAAATTTGAAACAGTTCACTAATTCCTCACACAAATCCAAGGTTCCTACAGGGTGGTTTCAGGTACAACCTGCTCGGCGGCCAAGTGGGAATCCTTGGCTCGCGGAGACTGACGGAGATTCCCAACAGAATAAGACTAGTCACACTCGAGTGGGAATCCTCAGGTGGAGAGTCAGATCATGCGGGAGAGGTGACTAAAGAGTGTGGTGCCGGCTCTTCCTTAAAACCCCCGCAGAGAACACCCCAAAAAGTCCAGTAAACAGGTTAGCAAACAGCAGGTCAGAACATTTAACAACTCAACAAAACAAGCAGCAGCAACTCATTCATGAACAGTAATAGCAGAAGAGAAAAAGAAACCGACGGGATGTCGGCGGCTAAGGGCTAGCCGTCAAAGGGCACGGACGGCCGGGTGGCCGCCGTCCAAGACGTAACCGACGGCCAGGGTATGGCCGTCCAAAAGGTCGGACGGCCAGGTGTTGGCCGTCCACTCAGTCGGACGGCCAGATGCTGGCCGTCCACTGGAGATGTCGACGGCCAACTGGTGGCCGTCCAGAAGGTCGGACGGCCAAGTGAAGGCCGTCCAAGGTTTTTTTTTTTTTTTTTTTTTTTTTTTTTTTTTTTTTTTTTTTTTTTTTTTTTTTTTTTTTTTTTGTGTGGCGGCTGGACGGCCTAGGATCTGGCCGTCCAACTAAGCCGTCCAACTAAGCTGGACGGCCAGCTCTAGCCGTCCGAGGTTTGGACGGCCAGGAGGTGGGCCGTCCGATTTTTTTTTTTTTTTTTTTTTTTTTTTTTTTGCGGCTGGACGGCCTAGGATCTGGCCGTCCAACAAAGCTGGACGGCCAGCTCTACCCGTCCAAGGTTTGGACGGCCAGGAGGTGGACCGTCCGATTTTATTATTTTTTTTTTTTTTTCTTTTTTTTTTTTTGGGCGGCTGGACGGCCTAGGATCTGGCCGTCCAACTAAGCTGGACGGCCAGCTCTAACCGTCCGAGGTTTGGACGGCCAGGACGTGGGCCGTCCGATTTTTGAATTTTTTTTTTTTTTTTTTTTTTTTTTTTTTTTTTTTTTTTTTTTTTTTTTTTTTTTTTTTTTTTTTTTTTTTTTTTTTTTTTTTTTTTTTTGGCGGCTGGACGGCCTAGGATCTGGCCGTCCAACTAAGCTGGACGGCCAGATCCAAGGTTTGGACGGCCAGGAGGTGGGCCGTCCGATTTTTTTTTTTTTTTTTTTTTTTTTTTTTTTTTTTTTTTTTTGCGGCTGGACGGCCTAGGATCTGGCCGTCCAACTAAGCTGGACGGCCAGGAGGTGGGCCGTCCGATTTTTTTATTTACCTTATTAGCGCGCGCAGTAAGTAAGTAGGAGTCCCACCGTGATCGCCAGAGGGCTGTAGGCGCCCGGAACGTCCCCCGCCGCGGCTGCGGGTTTCGGGCAAGGGTTCCTCTCCGTTCGTCTTAGCACTGTGGCGATTTAAAGGGGGTTAGAAATAAAGGATGTGATCGCCAGGAGCATTATCTTACGGTCCCTGTGCTCCGCAGGATGGTGGGGATGTGATCGCGTTTTGTGGGAGCGGGAGATGCTGGTTCCTCCTTCTCTTCCTCCGGCCGGCCAGAGGAGGAGAGCTCGGTAGTGCACGCGCAGAATCTGGTAAGAGCCCCTGAAAAGAAAAGACAGACAAAGAAAAGACAATAACCCAATTAGAACTGTGACATGTAGGATCCGTTCACGCAAACATAAAAAATAACTAAAATTAGAGGGAAACGCACCGGATGGGTGTTTGGGAGGGAAGGTGACCATATGTTATGGCCACCCACCTCCCGATTTTTGTTTGGAACCTCTGGGGGTAAAAGGTGCTAAGTCATCCTAGGATGTATGCATGCAGATAAGTGCTCGTGTGTGAAGAGTGAAATGATGTATTGAAGGTAAAAGAGAGTGAAAGAGAGAGGATGTTACGGCATTGATGGAAATTGGAAATGCAATGAAGTGAAAAAGGTGAAACAGTAAAAGAGGGTTAGGAAGACAAGCCCATTTGGAGTGACGTTCCTCCTGAAACAACCTTCTGACTTTTTGCCCGCTTGCCAGCCTTCTCTGAGCCTTCCTTCCAAGAAGCCACCTCTTAACCTCCGAAAATCCTTAACCCCAAATCCTCCTTTAACCCGAAGTCCTTAACCCCTTGCTCGAGAGGATGTGGGGGGTTTAAATAGGCGAAGGAAAAAGGGGAGAAAACAGGGGTCTAAATCCCCGTAAATCACCCTTCAACCAATAGGGAGTGGTCAAGGTTGGAGGTAGTGGACGCGGCAGTCGCCGGAGTGGGGAGTGGTCGGAGTAGTGGGGACGTGGGCGGCGAGTAGAGGAGATCGTGGGGAAGACGGAGTCAAGGGGTGGTTAAGGAGTGGACGGCCAGGTGACATGCCTTCCATTCTTATGGTGGAAGGCGGGCCGGCTGGCCTTCGAAGGGGGTGGAAGGCGAGGGGTGGCCTTCGAAGGAGGTGGAAGGCAAGGGGTCGGCCTTCCACGGAAAGGTGGTAAAAAGTGAAAAAGTTGGCTAAAAAGGTGGAAGGCAAGGGGCTGGCCTTCGAAGGTGGTGGAAGGCAGGGGGTGGCCTTCGAAGGAGATGGAAGGCAAGGGGCTGACCTTCCACAAAAAGGTGGTAAAAAGTGTAAAAGGGTGGAAGGCAAGGTGGATGGCCTTCGAAGGTGGTGGAAGGCGGGGGGTGGCCTTCGAAGGGGTTGGAAGGCGGACTGGCTGGCTGGCCTTCCATGAAAAGGTGAAAAAGGGGGGCCAAAAGGGTGGAAGGCAAGGTGGGTGGCCTTCGAAGGTGGTGGAAGGCGAGGGGTGGCCTTCGAAGGAGGTGGAAGGCAAGGGGGTTGGCCTTCCACGAAAAGGTGGCTAAAAGTGGAAAAGGTGGAAAAAAGGTGGAAGGCAAGGTAGCTGGCCTTCCAAGGGTGTAGAAGGCGGGGGGTGGCCTTCGAAGGTGGTGGAAGGCGAGGGGTGGCCTTCGAAGGGGGTGGAAGGCGGACTGGCTGGCCTTCCACGAAAAAGGTGGCTAGAGTCGGGATTTGGTTAATGGGCCTAGCTGGTAGTGGGCTGAGGTGGCTGAAATGAGGGGATTTTGGTGATGAAGGGCTAATGATAGGTTGGGTTCATGACCAAAAGGGTGGACCAAAATCGGTATCTACACCGGACACCTCCGGCCGGGAGAGGACTTGCTTCAGAGGCTGGTCGGTGAGGACCTTTATCGAGTGGGCGAGGAAGTAAGGCCGGAGCCTCCTCGTGGATGAGACGAGGGCCAAAGCCAGCTTCTCAAGAGCAAGATATCGAAGCTCTGCTCCTTGAAGGGCTCGGCTTATATAATAGACAGGCTTCTGGACGTCGTCTTGCTCTCGGACGAGGACGGCGCTGATAGCTGCCTCAGATACCGCGAGGTAGAGGAATAGCGGCTCTCCGTGGATCGGCTTGGACAGTATGGGAACTTTGGAGAGATAGACCTTTAGTTGCTCGAAGGCCGTTTGGCACTCGTCCGTCCAGGAGAAACTATTGGTGTAAGGACTGAGGTTTCGGGTTCGGTATTCGGGTCGGGATCGGGCCGGATCCCCTGGTTTGGACCCTGTGGGGTCTTGTGATTTCTGGCTGAATGGCGTCAGCGTTTGTCGACGCCTTTCAAAAGGCGTCAGGGTGTGTGGACGCCATTTAGGTTGCTGGTTGTTGTGCCACGTGTGCGCCACGTGGGCAGTTTTCGGGCCGCGAGAGTACGGCCCCTGTCAGATTTGTCTGAACGGCGTCCAGGTGGGTCGACGCGTTTCAGACTGCGACATCTGCGATGTCAGGGCATGGCGCCAGAGCATTGTCAGTACGGCCTGTCACATCGTCTGAACGGCGTCCACGGTGGGCGACGCGTTTCAGAGCGGTGTCTGTACGGCTGTCCTGTCAGACTGATAGGCGTCTGCCTCGATCGACGCGTTTTAGCTGGTTTCGAATTGACCCCGCGAGCCTCCCCTTCTTTCCCTCATTCTCACCTTCCCTCTCTCTCTCCTCGCCCTCTCCGACCCCCTCTCTTCCCCTTCCCTTCCTCTTCTTCCTCTTCCAACCACTCCAACACCACCTTACCTCTCACCTCTACCTCCACCACTTCCTTCGCGGTGTTCCACTCTCCGGACGGCGGCCGACGTCCCGGCGGAGTGGTGGCGTCCTCGAGGGTACCGGCGGCGGTGTGCGGTGCGGCGGGACGGCGGCACGGAGCTTGGCGGAGTTCAAGAACCGGTAGGGGGACGAACCTTGCATGTGATGTTCATGTGATTCTCGGCGTGACGTGATGTATTTGGGGATAGATTGAGCATGTTTAGGGGGTTTCTTGTGGGAATGGCGGTGCTTGTGAATGTGGTTTCGTAGCGTGATTATGGTAGTTTGGATTTCCCTTCTCCCCCTTGGTTTTGGGGCTTTTCGGGGTGCTTGGGGTTCAAGGGAGAAACCCACGGGTTGAACCAGGAAATCTGGTTTCTGTCGCTAAATGGCGTCGTGACTGGTCGACGCCTTTCCGAAAGACGTCGGGTCAGTACGACGCGTTTTAGGGCAGAAACCTCCCTATGCGAAGTTTCCTGAGTTAGGGGTTCTGTGCTAAATAACGTCATGGATGGACGACGCCTTTCAGAAGGACGTCGGGCCATCATGACGCCATTTAGGCAGGAAATGCCCCCGTCTAAGGGTTCTGCAAATCTGGATTTCTGGGTTGAATGGCGTCGGGCAACCCTGACGCGTTTTAAACGGCGACCTCAATGGTAGACGCATTTTAAGAGATAATCTGACTTTTAGTAAACCCGTCTATGGAGCTTGAATGGCGTCGACCTCGGTCGACGCGATTCAAGACAGGAATGAATAACTCTGGTTGTAATAAACCTGTTTGAAGGTCTTGAATGGCGTCGACCTCGGTCGACGCGATTCAAGACAGAGCTGTATGAACTCTGGTTTTTAGCATGTGTTTCACTGCGGGACGGTTCAAAGCATCTTTTACGTTGTATACTGAGACTGAGGACTTCTGCATGAATGGGATTTCATCATCTTTGTGTGTGTGCCTTAACTGTACGCTGAGACTGGGGTTTACTGTGCGAATGGAATCATGTTATATATGCGTTTGTGTTCATATGACTGTGGTTTACGCTATCACCATGGGCCGATGGGAGAAGGGCCATGGTGTCTGTGAGCTGTACTGGTGGGAGAAGGGGTACATGTGTGTTTCACCTTTAGCTGAGGGGAAGCAGGATCGCCTTGAGCCGACGGGCCGGAGTAGCCGGTGTGCTAATCCGAGGGATCGCTGTTTGTCCTCAGCGGGTCGGGGTTTCCTTTGTTTGTCGTGCCAGCTTCCGGCGTGTTTCTTGCTGTGGAGCTGGTGGTGTTACTGGTGGGAGTTGGTTTACCCTTTAGCCATTGGGCCTGATGTGACCTTTGATCAAGGTTACGAGTGGTACCCTTAGCCCTTGGCCTGACGCAGCCCGGGAGAGTTGGGTTTGTGGGTAGTTCCTGTAGCTTCGGCTTGACGGGGGTTCGCCGGTCCCCAGGGCCCTCCTGGAAGCGCTGAGGCCTAGCGTGGAGGCAATCCGGTGGTAGGACAGTAGTCTAGACTGCTTGTGTGCACACGTAGCTGGCAGTGGCTGTACACTGAGTCCAGCTAGTCCTAGTTTAGCTCACTGCCTCACCCTACAGTGCCCCGGAACACTGTAGGGGTGGACAGGCGTGAGCAGTGGTGGTAGTGTTGGGAGGCGACGTTTGACTTCGGTTCGACTGTGTGGTTTAGTCGCCTTGTGGACTTCGGTCGTGAGACGTGGCTTTGTGTTGGGTTTTTCGGGTTGCTTAGAAGCTACACTGCTTATCGTACGTTTCTTATCAGATTTAGGTGTTGTGTTTACTGCTTTACATAATTGTTCCATTTATTACTGTTGCTTCACTTGTGGGTGTGTGAGTGGGAGGCAGGGGATCGAATGATCCCTACTGAGCCTAGTTCTGGTGTGGCTCACTCCCTGCGGTTTCAGGTGTGGACTTCGAGGCGCAGCGGTAGCGTGGTGTCTTCTTGGTGTGCGGACCAGCAGCTGTCTTAGTTCCGGGGTATGCCCCGATGTTGTTGTACTTTCCTTCCGCCTGTACTTATTTAAATTGTTGGACATGTAATTATTGTTGGACTGTATACGGACATTGTTATTTTCTTCCCTGCGTACTTGTTTACCTTTGTAGTCCGTGTGATTGTTATATTTAGCCTTGTTTAGCACTTACTCCTCCAGACGTGTTGTGTGAGATCCGGGTGTGAACCCGTAGTTAATGGGCCGACATCCATTTAGTGATCGGGTCTCCGGTCATAGGATGGCGGGTCGTTACAGATGGTATCAGAGCTCAGTCTGGTCGAGTAGGTGATAAACTGGGTTAGATATTATAGTCCAACAATAAGTACGAGTCTGTACAGGCGATGGCTGCTGGCGTAGATTGATAGGTTTTAACGTGTTTTGGTTCGAATTGCGTGTTTGTGGGGTAGTGATGGCGCCGAAGAGGAGAGCTCCGTTGGCTCGTGGTTCGAAAGCAGATGATGGAGGAGATGGAAGTGAGGGGTCCAGTTCCCGAGGTGGCCAATCCACGATTTTGGAGCGGTTCTTGAAGTTGAAGACCCCTTCTTTCACAGGACGGCCAATCTCCGACGAGGCAGCTCTTTGGATTACGGAAATGGAGAAGGCATTTGATGTTCTGGAATGTGCTGAGAATGACAAAACTTTGTTGGCAACCTACTTGTTGAAGGACAATGCGTATGAGTGGTGGGTCGCTACCAGAGGGATGATGTTTGCAGACAGGTCTTTGAGAGAGATCCCTTGGGAGATATTTGTGAAAGAGTTTAGTGGACAGTATTTTCCGAGGCACGTTCGGAAGACAGAGGAAATGGAGTTTATGGAATTGGTACAGAACGATATGTCGGTTTTAGAATACCTAGCGAAATTTGTGGCTCTTGGAAGATTCGTATCACACATTTCTGAGCACGAGGAAATTAGAACGGAGAGATTCGTAGGCGGACTTCGATATGATCTAAGGTCAATGGTGGCACCTCAGCATTGTAGAGATCTAGCGTCAGCAGCACGATGCGCGACAGCGGTGGAGACTCAATTCCAGCAGATGGCGAGAGAAGTGGAGCGTTCGGCACGAGGGGAGCAACAAGGCAGGAGCAGATCGACGATCTTTTCGTCAGGCGGTCCGAGTTCCTTCGGGTTCAGGTCCCAAGAGATGCCTCGTGGTGAGGACAGCGACGGTCCGATTCATCAGATGCAGTCTGGGGCTAGCAGGCGGCAGGGCGCGAGGCAGGACGCGGTAGGTCATTGTTCCCATTGTGGTGGTCATCATGGCAGTCAGATGTGCCCATTGGTCTCTAGGGGCTGTTTTGGCTGTGGTAAGAAGGGGCACTTTCTGAGAAATTGTCCCCAGAAGAACCAGACAGGTCAGGAGCCGAGTGGTCAGTAGGTGTTCGAGATGAGGTTGGAGCCGTGTCTCTTCGAGGTGATCCGAGAGGTTGTGCTAGATGAGCACTTTTATCTTGTCTTGTTCAGAGGTGCTTGTGAACTCTAGTGGCACTTGTATGTATTTGGGTTTGGTGGAGAATTGGTTTTGTAATTTGTGCCTTGTTAGTGTGTGGTTATTGCTGATCTTTCAGCTTGTGTTGGAATTGAGAATCTTGGTTAGCTTGATATGTATATGATTGGCTAATTATGTGGAGCCTTGTGTGTGCGATTGGTGATGATGTTTGTTGTGATCGGTGTGTCGGCTTGTGGTGGTTAGCCGAGTTGAGCGTTGAGTGGTTGCTAATTTCGAGGACGAAATTCTTTTAAGGGGGGGAGAATGTAAGGACTGAGGTTTCGGGTTCGGTATTCGGGTCGGGATCGGGCCGGATCCCCTGGTTTGGACCCTGTGGGGTCTTGTGATTTCTGGCTGAATGGCGTCAGCGCTTGTCGACGCCTTTCAAAAGGCGTCAGGGTGTGTGGACGCCATTTAGGTTGCTGGTTGTTGTGCCACGTGTGCGCCACGTGGGCAGTTTTCGGGCCGCGAGAGTACGGCCCCTGTCAGATTTGTCTGAACGGCGTCCAGGTGGGTCGACGCGTTTCAGACTGCGACATCTGCGATGTCAGGGCATGGCACCAGAGCATTGTCAGTACGGCCTGTCACATCGTCTGAACGGCGTCCACGGTGGGCGACGCGTTTCAGAGCGGTGTCTGTACGGCTGTCCTGTCAGACTGATAGGCGTCTGCCTCGATCGACGCGTTTTAGCTGGTTTCGGATTGACCCCGCGAGCCTCCCCTTCTTTCCCTCATTCTCACCTTCCCTCTCTCTCTCCTCGCCCTCTCCGACCCCCTCTCTTCCCCTTCCCTTCCTCTTCTTCCTCTTCCAACCACTCCAACACCACCTTACCTCTCACCTCTACCTCCACCACTTCCTTCGCGGTGTTCCACTCTCCGGACGGCGGCCGACGTCCCGGCGGAGTGGCGGCGTCCTCGAGGGTACCGGCGGCGGTGTGCGGTGCGGCGGGACGGCGGCACGGAGCTTGGCGGAGTTCAAGAACCGGTAGGGGAACGAACCTTGCATGTGATGTTCGTGTGATTCTCGGCGTGACGTGATGTATTTGGGGCTAGATTGAGCATGTTTAGGGGGTTTCTTGTGGGAATGGCGGTGCTTGTGAATGTGGTTTCGTAGCGTGATTATGGTAGTTTGGATTTCCCTTCTCCCCCTTGGTTTTGGGGCTTTTCGGGGTGCTTGGGGTTCAAGGGAGAAACCCACGGGTTGAACCAGGAAACCTGGTTTCTGTCGCTAAATGGCGTCGTGACTGGTCGACGCCTTTCCGAAAGACGTCGGGTCAGTACAACGCGTTTTAGGGCAGAAACCTCCCTATGCGAGGTTTCCTGAGTTAGGGGTTCTGTACTAAATGACGTCATGGATGGACGACGCCTTTCAGAAGGACGTCGGGCCATCATGACGCCATTTAGGCAGGAAATGCCCCCGTCTAAGGGTTCTGCAAATCTGGATTTCTGGGTTGAATGGCGTCGGGCAACCCTGACGCGTTTTAAACGGCGACCTCAATGGTAGACGCATTTTAAGAGATAATCTGACTTTTAGTAAACCCGTCTATGGAGCTTGAATGGCGTCGACCTCGGTCGACGCGATTCAAGACAGGAATGAATAACTCTGGTTGTAATAAACCTGTTTGAGGGTCTTGAATGGCGTCGACCTCGGTCGACGCGATTCAAGACAGAGCTGTATGAACTCTGGTTTTTAGCATATGTTTCACTGCGGGACGGTTCAAAGCATCTTTTACATTGTATACTGAGACTGAGGACTTCTGCATGAATGGGATTTCATCATCTTTGTGTGTGTGCCTTAACTGTACGCTGAGACTGGGGTTTACTGTGCGAATGGAATCATGTTATATATGCGTTTGTGTTCATATGACTGTGGTTTACGCTGTCACCATGGGCCGATGGGAGAAGGGCCATGGTGTCTGTGAGCTGTACTGGTGGGAGAAGGGGTACATGTGTGTTTCACCTTTAGCTGAGGGGAAGCAGGATCACCTTGAGCCGACGGGCCGGAGTAGCCGGTGTGCTAATCCGAGGGATCGCTGTTTGTCCTCAGCGGGTCGGGGTTTCCTTTGTTTGTCGTGCCAGCTTCCGGCGTGTTTCTTGCTGTGGAGCTGGTGGTGTTACTGGTGGGAGTTGGTTTACCCTTTAGCCATTGGGCCTGATGTGACCTTTGATCAAGGTTACGAGTGGTACCCTTAGCCCTTGGCCTGACGCAGCCCGGGAGAGTTGGGTTTGTGGGTAGTTCCTGTAGCTTCGGCTTGACGGGGGTTCGCCGGTCCCCAGGGCCCTCCTGGAAGCGCTGAGGCCTAGCGTGGAGGCAATCCGGTGGTAGGACAGTAGTCTAGACTGCTTGTGTGCACACGTAGCTGGCAGTGGCTGTACACTGAGTCCAGCTAGTCCTAGTTTAGCTCACTGCCTCACCCTACAGTGCCCCGGAACACTGTAGGGGTGGACAGGCGTGAGCAGTGGTGGTAGTGTTGGGAGGCGACGTTTGACTTCGGTTCGACTGTGTGGTTTAGTCGCCTTGTGGACTTCGGTCGTGAGACGTGGCTTTGTGTTGGGTTTTTCGGGTTGCTTAGAAGCTACACTGCTTATCGTACGTTTCTTATCAGATTTAGGTGTTGTGTTTACTGCTTTACATAATTGTTCCATTTATTACTGTTGCTTCACTTGTGGGTGTGTGAGTGGGAGGCAGGGGATCGAATGATCCCTACTGAGCCCAGTTCTGGTGTGGCTCACTCCCTGCGGTTTCAGGTGTGGACTTCGAGGTGCAGCGGTAGCGTGGTGTCTTCTTGGTGTGCGGACCAGCAGCTGTCTTAGTTCCGGGGTATGCCCCGATGTTGTTGTACTTTCCTTCCGCCTGTACTTATTTAAATTGTTGGACATGTAATTATTGTTGGACTGTATACGGACATTGTTATTTTCTTCCCTGCGTACTTGTTTTCCTTTGTAGTCCGTATGATTGTTATATTTAGCCTTGTTTAGCACTTACTCCTCCAGACGTGTTGTGTGAGATCCGGGTGTGAACCCGTAGTTAATGGGCCGACATCCATTTAGTGATCGGGTCTCCGGTCATAGGATGGCGGGTCGTTACAATTGGCCTTCTTCAGTAGCTTAAAGAAGGGGAAGCAGTAGTCCGCCGCTCTGGACATGAAACGGCTTAAGGCGGCGATCCTTCCGTTTAGCTTTTGAACCTCTCGGAGGTTAGCCGGAGGGCGCATCTAAATGATGGTCGAAACCTTTGCGGGGTTAGCTTCCACCCCTCGGTGAGTGACCATATAGCCGAGGAACTTCCCGGAGGCCACTCCGAAGGCGCATTTGGCTGGGTTCAGCTTCATTTTGTATTGCCGCAAGGCGGAGAACGTCTCGGCTAAGTCGGCCAAATGGTCTGCAGCGACGCGGCTCTTCACCAGCATATCGTCGATGTAGACTTCCATGTTACGGCCCAGCTGCGGGGCGAATACTTTGTTGACGAGGCGCTGATATGTCGCGCCAATGTTCTTCAGGCCGAAGGGCATCCGGGTATAGCAATACAGACCGAGAACGGTCGTGAAGCTGGTCTTGCTTTCATCATCCGGATGCATTCGGATCTGATGATAGCCCGAATAGGCGTCGAGAAAGCTCAGGAGCTCGTGGCCAGAGGTCGCATCCACCACCTGATCTATCCGAGGTAGCGGGAAGCTATCCATCGGACATGCTCTGTTAAGGTTGGTAAAGTCTACGCACATTCGCCACTTGCCGTCTTTCTTGGGCACCATTACTACGTTGGCAATCCAGTCCGGGTGGTGTACCTCTCGGAGGTGCCCGGCGTCCAGCCCCTTTTGAACTTCGGCTTGAATGGCAGCTCTCCTTTCCTGATTGAAGGTACGCCGCTTCTGCTTAACAGGGGGCTGGTTAGGATTGGTGTGAAGCTGATGCTCGGCTATTTCCGGGTCAACTCCGGGCACGTCTGTTGGAGACCAGGCGAAGACGTCGAGATTCCTTTTTAGGAATTCGGCGAGTCTCTCTGCTTCGGTTTTCTCTAGACCGGAGCCTATCATAAGGGTTCGTCCCTCACCTCCCGGAACTGGGATGGCTACGAGCTCTTCTCCCGGGGACGCTTCGGCTGAAGATTCGATCGACAGGGATTCAGCTGCAGCTTTTCCCTTGACCGAAATCATATAACATTACCGAGCCGCCTCTTGATTCCCCTTAGCTTCGCCTATTCCATGACTGGTATGGAATTTCAGCTTCTGATGAAAAGACGAAGGCACAGCTCCGATCCCGCCGATTAGCCTTCGGCCAAAGATGGCGTTGTAGGCCAAATCGATTTTTACAACGGAAAAATCCGTTTCTACAGTTAATTGCCGGGGAGCGGAACCTATGGTTACGGAGAGCCGGACAATGCCCTCTACTCGGCAGGGCGAGTCGTTAAAACCGAATAGGGGGCCCCAGTGAGGCTTCATATTAGCCTCATTTAATCCCATCTTTGCAAAGCAATCATAAAATAATATGTTTGGGGCGCTTCCATTATCAACAAAAATACGATGAACATCGTAATTGTTTATTACAGCGTTCACAACGAGAGCATCGTCGTGAGGGACCTGAATATCAGTCAGATCCTCTGAGCCGAAGGTGATGTCTTCTTGACGGGGCCGCTTCGGCTCGACGTCAACTGTCGCTATTGTTGCGGAGCTGTGTTGACGGCGCTTTGATCCTTCTCCCGGCCCACCGGATATCATCATGATAGACCCAGCACTGGGTCTTTGATGAGATGTTTCCACCGGAGCCGAGGTAATCTTTGGCGGAGGAGCGGCTTCCTTCTCCGGGGGTTGTTGCGGCCTGGTTGTCTCAGGGACGTCCCGGTTCCGCTGTTGCTAAGGCTGCTCTCGTCGGTACTGCGGCAGTCTACCCTCCCTGATGAGGCGGTCGATCTCCTCCCGAAGGTGTCGGCATTCGTCTGTTGAATGGCGGATATCCCGATGATACTCGCAATATTTGCCGGGGTCCCTTCGACGAGGGTCAGTTTTGATGCGCTCCGGCCGCCGGAGCATGCCCTTCACCTCCATAAGCATTTGGGAAGGGGGAGCGGGTAGCAGCAGGTATCGCGGTTGCGGATCCCGTCGCTTTTCTCGGTCCCACTCCTCCCTGCGATATCGCTTACGGGAGGGCTCTTGATCTTCAGGTCGAGGGCGGACCACCTGGGGGGCAGGCGCCGATACTGCTTCGGCTGCACCTTTGCCTTTGGACATCATCAGAGCCTCCCGGTTTATATACTTGTCGGCCCGGGCTACGAGGTCCTGGAAGGTAGGGGGATGGCGTTTCCCAATGGAGCCGAGGAGCCCTTCATCCCGGCACCCGCTGATTACGGCCGAAACCGCAATCGAGCTGTCAAGGTTTGGGATTTGGGCGGCTTCGGTCCGGAATTTAGTGAAATATTCCTGAAGAGTCTCGGTGGGGCCTTGCCGAATGGCTAGTAGGCTGGCGGAAGTCTTACACTGCCGGGTGGCGTCATAAAACTGATCGATAAATAACTGGCCAAACTGGACTAGGGAGTGGATGGAGTTGGGAGCCAATGTCTCGAACCAGGTAAGGGCAGTCTTCTCAAGGGTGAGGGGGAAAAGACGGCAGCGGACTGCTTCGGCAACCCCTCAGATAGAGAGGTAGGTATTGAACCTTTGGAAGTGGCAGACCGGATCTGTCATTCCGTCATAGAGGGGGCCTTTCGGCAGTTTGAAGTTAGGAGGTACCTCGGTAGCCAGGAGCTCTGGCGTGAACGGGGTTTGCTCCAGGATGGTGCTGGCAAGGGGCGCTCCGTATGGTCGAGACACCATCTGTTGCATCTCCTTCCTCATCGCCGTCAACCGCCGGTCCAGGTCCGGGGCAGTTGAGGTGACGACCGAGCGTCCTCCGGTTCCGGCTGGGCGAAACTCGGACGAAGCATACCCTTGCTCCGTCATCAGGCGGTCGGCGCGAGGGGCTCGGGCAGGCAGTGCCGAGGGCTCGCTACGCGCCGTGGCGGTTTCGTCGGGGGAGACCGGTGAGGGCGCCGGCCGGAACCTTGTATCTTGGACTGGATAGAGTGGAGGAAGTGGTACTTGTTGGGGAAGCTGGCCCAGCAATCCCATACGCTGGGCGATGGCAGACACCATCTCTTGCAGAGGTGCAAGAGAGGTAACGGCGGCGGCTAGCGTTGCCATCTGCTGCTGAAGTACTCCCACCCGATCGTCTTCAGCAGCGAGGGACTCTGGTATGACAGGCAGAGCCGTGCTCGGTGGAGCAGACGGGGCGCTTTCGGAGTGGAGTGGCTGCACCGGGGCAACCGCGTCTCTGCTTCGTCTTGTCCGGACCATCGGGTTACAGGACGATGAGACATGACTCTTTGTTCGATTCCCACAGACGGCGCCATGTGATGTAGCCGAAGCTATCACGACCGGATTCCGAGGCTGGAATCCGGAGTTGGGATCCGGAGCTGGGTCAGATCGGAGAAGAGGCCCGACGGGGATCCGGAAGGCGATGGAGGCAGAGACGCAGCCGAAGATCCGAAGCCGAGGGTTACCCGATCGTATGTGGGTTAGCCTTTGGAAGGTGCGGCCGAATTCCCTCCGGTCGAAGGGCGGCCGATGCGGAGCCGAGGTGCCTTCGGGCGGGGAGGACCAGCCGGCGAATGGCGTCGAGACCGGAGGAAGAAGCCCGAGGTCGGCGGCCGAGACCGACTCGGAGAGGTCGGCGAAGATTCAAACCGAGCCCCTGCGGGAGGGAAAGAAGAAGAAACCGGTCAGTAGGAGTCCCGGGCTTCGGCCCTTAGGAACCCCCTCTGACGATTAAGTTAGCTTCTGAAGATGATTCAATTCAGAAGTCAAAGAGATGGAAGAAGCAGCTTTAATGCTTTTTTTGGACTGTTGTCTTTTAGGGTCACGAAGACATACCTTTGGCAATAAATAGCGGTGTATTTATAGCGGAGGATAGATGATGCTTAACGATGGTAGCCGGTATAGGACTATGTTCCGGGTTTATTGGTAAACCGCCATAGTGCCTAGTCCTCCCACCGGAGTGGGCCGGACACGGCTATTGGGCCAAAGGGGGTTGGGCCGCTGATGGGCCGAAGCCTACTGGGCCGAGGGCCGCTGAACTGCTAACAGGCCGAAGGCTATTGGGCCGCTAACGGGCCGAAGGCTCCCACGGGGCCTTTTACGGCCGCTGTTGGGCTGACCACAGCGTTGGGCCTGTTTTAATGGGCCGAATTGGATTCTGCCTCATCAAGAGTATTTTGAAAATTTTTATCTAAAAATTTTGGTTCATAAAAGAATTTAGAACGAGAATAAGAGATAACCACTGCATGTGTTATAAGACTAGACTGGAAAAAAAAAAAAAATCAACTATAAATTAGAGGGGAGTCCCCGAACGTCGGCTACGGGGTACACAGAGAAGGAGGAGAAAGAGAAGGGGGCAGCCAGCACTAGGAGAAACCATGGAGCTTAGTCCAGGATTCTCACACGATATTTATTTATATTAAATGCGGACGACTTTTAATAAAAGTCCTCAATTTAACAAAAAACCTACTTAGTGACCACAAACTAAGAATCTATGTGTGTGTGACCTTCTAAATTCAAGTACCAATCCAGTTTGCAACCTGATAAGTCCAATAATAGCTTATTGGCTCTTAGTAATTAAGAAATATCACATATTTAATTAATTCCTTAACTAAATTATCAACTCATGATAAATGGCCGGATTTTTTATCAAGTTGGATGCCAAGGAACACCACATGATCTTAAAAGGTAATGGAGTTCGGCAACTCACTCAAAGAATCTTTCTGTCATCAGTTACTGCATGGAGTTAATCATTCATTCATACAATACTCTCGAGTCAATCTAGACATAGTCAACTATCAAACCCTAACTAATCGACTCACTTGGATTGGATGCCACTAAACGATTTTAGAAAATTCTTTTTCTGATAAAATGTCTATCCTAGTCAAGGACTCCTGAGCAACCTACCTAGAACATTCTCTCTTTAATTATGGAGAGCAAATAATATTTTATTGTACACACAATCACCTTCGAAGGTCTTCCTCTGGATCCGATCGCTCGACTCTTTAAGACTTCGTGATTAGGAATCTATCAATCAAGGTTAAAGTCCGTAAGTCTACCAATAAGATGTCTTTGATGTCTCATGTCTAAGAACCATCTACAGTAACTGTGACGTTAGATCAAATTGGTTAACAATTAAGTAACTTACCATCCAACGATTTATGTCGGATCAATTCAACAAACTCATTCACCAATAAACATCTATATATTGAACATAATGTCTCCACACAAATGACCATGAGATCAGTCATCATCCTTACATAAGCTGGAATAACTTATATTAGTCTCAGTAAAATTTTGATGTCTTTCTCAAATATCCTCCAACTATGAACAATTAAGAATGTGTATTTATAAGTTGTCAGTTTCATTATTATGATCTCATCACAATCAGATAATTATTGCACACATTCACAGACTTTACTATGGTACGAATGATAAAAATTAATCATAATAACAAATAAAGTTCAATTTACACATCATAAAGATATTGTCATTTTAAATAATTGAATAAGATTGTATCAAATTTGCTTATAGGTTACACAAAATACTAACACATGGGGAATTTAAAAATAATAAAAAAGTTACTCATTAGATTATTTTTCAAGATCATCGACCCTCGAAAACACCGTGAAACTCTCAAGAGCATTCTGACGCTTTCAAGAACATAATGTTCAGAGCATACAGAACTGTAGACACGCTAATTTTGACGTCATTTTGAGTAAATTTCATATCATACAATAATGCCTCGAAATGGTCTGATAATTAATCATTAATTAATTTTTATTAATCTTTTTAAGTGTCGGGTTTAACAGATGTGTTTAAGTTAATCAATTGAATTGGTTTTAATTCAAATTTGAGTTAAAATATGAAGAATTCTAAAAGACGTCGACCCAAGTGGACGCCATTTAGACTTTATTCTTATTTTAGTGATTAAATTTGAATTTTAATTAATTAATTAATTAACTAAAAGGCGTCTGGTAATGTCGACGCGTTTTAAGTTTCCTAAGTGATTTTAACTTCCCCTCCGGATGTTTATCCTTATCTTAATTAGTCTAAAAAACGTCTATACTGGTGGACGCGTTTTATCTAATAAAGATAAAGATAAGTTTTTCCGGATATTTATCCTTATCTTAATTAATTTGAAAGGCGTCATCCATGGTGGACGCGTTTTATATAATTACAGATAAAGATGAATTAATTAGTATTTATCTGTCAATTAAGATAGATAAATTCGAATTTTTTTGCTATGTTAATCGCGAACGCAAGAAAAGCCTATAAATACCTTGCATGTTGAAGAGTTAAAAAAGTTGAAATCCATTAAGAGAGAGCATTATTATAGCGAGTTGAAGATCGAAGCAACAACGTCAGAACACCAGAGCGCTGTCATTTCCAGAAGTCGGCGTCCTTTCAAGATCTTCATCCTTTCAAAGCTTCATCCGATTGGGCATAAGTGTTTTATTTCTGCATTTTCATTTTCATCTTCATTAATTTCATTCTTCATTCACTTTATGCAAACACACACCACAGCATAATTTTTCAAAACCTACTTGATTTAAGGAGTTTCAAAACCACTCAACAAGTAAGTTTGATGTTCAATCATATGTCCAAAATCATGATTAGTTCAGATACTGCTTCTACTTAAATTCTCATCATCATTGTTTCTTCGTTTTCTGTTTCTGTCTCTGCTGCACTCAACAACAACGAGAGATTCAAAAGGGGAAATCAAGCACAAAGTCAGAAAGACTTCTGGACGATCCTCAACCTCAAATTCAACAGCAAGAACAAAAAGCAAAGAAAGGGCTCTCTTTCTTCAGCCGGCTGAGGAAGGGGAACCACGGACTCAATCTTCCGCGTTTGAACAGGTAAGCGATCATATCTCTTTTGAAACTTTTTAGTTAAAAGTTTCTAGCGATCACTGCACTTAGTTGCTATTTTTAATAGGTTAGTTTACACTAAACAACATAGATTTTTCATGTTAATCACACGGTCATTTTAAGCACCTACAAGAACTTCATGCTCTCAAAAGGATCTTAATGCTCTCAAGAGCTTCATTATGCTTATGAGAGGAGTATGGCAAGTAATTATTTTATTATTATTTTTTAATTATGCCCTCCATGTGTGCTGACGTGTAAATGACATCAGAACACATTTAATGAGAGGATAGATCCTACGTGAGCTATCTAAATGACAAAAAAAGATAAAAACACTTATTCTAACTCAGCCTTTGTGCACCTGAAACAATGCAGCAAACATTACTCATTTAAGAACGACTGTTAATCATGCCGTATCATGCATATCATTCTAAAGTAAACTTTCATCAATTATCACTTTCATCTCTTGTCACTCTTATACATACTTTGATAAGCTCATCTCTATAGTGGTTCCATCAAATTGGTGTGTGCAGTCTAATCGTACATACAATTTTGAAACCCATCCTCATATTAAAAAAATAAATTTTTTTATAAGTTTTAAAATATTCAACAACACCTATTATAGTTGTTTTTATTTCTGGAAGCTTTATTTTAACTAATCATGGTTCGATCTTGAAAGTCGATCTTAGCTGTCCATCGGTCACACATAAATCTTGATTTTCAAAAGTCATGATAAAATAGTCAAAAAATAAATAAAAATTCGTGACATTAGTCCGTAGAGTTGTTCCCACTCCTTGAGATTGTAATATTCATCGCCAATTTATGAATGAAAATCAGACAACTTAAGTTGAAAGTCTCACAATCCATTGGTGAAACTTAAGTAATAGGATGAAATTTATTTTGAGTGGAAAGTTAAATATTTAAAAATTTATCATGATTTTTTATATTTTAAAAAAATGGGCAAGAGATTGTAACAAAGCATGCGATTTAACCATAGGCACTATATCAAATATACCATACCACTCATATATATCTTCCTCATGTTGAAAAAAGGTTGAAAATCATCATAAAAATTTAAATATTCAACTTACTCAATAGGGTTGTTTCCATCTTTTAAGACTTAATATTGATCATTTGATAATGAACCTTAACTATAGTCGTCCGATCAAATGTCACTTTTGATCTTTATGATTAGATGATTTAAATTTTAAAGAGATAATCAAAAAATAAAAAATAATGTTAATTATTCTTAGGATTGTTCTGATCTCATAAAACTTTAATTTTGATCACCGACTACGGAGTTCAAACTCCACGCAATCGCCACCATGATCCGCATCGTAACATTCCTATATATATATATATATATATATAAACTATTTCTAAAATCATGTAATAGGGAGATTTATGTTAACAGAAATTTTTTTGGGTCATTAGATCTCAGTTGCAACTAAAAAAAAGATAATATCAAAGATAAAATAAAAAGATGTGGTGGGTCCCACTGAAGGTCCATAAGGGTGTCAATGGCTGGACTTGGCCCGGCCCGACCACAGTCTGGCCCGGCCCGTGGCTTAGTTGGCGCAGCCCGATACCGGCCCTGCCCCTACTGGCCTGAATATCTCAGACTCGAAGCTGACCCGTCTAGTAACACAAAGCCCGTGTCAAGTCCGGGTAAGCCCATGTGACCAAAAAACTTGAACCTAAAAGACAATATCTAATGACAAAAAAACCTTGCCTTTTCCATTTCTGATTTCTTAGTTATTATTTTAATACCCAACAGCTACGGTTAGTTAAATTAAATTCAGGTTTTTTACCTAAGTTTAAATTTATTTTAATTTAGGCTGATCTCATCTCAACGTACAACACCCCAGCTGAACATAAAAGCAGTCTCAAAATCTTCCTTTTTTATTCACTATCATATTTATCTTACCTATGATAAAAAATAGTTGTCAAAATCATAACAATAATAACACCTTGTTTGTTACACTTTTTTTTACTTATTTTACAAAATTAAAATAACTTATTTCAAGTAGACATAAAATAAGATTATAAAAACAATAAAAATTTTATTCTAATAATAACAATCTCACGTTACTTACATCAAAATAAGCAGTAATGCTCCAATCACATACAAGCGCTCAAGAAGGAATGAAAATAACTCCGAAAACGATCTTATGCACCTAAGCTGGATCCGTTGGCAAAATTCCACAATAAAAAAGACTGTCAACAGAAATTCGATTATCCTATTTTTCTACCCGTTATCAAAAAAAATATTTGTTTTCGATAAAAAAAATATCCGCCCGATAATTATCGGAATCGGAAATGGATATTCCGATAAATTATCGGAACCGGAAACGAAAACGTCTGTTTTTATATCCGTTTTCCAATTTCCAATTTCGATTATTATTAAGTTTATTATTAACATCTATTCTCCTCTTGCCTTATGCAGCACCTTCTAGCTATGACATTTCAGTTGAAAATTAGATAAATAAATTCAACTTAATAATTTAAAATAGAACTCTTTTACTGGCAAATAAATGTATGAAAATATTTTAAGAAAGTATTTCTTAAAAATAAATAAATAGAATATTTTCTTAAAAATATTTTCATATGTATGAAATGGTATGTTATGTTTTCATTCTTCTTGTAATTGTTTCTTAGAAATGATTTTTCATTAGAATACGTTTTACATAGCACCAAACTGACCTTATATTAGCAATCCGGTAATGTGAAAATTCTTTTACAAGTAAATAAATGTATGAAATCATTTCCAAGAAAAATTTTTACAAGATAACAAATAAGTGAAAAAATATTCAAAAAAAAATTAGAAATACCAAATGACATATAATATTTTTATAGTCCTTATGAATTGATTTATTAGAAAATTCATTTTCATTGAATACATTTTATGGGAACCAGATGCATCTTAGCATACTGCATCGATAATCGGTATTATGTCAACTGTTAGTGTTTTTAATTTTTAAAAATTATTTTTTTAATTTTTTTCTAGATAGACTTTTATGTCTAGTACAATCCGATCTTAGATCGGATGACCAAAAGAAGATGAAAAATCGAAAACTTACACCAAATGATGTAGGACATTATGAGGCTCACCTAAAAAATAATAATATTATATATTTTTAATTAAAAAAATACCTGCAACTGGCATACTATTGGCTGCCGGTGTAGCAAGTTATTCTCATGTCTGCAAATCCTGTAGTTGAAAATTCTTTAATTAAGGATTACATGAAAGTTTTCTTAATAGATTAAACTGTTCCAATAAGAGTTCATAGCTCACCGATGACTGTGCATTTTTAAGTATTAAAGAGATTAAAGTCATGCGTTACACTCATGATTTTATATGTAAAATCACAAAGAATGATAGATACTTTCGTCATCTTTTCAATGACATCAATTTTGTAAAATTATGAATTAAAACATTGTCATTTAATGTGAAAAACTAAGTGTCAGTGTATGTCTACAATTTTATTCTCAGCAAAGACATTTGTGCAATTCTTGTGAGCAAGGGTATTCTAGTCTTTTCACATTGCATGAAGAACATGCTTTCTTTATGAGGTTTATTATTATTTTATGCATGCTTCATGGGGGAACTTTTAGTCGATTTGCACAATTTTATCTTCTTTAGGGACTAATCCACAATTATTTTTGCTAATAAAAGGATTTTCAGGAAAACATTTTCAAAAGTACTAAACGATCGATTCTATTTTTATTTTTCTTGTAAATTGATTTTCTCATAAAATATTTTCACTTGAATCAATTTTACATGTAACCAAATAGACCCTATATTGCAGACCAGTGAGAAAAAAAAGAAAGAAGAAAATAGCTCCAAACGTGTTATTATACATGCTGTCATTACCATCACAGTGCGTGGGCCGACGGGGGCCCGACGGGCTGCAGGGTCAAGTCCACCCGACCCATCTACCCATGGGCTTCACTGACGGGCTTGAAAGGGGCCCGACGTTCTGCATGGACGAGACCAGATCCGGCCCGTGACGGGCCAGCCCCCCGGGCTTGCGGGCTGGCCTAGCCCGTTGACACCCCTATCCGCTGCCACCACAGACTCACAGTAGCGGCTCGGTTGGTGGTCGCTCGAGTATACGATGTTGCGCGCATGGTCCGTGGGGGGGCACGCCTCCGCCACTAACCCAGCGTCCCGTCCGCCGCCTTCCTTGCACGCCGCGGCCTTCCCCGTCTCCATCCCTCCCTCCCCCGCCGCCGCCTTCTCTGCTTCCAAGCTCACCAACCACTCGGCCATGGCGCGTCACGTCCGAATCGCCGTCGTCGGAGACGTGGTAAGCATGCGAAGCACAAGACCCGCCGCCGTTCTCTCCCCTTCTCTTTTCTTGTGCCGGTTGGTCGGTAGGGCTGTGTTCTTCCCTGCATAGGGAGATCTGGTGACTTCTCACAGCACAATTCTCTACTTGTTGCACTACTTGTCGTCTAATTGGAACTGCTGCTAGGCCAAAGCTCCGCGAATTCTCAAGATCTTGAATAGGAATGTGATAGGTTCCGCCTCCCGGGTTCCTTATGGCGCCTCCCTTCTCGCCATGGGGAAGGAACTGAGGGGAGGGTTTGGGATTCTATGGTTTTGTTGGTGGGTGTGTGGTCACCTGTATGTTGCGGCGGTTTCAGAATCAGTATCCTGTCATTTTGGACAATCCGATGTGGTACTGATCCCCTCTTCAGAGCGAGAGTGGCTCTTCCCTTGAAAGTCATTTGGATTGTCTAGTTATTGCTGCTAGAATGGTCCTACATTGGTAACGGGAGGAATAAAAATATCTTCAAAACAGTGGAGATCTCTCTACGTGATAAGCTTAAGATTTTAAGTTAGATGGTCCAATACCTTTAAATACGGTATGAAAATAGCCTATGGTTATAACTTTGCATCGCATATCCCATATTTATTATTTTGCACGTGACAATGCCTTATTCGGCCTGCATGTGAGGGAGTTAGAGTAGTCCCACATTGATGAGGAATGAAGTAAAATAGATTCAAAATAGTGGAGCCCTCTCCAGTCGATGGCCATGAAGTTTTGAATTAGATAGCTCAATAACATTCAATAATCGCTTTATTTCCTACAAATGTTGCTTGTCTCGTTTTTATAAGCTCAATTGTAGATTCTCCTATTTGAGCCTTTTTCTATCTACATCCAACTCTCTGTCTCCGTAATGGCACCATTTATTGAACATATGCTACAACATCCGCAGAAGCATAACTCCATTTTCTTCATTTCGTTGTAACCCTAGTCAAGGCATTATTTTGTCTTCACGTCATTCTGCATTGATAATATGCTCTGCAGCAAAAGTCAAAAGGTTTATATGTTTTTTTGGCTAATTATCTATCCTCAATGTGGAAGCCCTCACCTGTTTAAAGAGCAACCATATACGTACTTGATTTAAAACTCTCATGTGGTTTAGAAGTACTGTGACATGCTAAAAAGAGTAATTTTGCTTATAAGAAGTTGGTATTTGCTTGTGTCCTTGGGGAGTGATATCATATTTAACTCCTTGAGTTATATTTGCTTCAGAATGAAATGTCAACAGCTAAATATTACACAACAAAAATCCCTTTTTTAATAAGCTACTTCTTGTGTAGCAGGGGTCTGGACAAAAAGGGAAAAAGGAAGGAACTTGTAGAGGTTATCTGAAGCAAGGGAGGCAAGCTCGGGCAATGGACTCGGATCGGTCCGGGTCTGGACCGATCGGGTCGGTCGATCCGATCCGATCCGATCCCGATACGATCCTGTCCGGTCCCCTCATTTTATTGTAAAGAAAGGTTTAAATTTTTTAAAAAAATCATAAAAAATAAAAAATAGCCTTCAAATGTCCAAAAATTATCTAGGACCTCAGGTAAGCTCTTGGGACTTTATTGATTTTCAACAAAGTTTGATACATGGGGGACATGTGGGGGGGGGGGGGTGCATAATACCTTACCCTTAAGTAACTCAGTGACATGCATGAATAAATAATAAAACAAAAAAAAACTAAGGAAAGTTAGGAAACAAAAAAATCATTGTAGCCTTACATGGTAGGTGTTATACAAAATATTGGATATAGTTTTCCCAAAACATATAAGACTCATACCATTGTCTATATTCTTCAAGAAACCGGTGATACTCATATGTGTGGCCATAGATGATTGCCACTGGCACCCATTGCTGTGCATCACCTCCATAATAAGATCCTCCTTATGAATGATAAAAGGATGCGTCCGAGCATTGAGGATATGCTCCTGATGCATATCCTCTCGATGCATCAGAGGGTTAAGTTGCATAATACCCTGTTAGGGGGTAGGTATGCATAGGGAGTATAAGCTCCATACCCCTCCGATAGAGCTTAAGATGAAGCATCTGAGAATTGGTCTTGAGGAAACTTTGTTGAGCTTTGTGTTGCCCTCCTCGTTTGTCCAATACCAGTTTGTTGATGTTGTTGCTTGCCTTGCCCTTGTCTGTAGCTGCCAGTTTGCTCGAATGGTCTTTGTCTTGAGTGTAATGCATAAAATGTTCCTCTCCAGTGAAGACAGTTGGAGGGGCTTCACTTCCTTGGCTCGAGTCTCGTCTTCGAGATGATCGCTGTTGCAAGGATCCACCTTGACTCCCGTGTGGATCATCATCATCAGTAGTCGTCTTTGAAGTGGAATTGTCTAGTCTGGTACTGCACTTTGTCGCTCGGCTCTGGCATTTCCTCTTCCTTTTCTTCTACCTTATCTAGATCTGCAATATTAAACGGACTTGTTAGTAGCCGTTTACTTTTACCTTTACCTAGTTTTCGTGCACGGGATGCAAATTTCTTCTACCTTTTAGGAGGAGGTTGGGGAAGTTGAAACTCTATGGACAATGGGATTGTATCCAGTTTTCCTTTCACCCACGAGTGATCATTTGGGTCAAAATATGGGACTTGACCTAAGACATTCGTTGCATCCACCCATGTATAAAGGGGTTCTCTTCTTCGAAGATTTCCTCAAGGTCGATCGGTTCTTCGACTAAAGGTTCCCGTTGCACAGGTCGACCGGCAGCCTCATCTCTCCAACATGTTTCTTTCCTCTGATTCTCTTGAATTCGCTGGAGATTCTTCAGCTTCAACCGCATATGTAGGAACAAAAGACCAAGTGCTCTAATCTCTGTGAGCTTAATCGATTTCTTTGCTCAGTATTGATCAAGCTATAGGTTGACCAGTTTCACTCACATCCAGAGGTTGAAGTCATCTGATTCAACACACCGATGGAAACTTGTGCTACATCTTAGCCTAGGGTTTTTCCGTGATCCATCCACCATTTAGCTGTAAATTTACCATAATATAAGTCATTTAAGTCATGTAAGCATATAAGTTATGTAAATCATTTAATTGTTCGGTAGTTTAGTTACCTAGTGAAAGCAACATGACTGCCTTTTGCGCTTGATGAGTCCCAAAATGGCCCATCTTCAGTCTATAGTCATGCATCTTGTTGCATGCTATTATAGCTCGATTTTCGTCTGATAATAAATGTCAAATGACATTCTTCGTCCTACGAAGGACTTTTTGATCATCTTGTAAATTTTGAGTAGCGGTACTATATTGATATCTTAGGTTAAAGAAATGACATGCAAGTCGATTATTAGCAAGTAATTGTCAAAAAGAAAAGTGTTCCTTGAGGAGTATGTTAGAAAGTAGAAACTATAAAGTAGTTACCTGCCACATGCATATCATGGTGAAGTGTCTTATCCCATCTTCTATCTATGATTTCTCACCACTTTGTAAAGTCGTTCTTGTTTGCCTTTGCAATGTCCTCCTTCGCACGATCCATTGCCTTGTGCAAGTAACCTATTATAGCCTTCTTGTCACCATCCATCATCCCGAGGACACGTACAAGAGGCTATATTGCACTAAGTATCGTCTTAATGTTCTTCCATAACAGTCTATCTTCGATGAACTCCTCCAGTTGCTTCCCCTTATCCCTATCCGATTGTTTTGCATGCCTTATCATCTAATCCTCCTATCCCTTACTTGAAATCATTGCCATCAAATCACACTTCTGATATTACAGACTTTATAAGCAAATGACAGTCGAAGCGAAATGAGTTATCCCAAGACGTAGTAACTCCCTCTGGTTAGTATGCTAGCTCATTAATGTGAGCACATAGTTGTAGTTGTAGATGTAAGAGGTGATGAATTAACCCCACTTCATCATCTCATCCACCATTTTATCCTTGTCGATGTCCTCTAGCATCAAATCTAGAGAGTGGGCGGAGCATGGTACCCGATATAGGTGTCGCCGCTTCTCCATTAACATTTGATCGGCGGATTTATAGGCAGTTGCATTGTCCGTGACAACTTACACGACTCGATCTTCTCCGACCTGCTCCACAATTTCATCTATTAGCTTGAAAAAGTGTTCAGCGTTCTTAACCTTACCACTGACATCAATTGACTTCCAGGAGACAATCTCAACTTGACAGTATATAAGGAAGTTGATCATGTTCTTCCTTGTTATACCTATTCAAAAAAAAAGATAACAATTCAATCAAAGCAAAGTAGCAAATCATGAAGAAGTAAAGATGACCTCCCTAAAAAATATGCTCACCTATCCAACCATTAGTCATAATTGTGCAGCCTCTCTCATCCCATATTCTTTCAGATGACTTGATGTATTCTTTGAGATCGGCTACCTCTTGAGGTAGGTAAGTGTTGTAGATTTCCTTGGGCGTTAGTCCCAAAACACCTTTACCGACTTCTCGAATTGTCTGGATCATGTCTTCCCAATAAGGACCCTTGGCAGCATTCGCCGGCACACTGTTGTAGATGAACCATCTTGCACAGACTTGACCAATCTTTTCCTTGCATATCTTCAAATTCTTTATGACAGCCGTAATAGATGGTTGCCTACTCCTCCTCCGTATCAAATACGGATCTATAGGACATACTCTGGGATCATCGTCCTTAGTTAGGTCATGAATTTCGTCGTTGTTGGATCCTTGCCCGGACCCACTTTCTTGCTTGACATGTCGACCAGTCTGTCTGTAAAAATCCTTCTCGGCGTAGGATTTTCTACTTGCTTCCGTTGCATGCCGCATTTCATCTTAAAAAAGAATAAAAAAGAAGAGAAATAAATCATTTACATTGAAAATTCTAGGAAAAGAAGACTAATAAGATGTTGAGAAGTATAAACATTGCATGATTCAAAATCTGCGAATGATGTAGATCTCCCTCCTTATGTATCTTGTGGTTCTTCCCCAGGAGGGTATATGTGCACTCCGGTAGCAGAAGGACGGGTCATCTCCTCTCTAATTCGAACCCTCGTTGTAGACGTCACTCCTCTATCGGTATCTTTCTGTCATCAGTAGTTCTCGAATTGATTTCTTATCTCCAGTGGGACATTTGAACAAGCTTTGACTTCACCTTTGATGCCCGCCAAGTGTTGCTTGGGATGAAAATTTTCACCTAAAATAACCCTATCACGGTAGTTACATTTTACCTTACGAGTATGTATGTCCACCACACTACAATAATTCCATCCGGGGTCACTACTAGAAAAGCCAGATGTTGCCTCATTTTGCATTGAGGTAGACATCTTAAAACTAGAAAATAAAAGATTAAGTGAGGAAATTTTAAAAAGAGAAAAGATGAGCACTTAAGAAATGAATGAAAATGATAAGGGAGACTTCTAGATAGAGAGAGAATTAAAAAGGAAAAAAACTAAAAATGTAACCCCAGTGCCACCAATGGTTGTAGAACATAACCCCCCAATACTCAATTACACCAATGAGAGCTTTAGAGAGCAATTAGCATGCAAATGAGAGCTTAGCAAGAGAGAGAGAGAGAGAGTGAAGCGAGGAAGTGAGTTGGTAAGGATGGGGAGGGCCTTGGGGGGTTTTTATAAGCCCCAAAGGCCCTTGTTGGCCGTTGGTCTTGTTCCCAACGGCTAGCTGCGAACTAGCCATTTTACAACAGTAGTTCGCAACTAGCCGTTAGGCTACGGATCGGCCGATCCGATCGGAGGATCAGCCAGTCCGGACCGATCCCAGTGTGGGAATCGTGCCGGGGGGGGGGGGGGTGCGGCTCGGGTAGGTCCGGCCAAACATTGATCAGATCAGTGGATCCAATCCGATTCGCGCCGATTCTGCCTTCCTTGGTCTGGAGACTCCAAACCCTCCTACTGGCCTATGCTCCTCCCATAGGGAAGTGGAAAGGATAAGAAGAAGAAGTACAAAAAAGCCCATCTGTGGGGGTATGGGTTCCATTTCCTACTAGTAGCTCTCTCTACCGATGGTATTTCTATCAGGAAGAGGAAGGAAAAGAAGAAGAGGAAAAAGGGAGAAAAGAAAAAGAGGGAGAAACGAAAGAAGAAGAAGAAGAAAACAAATGGGGGTCTGGTTTCCCATTGGTAGCACCCTCTACCACTGGTATTTCCCTTGGCTGACCATCTCTCTTACCCCTGCAAATACCCGCACTCCTCCATTCAAGAACACATGTCCATTGGTGGGGGGTCCAGTTCTGCACTGGTAGCACTCTCTACTGATGATATTTCCCTTGGCCGGCCACCTCTCTTGCTCCAATAATACCACCACTCCTCCACTCAAGAGCACATGAAGGAAGAAGAAGAGAGTAGAATTCTAGATCCTGCCCTAAGAACTCCTAGGATCACTAAGCTCAACCTCATCTTCCTCCTCCTCTTACACCCCTTGAGCTCAAGACGTCAAGTCTCTCAAGGTCCTTCTATGGCTTCAAGTTCTTCAAAGCCCCAAGGCTCAGCTTCATTGCAACTGAGGGAAAACTAATATAAGTTCTGTTTTGATCTTGTGATCCCTATTCATGCATGTGTTTGTGTCTGTGGATTCCTGGCAGATCCCTAATGGGTCCATCTGAACCCATAAGGTTTGCATATCCTTAATGGACTTTTAATGGGTCTTGGGTGGGTTTTGTCCAAGTTCGCAAAGGTTATTGGTCTAATGGATCATTAATGGTCCCTCATGGGTCCATGATCATTTTATCTTTAATCCTTACTCCCTAAACTAGTATCCTTTAGTGGACTTGTACATATTCTTCCAAGTCCATTATGTATATTGTTCTTCACTTGGGATTTGGTTTAAATTCTATCTTAACCCATAAGTTGAAAGACAGCACTTCATTCAAATCTATTCCAATTCCCAAGCTAACTTCAACCTCTCTATTTGAGCTAATTTGAATCTTAATACACTGCCAAACCCTGTTGTAGCCTAGACTTAGCTTAGCATCCATGACCCAGCAATTTAATCAAATACAAAATGCAGGCTTGGCCTCAACAATCCACCTAAAAATTTATGAAGTTGTACTTCATGGCTAAAGCACTATCGAAACCCCAAGGCATAACAAAAAACGACCTAAATGCCCTTTTCAAACTCTAAAGTCTAAAATGGCTCAAATGCCCTCAATCTTAATGTTAAACTTAAGGTAGTCCAAAATTTTATCCAATTCCTAAAACTCGGTTGGTTAAATTGAGCCACTCATGAAACCCTAAAAATCATATCAAAATGTCCAAAACACCTTCAGAACCCTAATTTTCCCAAAACTGCTTAAATACCCCTGAAAGCCTAAAATTCATGTTGTGAAAACCTCTTCCAAGGGTTTTGAAACCTTCCAATCCAATGAAACATCTCAAAAATCCTAAAATGGTGAAAATACTCCTAGATCCCTTTCAATCTACGAGACTCAAAACCCTCTAATAACATCCTAAAACATTTCATCAGCCTTCAAAGCATCATCCTAGCCATGGGAGAGCTTTAGGCTTAACCAAATTTCTTTTATATTAGACTTCAGGATTATTTATGTGTTTGTTTTTACTTAGGGTATCACTGTGGTCAGTTAATCAAAGGTTTCTGTATGAGGCAATCTGTTTAATGTTAACACACTTGTATACCTGTGTCTACCATACTATCAGCTTCTGTAGGGTATCTATTTATATGATAATCTATGATCGACTAGCTTTCTTGGTATTTAGTCAATTGCTTAGAGAGCAAAAGTTTGACGTCATCTCAAATTTGTTTTGGGTTGGAAACTGGTCATTGGTATTGTCAATTATTTTGCGCATTGGCACAACCATTTTGTGGTAGCTATAACATTATGCAATCACTATTGGTGTTAGAAATAGAGCTTTGGTGTACCTTTACTACACCTGTTGTTGGTTATGTTCATTTTGGGGAAAAAACAGTATCATGGTTGTATGATGCTTCAGTACTTGTTAAGTTTCTTACCATTGAACTTCTTTGATGCTGAAGCATGATGATTGGGACTTGGAAGAAGATGCGAAAGCCCTTCACTTTTTGCAGGTATGTTCTTACTACAAAAAAAAATTGGTCTCAGTAATTTGGCAAAATAGCGATTTCCTTGGCCACTGGTCAACAGACCTGCATATAAAATATTGCAGTAATCTAGTATTTTCTGCATGATGGTTATTATTATCATAATTTATTTATATTTCAACAGATGATTGAAAAGATTTTTGGAGAATTTATTCCATACATGATAAAGATTATTTAGCAATTTGAGAATGTTAACTGGAATAGATTTCTTATGAATTCATCTTTCACAGGTCCAGATGTTATTTCATGAACATAGAGAACCTCTATTCTTGGTTGTTTCTGGATATTATGTAGAAACCTTTAAGGAACATTTGCATTCTGTCCAAGTCTTCTTCTTATCATGTCTGTACTTGATCCAACTTCTTCTACGTGCTCAAAATACCAGTTTTTGTGGCTTTTATATCTTCATGTGATGGCAATATTCATTGGAGAAGTTATCTTTGGGCAGTATTTATTTGTTTCAAATTTTCAAGTTAAGAGGAACAATCTCCCATGTTTTGAACTGAGATTGGTTGCCAGTTTGTGGGCATTTTTTTTAATGTAGCACATAGTAATGTTACTTCTGTGGACTTCAAAAGTTACGAGGAATTTTCATGAATTTCTTTTTTTGTATGAAAGATCTATACTGAGTTTTCTATTATAATAAGTTTTAGTTTTCTTGTTTATTTAGCCTTTGATCCCTTGTTTGATAATAGCTTCCTAAAGTGGTGTTGTTTATTAAGGACATGGTAGCTACATGCACTATGCACCATGCATTCATTCTTCAAGATCTTGTTTTAAGTTCAGCATCCCTTGTAGTTTCATTTTTTTGTATTTCAAATTACTTGAGTACTTCAACTGTTCACAATGACTCAAACATTTGCTTTTTTGTGACATTGCAGGCTGATTTGGTACTCTTTACGGGCATGTCTCTTTTCCTTGTTTCCTTCCCCTTGGCATTACTAAAACATTTAATTTGGTCCAGTCTCCATTACAAATCCTGGCTGGAGTTTCTCTAAGAGAATTTAAATTTATATGTTGCGTTCACAGGTGATTTTGGAAATGAGAATGTTGATCTTGTTAGAAGTATTGCGAATCTCAATCTCCCAAAGGCAGCCATATTAGGGAACCATGATTCCTGGCAGACTTCAGAGTTTTCACAGAAGTAAGTTTTCTTCTTTTCCCATCTCCTTTAGAATCCATGGAAGTAAGTTTTCTTCTTTCCTCCTTTGTTTGAGGATTCGTTGTTGTACAGTAATCTCACCTCCTCTTTTTTCCTTTACAATTGGCATGTGAATGAGCAAAACAAATTGATGCACCACATCATGTTTTATTGTTGCAATCTGTAAGGAACCAAGCAGTTCCTAGAATCACCCAACAATTGGAAAAAATTCAACCTCCACTGATTTCCCTGGCATGAATTTCAGGAAAGCAAACCGTGTCCAACTTCAGTTGGAATGGTAAGATTCTTTTGCTTTAAACTTCCAGATGTTACTATTTCATAGCTTTCCTTTTGCTCACATGGGTTTCTAGTAATCATATATGTTCTGCAGTCCACTTTCTCATTCTCCTTTGCAATGGCCATTGCGTGTTTTCTTCCACTCATAATGTAATAATTTTTGACAAGGTGAAGATCATCCAGCAATGGCGTACCTTCTAAGTAAATGTGCATATGAAGCTTATGACATTGTGTAATTGCTCTACAGCATGCCTTTTCTCCATTGTGTAATTGCTTTACAGGTGTCATTTTGCCCTTACAAGGTATCTATGGTAGTAAACTAGTGCTCTTACACAAAAAGAACAAAGAAAAAGTTAAACTCCCAACTTGCATATCATCTGGATTTTATCCCTCCGTTATGACAGCTATGCAATGTCTCAACTTATTGAAAGATGACATGATAAGTGGTTGGCTTGATATATCATTAATGATGAAAAGTGTGACATGGTGAAAAAACACCCTCTTTTGAACCATTTTGACCTCATTAATTTAATGTTATGAGTTGGATGCTCTAAACAAAATTGGACAATCCTTCTACCTTCTAGTATCGCTGTCGGACATGTCATATAGTTGATGCAACATGTGTCTCACTGACTCATGTTTGCCAAATTCATCTACATGTCAAAGCCTAGCTCTCAATAGTTTAATGTTGTGAGTTGGATGCTCTAAATGAAATTGGAACAATCCTTCTATTATTGCTGTCAGACAGGTCATATAGTTGATGCAACATGCCTCTCATTGACTGGTGATTGCCAAAGTCGACTACATGTCAGAGCCTAGAACGACCATATATCCAAGTGTTTGAGTAGTCTTATGCTGGAAAGGAAGAACTTGTAAGTTGCCTTATAAGTAAATGGTCATTTTACTCAATCCCTAATGCAGCTACCGTTCTTAAGCCGTGGGCAAGAGGCTATCCATGGCCCTTGTTAGGGTATTATCCTCCAACTTCCCAAATTTTCTGCTTCATTGTGCCTACTCAATGTAAAGTTTTTAATTATAGTATTTACAATTATCATTCAAATTGTTGTTAAAATGATGTCCTTACTTTTGTTTTTGCCATTAATTCCAATACTTTTTTCATATGCGATTGTCAGGAAAGAAAACCCTGCCATGACCATGGTCCCATCTGAATAAGAGAACCAGGAGAGGCACCGTAACCAGCCCCTACTTCTGCTTAGTTAATAGTTAACTAAACACAAGCTTAGCACAATAGGCCAGGCTATCAACACTACCCAGCCCAAATGAGTAAAGCAGTAGCCTAGTCCCAATGCCTTTTTATCCACCCATTCAACATCAGCCCAATTTGACTCGTTAACCCGTTGAGTTTGACCAAGAAGAAACTTGCAGACCTGAGCACAAAAACTGGTCCCAGAACTCAACCAACAGTCCCATCAAGGTCATTGAAAACATTATAGAAACAAAATGTACAAACATGATTGCAAACACCATCTCTCTTCCATCAAGATGATAGCTAGAGAGATGCAAACCCATAACAAGCGGACACCATAAGGAAAGAAAAAAAAAATACAAACGTGACAAAATGCTGTCTAGCAGTCGCAAAATGAAAGCTCTCCATTTCTTGATTCTACTCACTATTGTCAATTCCCTAAAATATTCCCTTCCTGCTGCTGCAGACAAATCATCCATAGGCTTCGCTGTTCTTTTCAGAATGTCAAATACAGTGACATTATCACTAAAGATCCAGCTATTCCTCTTTCTCCAAATTGCCCACAAAACTGTTGTCAAAACCATGTCCCAAGCTTTCTTTTCTTCTGTCACTGAATTTGCCCTTTTCCATTCCTTCTGCAGTTCCTGAACATCTTTGTGTTCCCACCACAGTCCTTGAATACATTTGAAAGGCATTTTCCAAACCACCTCCACTATTCCACATATGATAAACAGGTGATCTAAAATTTCTATATCGGATGCACAATATACACAATGTCTTTTTTATAGCTTTAACAAAGAGTAATACTTGCTGCACTGTTGCCGGTGCAGGAAGTCTTAAGCTGGAATGAGCATAGGCGCTAATTGGGCCATGTCACATAGCTGGCCGATGTACCCCACCCCGCTTTGTCTCACTTCATCTATGTGCGGGCCGTCATCATTACATGAAGGACGACACGAGACATCATCCAGAGTGGAAGACGAAAAGGTCGGAAAAGCCCTCGGGATGGATGAAAAAGCCTCGGCGGCAAATTTTCGAAGCGAAAAGCGAGAGAAGCGGTTTCTCTTCTCTGCTTGTTCACTATGTTTCTATGCTCGCTGAACATTTTCTCGGTGTGTTCGTTAAGTCGTTCATGCTCTGGAGATCGTGAGATAGCTTCTCTAGTGCAAATATCTCCAGTGATCATGCGGCATTTTGATTTCTATCATATTGTGGTCTCCGGTGATCTTGTGACCTACGGAGACACTCCGGCAAGAGGGAAGCGTGCCCTCTCTTTGGACATCTCCATCTAGAGCATATTTGGTGTAGGGCACGTAAATCGGCGTTTCGGTTCCTATAGAAGTCGACGTTCTCCAAATAACCTTTCCAATAGTTGTTGTAATAGAGAGGAAGAATTCCAAGAAAGGGAAAAGGAAGCTCAGAATGACCAGGCAGCAATCTAGAATGTCTAATAGGGCAGACACTCAAAGGTAACATCAACTAATACTGAAATAGACATTATTGTCCATCGGTGAACTCTCTGCTTCCTTGTCTTAAAACAAGGAGAGTCATAAGGAAAAGAAGGGAGTTTAATTTTACTTTAATATAGACTAGTATAGCCTATCTTCCTACGTCTTCAGAATGAGATAGAAGGGGGAAACAAAGCAAAAGACAATATGGCGCTTCCACAAAAAGAGGAAAGGAAAAAGACAGAAAGATAACAATTTTGACTTATTTATATGCTCTCGAGGTTCTTATTGTGTTCTACATATACCCATTATGCTTTGGACATTCGTTGCGCATAGAGATGACTCTTGTGCTCTCTAATATTTCATGTATAACAAGAGATACATTTTATGCTCTTCAGTTATTATTTATGCACTGAAGATCTCTTTGTACTCTAAAGTTCATGTTCATGCTATGGATAAGCATAATGTGCTCTCCACATATTCTTTATGCACTGGAGATGCTCTTCCATATATTTTTCATATTCTAGAGATGCATGCGTGCTCTCAAATATATCATGTGCTCTGCAGATGTTTCTTATGCTCTCCCAGTATTCTTTATGTATAGTCCCTAGCCTTTGCGCTATAGAGACCAAAAAAAAATATTCTTTATGTGTTGGAGACACTTTTTATGCTCTTCAGGTATTTGTTAAGCAGTGGAGATTTCTTTGTACATTACAGTTGTGTTGCATGCTTTAGAAAAGCATAATGTGCTCTCCAGATATTCTTTATGCATTAGAAATGCTCGTTATACTCTCTATATATTTTTCATGCTCTAAATAAGCATACATGCTCTCAGATATATCATGTGTTCTGGAGATCATAGTTGTCAAGGCGCCAAGGCGACCCAAGGCGTTCCTAGAGAGCTTAAGCGCTTAGGTGTCAAGGCGGCCACTTAAGCGACGACTTATACACTTCCTTAAAATATATATAAAATATAGCTAAAAATTTTACATACATAATACGACAAACATTTACAAACATTATAATTTATAGCTCAAAGTGGGACTGTGAGAGTGACAGTAAGAGTGATAGTGACAGTTAAAGAGGGTGAGGGTGGGTCTATGTGTGTCTCAGACTCAGTGTGTGTATGTGTGTGAGAGAGAGAGACAAAGGGTGTGTGAGAGAGAAGCTAGAAAGAGGGCTTCGGTCTCTCTTTGAGTGTGACAGTGTGTATGTGAGAGATAGAGAGGTACAGAGAGAGTCTGAGAGAGAGAGAGAGAGACAGAGAGAGTGGGCCTTCATTTCGGCCTTATGATAGAGAGAGTGGGTGTGTGAGAGAGAAAGATAGAGAGAGACAGAGAGTGGGTGTGTAAGAGAGAAAGAGGGCTTCGGCCCTCTGTGTGTCTGTGTATGCGTGTGTGTGTGAGAGGGTGCCGGCAGAGAGAGGGATGAGAGAGGGTGAGAGAGAGCGAGAGAAATAGAGAGAGTCTGAGTGGTGGAAAAGGTGGAGGGGGAGGGGGAGCAAGGAAGAGAGAGGTGAAAGAGGTGGAGGGAGAGGGAGAACCAGAGAGAGCCAGAGAGGGCATTCGGCCCGCCTGACGCTGAGAGAGAGACACACACACATACATAGGGGGGAGGAGAGAGGCGAGGACCGAGGTAGAGAGAGAGAGAAAGGAGTTTATCGAAATGCAACGTTGCAGGACCAATCGGAGACGACGATGGCGACAGAGCTGACAACGATCAGCGGCAACGTCTCTAGCAACGAGCGGTGGCGGCGCCGGTGCCGGCAACAATCAACTACGAGGGCGCCAATCCTCCCCAAACCCTAGCAAAGCTCGATGGGAATTAGGAAAAAGGAGCGGGGAGTGTAGGGGCATCGGGGGGGAAGGGGGGATCGTATCAGGTCAACAATTTTAATAGGGGGTGGGTCGGATGGGTTTAACGGGTTAGCCGTAGGGTTAGTGGGCCGAACCAGCCTAGACCACTTTTTACATGCGCAGGAAAGGCACTGGGTCGCCTAGCTCCTTTGAGGGCGCCTTTACGCCTAGGCGCCGGTTAGGCGCATGCCTAAGCGACGCCTTGACAACTATGTTGGAGATGTTTACATTCTCTAGGTATTCTTAATGCATTAAAGATCCGTTTTATACTTTCCAAATACACTAGAGATCTCTTTGTACGTTACAGTCATTTTTAATGCTCTAGAAAAATAAAATGTACTACATATTCTTCATACTCTAGAGATGTGTTCTATACTCTCTAGAGATATTTATTGTACTCTCTATATTACTATTGTGACTTGTTGAGTTCTGTCGTGCTCTTCTTATTTACAAAAAAGGAGGGATAGGACATTGATCCTATGGGAAAGAAGACATACAATATGCAATCACTTCTATGTAGAACTTTTAACAACTTCTCTGTAAACACCGATGTGAAAAGAAATATCCAATGCATACATGAACATATTGAATTAATGGAAAAGATTGTATTGGTAGAGTTATGAACTTTCCAAGGTGGTGGTTGGATAAATTCACTATGGATGATATTTTTGTCCTTTATGAGCGAGATGACATTTTTTATATTAGGAGAAAAAGAGTAAGATTTTCTAAGAGTGATGTTGTCATCGTTCTTAAATTTCTCTACACATGGTAGACTATTCAATTGTTCAATAATCTCCTAAAGGAGTCTTGGTTAGCCACCAGGTTTGGCAAAGACTTTAGTACCGTTAGTGCCAAGGTTCCTAATTTCTTGCAGTTCTCATCGGATTTATAACTATGGAAAACGTGAAAGATATTGTTAGATTATAGATAGTATATTTACTCGTCACATGCATATGTCCGACGTCTAATCACATATGTCCAAGATGGTTCACATACTATCCCGACAACCTCAGTGCGCTAAATTCATTTGCTTGAGGATTGGCGATTAAGACAATTATTATGAAGCAACTGCTAAAAATCACAGTATATAAGATCGTAAGGCACGAGATGAAGATACCAGAAAAGGTACCTATGAAAACTTTCTTTGGATGTACAACTCTATTGTCGGTATGTCTCTATGTTTTTTTTTTAGTTTGTTTGTTTTTAATTACATTTTAATATTTTGAAATGCAAAGGAGTCTTTAGGAGCATCGTTTTATTTTAGAAAGCAACATGACGCCCTCAAGAATATCATTATACATCTGAAATATTTGACAATTTAGAACATGGTAATGTCTTTTGGGAGTTCATGCTACATTCAAGAGCAGCAAGATGGCCTCAAGAACATATCGATGATTTTGAGAGCATCATTCTGCCTTCGAAAGCATCAGCACTCGTGCTGATGACGCTCATTAAGGCATAATAATGCTCTCAAAATCATCAATATGCTCTCAAAGACATCATGTTGCTCTTGAATATAGTATGATACTTTCAAAGGCACGATTATGCTCTAATTGTCATATGTTTCATATGTATAATAATGCTCTTGAGGGCGTCATGCTACTTTTTAAAACAAAATGATGTTTGCGAAGGTTCCTTTGCATTCTAAAGTATTAAAATGTAACTAAAAAAGAAACATAGAGACATATGGCCTCGACATGAGTTGAGATCTTCAGCAATTGCTTCATAATAATCGCCTTGATTGCCAACACCTACGCAAATGAATTTGTCGCACTGAGGTCGTGGAGATAGTGTGGGAACCATTTCGAGCACATGTGGTCAAACTCGAGTAAATGCGCAGAATGATGCTCTCAAAATCATCGATACGCTCTCGAAGACATCTTGCTGCTCTTGAATGTAGCATGATACTTTCAAAGGCACGATTATACTCTAATTGTCAAATCTTTCATATGCATAATGATATTCTTGAGCGCGTCATGTTGCTTTCTAAAACAAAATGATGTTTGCGAAGACTCCTTTGCATTTCAAAATATTAAAA
The DNA here is from genome assembly GCA_030544215.1 of Zantedeschia hybrid cultivar. Classification (NCBI taxonomy): domain Eukaryota; kingdom Viridiplantae; phylum Streptophyta; class Magnoliopsida; order Alismatales; family Araceae; genus Zantedeschia; species Zantedeschia hybrid cultivar. Next base: position 17,402,031 of record JARZZO010000011.1, read on the forward strand.
TGTTACTAAAAAAGAAACATAGACACATATGGCCTCGACATGAGTTGAGATCTTCAGCAATTGCTTCATAATAATCGCCTTGATTGCCAACACCTACGCAAATGAATTTGTCGCACTGAGGTCGTGGAGATAGTGTGGGAACCATTTCGAGCACATGTGGTCAAACTCGAGTAAATGCGCAGAATGATGCTCTCAAAATCATCGATATGCTCTCGAAGACATCCTGCTGCTCTTGAATGTAGCATGATACTTTCAAAGGCACGATTATACTATAATTGTCAAATATTTCATATGCATAATGATATTCTTGAGGGCGTCATGTTGCTTTCTAAAACAAAATGATGTTTGCGAAGACTCCTTTGCATTTCAAAATATTAAGATGTAACTAAAAAAGAAACATAGACACATATGGCCTCGACATGAGTTGAGATCTTCAGCAATTGCTTTATAATAATCGCCTTGATTGCCAACACCTACGCAAATGAATTTGTCGCACTGAGGTCGTGGAGATAGTGTGGGAACCATTTCGAGCACATGTGGTCAAACCCGAGTAAATGCATTGGTCAAACTCGAGTAAATGCATGTGACGAGCAAATACACTATCCACATCCTAACCATATCTTTCACATCTTCTATGATTGTAAATCTAACGATAGACTGCAGGAGATCAAAAACCTTCCCACTAACAATACTAAAGTTCTCATCAAATATGGCAGTCAACCTAGACGCCTTCACAAAATTACTGAACAATCAAATAGTATGTCCTGCGTAGGACAATCCAAGAATGATGGCAACATCCTTATAGAAAATCTTACTTTATCTCTCCCAATACAAAAATATCATCTCACTCGTGAAGGGTAAAAAGATCTTCCAGTTCATAGTGAATTTGTCGAACAACAACCGTTGGAGGTCTATAAAGCTCTCAAATACAATCTTCTCCATCAATGCAATATGCTCATGTCTGAATTAGATATTCATTCTCGTGTCAATATATACGGAGAAGTTGCAAAGGTCTTGAATAGAAGTGGTTATATATTGTATGTCTTTTTTCACGCGGTATCAACATCATGTCCTTTCTTTCTTATAAATAAGAAGAGTACGAAAAAAGACAATAAGTCACAATAATAATATAGAGTATAATAAATATTTTGGAGTGTATATAATACATCTCTAGAATATGAAGAATATTTAGATACACATTTTACTTCTCTAGATCATTAACAACAATTGTAGAGTTCAAAGAGAACTTCAATGCATAAAGAATATCTAGAGAGTATAAAGAGGGTCTCCAGTACATTAACAATACCTAAAAAGTATAAGGAGCATCTCCAGAGCACATGATATATTTAAGAGTACACATGCATCTCCAGAGCGTTCATCCTCTCTATTGCAACAACCGTTGTGAAGGTTATTTGGAGAGTATCGGCTTCTATAGGAACCGAAAATGCCTATTTGAGCGTGTCCTCCACTGGATGTGTTCTAGATAGAGATGTCCAAAGCATGGATGGCAGTACCGGCCGGTACGACCGGTACGGGCTTAAAAGGGCCCAAAAAAATCAGAAAAAAAAAGAAAAAAAATCAGAAAAATTCAGAAAAATTCAGAAAAATATCAAAAAAAATGTAAACAATTAATTAGCTATGTGTTGGGTGTGATAAAAGTGGGTTAAGACAAAGAAGTACACATAACACATACAAAATGACTATTTTCATAGAGATTAAATATGAAAAATATTATGTTAATGTACTAAATATTTAAAACAATGCAAAATATGAACGAAATCAAACGATCCTTACCTATGAAAAACATAAGTGAGTCCCTTAATATGGATAATAACCCGTAGATCCTTCTGATTCATCATCTGGTTGCTGTTGCTGGTATCCATAATAAGGTTGCATATGTTCCCTATATTCACCATAACTAAACAATGATGCAGCCAAGTCGTGCATCCCTCTTTGAATCCCTCTTGGAGTATATGGTTGTTGACTTGATGAAATGCCAGAATCATGGTGCAAAGAAGTAGCATGAGGATAAGAAGAAGACCCTGACCCATAACTGCTACTGGGTGGAATCGGTGGATGGAATTGAAACCCTTCATACTCTACTTGATCTCCCCAGCTATACATGCCTGCTTCTTGTTGGCCACCTCCATAACCTGACTGTTGTCCATGCTGACTTTGTGAATCGTAATCTCCTTGACTTTCATGTTGTCCTCTTCCTGTGTCAATATGTAAGGAGAAAGAAGGTGCATACACTCCGCCCCCGGTAGTAGCACCTGCAGCTACACCAGCATCATCACTAGGAGACTCTGTCCCATCATCATCATCATCTTGATCATAATCAACAATTAACTTTCTTTTAACAGTACTTGATTTTTTCTTTTGTGATGCCTGTTTTTGCTGGCTTTCTTTTTTTTCTAGATCCTTTTGCAAGTTCAATCGATTCAATACTCCTTTTCCTCGTGGTGTATGCCTCACATAAATTTGCTTCATCTCATCAATGGCAGGATCGTCTCTGGCAGCCAGATTAGTCCTCTCCAATGTAGATGTACTCCTTTTCAAGAATGATGGTGGCCCAACCATTCTAGGAGTGACTGGCCTACTATCTGATTCTGAGTGTCTAGCAGGCTCAAGCTCAGTATCAGGTGCAAATAAAGGCACATGCTCAGTCTGACTCTGATGCTCATGTGAAGGAGGAGGTGAATTTTCTTTTTACCTTTTCGAGCTTCTTAATTCTGGATCTCTAGCAACAGCTCCATCTAGTATGCCTTCTGCCCATTCTGTATCATCAGGATCAAAAACTGGCTCATCGACAGTTGCTCGTGTCTCAACCCAAGTCTGCAAGGGATTATCATCATCAAATAACTCTTCCACATCAATTTGGCCAACCACATCTTCTGCGTACCCTGCAGCTCGGTTCTCCCTCAATTGTTGTCTCAACAGGATGTTTTTAATCCTCAATTTCATATTGTAATGGCAGTACACCAATTTGTCCAATCGTTCAGCCTTTAACCGGTTACGAATTTTTGAGTGTATAAGGCTGAACGTGCTCCAGTTTCTTTCACATTGGCTTGCCGACGTCGTCTGACTCAAAACCCTCACTGCAACGGAAGCCAATGGATTATAGCACCTATCTCTGTTGTACACCATTATCCACCACTCAGCTATGCCATCATTAAAAGAAACCAAAAAAAAAAATTAATCAATGTATGTTCTCGTTTCTTATGCACATTTGACAACAATGCAATGACTAAGTATACCTGGGCTCACTTTCTCTACAGCAATTTGCACAGAGTCTTCATTATATGTCTCCAGCCTTAGCTTATAAGCCTCCATCTACAAAGATGGAATTAACAATTAATAGAATTCATAGGCTCTTCAAATTACAAGTAATTGGATAAATCTTAAAGTCAAATCTTCACTAAGTATACATGTCTCTCTGCCTCAATCCTATCTTCTATTGTCCTCGACAAACGTGCAATCACATTTAGTGTGCCTTGAATCACCTCTCTATCAATATGCACTTGACGACTGTACATTACTCGAGGATTTAAATAATAACCTGCATTTAGGTAAAAAATTATTAATGTCAATTTAATAAATAATCTCCCATGTAACAGTATAAGACTTCACTTACCAGCTGCATGCAAGTCGTGGTGTAATGTGCTTTCTTATCTGACATCAATAAGGTCCCACCACTTCATATAAGTGTTGGGAAATGCGTTCTTGATGTGCACCTTAGCAATGTCAATTGCCTCGTACAAATATCCCATATAATTCTTATCATCCCCATCCACCAATTTTAACACATGTACGAGAGGTTCCACCAACTTCAGATAAGTCTCCATATTACCCAAAAAAATTTATTCTCTATGATTTTTCTCACTTCCAAATGTTCAGATTTAGATTCATTGGAGGTGGTCCGCATATACTCCAAGAACTCCTTATTAAACATAAAACCATTGATCTCATTCTTGAATTTGTGCAAAGATTCTAAAGAAATAAAATTAGATGCAAATCGTGTAGGCCCTGCACGGATGAGATCTCGACCTCCAGATGCTTTTTCTCTGAACATATTCAAGATCCTGGGATGACCATAAATAAATTGGGTAATTCTTTGGGCTCTCTTTACAGTCTTGCTGATAGTTGGATCCTTACCAATGTCTTCAAGCATCAAGTCCAGACTATGCGCTGCACATGGGACCCAATAAAGGTGTTTGCGCTTGTCCATTAACTTCTTCCCTGCAGCTTTATAACTTGGTTCATTATCGGTGACCACCTGGACAACATTTTCCTCTCCAATTTCCTGCACCATCTGATCCATCAAACCAAATAAATATTTTACATTCTTTGAATAGTTTGATGCATCAACAGATTTCATAAAAACTGTCCCTTCTGTGCAATAAACAAAAAAATTAATCATGGACTTCTTCGTGGTACCAGTCCAACCATCGCACATAATTGTGCATCCTCTCTCCTTCCATACTGCCTTAAAACTTTCAACCCACTGTTGAAGTTCCTCGTATTCTCCATCAAGTCCCTGTCCATATATGTCTCGACGTGTGGGGGCTTTGAACCCACGACCATGATCTGCTATCGCATCAATCATAGGCTGAAAATAAGGAGACTGAGCAGCATGTGAGGGAACACCTGCATGCAAAAACCATTTGCATATGCTTTTAAAAGTATGTCCTGCCGCTTCAGCTGACTTTTTTACTCCTCTCATTGCTTGCTTGATTTTTGGTTGAGTAGAAGTCTGTCTTCTAAAAAGATAACTGTCCATAGGACCCACTTGGCCTGTAGGTTGACTTGTGCCTCTTATTGATGGTCCATCACCTCTCCTTCGGGTTTCATCTTCTTGTTGATGCCACAAACTCTCTCTTCTAGCTGCAGCCATGTCAGGATCATCATCATCATCATCATCACTAGAATCTACAATTTGTTCAGCCCTTTGCCTCTCACGTATAGAAATGCCACTGGCCGCAGTATACATCCCTTTGCCTTTTGTATTATGTCTACCTGAAATTTCGCCTTGGAGTTCAACCTCATCTTCATTCTTTTGTGCTTTTCGGGCACGCAACAATTCACGCATCTCGTTGGCAACTTGTCGGGGACAGACAGTACACCTTGTCACCTGTCATGTCTTCCCTGCTAAATGTTCTTTCCCTCGGGTGATTCCACCACCCATCTCTTTGCCACAATATTTGCATTTCACTCTCCTCTTTGCAGTATTAATTAAGGTGATATGGGCCCACCCTGGGTCTTGCTCTTGCTGTTCAGCTATGTTCCTACAACACATAAAAAAAAAAAAGAAACAAATATAAGAACATTTGGCATTATGCTCCTAGTTTAAAACATGTAAAATTGGATGTTAATTAGGCTCCAATTGATGTTTAATTTTAACAATTAGACAAAAGCTCCAATTTTTAACCGCTAATTATGGCCAAAATTGGGGATTACCCCTAATTAACCGTCGATCAACGTAATTGACAGCACATTCCTAGTTTAAAACATGTCATGAAACTTAATTAGGCTCCAATTGATGTTTAATTTAAGTAATTAGACAAAAGCCCCAATTTTTAACCGCTAATTAGGGCCAAAATTGGGGATTTCTCCTAATTAACCGTCGATCAACGTAATTGACAGTACACTCCTAGTTTAAAACATGTCATGAAGCTTAATTAGGCTCCAATTGATGTTTAATTTAAGTAATTAGACAAAAGTCTCAATTTTTAACCGCTAATTAGGGCCAAAATTGGGGATTTTCCCTAATTAACCGTCGATCAACGTAATTGACAGCACACTCCTAGTTTAAAACATGTCATGAAGCTTAATTAGGCTCCAATTGATATTTAATTTAAGTAATTAGACAAAAGCCCTAATTTTTAACCGCTAATTAGGGCCAAAATTGGGGATTTCCCCTAATTAACCGTCGATCAACGTAATTGACAGCACACTCCTAATTTAAAACATGTCATGAAGCTTAATTAGGCTCCAATTGATGTTTAATTTAAGTAATTAGACAAAAGCCCTAATTTTTAACCGCTAATTAGGGCCAAAATTGGGGATTTCTCCTAATTAACCGTCGATCAACGTAATTGACAGCACACTCCTAGTTTAAAACATGTCATGAAGCTTAATTAGACTCCAATTGATGTTTAATTTAAGTAATTAGACAAAAGTCTCAATTTTTAACCGCTAATTAGGACTAAAATTGGGGATTTCCCCTAATTAACCGTCGATCAACGTAATTGACAGCACACTCCTAGTTTAAAACATGTCATGAAGCTTAATTAGGCTCCAATTGATGTTTAATTTAAGTAATTAGACAAAAGCCCCAATTTTTAACCGCTAATTAGGGCCAAAATTGAGGATTTCCCCTAATTAACCGTCGATCAACGTAATTAACAGCACACTCCTAGTTTAAAACATGTCATGAAGCTTAATTAGGCTCCAATTGATGTTTAATTTAAGTAATTAGACAAAAACCCTAATTTTTAACCACTAATTAGGACCAAAATCGGGGGTTGTCTATTTTATCAAGAAAATGAACGTAAATCATCTAAGAAATATGTAACAAACTAAAAAATAATCACTACATTAAAATATAAATCATACCTTCTTTTTTTCTTCCACCCAAAACAGTGAAAATGTCTCCGGAAAAGGATGAAAACGTCTCCGGCGGCGGTGGCGGGCGGCGGCGGCAGCGGCGGGTGGCGGCGGCGGTTCTTTCCCCTCCTCCTTTCCCTCCTTCCCTTCCCCTCCCACTGCAAAAAACCCGAATCCCCTCTCACAGATCTGTTTCTGTGAGAGGGGACAGTGAAACACCCCTTTAAGGGGTTTTTCACCGGCGTTCCGGCCTGGTTTCGGGCGTACCGGCTGGTACCGGCCGGTACGCCCGAAACCGGACCGGTACCAATCCGGTACAGTCATTTTTATCTTTTTTTTTTTTTTACGGTACCGGCCCGAAATGGGGGTACCGGTACCGGTCCGGGCCGATACGTACCGGTACCGGCCGAAACTGCCATCCATGGTCCAAAGAGATGGCATGCCTCCCTCTCGCCAATGGCATCTATACAAGTGTCTCTACAAGCGACACAATCGTCGAAGACTGCAGCACGACAGAAATCGAAACGCCACACAATCGTCGGGGACGTATGTACTAGAAAAACTGTCTCACAATCTCTATAGCACGAACGGCTTGATGAACACACTGAGAAACCATCTAGAGAGCATAGAAACACAGTGAACAAGAAGAAAAGATAAACTCTCTCTCTCCCATTTTGCTTCAAAAATTCGCCACTGAGGGCTTTTTCGTCCGTCTTACGGGCTTTTCCAGCCTTTTTTCTTCCACTCTAGATGACGTCTCATGTCATCCTTCATGTAATGACGACAGCCCGCACATTTGACGAAGTGAGGCAGGATCCATCTGCTACCCGTGCGACGTGGCCCAGTGAGCACCCGTGGCTCATTCTGACTCAGACTTCTGCACCGGCAGTGGTGCAGCAAGGATTACTCAACAAATTTCATAATGTGACAGGTGTTCCTCTCGAAGATTGTGCGCAAGCCCTCTTGACTTGCAACTTATACTACATGGCATGCTTTCAAGATCATATATACTCAATTTAATATATCTGATCTTGCATCATTAAGTTGTTGGAAGCATATTTCCCTAGAAACCTTTTATACATCATTGATTGTTTTACATTTTCATTGTAGTCTTGGTGAACAACATGTTGGTTACCACCGTTTGGATTTTCCATTATTAAAGCTCAGCGTTGTTGGTGGCCGCCCTTTTTCACGTGGGGGAAATAGATTGTTTCGAGAAAGGCTTCTCTCTGTGAGGTGAGTCATGTACATTGAAACATATAGTCACATGTCTTCTTCACATTAAGATTTCAAATGTTCCCTATGGCTTCATGTGCATTATTTCCTATTATTAATATGCATTGTTTCTTTAATTTTTCCCCTGGTATAACGACCATTTCTGACAAAGTTTCCATTTGCTTCTAAACGACTGTGATTGTTTTTTTTATATCTTATAAAAATGATACTGGTGCATAAGAAAAAGGAAAGAAAGTAAGAGCAGAGGACATGAATATGTATGTGTTAATCATAATAAAGAATCACATGGATTGGTCAATCAAGCAAACCAGGCAATTGGTTTCCCTGCTGTTGGGAATTGTAGAAGAGATTTAGGTTGTCATTCAGCAATTTTGTACAGATGCTGATGGAGGCTTAAGGCTGATTTTATGTTGAACAGCAGAACACTGATTTATGGTAATCCAATATCATTCTTTGCAGTGATTTTCTTTTCTTTGTTTAGACTTTCTGTTTATTAGGCTGTGGTTATCTGTCACATTCTTGCTTTTTGGGCTTGCTGAACAATGATGGTTTAGTAACTGGCAGAAAACCATTGGGCATGCAGTTAGTTGATCAAGCATCATTGTTAAGGATCACACTATGATTGGAGTGCTCCGTTGACAGCACGCCCACAGGCCATTTCTTTAAGCGGAACGTGGCATGCTCCTGTCCGGACTTGTTCACCACAGGAGGAAGTCAGTTTCGGTGCCATCATTTAATGGCATCTAGCCAATGTTCATCTGTAATGCTATATGCTATCTAATAATTCATGATAGATCTTTTCATTTATTTATTTTTTGTATTTTTTATACACCCATGGGTCATTTCTATAAACCGGACGTGGCATGCTCTGCCAGGACTTGTTTCACTACCGGAGGAAGTCAACTCCTGGTGCTGTCATTTAATGGCATCTACCCAATATTTATCTGTAATGCTATATACTGTCTGATACATGATTGATCTTCTCACTAATTTCTTGTATTCTCTTATGCAAGACATCTTTGCATTTGCCAAAACTTTCAATGTATTCTATTATTCTTCATGTCTATCTGGTATTCTACTGCTTTCTAGTTTTTAAACATAGGCAAAAAAAAATATGTAAACATGTTTCAAGTTATCCCAGTGGCTGCCCCGGCAGCATGCTTTTTAGGTGACTCGGATGCCTCTCTTCATTGGGAAACTTATTAGCATCTCTTATTATTAATGGTTCTTTTCATTTTCTGGTGAGCAACCTTCTTTAGTTGAAGAATCCATCACTTCCACTATGGTGTTCTTACCAAAATCCTTTACTGGTTCCCCTATGGTAGCCCACAACTGGTTTAGTTGTTATATCAGCACTATGGGACGTATGCTAGTCCCTGCCCAAATTCACCCTTGGGCACCATGGCTTATCTGAATTTTTAGGAGGTGGTGAAAGGCACAATTCATTACTACTAATTATAAAGATTACAGCAAGCCAAAAAGACCCCCAGCTTTTACGAAGATGATAGAAAAACCAACGACCCAAAAGGATACGAAGACACTTCGGCCAATGGTTTAGGTACCATGGCTTATCTGATTTCACAAGCGCTTCAGCCAGTGGTGAAAGTTTCTCTATTCCCATTCATCTAGGACTTTTAGATTTTCATTCTGGAGTGAACACAGTCCTTGGGGGATCTGTCTCCATGTTCTGTAGTTTCTAACCTGTCAGGTGCTGCTTACCTGGAAATCATCCTCCTACATCATACCAAGTTTGCTGCACTGATGAGTGAGAGACAATTTTGTTTTAACTTCCATATGTCAATCTATACTCTGTGAACTATACCAAAACGAGCCTGAATTATTTGGGAATGCATTCAACCAGTACTTAGATGAATACTGATTTTTTGCTTATACCTGACTCAGATATATGTTGGCTGATGAACAGTAGTTGGCTTCCTTGTTCTTTGATGGTATCATGGTCCTGTTACCTGTCAATTTCGTCTGATTATATACAACTGGTATTCAAGCTTATTTTCTGTGAGTTTAGTGGAGAGATGTAGGATTTTATTTTGATTGTTAAAAGATAAATATAGGAAAATTATCTTTTTTTCTGTGTATGACCTGAGTGGAATTTTGCATTGTTAACAGTATCTTATTTGACACTCTTTTAGGTATGGAGTTAGCGACATGGAAGGAAGTGCAAAGAAAATCTTTGAAGCTGCGCTTGGGACACCAGAGGGTCACTTCCTTATATTACTTGCACATAATGGCCCCACAGGTACACGAAGTCTCTTGGATCCTCCTGTTTATCAGTTAGAACAGCAATGTTGACGAAGTTGACCCCTTTCTGTTTCAAATTGTATGTATCTTGTACAGGGCTAGGGGCTAAAATGAATGACATCTGTGGAAGAGACTGGGTATATGGAGGTGGTGACCATGGTGATCCAGGTGGGAATTGTGTTCCCCTGTCAGGATGATGTTCTTTCATACACTTACTGGTGAATAACCATTAAAACCAACTTGCAGATCTAGCACAAGCAATAGCAGACTTGAAAAGGAACACCCAGATCTCCATCCCATTGGTTGTCTTTGGCCACATGCACAAAGACTTAGCGTACAGAAACGGTCTTAGGAAAATGATTGTCGTTGGAGAGGACAACACTGTCTACTTAAATGGAGCTGTTGTTCCGAGGGTTAAAATTCCGGCTCGTCAAGAATCATCCTCTGCCGCCTCGTTGGAAGATCAGGCAGAGGTTCAAGATCTGAACCCCATGACTGGTACTCTCCGTGCATTTACATTGGTGGAGTGTTTGGATGGGAAGTTGCAAAGGATTTCAGAAACCTGGGTCGCAGTGCATGGCAACAGGACCGCCATATCAGAGGAAATTGTGTTATTTAAGAGAGAATAAAACGCTGCTTTCTTATTGACATTGGCCGGTTGGAGTGGGTGCTGTAGGTTGTTTCTGTAGAGGTAATTTTATAAATGAATTTGCTTACCAAACAGCAAGCACCAGTGGTCTAGTGGTAGAATAGTACCCTGCCACGGTACAGACCCGGGTTCGATTCCCGGCTGGTGCACTTTTTTTTTCTATGCAAATCTTTTGGATCGCAAAGATATAAATCTTCACGTGTCTTCTCACGTTCTCACGAGAGGAGACATGAGAGTCTACTTTTTTAAAAACTTAGTTGATATTTAAGATGTTTTAAAGTGAATACAAAAATGAAATCTTCTCCACCTCAAAAGAATGTAGAACGTCATGTACCTTTTAAAGACGATGCTGGACATAACATGTCGTCCTTTTCTAAAGTTTGTAGGTCGATACAATGTTGTCACCTTTAAGCGAATGTGACAATGTGATCTTCTGCAGCTCAAAAAATATAGATAACCAGGTTCTTTTAAAGGCTTTGCTGGGAGATAAGATGACTTCTTTTTTAAGGGTATATAACCTTCTACACCTAAAAATTATTCATCTACATGTCTCCTTCTGCATTACATAACCTCGTGTGTGATATGAGAGAATACATAAAAGCGTATCTTCTTGATGCAAGAGGATATATATGATACACGTTCTATCTCGTGATATCATAAGAGACAGTGCATGAGTCTATTTCTTAAAAATTGTGTTTCCTTTTTATGGTCAAATAGTCAACTGATCATTGTGAGATGATTATTTGAAGTCTTTCAGCACCACTTTGATAAGAAAATAGCTTATTGCCGGATGGGTTATTCAGAATTTGCTTATATTAGAATAAGAGATATTTTGATTTGACAATGATGTGGAATATATGGTGGAATATTATATTTTTGGATGAATGAGAGAATAACCTTTTTTGTTTGTTCACGGAATACCTATGTCCTATCTATCAAACTAGAAGAAGACTTATTTGCACAATAAGACATCCTTATTCTGTTATCAAAGCAGTGCTCAGTGAATGGGTATGACGCATTTAACAGAATGCTAGCCAACATTTCACTTACGTTTTTATTTTTCTTAGCAGATACCATAAAACGAAGAAAACTCGCTCCCGTTCAAGTTATTTGCAAAATCGCCACCTAATGACATGTATAGCAGAAATAGCTTGGTTTTCTTGACGGATATCCATGTTGAGATAATAGAAATAACATAAAATGCCATAACTGTTTCCCAAAATTTTGCAAATAGAAATTTGACAGGTGTCTTTTTTTAGATAAATGTGCAAAATATTAATTTTCATTAGAAAATTAAATCACAAAATAACGTTACCCATGGCATCTTCATTTAATAAAATCAACAAGTAGAATGCCAGGAGCACTGTGAGTAAGAAAGAAGAGGCCGTGCCCCACCCCCCACCCCAAAAAAAAAAGATTTTATAAAAATATTGAAAATATTAAATATAATAACGCCGCATGCTTGGCGTGCTCTCCAGTGCACGCTGTGTGCAATGGGATTCTCAATCTGTAGGCGATGGCAGAACATGTCTAGTGCCAGTAAGGTTTCCAGGCACAAGAAATTTCATTGTGCAGTGATCTACGTGGCCTCACCAGTTCTTTGTTTTAAAAGTTCTTCCAACTTTTGGATCATGATCTAAAATTTTAAAAAAAAATACGGGAAAATGTGAAAAGACTTCTAATTCTGTGAATTGAGTTAGTTCTAGTTTTAACTCGCCAAGATGAACTTCTTTGTTATTTCATTCTAAGAATGTTATATTAAAGATTGGATTTTAATCAGATGGCTGAAAATAACCTCCCAAAAAATTTCCACAACCACCCCCCTCCACACACACACACAGAGAGAGGGGTTTCTTTGTTCGTTATATTGCTCGCTTTACTTTGTTGTAGGGAAGTACCAGGAGTTATAACAATCCCCATGGGATCTACTAAATTACTATAATGAGATCTTTGTTACAGTTCTCCCATAGAAGCTACTACAAGAAGAGATCAGAAGTTACGGTAACGAGTGTAACATAATGGACTATGATTGCAATGAATGTAATGAGTTGTAACTCTAATGACTATGATAGGCTGTAAGTGCTATAGCACCATTTCAGACGTTCTCTCACATTCCCATAACAAATATTATACATATAGCACTCTCTCTCATAGAAACACTCTCTACAACCAAAGAAATAAAGTACAACAAATGTGCTGGTAGTCATAGAATAGTATGATAGTAACAAGATATCAAAAGTTACCCCAACTCCCATGGGACTTAGTAATGGATGATGGGGAACCTCCCTCCCCCGCATGTAATAACTCCCACGGGACTTTATCTGTAGAGAAATACTAGCTGCACGCATCAGGGGACAGTCCTCCTATTCGTTCGCGCCACTTGGAAATCCCATATGATCCTTGTCCTCCTATTAAGTGTTCTGACGTCAATCGCGCGTCAACACACATGAGCATGGTCAAATGTATGCTGAAGTGTTGGAAATCATCTAGGAGCGCTCAAACGCAGAGCAGCATGCACTCATAACCTTTAGGACACATTCGAGTGTTCCAAGATGCTCTCGAGACACTGGAGAACATCCTGAAGGCTTGAGCGCATCTTGAAGCTCTCGAACGCATGGTGCTCAGGCCCTCAGTACATGGTAAGGCGTTAGAGAGCATCTCGGAGCGTTCGAGCAAAGCAGTATGCACTCAAGAACTTCAAGATGTGTTCGATCGCTCCAGAATGCTCTTCAACACCTCAGCATGCGCTAGAAAATTAGTCTATTGAGCTTTTTTTATTATTATTTTATTTGGCCTTGCCCATATATACTGACGTCAAAACGTACTTAATAGGAGGACAAAGGCCATGTTGAGTTTCCAAGTGGCGCAAGCAAATTGAGGGGCTCATTCTAACACACCTAGACTGCCCCCTGCAGTGCAGCAAGTCGTTCTCTTAATTGTAATGGAAGATCAGGCACCTCTCTCTCTCTCTCTCTCTCTCTCTCTCATGAGTGATGACCATAATCACGGTAGTAGAGTACAACAAATATGAAGATAGTAACAAATTGCTATATTGAAAGTCACTGCAACTCCCACACCACGTACCGTAATGAAAGAAGGGGTCCCCCCATTTCCCACCTCTCTTTCTCTTTCCATCATCCATCATAATTGTTATGAAAGACTATTGACTATGACAATGTAACAGACCATGACTGCAACAGTTGTAATGATAGTAACAAACTATTTTACACTAGCACTATCTATAACTGTTACAGTCATCATGCTTGAACGCAAATGAATCCAACTTTGACATGAAACAGATATAGGCATAATCTGTGTTCACCTAGTATGCCTATCACCTAGCCACTTCAGGAATCATAGTGTAGAGGGACACTAGTTCAGGTGACAGCCGGTTTATCTAGACCAGGCTATCCATCCTCTTGCTTTCAAGGCAATTCTGGTAGCTCCAAAATGGAGCTTCCGATGACTACAAATGCCAAGATAGAACTAAAGAGTGCCGGGTTCCTCCATCCCAAGGAAATTGGCGATTTATAATTGCCAATAGCTCATACCTACTCTAGGTGGGCGGGAAGAGGGACATCATGTTGTTGACATATAGTAAAGGATTGTAACATAATGCAGGACCTCTATCAGGGACCTACGATTAATTTTTTCTATGCAAAATGCCCAGATCGACAGAAGAGTCCCCCAATTGTGCCGGGGCTACAGGATCTCATTCCCCTATAGATGGAGCTCAAACTGTTACACAAGGAGACGGAGAACACAATTCAGGAACACAACAAAATTTCATGGGTTTTTTGCATATATATACCCTTCAAATACACCATATGTGCATATATGCCCCAACTCTCACATATTGTCATCAATACCCTTAAAATCTTCAGAGAGTTGCACATATACCCCTCCATCTAATGATTTTGCATACATACCCCTAAATTTACTAATATTTGTCATATATACCCTTCAATTCACTAAAATTTTGCATACGTACCCTGACACCCCCGATGTTATCATGATTTATGGAATCTTTTTTGACATATTTCATTGATTGACAGAGGGTATAGATGCAACATTTTGAAGATTTCAGGAATATTGATGACAATATGTTAGAGTTGGGGGAATAGATGCAAATACAATGTATTTGAGGAGTATATATGCAAAAAAACCCTAATTTCATACGCTAAAAAGAAAAAACAAAGTACTGAAAAGACCACATTACAAGAATATTACACTTCATAAAATAACCTGTAAGCCTCCACTACAGCTGTAAGAGAATCCAAGCAAGCTGCAGATGGAAAAAAAATCATGGGCTTGCAATTCCAAGTAAAATCTACTCTCCTTGCCATCCCAGTTGGCGGGCCCTGTGCTCCCACATAGATGTCACCTTCTTCTCCCTTCTCAGTGATGCTTCGGCACGTTCCCTAGCCTCCTCGCACGTCTCTGTGGCAGTATTGCACTTTTCCGCCTCTTTCTGGTATTGAGATGCCAACCTCCTCGCTTCAATGACGGTGTAATTCATGTGGTGGTTGTGTGCATCAGTAACGGCCTCCTGCAACTTCAGCTCCTCTGTCAAGAGATCCACAAACTGCTTCTCCATTTCCCTGTTGAGCTCGGGGTCATGCTTCCCACAGTCTGTCATAATGTCGAGAAAGCGGTTACAGTGCAAATCATGTTTGAGTACATTTATAAAAGGTCCGTCCGCGCAATAACATTGTGGAGCCTATCGAGTATACTCATACAAGACTCTAGCAGCAAAAGGAGGAGTTGGCAGCACAAGCATATCAGAAAGAGAGGAAAGAAGAAAAATGTTTGAAGGGCATCTAAGAAGAATGTACAACAGAATCAAATGTGGAGTCTCAAGTGATCTGCTATCCATTAAAATTTGCAGGCTCAAGCATATCAAGAAGAGAGGAAAGAAGAAAAATGTTTGAAGGGCATCTAAAAGGAATGTGCAACAGAATCAACTGTGGAGTCTCAAGTGATCTGCTACCCATTAAAATTTGCAGGCTCAACTTAGCTGAGATTCAAGAGGATGATATTCAGTAACTTTATGTTAGAAGACACTCTTAATGACACTAGAATCTATGTAGTCCAAATGTACTGTATTGAGGTATAAATGGTCATCCAGAAAACAAAGTGGAATTAAACACAACTGTAGCATGCATATTTCTTGTTAATCCACTGTCTCGACAAAGCTACACATTGCTAAAAAACACACCACTGGGGAAAAAATGATATTACAGCATCACATACAGAAGCCCACCTTCCTATAGAACCATTTGCAGTTTATTATGCATTCAATCTCTCATTCTTCTCATTGTTACCAGTGTTCCACATTAGCATCCTCTTCACTGTCAATGAAAAATGGGATTTTATTTCTAGGAAAGCAAAATAATGTGTATCTATCAGAAAAGGGATGGAGAGCTGTGTTGAATGCACTGAAATGCGTCACATACCAGCTTTCTCAGACTATAATGAAATTTTTTAAAAATGGTTTCATGTGAGAAATTAAAACCTTATGGTATATTTATAGCAAAAAAAGTGTCCACCAACTGCGTAAGGAAAAAAATCCAGCATTAGGTCAATCATGGTTGGGTAATAATCATTGACAGGGTGATTGAATGGGCAAAAATGTGACGCGGGACAAGACGACAACATGGTGCAAATATGGTAACCAAAATAAATGTCTAGTTCATAATGTGTAGCAAATATCCGCACGCAACCCAACAATCCAATCACCCAATGAAGTGATCAAGCAAACTCAAGCATCCCACAATGTCAATTGATCCAAAAAAATCAAACGACAGACCAATGGTAGCTTAGGAACCACCATCAAGATAGGCCAAGGTTCCAAATTTAATGCAACAGTCCGATTAGCCACGATAAATAAAACTGGGTCCTCACGTGAACACTCTCAATCCAACAACGATCTTATATTTTAAATAAAGATGGGGAAATAGAGTTCTCTCATTCACTCAGTCTCGGCGCACAGCAAACTTAAAAGCATACTAAAGAAACAAGCAATCCAAAGAAGGTTCATCTAAAGTAAACTGAGGTAGACTATGCTCCGTGAGGACAAGTCGCGCTCAGCCTCAGATGCACATCTAGGATCTGAAGGAAGACTCAGACGTGAGCACACCTAGTTCTCAGATCCTGTACACAGCGACTGGAGAGCCACAGCTTTGCAGGCTGCCACAAATGGATGTGGGGTGGGAACGAGCCCACAGGGTGTGCCTGGACTCATCTGGTCTCCGGCAGCAGCCACAGGTTGAGCAAAGTGACGAAGGCGCAGCCAACAACTGGGCATGGTGTGACACTAACTCTGGCACTATGTTGCACAGACAATGACACCTCCTTCTCATGCAAGAATGAAAAGAGGGTCACCGCTGATCACGAGGCGGGGCTTATGGATCCGGACACCTGGCGGACAGTGGGCTCACAGGGCGTGAGGGCGACTGTAGATGGCACAGTCAACGAAGGCCATGACGCAGGTTACGCGGGCTTGCGGGGACAGCTTCCATGGGCAAAAAGGCCCCGCCTGTTGTGGCTTGGCGCAGTTTGCCAAGGTGGTGAAGCCTGGCCCGCCACTTGATCATGATGAGGCCTGCTTCATCTGGATGCTCCCTTCATGGAGAGCTCTTTCAGAAGTCTTACAGAAGAAAGGATGGAGAGGAGTTGATGCGGGAGTTGGATCGCGGGAGGCGCATTTGCAGACTACACGAGGACTTCGGCTACGTCATGTTATTTGCCGAGTTATTTTCTTTTATTATGTATATTTTTTTATTTTATTGTTGGTTAGAGTTTAGTTAGTAGTTACAGTGTCTAGCCCATTTTATTGAGCATTTTGGGGACTTGCATAAGGCTCAATTGAGGCCCATTAGTTGTTTTCTATTTCTTGTTATTTTCTGCATGTCTTTTCTTATTTTAGGAGTCGAGGGGTAATTTCGTAATTCTAGGTCTTAGGGCTTCCTCTATTGGAGCCTATAAATAGTAGTGGTACTTTTTGGAGGAGGAACGGAGAATATTGCTGAAAAGGGAAAGAAACAGTGCAGCCACTGTGCGTTCTTGGATGAACCCGTGAAGGGTATGGTGTGAGGGTGTGATGCCCTAGTTATCTTCTTTCCCAAACCCCTTCTTCCCCTCTTCATGTTCGTCTTCTACCCCTGTCACTGAATGAATGTTCAACTAGATTTGCACATAAGAAGCAGTGCCTCAAAGGGACTGACCATGGGAAGTACTAGAAAAGAGAGAAATTAAAGGCCCTTTTGGGTGGTATATGACAGGAAGGTTCTCACAATATTTAGGAGAGCACGAACATAGCTGATCTAACAATGTGAATTAAGCGGGTTTGGAAAGTAACTAGATAGCTATAAAACTTATACGAAACAGTGGAAGAAATGTGGAACACTTTTTTGTGAAGTCGGTACTGTAACAGTGTAACATGATACCTGGCCATTACCAAAAATTGAGACTATCAAGCATGGGAGCTGTTATTCCTCAGCTATCCTCTCTGGAACAGGTGGGTTTTTTTTTATCAAAAACAAATAAAGAAGTGAAAAAGAGCAATACCAAGAAGGTGAGACAATGGACCAGAAAAAGGAACGGAAGTAGATAGCTATGAGTACAGGCACTGAAGGCATATTTTAGGCATTGAAGGTGCCGCAACATCCTAAAATTTTGGAATCTGCTACCAGCAGATTAAATAGGGGAATGCATGGTATCAGCTCCTTAACATTTAAATAACATTTAGACATGTTACTCTACTAATTTATTTATTTTGGATAAAGTATCAGTTATCAGTTTCGGTTATACATATCCAATACCTTATGTGATATAATTATCGGTTTCATCCACTAAGATTTTGGTTTTGAATACCGTATCACATAAACGACCAAAATAATCAGGACAATTATTGGAACTTCAGCTACCAAAAATTCAAATTCCTAGAACACATTTAAGACTAACATGTCGAAGAATGTCCTTCCTTTTAATTGAAGAAAAAAAATGAACTGAACTTTATGCCTACTTAATATGAAAATTTCACCCATGAATTAAATTGAAAAGAGGTTTTCATTTCAAAGCTTATAATGATTTTTCCACATCATTGAATGAGAATAAAATTTCGTCTTGTTTGTCACACCTTGTCTTTCATAGCAACCTTCAATGGTGAGAAGATATCACCTTCACTGCTTTATCCTTTTTCAAAAATATCATCAACTGAAGGGCATGTAACTTGAGTGGGCCAAGACATGATGGGGACAGGGACCAAATGGGCTTTTCTTGGAAGAGGCTTTAAGAAGACTAAGGTTTGGTAAATTTCTAGCAGTTGGGAGCTTTGATTAAAGGGCAAAAGTTAAAATAACTTGAGCTTGAGTATCTTGATTTTGATTTGGGCATTCACTTGGAGAAATCATGATTTACTTTTAAACAATTCATTCCATTGTTCTCCCAAACCAAATTTTGAGGTGTGCCATTAGAGAACTCCATTGGAGACTCAAAGGAAACAATTCCATTTGTCTAGTCAAAGAATTTCGCAGAATCATAATAAGGATGGAAGTTAATCATGGACTAACACAAATAGATGCCCCCACCGAGATAATCAATTGAAGACGAGTTCCACCCAGATTCCAGAAAATAACCCTCCACTGGAGGCCATTGAGACTGCCTCTCCCCCATCTAGTGGTTTTGGCATGCCAATCTGACAAGAGAGGCATGGTAGCAGCAGCCCAAGTGCTGTCATAAGATCCAACCAAAAGCACAAAAGTTACTGTATTTGGAGGATGCCAAGCTAAGCATTGAAAAGATTTGGTATCAGCAGCTCAGGTGCTCGCAGTAGGCTATCCCCCAGATATTAAAAAGGAAAAAAAAAAGATTTGGTTTCATGAAGAGGGACAATGAATGTTCTATTAGTAGAGGTAACAGAGCATCAAAGGGACTGGCTATGTAAAGTACTACTAGAAAATAGAGACATTAAATGCCATCATAGTTATTGACAGGATAGTTCTCAAAATATTTAGAAGAGGATGTGCATAGGTGATCTAAAGATGTGAATGTAGGAAAGCTTGAAAAGTAAATAACAAACTACACAATTGATTCCAGAACACACAAAATGTGGAAGTCTTTACATTTATTTGAAAGTGGTTGGTACCACTGATTGTATTAAAAGAAAATGCAGGGAATATATAAGTATAAAAAGTAACCTCCCAAAAGTCCCCTATAAAAGGTGGAAGTCTTTTAGATGAATGCTCTCAAGGGAAAGGATGGACTTCCACTAATGAAAAAGACCTTTTTTTCTCCTGGAGGTCAACACAATCAATGGTACGTGACAATTACCAAAATTGAGACTTTCAAGGGATAGCACTTATTATTCACTTATCTCTAGAAGGGATGGTTCTTCTTCTTTAAGAAAATAAAGAAGTAAAAAGGAACCATACCAGAAGGTGCAAAGAGACAAAAGGTCAGAGAAAATGAATTTTAGTAAATAGCTATAAGTAAAGGCATGTATTCTTTCCCATCAGTGGTCTGCTACATGTCCCGACCATGTATTTAAATGAATTGACAGGTATCTGGACTTAGGAACCCAGTGCTGATTACAAGGAAGATACTAGGAGGACATCTCGCTGCAGATTAATTATTCATTCACATCTATGTTGTCTTTCATACAATTTGTTCCTTTTTGTCCTATGGGTGATGCAAAATAGGGAGATAAATGTACCAATACAGCATGGACACAAGGTGTATCCAAATTAGATAGCAGGAACCTTATCTGATAATATTAGTGTATTACTGGGACCAGATAAAATATTGGACAATCCAATAATATTTAATGCATCAGTTTATCTCCTAACTTTAGTCAAAAAATAATTTGAATCTAATGGATGAATTATACATAAATATATTCAAATAACATTCACATTATATTTATTTATCATAATAGTAACGATACCATTTTAAAGAAAAAAACAAATACCTGAATATATGCAAGAAAGAAGACTATAAATATTATTCCTCAAAAGAAAAATTTGGCATGTTATTAGGATGAGCTCTTACCTGGAACAGAGAGGTTGATCAGACCTGTTGGAAAGACGATGAAAGTAAAATAGTTTATGTTACCAAACTTAGGGATGAATTACAGTGGCAAAGAAAAGTAAAATTAGACTTAAAGAACATGGAATTGATTAAGTAGACAGTAAGAAGCATAAACTAGATAATATAAGAAATATAATATAATGAAACCGTAACATAAAAACAATTCTTCATAGGACAAAAAAACATTCAAAGATTGTCATCTGTCATTCCCTTCTTTTAAATCAATATTACAGCTGCAGTGCAAGGTTTAAGATGATTTTTGATGGCGCCAATGATTGGAGAAAGTCTATGATGACACTTACAACTGCAGTTTAATTCATGAATATTGATGAATCCTTTTTTATGCTATCAGATCTATGTTTGCTGTCTATTTTCATAGTTACATCTCAGCAGACTCAGAACCACTGAGCCATTGCACCTCTCTGGTGTATAAGAAAATCTAAAAGTTAAGAGTAGCAAGGAAGAGTGGATGAAACACCAGGACCTGTCAGAGTGCCCTTTCCTGCAAAAATTTACCTTAGCCAGGTGTTCAAGGCATTATCAGAGGGCTGATTTAAAGTTGAGAAACAGACAAAAGAAATCCAAAAGGATAAAGTCCCCTAAGACCTGGGGGTGCGGTGATTAGCAGGACTCCATTTAAGCTGGAGATCTCATGTTGAAATCTACTCGGGGACTCCCTACTTTGCATCCCTCCAGAGGTTCACATAGCTTGGAGCCAAACATCCAACGACTTCACCGTGCCCCCGTCTGGAGAATGAAGGGAGTTTTAGAAGCTCATCCTCACACTGCTGAGCCCCATTGATGTGAACGAAAGCACCAAGCATTGGACGAGAGAAGTATACAGATATATGGCAAATGTATCAAATATGTAAGCAAACGGTACTGAGCTTTTGGATTGAGTAGGCTTTTCTGAAGATCTGATTTTAGACATGACCTTTCTTAATAACTTAAAACATTATGTGGACTACTTACAATTTAAAAAATGTTAAATATTTGAGTCGTAATCTTCCTTGTCTCAAAAGCACTCAGAAGGGACTGAATATGCTCAAAGTTAGGAATAACATATACGTGCACATATTTCATAAGTGTGCAGTTAGCAGTATGTTAAAACAGAAATAACCATGTTAAAACAGAAACTAACTTATATACACATCCAGCCTTTTACCTAGACAAGGAAGCTAATTTACATATGAGAGAGGACCGTTTGCCTAATTCTGACCTTAACAAGTCTCCCCATGTCCCCAAATGATATCTATAAATCCCAAGAGAATATTTAATCTCTTCCCAAGTGAACATTTAATCTCTTCTCCCAACAAATAAAAACCTCTTCATTTAAAAAGTAGCCCAAGTATGTATATATTGGGTCATTTTGCAGTGCGTCATCATGCCTCGGAATGCAGGCAGTGCACTGTAATGTAGCTGTCAATTTAGATCAGGAGGCTGCACAGTTCAAAAGGAGAAGAGGTCAGCCCCGCCATCCTTGGAGGTCAGGGACCATAGGTTCACAGCATCCCCAAAGAGCACTGCAATCTGACGGCTCTCCCAGCAACACCTCAGACCTGCTGTAGCAGGTCACAGCAGGCAAGATTGGCACCCCGGATTTTCCCGAGATGTTGATCCTCCCCATCCTCTTTTCTTTTTCGAAAAAAAAAGATCTAATCAGACTGGCAACATCATGTACACATCCCTATATGTGTGCCCATACATACATATATGGTGCAGGAGATCCATTATCAATCTTCCCTTTCTTTGGACAATGAAACGAGAATTAGAGTGCAAAAATCATTACTTTCAAATGGGAACACAACAATGAAAAGGGAATTAAGGAGATCCCAAAGTCATTGCTTTCAAATGGGAACACCTGGAGCCATATGATAGTATACACTCAAGAGTATTACATTTTTGTTGGCCACAAACCGGAGACGAAGACACCCTACAAGTGGATAAAATATGGTTCAAAACTGCTGGCCTCTAGTTCTTTGCAGAAATCGAGTGCGTTGATTTGTTGTTCAATGGATAATGTCAACTTGTTAATGAAATTACACCAGCAGAGCATAAAGCAGTGAGCAGAATGGTAATTTTTTCCTGCAGCAACCACACGGACGCCCTCCCAGAAAGTAACGTAAATTCAACCCACATCTATGACCATCAACCGCCCAAACTACAGGCTGGATCCATGAAGAATAACTACCACCTAGACAATAAATTGCAAACAGAAGGGAAAAGTCTCTCTTCCCCTTCATGGCAGCAAGCAAACAAAAATCTAAACTTTGAAACATGTTTTGGTTCCCCCAGAATTTTCGGACAATAGAACCATAACCAACCAAACAGACTGCCATAATACCCAATTTCCCCCAGACTCATCTTCCAAATTTCCATTCTTTCACAGTTCCCGCAAATCAAACAGGAAACGCAGGACTCTGCGCAATAAAAAAACTGAACAAAAAAAAGAAAATTTGAAAACTGCAAAGTGAGGAGGAAAAAAGAGAGCTAACCCGGTGCGATCTTCTGGAGGGATAGCGCGGGAGGGCAATCGCAGAGGCAGGGCGGGCAGGACGAAGGGGAAGACGAGTTGTTCTCCCCAAAGCCCCTCTTAAACCTCCAGTAGAGCGCAGGCCCGGAGACGAAGAGAGCGGAGGCGACGGCGAAGGCCACTAGGCAGCACCGCACGCAGGCCCCCGACCGCCTGGACCCATTCGACATCTCTCCCAACCCCACCTCAACCCTTTGCTCCCTCGATCTCTCTCTTTCTCCTCCTCGCCTGCTTCAGATAGATCTGACTTGCCCAATTCCCAGAGGCATTCCACCAACAGAGAGAAAACCCAGCTTCAGATCAATCTAGAAAAAAATCCGCTTCACATCCCTGGGCCGAAAGATCTGCTCAGGTGGAACTACCGATCTGCTGCTGCGGGAGCTGTGCTTATTGGCGTTCGCAGCAACACACCAGGGAAGGTGTTAGTTGTGGACACACCGCTGCGAGTGCGAAAGATGTGTTTTTCGGGGCATGTGAATTTGGGTGGTTTGAAGGGTTTTGCAACGAACCCCATAAAAGATTTTATATTTCTATATAATCAAATGTATAATTTATATTTGCGCATAACTCCTTTAACTATAATAATGTTTACGCATAATTCTCTTTGAATTTCATCTGAATTAAAGTATTTTTACTTTATATAAAAATAAAAATAAACTTTTTGATGCTAAATATATACAATAGGTTTATAGGTGGTTGTTTATTGATTTGTTTAATAAAGCATTTATATTTTAACCGAGCATATTATTCGTATTTTCGATTAATAGATTTCACATATTTTAATTTAGGTAAAATTTAAGTAAACATACATAGTTAAAGTGGTTGTACGTAAATATCGTTATAGTTAAAGAGGTTATATGTAAATATAAATTTTGTAGAAGGTTACCTATAAACATGAAATCTCTTAAAAATTACTCGTAATAACCCTTTTTTCTCTTTGATCCGAAGATTGGATTTTTGACGGTCTTTGCGCGTGCACCGGGGATTGTGTTTTATTCCGGTGAATTATTTATTAGTGTGGCCTGACTTCTTGTTAAATCTGTTAAATAAAAGGGATAATTTCCTATATACTCTAGCAAAATCTCATATCTATCATGCATCATAGTGACATGTATGAAACATTCATATATCTCAAGTATGTCATTATCATTGCGATTGTGGATTATTATTCACATTAAGAGGATATATAGGATTATAGACATGGGAGTGTCATGTTTTTAGAATTTAGAATATAAGAGTAACCAATTATATTCGTACCCTTGAAATGAACTTTTTTAAATGACCTTGCCCTAACAGTAAAAAGCATATAGAATCTTATCCATGCCCACCCAATGACAGGTGCTCTAGATACCAACTGAACTAGGCATTCGTGACTAAACTTATTCTTTCAAATATGCCTATTATATGCCCTTTTAATATCTCTATATAACCTTTGGCATTTAAATTTATACTCTTGCATAGGCGCAAACCTTGAAGACATATTGGTCGCTTTTAATCTTAATTTAACTAGTGTTAACGGTAATGGTATACATGTTTTTAAGAATATAGGAGTATTAAAAATAATTGGTTGATCTTAAGAATATAAATACAACTTTATAGATTATAAGAGTATTTTGCAAAAAACCTCAAAATAAAAGTTGTTTCCATACGCTCTCGATCAAAAACATTGTAAAAAGTGTCATAAAGTGACGAAAATAATTACTTACATTCTCCTATCAAAAGCATGATCTTATTTTCTGTTCCATGTTCTTGTCAGTTCTCTACTTCATAGAAGTCTTATCTTCTACCCATCTCTCTAGCCGACTATCAAATTAATATATTAACACTTTTACATCTATTTTATAATTAAGAAAAGAATAAACCCTCTCTCCTTCGTCAGAAATTGACATTACTTTCTACCTTCTATTCTATTTGCTGACCGTCCAACCCTATTCATCCCGCAAGTATAACACACCAACAGATTAAGAGATTAACATATTAACATAGTAACATACTAATGTAATAACATACTAATATATTAACTTAACAAATTAAGACGTTAACACTACTACATTACTAATTTCTCTGAACAAGGGGCTGCCATATATTAATTAAAGGAGGACATTGCAAGAGAAGGGGCTACTACATTACTACGTAAACAACTGATACGGGAGGGGCAATGTTACCATGGTACTAATTGTTATATCAATATTGTGTTAACTAGTTGATAGGGATAGAAAATAATGTTGGATGAAGAATGGATCACATGGTCGACAGAAAGCTGATAGAGGGCAGAAAATAGTGACCGTCTGATTCTAACACGGAGTCTGATTACAATTTCCTTATGATTCAGATATTAACATATTAAGATATAAATACCCTAATGCATAAAGAAGTTAATGCATGACATTATGGGAGACAAGGTTAGGCCTGGGGTGTAATCAATTGAACCAGTAAAAAAGAATCGTTCGGATAAGTACATTTTATCAAAATATATATTTTTTCTCAGTATGCATCTAATTAAAGTCTTATGTATATCCTAATATTAGTTCTCGTGGTCCTGAAATTCAAATAAAATATATAATCAGATATCCAATGACATGTTGTGAGATTATTTTGAGAATATTCTTGTATATTGCAATTTCACTCTTTTAAATGTTAAGAAATTTTTCTTTCTCCTCTTTCTCTCTTTTCAGTGTATACTTGTTAATTCATAATTGAATTAAATACTAACTCAGCCTCGCTTAAGTACGGGAGACAATCATCAACATTGAGGACACTGTTGAACCCCGAGGTCCTATTGTGATGATAACAAAAAATTTCTCCATGGTGTTTAACAAATTCTTAACCTTTGCATGATATTCGAGCCTTAATTATTTTTTAAGTATATGTGGATGGTGGATAGCATTTACATTATGTATGATTTAACTTGAAATCACATGACATGTAGCTAAGTTGATAAGTTGACACAGGTTATTAGACGACCAACCAGGTTGGAGATTTCAGTAAGAAATACTGGAGGAGTAATACGTACTGTAATACTCCTACGTGATGCACGCAAATATTACAGTGGATAAATAAAAAAAAATTTATTTAGGTCGACCCCGATGTGTCCTATTTGCTGCAATGCCTTTGCATGCTGCATGTAAAGATATTATAGTGGGTAAAAAATCTAAAAAATCAAAATTCGAGTTTCAATGAACAACTTACGCACAATAGACCATTGGTGTCCTCTCAAGATACAATTATTCAAGATCATGATATAGCAGTATACTCTAAGTCGTATCGTTGGCAGTGGAATACCACTTATTAGACTATCTCAAGCTCTTATTGACAATGGATGAAGAAGACCGTGAAAACTCAACAGTACGAAAAGAGAAAGAAAGAGTTCCAACAAGAGAGAAAGAGAACATCCAAAATTAGAGTCTTTGTAGTGTGGAAGAGAAAATAATAGTCTTAAAATTCATGGACTTAAAAGACAATGAAAAAATCACCTCTTCACAGAATTTTATGAAAAAGATCTTTCATAAAAGTAAGGAACTAAAAGACATATAAAACTTCTAGAAATTACAATAAAGTTTAACAACCTATTCCTTGACAATTAAATAGGATATTCAGAAATATACAAGCCGATAAAATGCAATTGCTATCAGCATTTTTGCTCTTTGAGATTACAGCCAAGAAGTGGAACAATTTCACTAGCTTCTTCAGGGAAGACCTATGCCTATAGTTTTTATTTCCCCAAGGTAGATGTGTACATAGCAGGGATTATAGATAATTAGATAGCATCATCTCTATTTGCCGAAGAGTGATTTGATCCACCATCCCCCTTTGTCCATGGAGCTCTGCTCAGCCTCCGGCGGGGGATCCGACTGGGGCGTCTTGTGGAGCTTGTTCACGTCATATCCCTCTTCTCTTGCCTTCTCCACCAACTGGTTGTAGACCTCTTCATCTATATGGGTTTGCCTGCACAGTATCTGCAAGAACATCCTCCAAAATCAGAAACTTTCCATGTTAAGTCTGAGTTTGGTAATCCCAGCAATTTAAGGGTTGCTAGATTGACGTGAAATATCAAAACTTCGAAATTCACTAAAATTTTCAGATTTTTGTTACTTGTATTGATATAAAATATTGGAGTTCATGTGCTCTTTTTGTTTGATTGCAATAAAACACTAATATCCAACGTCAAGATGCCCTAGCTTACAGAGTAATCCCTGTTCCTTTTCGTCTAAAATGATCATAAATAAAACCAATTCTTTTGCTTAGTGTTGAAGCCAGTGATTTCGAAAACCAAAAGTATCAGTATTTCGTTGATCCAGAGAATCAGAGGAAGGACCTCTAAGTGGAAATATCAAATTTAAAAACACAAAAAAAGGCAGTCTGATACCATGAGCTGTTCACTAATGAATAGAGATCTTCTATGTGCAAGTTTAGACATAGTTGATCAATGCAAAGAGAAAAAATTTCAAGTTACCCCCTTCCGCGTAGCTTTCTCCAATCCGAATGAAAGGGTTTTCTGAAAAAAAAATCTCTTCTTCTGTCTGCAGTTATCTGAGTCCCATCCAATCCTGTATTTACACCAGGATCCAGACACTAACGTATAGTTTCAGAGTTGAGATCGTCTACGGTCCTTGAGAAGAGGGGGGAGGGGGGGGGATCACGGGAGCCTGAGTGAAGTGGGTTTTTGGAAATTTAACCCCTCCCCCCCCTACGCACAGCTTTCTCCACTAATGAATAGAGATCTTCTAAGTGCTGGTTTGGACAGATTTTTTGAAAAAAATTCTCTTCTTTTGTCTGCACTTATCTGAGTCACATCTAATCTTGTACTTACAACAGGATCCATACACTAATGTATAGTTTTAGAGTTGAGATTGCCTACGGTCCTCGAGAGGGGGGGAGGGGAATTTTACAATCACGGGAGCCTGAGTGAAGTGGGTTTTTGAAAATTTAAACCCCCCTCCCTCCCCCCCCCCTCGCGCCTTTTTACTGATCGTCTACGGTCCGCCGATGATCTCAATTCATGGTTTTGAAGGCTCTTATGCCAGCTTGGCATAGTATTCAACTGGAAGCCTTTTTAGTGCATGGATTGTTTTGAGGAGAGGAAATTTTTTCATCTTCCAATTAAAAATTACAAATAAGAATTTCTTATGTTGAGGAAGAGCCACTCAAAAGTTAGTTATAAAAATAAAAAACAAGTTATATCTAAAAAATTTATCAAACGTGTGCTAGTAATTAGTACAAGAATATAATATTACTTAAACATCATGGGCTCTCAACTAAAAATAATAAAGAAAACCTGTACGGCTCCCATTGAAGGAAAGGAGCACTAGAGGCGTATACCCAGAGGCATTGCCGGCGGGGCTCGCCGACGATGGCGTAACGGTAGCCGTCATCGACGTAGAGGACCCAGTAGTCGCCGACGACGGGGAAGATGGGCAGGAAAGGGGGCACGTAGAACTTGACCTTGAGCTTGGCCTCGTTGCTGGCAGGGTCGGCCTTGTAGGCGGTGCCCTCGATGGAGACCCTCTTCCCCCGTGCCCACGTCTCGTTGAGCACCCGCACGGTGCCGTCGGGGTTGAGGGCGTAGGTGGCCCGGGTGTCCACCCCATCCCTGGGCTGGAACCACGAAGGGAACGACGCTATCTCGTACCACCTCCCCATGTACCTCTCCAGGTCCAGCCCCCTCACCACCCCCATCTCCTTCTTCGCTGCCGCCATTGCCAAAGCTTGTGGGGAGAAGGGTTCTGGCGGGGCGATGGGTTTTTGTAGGGGATGAGAGGATAGGGGTGGGACGTGGGTGGTGGACAGGCAGACAGCCCTACAGTTGTGCTCGCGCGGGCTTTCTCTTTTGTTGTTGTTGGCGTTACGCTGTAATGGGGAGACTTGCAGGGGAAGGCAAGGTGGTAGGGACTAGGGAAATGTCGTGTTCCTGGGGAAGGAGAAGGCGCCGAGATGGAGGGTCGCCATCGCCCATGGCGGGGAGCTTCCGCGGGAGAGAAGTGGCAGTAGATGGTGTGGTGGCGTGGTGGCATGGTGGCAGTGGTGCCACGCAGTACCGTTGTTTGCGGGTGTGCGGGTTCCCTGCGTGGTGGCGGGGCCTCTCGAGGTGAGCGGTGCTAGGTGAACCTGCGACACGCCGGCAACCCCGTGAACAAAATGAGTACATCCTCTTTGGACCAGAGTTACTAAAATTATAAAAAATCTTTCGTATGATCTCCCATTTTGACAAATATTTTAATTATCCTCTTCTCAATACTGTACGACTATAGTCTAAAATAATACTTAAAAGGATCTCCTCTCGTGAACAAATATACTTATTTGGACAACAAAAGATGTCAAAAGAGTTGCTTGAAGTCTCTCGTTTAGCTCTTTTTTTATTTTTAAAAAAATGTTGGAAGGTTGTTTGAAGGTGAATCCGGAATAGGTGAGTTAGATTTAACTCAGTTATTTTACATTTTCAATAGTCGTTTGGTTGTTTGAAATCTTTAAAAATGTTGAAACTCACCTCTCCAAAAAAACTTAAAATAACGAAGTGACTTCAAAAAATATCATATTTTGAAGTTACTAAGTGATAAAATGTATCTCCTGAAAGTGAGTTTCAAGTTACCAAAATGTCATATTTTGAACTCACTTACAGATCTATCTCCTGGAGTGGGCAATCAGGATTTAGATTGCCTATTTCACATTTTCTACATTAATAATGTTTCTGTCTCTTCATATCAAGTGGTAAGAGATTTTTTTCGACTAAACTCCATAATGTTTCCTTGCCTGAGGCGGATCCAGCTGGTTTCAGTGGGGTCCTAGGACCCCACTGAAATTTTAGAATTTTACTATAAGGGTCTTAATTTAATAAGGTAAGTTTTAAATTTAGATATAAGGTGACCCCATTAGATTTTTTAAATGGACCCTACTGAAATTTTAGAATTTTATTATAAGGGTCTTAATTTAATAAGATAAGTTTTAAATTTAGGTATAAAGTGATCCCACTGAATTTTTTAGATGACCCACACGACCCCAGTCTCATTTAGAGCTCAATTCCATTAGATTTTTTAAATATTATTATAATTTATATTTATGATTTAATAAATAATTAGCTAAGTGCATCTAGAAGAAAAAAAATCCTCGTAACAAAGTATATCTTTTTATTGAAATATATCATTTTTATAATGATTAAAATATATTTATTTTTATTTTAATATTTTAATATAATAAAAATAAAATATCAATATATTTAATGATGATCCGAATGACCCTACTGGACAAAGTTTCTACGTCCGCCACTGCTTGTCTCTTCATATCAAATCACTCGATTGGTTAAATTATGTTCAAGACATAAGCACTCACAAAAGCATGAGTTAATCTTCATACTTTCATGTACTGTGAACGGTCAGAACTGTATTCCTAACTTTCTTAAGAAAGAAAGGTTCTAAGTGCCACTGAACTATGAGTTCATTGGCACAAACCCAGTTTCAAAAAGTGCCCTTAGCAACGGGTTGCTAACGGCCCCAACACAGTTTCAAAAATTGTGGGGTTGATAGCAAAGGATGTGCAGAGCCCAACTTTGGTAGGATCTAGCTATTGAGAGTTGTAAAACATTTCTAGATTCCGGGCTTCATCTGAGTGGACTTTGATCGAAACCTTATGAAAACAATGTTTGCATTGTTTCTCAGGGGTCAAATTCAATCAGGTGAATTTATGTTTTGAGCCGCAGCTGAGAGATGACCTCTCAACTGCGGGATAGTCTAAGAAAATATCTCATTCACTGGTTGGCACGACACATAAATAAGAATATCCTAGGAAGAATAGATTTAATACAAGGATCACGGTTGTGGCTCAAGCCTTTTTATCGGAGAGTAATATCTGCTGCACCACATGCAGTGCATGCAAGACGGAAAAAATTGAAATACTCAATATGCCCATATAATTTGATTTTCAATCAGACAATCTAAAGATAATTTAGAAATTGAACTTCAATCAATTGTAAATAATCTTATTTGAGATCAAATTGTACAAACATGTCATGCATGTGAGATCAACTTTAAAAAAAAATCAAAAAAAAAAATCATCTTGTGTGCACCACAAGCAATGGGACAAGCATTGCGCAATGTAACAAGTATTGCTCTTCCTAGGGTACCAAAATAAGTCCAAACTGTCATTTGGCCCACTTAAATCTATTAATTTTGGAGTAACACTTGCTGCACCTTGTGTGGTGTGGTGCAACCTGTACGGCACGGGGCAGCAACAGAAGTATTTTTATTTTTTAAAATCGGCCCCACCATGTCCGATACATCCATACAATTCGATCTCATATCGGACGACCAAAAAAAATTAAAAAAATCAAAAACCAAGTCAAATGAACAGTTAAATTTTTTTAGTCGAGATCAAATTGTATGGACATATAGGCACGATAAAACCTACCCAAAAAATTTTCAAAAAATATATATATCATTTTTGTGCCGCACCCCTGCAATGCAGTTCGTATTACTCTTAATTTTGAGTTTTAATACACCTATTTATCCGACAATAATCTCATTGTTGCATTTGGTACATACTAAAATTTAACATAAAATTGAATATATCTTAAACATTTTTATGTATTAATGACAAGAATAAAAAGTAGGCTGAAGGTCACTTTTGTTTACCTTTTTACTGCAAGTGTCACCGGTTTGATATGAGTCTAGGTAAAGATTTTTGAGTTTATGTAAGATTCATTTCAGGTCTAAGTCTACTGCTACCCACTATTATAGCAAGAGTACTACCTGCATTAGCAGTGCTATCACCAAGCAGATTAGCGAAGGTGTGTTAAATAGAAATGGAGGGCGCATTGGCGGTTTTATTATCGCCCACAAGAATAGTTGCCTACATTGGCTCTTTTTGGATACAATTTTTAAAAAAAAATAGACAAGTTATCATAAATATATTCATCATAAAACTGTTTATCATAAGTATATTTTCTATAAGACCATGTTTAGTTGTTTTACATAAACTTAGTAAATTAATGACAAAGCTTTTCTCCCAATGCGTTTCGCTTCTCTCTGGAATATTTAGCAAGGTCGTTGTAAGATTGTTCTCTAAAAGGAAAATATACAAGTCCTACCTAAATCACCAATGCGGCACTCCGGGATTTCAATTTTTGGTTTTCTTCAAGTATGACCAAGAGTCGGTGTAAATGTTTTTACGTAAAAGTGGCTACAGAAAAAGTTTTTCTGAAAAATATATCAGTCATTTGTTTGGGTCAACGAAAATATTTCATGAGCGCCAAATAACAAATTTTATTTTCATTTTTTTGTGAATGTATTTCCTTAAAAAAATATTTCTCTCCTATTATATTTTAGGTATAACCAAACTGACATTAAGTTGAATCCAGCCCCGATTAAGATCAAGCAGCAGACCTGGATTACCTCATATATACGGTGCTCTTAAGATAAATTTCGATGGTTTAACTAACCATAGAACCATAGTGGATAATGGGGGAGACACTGGGATGATTATTTGGGATCATAGCGGCCTGCCCGTCTCCTGCCATCATAGCCTCTCGACATCTTCAGGCCCCTTTGTTGCGGAGGCACTTGCTCTATTAAGTGCTTTGCAGTTAGCTGCTTCTGTTTCGCTTATAACTGATGTTGAAGGCGATGCACAAGTGCTCATGCCAAACAACATCAAGATGCTCTGACCTTGTGTGTGTACGAATGAGAACAAAACTTACTCAGTTCCTAACGTATTACTCCCCCTTGACTTGGACATCAAACAGATGAAAAGATTAGGGGAGAGAGATAGAGCCTTGGCGATTCTCAACTTTACTGTAATCATTACAAATCAATACGGACCCATAAATACTGCAAAGCCAACTTAACCATTACACCAACCTGACAACGCCATGCCGCCTGAAGCTTATCGCTCCACCTTGGAAGGCTTGTTCAATCAGTGCACGATGTCAAGCGATCCTCTCCTCCAACGAGTAGGGGTCGCAATGAGCTAAGTCGAGCCAAACTATGTGAAACTCAAGCTCGGCTCATCCAAAATTTCTTGAGCTCGCGCGAGTTTGACCTTTAATTCGAGCCAAGAGTGGAACTCGAGTCCAACTTGAATCCAATTTCTTCAAACTTGAGTTGAGCCCGAACTCAGCTTGATGAGTCTGACCGAGTCAAACCCAGTTCACACACCCACTCAATGCAATGGAGGATTTTCCACGGGAACGATTTTGTAAGCAGCCAATGTAACACCAAAAAGTCCCCATCGCAAGGCCAACACAACGTCTGGGCATAGCAGATGCTGACAACTGCAATGGGGACTTTTAGTCCTACGCTGCCAAAATAAATGAGGGCGGCAAATAAACTCATTTTTTGTTTCAAATTTCGAAAGACGCGCGCATAGGCCTATTGGGCTAGCTTTTGCGTGGGCTGGCTATCTGGATTGGGTGTTTTACCGTTGTGTGGTGGTTCTTTGATGCTGGGGGTGGCAGTAATGGTGTTATTTAAAAATTAAATTAATATTTTATATTTTAAATTGACTCATCGAACTGAGCTTCACAAATATAGATGGAAACTGTTAATTTGGATCTAATCCAAATTAAAAATAACCCAACTCAATTTTAGTCCAACTCAAATTCTCAAGTTTAACTTAAATTCAACCCAAATTCAACTCAAATTCAATAATAAGTGGATTAGTTGAACTGACCATATTTATAAATAATTTGTTAAAAATATTTTACTTTTTAAATAAATTATTGTAAAAATAAATAAATTAAATTAAGTCAACCTGTTTTCAACCCAATCTAGTCCACATTTAACTCATATCAACTCAAATTTAATCCAACCTAATTTATATAATTTAGACCAACCTAATTTCCATTAATATTAGATTAGACTGGATTAGACCACAGGCTGACCGACCCACGTAACACCCATTCACGAAGCTCAAGTTCAACTCGTTAAAAGAAACGGGCTCTGCCTTCAACTCAATCTCAACTCATTTGTGTCAATGAAACGAGAGGACCGAGCATGAGCGACTCGTTGCCAGCTTTACCAACGAGCCTTCAAGCTTCGTTTTGCTCCTAGATTGGGCTGCTCCCCAAATCCAACTTTATTCTTGCCTTTTTTAGAAACTTCTCAGATATATCACATCTACATATATACCTCTAACTCTAACATACTATCATCAATACTATAAAAATCTTAAAAATATTACGCTTATAATCCTCCCTCAAACTTAGGTGAAGTTAAATAAAATATGTTAAAAACATTGTAAAAAATATGATATCATCAGAGGTACATAATGTAAATTTTAGTGAATTGAAAGATATATATACAAAATATTAGTAAATTTAAAAGTACTTAAAAAAAATTATTAAATTGAAGAGTAAATACAACTTTTTAAAAATTTTCAAACATATTGATGTTAATACCTGAAGAGTTGAGCGTATGCGTTTACTTGAGAGAGAGAGATCTAAAACACCCTTCTTTTTAATTCGGAAATTGATTTATCCCGTGACTCACTTCCCATCACGTATTACGCCTGCTTCTATGGCAGACGTCACTTCAGTATTCCCGCGTTGAACGAAATTTCCGTTTTAAAGTATAAAAAAGTAAATACAGTTATCAGCATCCAAACAGGGCCCCACCGTTTTGGGGATGGGGCCCGTAGTGGAGTCATATTGTCAAATCACATCCCTGCACAAGCTTTACGGCAACACTGTCACAGGGTTCTAGATCTCTGACACAAGAGCAAGATTTAGGAAATAAATTTACTAAACATCGCAATCTGATTAGGAGAATGAAGAAAAATTGCCGTTATATCACACCAATCAATTCCAAAAAATATATATATATCACACCAGTCATTTAATCGCTTAACTATGGAACTCCCCTTGAACATAACTGAAAAAAATAATTATCAAAAAAAAAAAACAAGAACCGTGAAACAACGAAAAAAAGAAACACGGCAGCAGGCCTCAACGGGAAGACCCCATGAATAGATCAAGAAAGCATCGAAACGATCCCGGAAACCTCAAAGAAACGAAGATCAGATTTAGATAAAGGAAAATAATCGGGATCAAGATGAAGATCCAACTGATGCGGCGTTCACCGGAGATGATCGTATATCATGATGTAGCCAATGAGAAAATCTTAAAAAAAATAATCAGGAAAAATCACATCGAAGAACAAGACGTAAAATATTTTAAAAAAAAAAGAGCGAAAATGTGACGGAGAAGAGGCTCAGGCTATAGACGATCTACAGCTGACATGGTGGCACTGTTGCTGCTGCTGCCGCCGCTGCTACTTGTGAGGAGAGGTGGAGGTGGGAGGAAGAGATGGAGATGGAAATAGAGAGCTCAGATTCGCCTTTTTTCAGGCATGTGGCTCCACCCCAGACCCTCACGGCTGCGACCGGTTGCCCGATCAAAGATCCGGCCGTCCATGCCGCCCCGCCGTCGGAGGAGGCCGTGGTGGTCCTCCTCTTCCCCTCCATCAGAAGCGAGGAAGGAAAAGAGAAGGACTAGGCCAGTACGCCATGACAACGCCGCAAGCCACCGAAGTGGAGGCGCCGCTGCTACTCTTCATCACAGCCTCTTGATCTCCCGAGGGAGATAAACGGGTCGAAATGGATACGGATAAAGATACAGATACATATATACATACATACATAGAGAGAGAGAGAGAGAGAGAGAGAGAGTGGTGTGTGTGTGTATGGGAGGGAAGCATTATGATGATGACGACGGCGATGGCGACGGCGAGGCCGAGGAAGGCGAAGAAGAAGAAGAGAAGGGCCCATGGTAAAGTAGTCACGGGCAGAGAAGGGAGCGCCCTTCCGCCCAGCCCACCCCTCGCGGCCTCATACTTCAACCAGATTAGAATGCTTGCCGGGGCCCTCACACCCCCGAGCACGGCGGGTCGCGGAGGTTGGGTTTTATAGAGGGGAGGGGGGTATTCCTGTTATAGGGTTCGGATTTTATAAGACAATCCTTTAAGGGTTTCTTTTATATGTACTTTTGTAAATTTCTGCATTTGCATTTATACTCCCTGCCCCAATATATTGTTTTAAGTGCCCCTAAAATCTTGAGAAGTACCGCAGTGCAGACTCCTCCGTCAAAATACTATGAGCTCCAGCGAAAAATGCTTGAAGAATTTCATAAGTTTTAATAAAATTAGAAATATATAATTAATCATAAATTTAAGATATATATAAAATACTACTGAATTTAAGAATATATATGTTAAATCTTTTTGTTTGATTTTGCGCATTTTGATGGAGGAGTATAATTGCAACCATTTTGAACACTTTAAAAACATTTATAACAATAAGTGAAAGTTAGCGGAATACGTATAAACAAAATGTTTACAGGGATATATGTATCAAAAATACCATTTTGTTTTACTACTCCTTTGTTCTATTTCTGTTAAAAAAGTAGATGTTATGATGTTATCCATAGGAATAATTTTACATTATCTATTGTTATATGTTAAATTTCAAAAAACATTATATTTATTTATATATTATCTTAAATATCCTCCTAATGTATATAATGTTTGAAAACTACCATGGCAATGTCATATTGGGTAGGTTTAAATATTTCATATGTCATTGAAAAAATATGTACGGCACATATATTATTTTGTAAGGTGTTTAAGATAATATTATAGATAAGTATGTTACTTCTGAAACTTAACATATAAGAATGATAAATATTAAATTATCTCTATGTTTAATATTGTACTTTCTATTGCTTTCATTTTGACTTTTAAAAAAAGAGAACTTACTCATCTAAAATTGCTAGATAATTTAAAATCAGATTGTTAAGGCTAGTAGCTCAGAACTAGGAAGCTAATGTCACTGGAGAACCTTTAATATTATTAATAGTAGACATTTCTTTAATAAGTCTATTAACAGTAAAAATTATATTAAAAAGAGAGCTACAAGCTTACTCCCTGGGAATGCTACTGTTCACGAGGACAAGAGGATAACGAGCTTGGTCTAGCCAGCATCAACTTTTTAATCTGTTTAGACATGATGTGTATGACAGATGATGAGCGAAGCCGCTCAAGATTTGTTTCAAAAAAAACTTGCAAATCATAAAAATTAGGTGTTGAATTTGAAGGACTCAAGATCGTAATTACAGGTCACAACTAAAGTTAATCTATGTAAGACATTATATAATCACTCCAACACTCCTCACGGTTAAGATAGGCCATAAAAATTAGATAAGAGAAGGTAGAGCAAATTAGATAATAAATTTGGAAATATAAAGTTGGGTCAAGCCCCTAACCTGATATCATCTTACAAATGACAAAATCAGGTGTTGAATTTAAAAGACCCAAGATTATAAGTACTAGCCACAACTAAAATTAATCGATGTAAGACTATTATATAGTCAGTTCAACAGAATCGCTCAGAAATCTTTCAAACTCGACTCGAGTCAAATTCAACTCGACTTAATTGGCATGCCTAAATGAGTTGAGCCAATTCACAGTTAGGTAAACAAGCTAAGTCAAAGTTCAAGTGAGCTCGACTCGAGTAGGATCTCATAAAATCTATATTATAATGTTAAAATAAAATTTCTATTTTCTCATTGAAATTAAAATCAGAACATGTGGAAGTATGAGAATCTCTCTCTATTTATCTTTATAAAGAATTATTAAAATTGAGTTCCTGTGTTACCGTCAATTTTTTTTTTTTTTAAATTGATATTTTTTCGTACATGCACAGGTATAAAACTAACAAATAATTATTCATGTGATGTACACACTGTAAATATGCAACTCGCAGTCACTTAGGCAGGCCCAATTGAGATGGAAAACAGAAATTTTATGAACTTCAATAAAGTCGTATGAAATCAGGTACCAACCGGGCAAGCCTGCACGTGCCCGGTGCACAAGCACCCGTGCAGGCCCTCGTGCCCGCCGGGCGCCTAATTCCGTGGGATTTTACTCTTACATCAAATTTCAGATTTCTTTGACCCACAAATTTTCTATAAATTAAGATTAATATTTGTTGCAATATCCATTTTAATACATCGGGTCTAGTCATCGGGTGGGGAGGACACCGGTTTTGAACTTTTCTATTTTTTTTCAGTTTTTTTTTAAAAAAATTGCATCATCCGATCAAAAATCTAACGGTACAATCAAAAAGTTATGATGAACTCTGATCCGGTTGTATAATTTTTTTTTAAAAAAAATGACGTACAACTCCATTTATATATATATATATATGTTTCAAAAAAAAACTATTAAATTTTTAATCGAATGTTTTAAAAAAATTAAAAAACTAACAAGAAACTAAAAAAATCGACAAATCAATGTCCCTCCCCCACTCGATGGGATGCTGTGCAGCCATCCGATCACGTAGATCGGACGGCTGCACCCCATGCATTACAATCTTGTAGATTGCATTGCACGGAACATTACAACAAGTATTACTCCTAAGTTAAACCCTCCTCTCCATCCTTTAGAAGATTTGGAATTACCGACTTAAATGATTTTGGGCCCTAAAATTAAATGGTCTCCTCAGCCATAAAAGTAACTGGTTTCGGGCCAAATTAAATCAGCCCTCTGATTTAAATAACTTGGGCTCTAGTTCGACTTTTGTAAGCTCTAGCCCAAACTTGAGCCTGATTTTTAACTTGACGTAGGGCTCCGACTCCGTTCAAACTCAGAATATTTTTTGTTGCCAGTCCGAGTGGTGTTAGAGAAGCCTGCTTGAATTCGATGGCTTCACATGGCAGCAGACATGAGTTATAATGATTTATCAAATATTTTTTACATATTTTGTTAAAGTTTATCTTAATTTGATGGAGAGATATAAATGTAACATTTTGAAGATTTCAAAGATATTGATGACAATATGTATGAATTTGGAGTATAAATGCAAATACGGTATATTTGAGAAATATATACATATATATGAAAAAATCCTTTTTTTTAATCAAGTGATTATGACAAGCGTGCAAGGTGTCGCGCACGGTACGATTCCACTGTGAAAAGCAATGATGGGTAAGCATTTTCATCGATTGTCCCGCATGATCAAAGTTTTTTCATATGGCATATTCGGAAAACTCATTGTAACAGGTTCCTGTTGGGTAAACACTCCAATCCCATTTCTGTTGTTAGACACGCACTGAGGTTCTAGTTATTGGATAACTTCCTCTTCCCTTCTACCCCATCCCTTGCTTCCGAACAGAGGCATTGGATTCCCCCGGACCTTAAAGTTCTCAAAATCAACTTTGATGGAGCCACCAGCCCTGATGGTGCCATTAGAATTATCCTCGGAGATCATTAAGGTAATCCAATCTCGTGTCGGGCTGCACTGGTCCATTGTTCTGATCCTCTTGTTGTGGAAACTCAGACACTCCTTGAAACTTTGAAAACAACTTTCTTCTTCGTTAACCCGGTTAGTCTCTCTTCCTCCCATGATCCATACTCGCCAAAAGCAGAGATAGGGTTGGCATGTGTGAGAACGTTGAAGACCAGGCAATTTGATTTAACATAAAATATTACAATTTGAAATAATTGTTTCATTTTACTATACAAAAAGATTGAAACATCTCTCTTATTTTATTTTACAAACAACTAAATAAATATTTTTTTATTCTAAAATAAGAAAAATTTACTGACTATTTTTAAAACCGGCAATTTACACAATTTTAATTTAAAACAAACAACCCTGGATATGCATTCCCAAACCCACCATAAGATAATTATTGACAAATGCTTACTACTCGTCAAGCAGACACATCCAGCCTATGTTTACTGTAACTAGCTAACAAGAGACTTCATCGGATCGCTAGATTTGCTGTTTCATCTAGAGAGAAGCTTTCTGATACCTCCACATACTTATTGATCAAATCTGCTGTATACGCAGACTCACTTGGTTTATCCTTCAATTATCTTTGAATTAGAAATCCTTTATATGGTGAAGAAAGAAAAGATCATTTATAAACAAGGTAAGCCACGTTTGACTCCTATAGGTCCTGAATGAATTAGATTAATTTCTTTAATGATTTAACATTAAAAATTA
Source organism: Zantedeschia hybrid cultivar (assembly GCA_030544215.1). Lineage (NCBI taxonomy): Eukaryota > Viridiplantae > Streptophyta > Magnoliopsida > Alismatales > Araceae > Zantedeschia > Zantedeschia hybrid cultivar. The sequence continues at coordinate 17,442,392 of JARZZO010000011.1, forward strand.
ACAAATTAATATTTGATAAGTAAGTTTACTTTTCCACGTTTGCCAAAAAGAAAGAACAGCTTCAGTCCAAATGCCAAACATACACGCAGCCTCCATTTTTCTCGGGGAATCCGGCATAGATAGACAAAGGTAGAATGCAGCTCAATAGGTTTTCTTTGGTGCGTTGTAAACAGTCTAATGCATCGATTAGAACCAGCGAAATGTAAAGGATCTTAAAACCGGTGACTTTGTTGAATTTGCCGTAAAACGGCTGAAAACAAAATCTGATATTTTGTTTGGCGTGCTGAATTATTGGATCACTTTACTTCCGACTTTGAAAGGTAGAGTTACCTTCAATGCTAACAACATAAGATTGTTGAGTTATTTTTATTTTCTTGTAACATTTTTTTAAACATCGAATGGTATAATCAAGAAACTTTGGGTCTACACCGAACTCGATGTATATTTTGTTTTTGAAAAATAAAACGTTATTACGCACGCCAATCAAGACGCGGACAAAAAATACATCATTTTTCAAAACAAAACACTAGCTGAGGTCCGGGCTGATCCAATGACTATATTGTTCTAATTTTTATCAGAATCTGAAAAAAAAAAAAAAAAAAGGATACCCAAACTCGTGGGAGCAATATGGGTGATAAGGGGGAGTGGTTTTTCACGTGAAACAAAATACATGAATTATTTACTACACACCAAACACACGAAAAAAAAGGCTAAAAATCTGCTGACGCACCAAAAACACCTAAAGGGACCCAATATCAACTGCTTCCTGCCCGGAATGTTCCATTCGCTTGGATTAATTTATTCTGCTAAGTACTTGGGCGTATACAGCTCGATAAGCAAAACTAGATCATTTGACTCAAAATTGTCCAGCATCACAATGAGCCAAGTTACATCCAATGGAATGCTCCAATTTTCTTCACAATAATTATCTTACGAATTTAGGTTACGCATTTAGGTTAAAATAGTTATCCTTTTATATATTCAACAAATATACTCGCGAACCCATGGACGAATCACCAGTATCCAAGTCGTACGCGCCCGCTGAACACCCCCTCCGACACTGAGCCCCCCAATCAAACGATCTGTGAAGTCGAAGTCTGGACCTACGTTCTCAAGTGGGAGTAAAATAAGGCGTGATAAGTCGGAACTTACTTTTATAAATGTGGATAAGCTATCAAAACAAAAAATGAGTGTTAGCTTATTTACATACCCAATAATTTACGAATACAAAGTGAATTGAAAATTTGTATATATGTAGTTGACAAAAACAACAATTGCTACTGCAATACCATCGTCACACTAGATTGTCTGGATTTAATTATATCAGATTGCTTATATCAAAATAAAGGACATTTTTTCACTTTAACAGTAACGTAAAATCTACCGGCGGAATGGACAGAATAAACAATTCTTGAGTGACAAATATAACTAATTCCAGAAGTCGAAGTGAACGGAATAAGAAGCAATTCTCCAATATTTTCAAGTGACGTTCCTTATTCAATCAAACACAAAATGGACAATCTAATACCTTCAATATTAAGTACATGTGAACCAGCGGTATCAAATATAAAGTTATAAATTAACATTTATAACACACATATCTTCTCTAATCCATTTTGTGAAATTGTGGTGACAATGCCAGCATTAGTTCCTAATTACCAGGCACAAAAGGAAAGAACAGGCAAGATTCCAACAAAAATCGAAACCACAGCCCATCCATACCCGTCTTATGATCTGCAGACGTTTCACCCAAAAATGTATAAAATACAAACATACAGGAGCTTTCTGATCGTGGCGATTAAAAAAAATAAGACAAGAGAAGCAACGAAATTGGTCGGTAGCTGTGAGGTAATTGCCTCCAAGAAACAAATCAGACCGCCTGTGCTGGACAACAAAAGCATCCCAGCATTCTCTTCTATTCTGGGTAAAAGCTTAAGATCGAAAGAAAACTTTTCATAAACCGACAGGAAGACATGTTGGAAGTTTTTGAAAAAAAAAATGCCGCAAACCTCAACATGCAACCCTTCAAGATCGCACCACCTCGAATCCGGCAAACATATGAAAAGGATTTAAAAATGTAACAACAAATAAAACTAAATAAATGAGATAGGATAATCGTGAGAAAATAGAAAAAGATCGACAGGGAGGTTAAGAACCAGATCCGGCAGTTGCTTCTTGCAGGTTTACCGTGCAGAAAATTAAAAGATCGGCCTTGGGGGAAAAGGCACCAAACTTGTAAGAAAAAGAGAAACAAGATCGGAAAAATAGCAAGAGAGAAAGCAGCGAAGAAGAGGCTCAGATCAGGCACCGGACATTTAGGGCTTACATGCCCCTGCTGTTGCTGCTGCTGCTTCTGGTGGTGGTGGTGGGGTTGGCAAGGAAGAGGAGGAGGAAAAGGGGACGGGAGTCTCAGATTCGCCTTTTCTCAGACATGCGGCTCCACCGCAGCCCTCCACGGCTGCGACGGGTTGCCCGACCCAGGATCCGGCGTCCCCGCCGCCCCGCCGTTGGAGAACGCGGTGGAGGTCCTCTTTCCCCTCCCTGAAGAGAAGAAGAAGAAGAAGACGAACTAACCAGTCTGCCGTGACAAAGCCGCAACGCGGCGGCGCCGGTGCTTCCACTCATCACCGCCTCTCGTTCTCCCGAAGGAGATCGACATAGATAGATAGACAGATCGAGAGCAGCATTTAAAGCGCACCGACAACCAAAAATATGTGTCTGTGAGAGAGAGAGAGAGAGAGATGTTGCAGACGGCGAGGACGAGGGAGGAGATGAAGAAGAAGAGAAGGGCCATGTAAAGTAATCATCGGCGGAGGAGAGGGGGCAGTCCTTCCCGCCATCCCTCTCGCGGCCTCATACTTGAACTAGTGAGCATAACAGAAGGCTCCCCGACCAGGCCGAGGGTAGGGTTTTATAGCAGAAGAAGGGGTCCACTCCAGGGTTTTGGGTAGTCATTGGCTTTCATCAGCATTCACCCTTCGAAAAGTCATTTTTACTTAAAATGAAGGATAAGTTCACTTAAATGTCTTTACTAATTCTTTTAAAAAATAAAAAATAAAATAAAAGAGAATGAGAATGACTTTGAAGATCCTTTTTCATATTCAGAAAGTTTTCTTTCCAAAAAACTTTAGAACTAATATTGCTTTAAAGAAGGTATTCTTGCGTAAGTTGAAAAAAATAACCAAATAGTTTTCTTATTTTAAAAATGAAGCATGGGGAATGTCTTTTTATTGTTTAAAATGAAGAATGAAAAGGAAATTTCAAAAACAGATGTCAAAGCTAATCTTAATTTTTTTTCTCATTATTAATAATAGTAGCTGGAGGAGGTGGTGATGGTGGTTTGGCTCCGGAAGGATCTCTGGGAACTTTTGATCTGTTGCTTTAATAAGAGTTGTTTATTAATACATTTCAAAAAATAAGACCATGAATATTCTTGTTATAGGGAAGAAAACGCTATAGTTTTCATTTCCTAATGAGAGTAATTTACTGTTTGGTTGCATATAACTAATTTTGGTGAAGTCAATTTTAATTGTTTAGTTACACGTAGGCATTAAGAAAGAAGTGACGTTTAGGTTAAACAGAAGAAGGTCAATTATATAGAACTGACTTCCGCATTTTTTCTTGAGAAGTCACCTCAATTATTTTCAAGTTCTTTTGTGGAGGCAAGTTCCAGATATTTAAAAAATTTCAAACAATGGAGCAAAGTGAGTGAGTTACAAGTAACTCACTTACCTCTAGGGTCACCTTCGAAACAACCAAAAGGGCAAATGTGATGTGTTTCCCTGTGCACAACAATCTCTCTGCGCCACTTTTATTGGAGAATAGGAGAACAATAAGGACGAATAAGGAAAGAATAAGTTTAATTTTACTTTGACAAACAAAATGACTTATACCGGTACATAATAACATGTTTGGATAATAAGGAAGATAAGTCATCTCATTCTAAACCTAAGAATTACTAATTCTTTTTATTCCGTCAACAAACTTCACACAACTATCAAATCAAAACACTTCTTATTTTAGTATACGTCATTCCGTCGGTAGACCCAACTTAATAACTTATTCTGCAAACAAAGTGGGACAGAATGAATAAAGCAATCAAGATTCTATTTTCCTAAATCAACACCATTCGTTGCATGCTAAATTGCTAATCAAAGACTGAACAAGTTATACGAGAACAAAGAAGGAAAACGGTTTTGTAAAACACCTGCTTGACACCTTTTAACACGCTTATGTGGCGATGATGTATCCGTCTATGTGGCTGAAGACGTATCTTTCCGTGCGTTACCGATATGCACCGCCTCCTAAAACTCCTCACCGTCATTCCCTGATTCCAAGTTACGAAACTAAAAAGAAGGATTGGCCTCTTGTGCAGTACTGCAGTCCAGCCTCCTTGATAGTAGCGGCGAGAGATCCATGCGTGAGCACGGCGAGAGAACCAGGCGTGAGGACCACGGCGTCTCATCCACCGCTGGGCGTCCTCTCCATCTACCGGCAGGAAACAGGACCCCACTTAGGGTCGGTTTGGTTGTACCTAAAACAAATTCGGATAGAAAATATTCTACAAAGAAACCAATTTACATCGAGAATGAAATTATAATCAACTGTTTGTTACTTTTGAAAAAAAAAATTTCAAAAACCTTTTCCTTTATTTGTGTTTCCATAAGTCGTTCTCTTAAAAATAATGTCTTATATTTGTTGATATTTTTATGTGACCCACTAAAAATATAATATATTTACAAATAACCTTCCTAATCCAACTATTTATAAATAAGTCATCACAATCTATAGTGAATTAGGGAAAGGCTCCTAAATATTATAAATAACCCCCAAGAGTTTTACAAATAAACCCTTAAAAGGCTTGTTTGTAAGAAAGTTGTGATTGTGGTGGCTTCTTTGTAAATAATTACATTTAGAGGGCTTATTTATAGTATTTTAGACATCAAGGCCTAATTACGTTCCTACCGTACAGATGCCTAATTGTGAATCCATAACATTAAAGATCATAACGGAAACTCCATTATTCGACTTTCTAGCCCATTTCTGATTTTAAAAACGAATTTAGATAGAAAAAATCCATCCGATAATAATCAATATTATAATCCTAAACCCAAAATGATAAGATCCTTAAGTAAATATTTATTAGGTCCCACAGCTTTGATATCCCAATATTTTAGACAATCATATTATAAATCAAAGAGGGTCATAGTATTTTACCAGACTTAGAAAGAAAATTCTGGTTCAAAAGGTATTTTACAAATTTACCTGGTATGGCCGCCAAAAGACAGTGAGAAAGCTTCCCAAGGGTCACCGTGTTACCCACTCAAGGAAGAATCTTGTTGAAGGACTTTTTTCAAATTTACCTGGTATAGCTGCAAAAAAAGTTAGGAAGCCTCAGGACGTTATCAACACGTTCCAGCGACTGTATTCCTGTGGAAAAGGGCATCCAGACTCACCTTTCGGATGCCAAAGTCAGGAAAAGTAAGGACGTTTTAGGAGTCAGCAGAAAAGTATTTTCATGGACTACAGTTTAACATGTTGCCAAATAAATTAACTCATTTTACTTGTTAAGAAAATATTTTCATGTTGCAGGTTTTACGGACAACCAAATAGACCCGTACTGTGGCGCCTTCAGGTATAAGCACCATGGTTGATCTGCAAAACTGCTTCTTCATCACTTTCCCTTCCAAGAGAGCAGGTCATCCTCTCCATCCTTGATAGCAGCGGCAAAAATAACCGAGCGCAAGGACTACATCGCTGTCACCAGCAGCACCCCAACCGTAGCTGAGCATCCTGTGTCTCCGTCACCGGCGGAACCCGCCCGCCGTGGGGCCCGCATGTACAAGCAACACTCTTGATCTGCAAGACCATTTCTTCAGCTCTAGTCCTTGCAAGAGAGTAGGTTACCCTCTCCATCCTTGATTGCAGCAGCAAGTGTGAGGACCAGGTTGCCGTCACCCCGTAGGAGGTATCGCACCCTGTCGTTGGGAATCCACTAAGTGTGAGGACCAGTTTGGCTCAATTAGCTTGCGAGTGGGCTTACATTTACAGCATTAATTATTTTTATGATATGAGCCACAACTTTTTTCAAGCGTACATTATCCCTTTTCCAGACCCTCACATAATGGAAGTTTCGTATACTGCGTACGTACTTTCTTTTTATGCGCCACAACTCGAGGCACTTGGAAGGGGGAAGCACATTTCGAACTCGTTGGAATCGAAGACAAAAAATTTATTGGGGCAACACATGTGAAACTTAAGTCCTATGAATCAGGCAGCACATCTGATCTACACCTAAAGCACCAGACGAGCAAGTAAGGCACATGGCCTCCCGCCCGCGATAGGCCAGGCCCGGGAACGTGTGGAGGCCCTCGCAACCACCTGATGCCCGGTTTCACACTTTCATGGCACTTTAGGTGTAGATCAGATTTCGAGGTTTTTTGGGCTCTAACCCGAACCTAGCTTGGAACTTGCCTCGGAGCTAATATAAATCAACTGTACTCGAGTTCGAGGTTTTTTGGGCTCCAACCCGAACCTAGCTTGGAACTTGCCTTGGAGCTATGACTTTGATCTCACAAGTTTTTTAGTGAACTGGGACTCGGACTTGATAAAGTTCGACTTGAAAGGCCCTCTGCAAGCAATGATGGGTACACATTTTCACCAAAGGGTTGTTTGTTTCAACGTAAAACAACATATTTAAAAAAAAATGTTTCATTTTACAGTATTTTCAGTTGTTTAGAATAATGTAAAACAGTGTCCACTTGACAGCCCAATTCCTAATTTTGATTTACAACGAAGGCCCTCTGCAAACTAAAACAAGAAGATTGAAACTTCTCTTATTTATTTTACAAACAACCAAACAAACATCTCCTTATTTTAAAACAATAAAATTTCACTTGTTTTAAAATAAGTGATTTTAAAACCGGTGATTTACAAAATTTTACAATAAAACAAACAACCCCCAAGTGAAATGTTAAGATGCATGGCCAATTTATCAGATTTATTTCAATTTTAATTCAGTTAGAAGTAGGGTTGGAAACATGGTGCCGATGAAAAGCAATGATGGGTACACATTTTCATCAAGTGAAATGTTAAGATGCATGGGCCAATATGTCAGATTTATTTCACCACTTCAATATATGACAAGTGCAACATAGACGGTTATCTGTGAAACGTGACATGCTAACAGGACTCTTTCATCAATTGCCCTGCTCCAAGCTAAATCCACGACTCATTCACGTCATATATAAGCTAGATTAGTTTGTAATAGTTTAAATTTTAAAATTAAAATTTTAACAACTAAATGAGTTTATTTTTCTACATCTCAGAGAGAAGGGTCAGTTCTAGTCAAGTTCAAAGCCCAAGCATGCGCGCATAGGGCCGATGGAAGTAGAAGACACTCGACAAAGGTGCTCCAATATCCGCAACATCCTGCTCCCATGTTCTGTCCTTCGTTTGGTTTAGTTCGTTTTGCAATGCTAAAAATTGGGTGTGTTTAGCGCGATAAACAGAAATCGATTATCTAATTCAAGTCGATACACAAAACTCGATTATTTGACTCGAAATATATCGAACATTTTTTTATTTTTTTGAACACGACCAAAGCTAAAGACGAGACTACACTACCCAAAGACCCGGGCCTCCCCACCCCCTCAATTATACGCCCAAAAAAGAGCAGAATATCCACAAGGAGGGAGAACGCGCAAGTCGAACTCGCGACCTCCACGCGACAGCTGGGCGGGGGATGTCCACTACGCAAGGACGTGCGGACGTCAAAATGAGTCGAGTGGGAACCATTTCTCCAAGGGCTTACGTACAGACTTTTCATTCTACTTTACAAATATCTCTTGCACTTGTGACTCGTGACTCAGCCCCAATAAAGGATAAAAAAGAAAGAACAGGCAAGATTCCAACCTAAAATCGAAACCACAACCCAGGCAAACCTGCCTTATGTCTTGCAGAAATTTCACCCAAAAATGCATAAAACACAAACATAGAAGAAATTTATGATCGTGGGCCCTGGGGATAAAAAGAAACAGAGAAGAGAAGCAACAAAACTGGTAAATAGCTGCGAGGAAATGGTCTTCAAGAAGCAAATGGGACCGCTTGTGCTGGGAAAGCATTCCTCTGGGCAAAAGCTTAGGTCTAAACAAAAAAACATATCATAAACCGATAAGCAACACAAAGGTCGGAAATTTAACACAATAATGCCGCAGACTTCGACATGCAACCCGTCAAGGTCGCAATACCTTATATCCCACAAACGGATCAAAAAGGCAGTTGTAAGCTGTAACACAAAAGAGTATAAAAAACCTCAAAAACATAACAGATTAAAACAAAAACAAAAATGAAGTAGGAAAATCGCGAGAAGCTAAATAGATCGACACCGAGGTTTAAGAACCAGATCCAGCAGTTGCTTACAGGTTTCCCCGAAGATCTCGGTAGATCACCAAGCAGACCGTGCATAAAAATTAACAGATCAGCCACAGGGCAAAGGCACCAAACTTAGAAAAAAAAACAGAAACAATAACGGATAGATAGCAAAGCGGCGAAGGAGAGGCTCAGGTCAGGCACCGGTGATTTAGGGCTAACATTGCCCTCGTGTTGTTGTTGTTGCTGCTGCTGCTGGTGGTGGTGGTGATGATGACGAAGAGGAAGATGACATGGGAGGCTCAGATTCGCCTTTTCTCAGACATGCGGCTCAACCGCAGGCCGCCATGGCTGCGACGGGTTGCCCGATCCAGGATCCGGCCGTCCACGCCGCCCCGCCATCGGAGAACGCTGTGGTGGTCCTTTCCTTCCCCTCTCCCAAAAGAGAAGAAGAAGAAAAGAAGAAGAACTAACCAGTCTGCCACGACAACGCCGCAAGGCGGCGGCGCCGGTGCTTCCACTCATCACCGCCTCTTGTTCTCCGGAAGGAGATAGACATAGATAGATAGACAGATCGAGAGCAACACCGAAAGCAAAACACAAACACATCAGAGAGAGAGAGAGAAAGAGAGAGATGTTGGAGCAGGCGAAGAAGAAGAAGAAGAAGAGAAGGGCCGTGTTAAGAAATCATCGGCGGAGGAGAGGGGGCAGCCCTTCCGACCATCCCTCCCGCGGCCTCATACTTAAACTAATGAGCATAACAAAGGCTTCGCCGACGAGACCGGCGGTGGGGTTTTATAGCAGAAGAGGGAAGCGTCCCCCTCTAGGGTTTTAACTTTTTATTGTTTGATTTTCTTATTTATTATTATCATATCATTATTAAGTTTGGCAGCTTTGGCTTTTGGTGGAGCTTCTGGAATTTGTTCTGCTGATCTATCATAAGGGTTGTTTAATGTTTATGAATATATTTTAGAAAATATATTTTACCGGTGAAAAAAAGTTTGTGGATATATTTTAGAAAAATAATATCATAAATATTCTTGTTTCCAGGAAGAAAGTTTTAGAGTATATTTGTCTATTTTGTCATGCTATTTTCATCAGTACTCGTGACACTTTAGATTTCTCTAGAGAGGGACAACACTCAACTTGCATTCCAGCATTATTTTGGTTCTACGTCCTTTTGTGTGCACATTTTTTGTTCTTACTGCAAGTGATGATAGCGTTACCCTTCATAAACATTTTAGTATGGCACGTCTGTGTCTGAATGAAAGTAGGAAGTGAACTACTTGCAAGTGACATGTGAGTGAGTACAAAGTGTAGTACTTTGGTTTTGTGTAATGCAGTGTCGAGGGGTTAATTTTATCATTTGGTTGTATGTAACTGACTTTGGTGAAGTCAATTTTGATCATTTGACTGGATTTAAGTATTAAGAAATAAGGGTAATTTTGATTTACACTTTAAGAAGTTACCTCGATTGTATTCGAGCTCTTTTGAGGAAGTGAATTTCAATATTTTTAAAACCTTCAAATCAAATTACTGGAAGTGGGACATAATGAGTTACGTCAAACTCACTTATTTCCAAGCTCAACTTCAAACAATCAAAGGGACCAATGTGATGTGTTTTGCCAACCCTACAAAACATGAAAAAAAAAGAATCAAGTCGATGGAACACAAGAAAACTACGTATATAGAAGAGTGTCAAAGTGAACAATAGCAATCAAGATTTTTTTTTCCCTCCAAATCAACGGTATTCGCTGCATGCTAATTAAAGTTTGAAAAAGTGCTACGAGGAAAAGAACAACTACCAATATAACCCTTTCTTTCCTGAGAAATCTACATACACAAGAACTAAGTTAGAGACAATCACCCCAACACATTCAAATTGTTATGCATTGCAATGTCTTCAATCTTTTTAATTGGAAAAAAAAGGGAGGGTTTGGAAAAGGAAGTATGAATTAGGTAAGAAGGGATATGTAATACCCCAAAGTATTAAGTGGAACAATTTGCTTAGGATTTTAGAAAAATTATGACATAATTAAGTTATTAATAAGTTTTTATTAAATATACATCATTTCAAAAAAAGGTATATATATAAATATTGAAAAAGTACAAGCATAATTATAAAAGTTTAAGAATTTAGTGTAATTGATCATATTTACAGGACCTTAATTTAAAAATTTTAATAAGAGAGGACAGGGGAGGCACGTGAAGGGTCGTACAAGGGCATTACAGTGCCTTTTCCAATGACTAGAGTTATCAAGTCTGGGAGGCTGGATGCTGGAACTGGCTTATCTCAAGTTAACACTTTTTTGAATCGGGTTAAACAAGGATAGGAAACTCGGCATGCCAAATCAAAAAAATGGTCAGGTTGGATTATCAATAAGATAATCTAGAAACAAAGAGGTGCTTGGAAGTCTTCTTCATCACCATAGTCCGCAAAGGCCTCCTAACTACACTAACTTACACAGGTGGGCAATTTATCTCTCCGTGATAATTTTCTATCCCCACATTTATGTGGTTGTTTCCCATTCTGCTTACTTATATCAAATTAATATGTAGATAGTTGACGTCTCCATACTTATATTACAATTTACTAATACGTGATCAACTTTATTTCCTCTCCGCAACTGTTTTACATTCTGATCCACACATTTATGAGACTTTGACTTCGGTACTTTCTTTCGTTCTGACATGCTATCTTTGATTCTAGCCTCTGACCTCTTACCGCTAACTTATTATTTCTTTTGCCTCTAATCTTTGACTTGTCATTTCTTTTATCTCTAACCTTGACTCTAGTCCATAACTCTTACTTCTGATTGCTTTCTTATCATTGACTCTCACATTCTAACCCTCATTTAGACACTCTGTTTGGTTTACCATAATGTATGTAACTGCTTCTACTCAGCCTTACTCTATTTTCTATCTATGAATATGTTAAAAAAATAATGGACAGTCCCACTATAAGAATTTGGTTAACCCTTATGCAGGACGACAATAAGTAACGCTGCAAAAGTGAAAAGAAAAAAATAAAAAAATATCTCGAGGGACGACGATATATAACATCTCAAAAAATCTTAAATTATGTTCGATAAAACCGTGCAACGATGATATGTAATGCCATGGCGGTTCAAATTTAGATGGGGGTTTTCGATCTCCACTTTGCGAAGTGCCAAGATTCTATTATGTTCTGTTTGGTTTATCAAAAAACAAAAATGTGCAGAAATATTTTTGTTCTCTATTATCTAATGATTTATCTTTGCAAATATGTCTATTCTATTAAAATTTTGACCTCACAATCCAAAGAATTTACTTTTAGAAAAAAATATCTAATCCATTTTGACCCCTCTAAGTTTAATTTTGAATTATGTTGTCTAATAATCTGCCTATGGAAATTTGTTCTGATTCGGATATCTCAATTACTAAATTTTGATCTCTACTATTAGTTATTTTCATTATTCTATTGTTATGCCATGTACTGAGGTAATATGTCTACAAAATAATAGGACTTATGTTGTTACTAACCAAAACGTTTATGAGATATAGAGACATAGGCAGGGCAAGAAAATGGAATCTAAGAAAGCTACTTAATTATATGATTATTATTTAATGTAGCAAGAAGTTCTTTTTGTTTTAAAATCTTAGGAAGTCAGAGAGGGAAAAATTTTCAATGTACGTTATCCCTTGAGGTGTGAAATGTAAATATTAATAAAGAAAATATCAGGCAATTACATGGTTGCCACATCCAGAATGTGTTTGTTGTGGAGAAAAAAGGTCATTTTGGTTAGAAACATGTTAAGCCCTAAAGAACCGTTACGGTGCACATGATCACATTGTATCGTATTGTTTTGACCTTCTTCCTCGTATTAAAGATAAAATAAAATTTGTCATAAATTTTTAAATATTTAATTACTTTTCTTATGATTGTTTTAATCTCTTGGGGTTTTATTTTTACTGTCCGATCATGATTCGATTTTGAAATTCGATCTTGGCCATTTATTTGACACATACAAATCTTGATTTCTAAAAATTATGAAAAAATAGTCAAAAGATAAAAAATTAGTCAGAATATCCTTAAGATTATTACCATCCCCTAAGATTTTAATATTTGTCACCAATCTAGTCGCACAAGATTAGACGGCTACAATCAATTTAAATATGATCTAATAATAAAATTTTACTTAAAAGAGATAAATTTATTGTGAGGAGAGAATTGAATATTTAAAATTAAAAAAGAGGACTAAACTGTGCACGCTATCTGTGCCACAAGATGGTCATGGGACGATGCCGCCGCCTTCTTCTTCTTCTTCTTTTTTCTCTCTCTCTCATTATATATATAATGAGACCCCCTTCACGGTAATTTTGCATCGTCCCATGACCATCTTGTGGCTTAGATGGGAGGTCGAACACGATGGAAGATTTCACGTGACGAAGAAGTCCGATCATCTCGGGAAAGTTCGATCTGATCCTCTCGCGCGCCACATCTCCCTCCTCCAGTTGTGCACCCAACCATTTGCCTTCTCTCCGCCGGTTTCCTAAGAACCCTACGGATGCCTCTCTAACTCAGATTCTCTTCCTCCCCATCCTCCGGCAGCGGCTAGCCAGGCTACGAGAGCAGCACTTTGGGACAGGTCTTCCACCGCAGCATCACCTGGCCTCCCTCCGTTCACCGCACAACACTCCATCAGCCCCTCCGTGGCTCAGTCTCAAGAGAGCACCCTCCCTCTGTAGCCGTGCACCATGTTACTTCCACCACCGCTGGTCTCTTTTTGTAGTATTTGTCAGTGACGCCATCCATTAGAGCAGCAAAAGCAGCAGCTTCCAACTTCAGCAACATGGTAGATCACCTTTAACAAAAGAACTGAGATCCTTTCTTAACAGTACCAAAATTCACCTTCACTCTACCTCACGTGATTGCAAAATTCATTTCTTTCCCTTCTCTTTACTGATTGAATCTTCTCTAAAGAACCTCCTCTCTTTACTGATTGAATCTCCTCTAAACGAAGAGGATCTCCACTCTTAACAAAAGCATGCTAGGTTGTCGCCCTTTGACTAGACCTGCACTTGCACTTGCACGATCTCTTTATGAACACAGGAGAAGAAGAATGAGAACCTGCTACCAATGAATAAATACGCATCGTTACTGTTTATTGCAATTCGATTTTTTAGTTTTTAATTTTTTTAAAATCATCCAATCAGATATTTTATTGTACGGACAATTAGGACATCTCGAGATGGACCTAAAATAATAATAATAATTTACCTATTGCAATGATCCTACGTGAAGCACTCAGAGTCATAGCAGTAAGTATTACTTCAACACTTAGACATATTGGGGTGTAAGCACTCGACAGGAGTACCTAGCTCCGGGCAAGAATGGTGACGAGGCTAACTATAACAAGGATCAGATCTTATAAGATGTTTGGTTGCATTGTAATATTTTATATAATTTTATTACAAAAAATATAAAAAATATTTTAATTTTTAAATTATAAAATGTATATAATTATTATGTTTGATAAAAACATGATAATTTTTCAAAAAATTACATAGTGGGGAGGGCGAGTCAACTAAGTCCAACCTAAGGAGTGGGGTGGGTGCGAGGAGGACGGGTGGAGGGTTTCATTCGCGCTATTGTGACAAAAAATAAAACAGGTTCCCTTTTTTTTATTTTATCATGTTTTGTAAATTAAGAGTATTATATAATTAAATATATTTTTAATATATTTTTATTATAAAAATATATATTTGTGAAAAAATGTTGCAACTAAACGCCCCGTTAAGGAGGAGAGGAGAGAATAACGAACAAGAAGTGGAAGAAATAGCTAGCGGTTTTGGAGGCGGCGGCCAGGAGGGCGCGGCAGAGAAGGAGCATACCTAAATGCATGCTTTCCTTCATCGGGTGACGCGGAGGAGATGTTGGGAGGATATCTCCTGTGGATGCGGGTGAGACGGAGTGGGTGCCGGCGGAGGAGGGGAGGGGGAAGGAGATCTACCATTAAAGGGCAGCGGCGGGTGCGGTGGATCCCGAGTGGGCGCCGGTGGATGGTTGGCGACGCGGAGGAGGGGCGAGGCACCACCCCGTCTCCCGCGGAATTGATTGGGTCAACCAACTGTATAACCGATGAACCAACCTGTGGCAGAGCCGCAACACCCCTTCTCTTCGCGGACATGGCGATTGACCCGTGCCAAACCGGACAGGAAGGAACGCCCACAAACAACGACAACCACGAGAGCAATTTCCTGGCTCTCCCCCGTCCCCTCCTCTTCTCCTCCTCCCTGTTCCCTCCGCCACCGGGAAGGGAAGGGAAGCAGATCTCAGCAGACCACGTTTCCGCATCCGCCGAGGTCGTCCTTGGGGAGAACACGCACGGGCAGACGGAGACACGCAGGGGATAATAACAAATACACGAGCGGCCCGATTTCCTGCAATGCCTACTCTTGTTCCTTTGGCACGGCCATCTCCCCTCCAGGCGCCAGCAATGTCGTTCCCTGCTCGCGTCGCTCCGCGGCTCGCCTCTTCGTTGCTCCTCCTGCTCCTGGTGGTGGCACTCGTCGCCGAGTCGTCCTCGGCCACGTCTGGCTCCCCGGCGGACGCGGTGGGCCTTCTCAACTTCGCCACAGGAGATAGCGCCGGGCTCGAGTCGTCGTCCCACACGTGCCGTGGCCTGGTCGGCGACTGCATCGACGAGGAGGAGGAGATGATGATGGAGTCGGGGGTCAGCCGGCGGGGCCTCTGGAGGAGGGTGAGGTACATCAGCTACCAGGCGCTCTTCAGGGACAGGATCCCCTGCAACCGCCGGGGTTACTCCTACTACAACTGCCGCAGCGGCGGCGCCAGAAGAGCCAATCCCTACAGGCGCGGCTGCACCTACATCACCCACTGCGCCAGGATTCTCCATTGATCACGCGCCTCCCCACGACAAGCAACGCATCGGGACAGAGTGAGCAGAAAACGAGACAGGAAGGGAATTAATTGATGCACCTCCTTATTTTGGTTATTAATAAATGGGAGTAATTGTGGTCCTTGTCGCTTGTACGTACCCTCCGATTATTTCTTCGTTTCTCCCATTGGATCATATGTCCTTTCATTTCTTACTAACTCACCATAAATATTTGTCCCATGGCATTGCTATAAATATTTCTAATGCCAGCCGGCCATCATGTTTAACTATCTTTATTTCTCATTTGTGTAACAAGCATGCGTGAACGACTCCACGGGTATATTTGGTAAAATTTCTATTTAAAAGTCATTTTTAATTATCATTTCTCATGTAAAATGAGTCGAGAAGAGAAGTTATAAATATTTTTAATTTATTACACAAGTCAATTCTTTCATAACAATTTTATTTTTTCTTTAATTTTAAAAGCTTTTCTACATCGCTTTTGGTTGTAAATCAAAATATAAATAAAATATTGTATAAATGAGTTTTAAGATTCAAGTACTTTTACAAAAAATAATTAAATAAGAGTACAAAAGTGCTTCCAAAATCTGCGCCAAACACGTCCTAGATCATTTGCTTACAATTTTGAAGGAGCTTTAGCCACTACGTCAAATTAAGATGGAGACATTATTTAATTACCTTTTTTAATATTTTAGAAAATTTAAAAAAGATATAGATAACGTGAGTGTCATTTATCTTATTCTTAAATTCTTAATTTTGAAGACAAAATTAGTATGACTTGTTTTCATTGATTCACATTAATTCTACTTTTAGTTTCTCTACAATTTAAGATATTAAAATCTCAATTATTAGTATAAACAAATGCACGCTCTCATTGAGTCCATTTCTCTTCTCATTCTTCTTTCTATGTTTTATGTAGTCTCTTAATTCATGTTTATGAGTCCATATAGTCTAGAAAACAAAAGAATAAAAAAAATGTAAAGGATTGATCCATCAGGCCACTTTATTTTATTTTATTATTTATTTTTTGATATAATTAAGTTTTAACCCTTGAAAGTATAGTATATTTACAAAATAGTTAATCTAATCCATCTATTTATAAGCGCTCACAATTCCTGTTGAATTGGTGTAAAGCCTCTGAACGTAATGAACAAGCCCCTGAGAATGTTACAAAAACCTCCTCGAAAGAACTTCTCTAAGAAAGTTGTGACTGTGAAGACTTGTATATAAATAATCAAATTAAGGGATGTTCTTTATAATATCAAAAGTTTTGGAAGATTTGTGCAACTTACGTATAAGTGAGATCTTTCTACTTTCTAATGTCCCCCTTCAAAAAGAAAAGTGAGGTCTTTCTAAGCTGCTCCTCCCCAATTCCAATACACTTTCTCATTCTTTTTAATAAATCTAGTTAATGGTACACTATTATTGACAGCCCATATCAGAATGAGGTTACAAAAAGAATGAATTAAACGTTTAAGGAAATGGTCATAACAATGTTAAGTCATTCTATCATTCCTTTATTCTTGTGGGGTGAGGTCGTTAAGACGGATGCACACATTGTGAACAAGATTCCTACGAAGGCTGCATCTAAGATTCTCTGTAACTTATGGTGTAGTAGGAAACCTTTTGTGAGCTATATGCGTTCATAAAGGTGTTCAATTGAGATTAAACTATACAATCCACAAGAAAAGACTTTTGATCTTAGAACAATTTTTTCTTTGGTTATCCAGATATATAAAAAAAGTATAGATTTTATTATCCATCACATGTTCCCATCATTATAGAGACAAATAAGATAAAGTTTTTTGAAGACGGCGGAGTTAGTAGGAGTGGACTTTTTCGAAATATTTTTTTTGAGGAGTTACAGGATCAGGATAAAACACTAATAACAATTGACAACATTGTTTCTATATTCATTCCTTATAATGATATTATGGGGGAACAAGTAATTGCAGTTAGTTCACATCAAGTTGCTAAGAGCCAGAGGATGTCGCAGTAGTAGACCAACCACCTCCTAAAGTGAATCAGGGGCCAACATTGCGTCGATCTGAAAAAGTCAGAAAATCTGCTATATTTGATGAGTTCATAGTGTACCTACAGGAGGACAATGTAGACATGAGTGATATTGATGATCTAGTGATGTTTTTACTAGTCATAAATAGTGAAAAATTTGCATATTGGTTTGAAGCCATGAAGGAAGAACTTGACTCAATGACTAAAAATCAAGTTTTGGATCTCGTTGACTTGCCAAATGGGTTCAAACTTGTTGAATGTAAATAGATATTCAAAACTAAAGTGGACTCTAAAGACAAAGTTGAGCGATATAAGGTCAGATTGGTGGTTAAAGGTTTCACTCAAAAGGAAGACATTGACTATGATGAGATATTTTCTCCAATTTTCAGTAAGCTTTCATTCAGGATACTCATGATCTTAGTAACTCATTTTGATTTAAAGTTATACAAAATGAATGTGAAAACGACTTTCCTTAATGAAGATCTAGATAAAGAAGTGTATATGAAGCAGCTTTAAGGGTTTCGTGTTAAAGAGAAAGAACACTTAGTATGCAAATTAAAGAAATCTATTTACGGACTTAAGCAATTCTCCTACCAATGGTTCATAAAGTTTAATGAAATCATATTGTCCTTTGAGTTTAAGGAAAATATTGTTGATGAATGTTTATACCTAAAGATCAGTGGGAGTAAATTCATTATCTTGCTTTTGTATGTTGATGACATTTTGATTGCTACTAGTGATCTTGGTTTATCGTACGAAACGAATATTTTTCTTTTTAAAAACTTTGGAATGAAAAATATGGGTGACACCTACTATGTTTTGGACATTGAGATCACTAGAGATAGACTCTCATGCACTCTTGGTCTTTCTCATAAAGCTTACATCTCAAAAATCTTGAAAATGTTCAACATGCAGTCATGCACACCCGATAAAATACCCATTGTAAAATGTGATAAATTCAGTAAATTACAGTGTCCCAGAAATGACTTAGAAAAGAAGCATATGAAACATATTCCATATGCTTCAATCGTTGGGAGCTTGATGTACTTTCATATTTATACACGTCCATATATTGCTTTTGTCGTGGATATACTCAGCAGGTACCAGAGCAACTCAGACATAGATCACTGGAAGGTTGCCAAGAAAATCATGCATTATCTCAAAGGCACGATGAATTGCATACTTACATATAAGAGGTCATATCAACTGGAGGTCATTCATTGCATATTCTAATGTTGATTTTAGTGATTGTCATGACACGAGAAAGTTCACTACATGTTACATCTTCCTCCTAACAAGGGAAAGTATCATCTGGTGCAGTGAGAATCATAGTATTACGGTGGCTTTCACCATGACAGTTAAGTTTATTACTTGTTTTGAGACTAGTGCTCAAGTTATTTAGTTGCAAAATTTATTTACATGTCTACCATTTGTTAATTTTATCTCCAGACCTATCAAGATTTACTGTAACAATTCTGCTGCAGTCTTCTTCTCTAAAAAGAATAAGGCGTCCAAGGGTGATAGAGTATTGAATATCAAGTATTTTGTTCTTAGAGACAAAGTGAAAAATCATGAGGTATCTATAGAACATATTGTGACATATATAGTTACTGACTCACTCACGAAAGGACTACCTGCTAGCACTTTTTATAATCATGTAATTCGGATAAGTCTTGTCAGTTCTCTTGATATGTTGTGACATTTTTAATTTGACATATATAATTATTTGTGATTACATTTATATCATGGTTCTTATATTATATTATGTATGTTCCATTTACTGTATATATATGCTGGTTGCAGATTATAGCTGGCAAATTGTACACTTAAGTGGTGACCAACAGATAAATATTAGGCTTAAGTTTATCTATAATTTCATATTTGGTGTTCAATTATAATAAGTTAGTGACATTGTGGTACATGAAACGAGATGTTTAATTGAATATATTTGCCACCATTACCTCTATTATTTGATTTACTATTCTTGAATTTTTTAGACTCTGTTAACTAAAATAGTGTGTAGTTTTGTTTTTATTGTGCTCGCGCATACCGTATTTCTCTCTTCAGGTGTATGTCCATGATATCAAATCTTCAAGAGTCTTTTTCAACTTATATATGTTTATACTATACGTATATTTTCAAATGAAGATTTGATGTGCTTGTGATAAGTTGGACCAAATGAGAAAATGTTAGATTTTCACATAATATTGTGGTCTACTTGTGGTGATTGGGCCACACAAATACATCATAAGATCCAGTTAGTGAAATACAATTACTGGACTTAATCTATTAGGTACCCATCAGGATCTTTTAATGAGTGTTATCTATTTTAGATTAAATGGGATTGGTCCATCATTCTTATATAAGAAGCACATGATTTTTCATGAGGTCATATACATCAAGTGAGATAGAGAGAGAAAATTAGAAGGAGACATGCTCAGGTTATACGCATCTCTACGTTCAGTGTTTGCATGATTCGTGAACGTGTTAAGATCGACTTCTTCGTCATCTCCCTCCTCCGTTTATGCTACACGGATGACTTCGGTTGTAGGTAATTCATATATTCCTAACATAGAAGCCTTTTTGATTTAGGGAGGGCAATCTGTTTGGCTACTTTTCAAACGGAGCCTATTTATGGCCTTCGCACCACTTTGATGTGTTTCGGAGTAGGGGCCCCCTTTTGCATAAACCCGTCCCAACTGAGCTTGCCAGTTGCCACCTGCTTGTGAAGGCCATCCCACGGATAGGACCAACCTTCTTCCTAATGGAGAGGGTATATTCGTCATTATCTCCTCCAGAAGAACGCCAGGCTCCTCCCCTAACTGGCTGGACCCCCGCTCCAAACTCGAAAAGAAACGACAGCTGGACTGCACAAAGCGGGCGAAAACCAACCTAAAATCCCAATAATACCCCTAGCTGCTCTCCTCTCCCATTCATACTCTTGCACTGCCACGCCCGCTGCTCCCACTCACTACCCCGCAGCGGGACGGCTGTTTTCTTTTTCCGGTTTGGAGTGACCGAAACATCGAACAGCGGAAGAATCCCCTGCCACTGCCTACCCTAGTTTTCCTTTTTTCTTCGTTCTCCTCCATCTTCCTGCGTTCCTGCTTGAGCTCGGGGCTTCCTCTGCTTTTTCCCCGCGAGCTGCGGAGTTGCTATCTCGGGTTTTTCTAAGGTTTCCATGCTGTGAATTACCCTGCGAGGTAGGAGGCCTGTGGGGATCTCGGGGTGGGGTAGATGGCGGGCGCGGAGAAGGGGCTGGAGGAAGTTCTAATACAGGTGGGCAACAGAATCCTGGACCCTCCCTCGGCCGTGGAGGAGCTTCTTCCTCTCCTTGATGTAAGCCGCCATACTGGAAGTTCAAGCTCCATTTCCCCTTTGCGTCAATTTCGTTACATTTTTTTGTTTGCTTAAATTTTGGTGTTTCTGCGTGCGAGGTTGTGTTTTCCGTCCTTAAGTTTATGTTTTTGATTTGGGTTATTTTCGATTATGAGGTGCTTCGTTTGAGGCTTGCTTTGGCTGTTGGTGCACTTTGAATCGTTATTGTTGTCGCCGTTCTAGTGTTTGGATCCATTCTCCAACTTGGTAAGGTTGTGGTGCAGCCTGCTTGCGGAAGTAATCTGTTGAAAGGTGCCATCTGCAATTGCGATGTTACCATTTTGGTATCTGGTTCTCTGCATTGGTAATTTTGAGGTTTCAGTACTCCGTCCTCGGAAGATACTAATGTGTTGGGTGGGAATTCGTCACGTACGAGGTCCATGAGGTGCAGCTGCTAAAACAGATCTTTATTAAGCAATTCAGTTCCTGTGCCTCCGGCCTTGGTCTTACTGGGACTTCTTCCTTAAATCAGATACCTAGGAGGCGCATACTCTAATTTTGGATAATTTAATGGAGATAGTTCTTCCAGAGATACACGTAACTGTGAACCTGCTTATTTGGCATCACTGATTTCGGAGATATTGACATAAAGTTGTGAAGAATACTGTTTTATTGAGTAATGAATGTACAAAATGTTAGGGATTTAGAAATACTTGCAGCAGAAGCCATTCCTAACCGAAGGAGGAAGACGACGAGGAAGCCGTTCCACACATGCGCGGGGAACCTCGCGAATACCGGACGTGGAGCTTCGTGTAATCCGAGCACGAACTCTTCTGGTTTCCTCTCTCTATCTTGCTTGATACGTATGGCTTGATGGGGAGTCATAGGCTATTATATAGAGAGGAGGGACCAGTCCCGTTTAAGTTTAAATAGATCCCACCCATTACAGGATCCTAATTGGCTCTTAATAGGTTAAGCCCAATAAACAAAGTCCTTTAACTGGATACCTTATGGTGTGTATTGTGTAGCCCGTTATACACAAGTGGACCACAATTAGGTTAAAACCCAACATTCTCCCACTTGGTCCAACTTGTCTCAAGCACATCAAATCTTTCTTTGAAAATATATTTATAATATAAATATATATATAGTTTCAAAAAGACTCTTGAAGATTTGACATCATGGGTATATACATGAAGAAAGAAACACGGTATGCGCACGCACGATAAAACAAAACTACACACCTTTCCAATTAACAGAATCCTAAGAATTCAAGAATAGTAAATCAAATGACATGGGTCATGGCGGCAAATGCATTCAATTACACACCTCCTTCCATGTACCACAATACCACAAATTTACTATAATTGAACAACAAATATGGAACTGCAGATAAACTCAAACCTAATGTTTATATGTTGATCACCACTTAAACATACAATTTGCCAGTCATAATCTACAACCAACATGTATATACAACAAATAAAATGTGCAGAAAACAATAGAAGAATCATGATATAAATATGATCATAAATAACTGTATGTATCAAACTGAAAATGTCATAACATATCGAAAGAATTGATAAGACCCATCCGAATCACATGACTATTAAAAGTGCTAGCAGGTAGTCCCTTCGTGAGTGGGTCAGCAACTATGAGATCGGTCATATTCTAGAGACACTTCATGATTCTTCACTTTGTCTTTAAGAGCAAAATATTTGATATCTAAGGCTCTACCACCTTTGGACGTTTTATTGTTCTTAGATGAAAAAGACCGCAGCAGAATTGTCACAGTAAATCCTGATAGGTCTTCAGACGAAATCAACAAACGATAGACCTGTAAGCAAATTCCACAACTGAATGGCCTGTGCACTAGCCTCAAAATAAGCAATGAACTCAACTGCCATGATAGAAGTCACTGTAATACTCTGCTTCTCACTGCACCATGTGATAGCTCCCCTAGCTAAGAGGAAGATGTAACCTGTAGTGGACTTTCTCGAATCAAGACAACCGCCAAAATCGGCATTAGAATATGCAATGACCTCTAACTGATCTGGCCTCCTATATGTGAGCATGAAATCCATCGTGTCTTTGAGAAAACGCATGACTTTCTTGGCAGCTTTCCAATGATCTATGTTTGGGTTGTTCTGGTACATGCTGAGCATACCCACGGTAAAAGCAATATCTGGACGTGTACAAGTCTGAAGGTACATTAAGTTCCCAACGGTTGAAGCATATGGAATATGTTCTATCTGCTTCTTCTCCAAGTCATTCCTTAGACACTGCAATTCATTGAATTTATCACTTTTTACAATGGGTACTTTATCGGGTGCGTATGACTACATATTGAATATTTCCAAGACCTTGAGATGTAAACTTTATGAGAAAGACCAAGAGTGTATGAGGGTCTATCTCTAGTGATCTTAATGCTCAGAAGATAATAGGCATTACCCATATCTTTTATCTCAAAGTTCTTATAAAGGAAAGCCTTTATTTTATGCAACAAACCAAAATCATTGGACAATGAATTTGCTCCCACTGATCTTCAGGTACAAACATTCATTAATAATATTTTCCTTAAACCTAAAAGACAGTATGATTTTATTAAACTTTATGAACCATTGGCGGGAGACTTGCTTAAGTCTGTAGATGGATTTCTTTAATTTGCATATTAAGTGTTCTTTCCCTTCATCACGAAATCCTTGAGGTTGCTCCATATACACTTCTTTATCCAGGTCTCCATTGAGAAAATCCGTTTTCACATCTATTTGGTATAACTCTAGGTCGAAATAAGCTACCAAGGCTATGACTATTCTGAATGAGAGCTTCTTAGAAACTAGAGAGAAGGTCTCATTATAGTCAATGCCTTCCTTTTGAGTCAAACCTTTAGCTACCAATCTGGCCTTATATCGTTCAACTTTACTTTTAGAGTCCACTTTAATTTTGAATATCCATTTACATCCAACAAATTTGGACTCTTTTGGCAAGTTGACGAGATCTCATACTTGGTTTTTATCCATTGAGTCAAGTTTTTCTTTCATGGTTTCAAACCAATAGGCGGATTTATCACTCTTCATGGCTTGTGAAAACGTCACTAGATCATCAATGTCGCCCCTGTCTACACCGTCTTCCTGTAGGTACACAATGAACTCATCATATATAGGAGGTCTCCTGACTCTTTCAGAACGTCGTAATGTTAGCCCTTGATCCACTTGAGGAGGTGGCTGGTCAACAACTGCGACATCCTGTGGCTCTGGAGCAACCTGGAGTGGACCAACTACAACCACTTGCTCCCCTAGGATATCATTCCGAGGAATGAATATGGGAACAATGTTGTCAGTTGTTACAGGTGTATCAACATGATCTTGTAACTCCTTAAAAGAAATCTCTCGAGAAGGTCCACTCCCACTAACTCCGCCGTCTTCAAGAAACTTTGCCTTATCTGTTTCTATAATGATGGGAACATGTGATGGACAATAAAATCTATATCCTTTTGATCTTTTTGGATAACCAATGAAGAATCTACTGGTTGTTCTGGGATCAAATGCCTTTTCTTGTGGATTGTATGGCCTGGCCTCAGCTAAACACCTCCATGTGCGCATATAGTTCACAGAAAGTTTCTTACCACACCATAACTCAAATGAAGTCTTAGGTGCAGCCTTCGTAGGAACCTTGTTGACAATGTGTGTAGCTGTCTTAACGGCTTTGCCTCACAAGGATAAATGAAGGATAGAATGATTCAGCATTGTCCTGACCATTTCTTTAAGCGTTCGATTCCTTCTTTATGTAACCTCATTCTGATATGGGCTGCCAGGAGTAGTGTACTGAGGTACAATACCCTCATCTTTAAGGAATCTAACTAATGGTAAAGGCTTTTGTTCCATCTCCGTATACTTACCATAGTACTCGCCACCTCTATCAGACCTGACTATCTTGATTACTTTTCCTGATTGTTTTTCTACTTCCTTCTTGAAATCCTTAAAGACATTGAAAACATCTGCCTTTGCAAGAAGTAAATAGAGATACATGAATCTAGAATAGTCATCTATAAAAGTGACAAAGTATCTCTCACCAGTCAGATATGGTGAAAACGGACCACATATATCAGTGTGAATTATTTCTAAAATCCAAAACTTCTAGTGGCATCCTTATTAGGCGTGTGTTTGCTTTTCTTTAATGCAATCAACATGTCTCAAAATCACTGAAATTTAGAGTGTGTAACACTCCTTCTCCCACTAATTTCTTAAGTCTCTTGATAGAGATATGTCATAATCTCCTATGTCACAATATAGATGAATTTTCATTAACTCTATCACGCTTGTTGCCAGTAAGAACTGAAGTATGTAGGGTATTATGAGATTGTTTATTCACATTGCTAAGACACAATTTATATAAACCATC
Source organism: Zantedeschia hybrid cultivar (assembly GCA_030544215.1). Classification (NCBI taxonomy): domain Eukaryota; kingdom Viridiplantae; phylum Streptophyta; class Magnoliopsida; order Alismatales; family Araceae; genus Zantedeschia; species Zantedeschia hybrid cultivar. Next base: position 17,467,396 of record JARZZO010000011.1, read on the forward strand.
AGATATATAACTAGTACCAATAACAACATAATCTTTTATTAATTCAACTGAAGAGTTTCCAAGACTAACTTAAAATTTTTTTGAATCAAGTTTTGATATTGAAACCAAATTTCTACTAAAAGATGACACATAAAGAGTGTCTTATGAGTTTAGAACAAATCCTGATTCCATAAAGATCCTATAAGTTCCTACGGCCTTGACTTGTGAGCGTGTCTTATTTTCTGAAAAGATGCTTCGCTCACCCTCATTCGGAGGCCTTTAGAAAAGGAATCCATGCATAGAAGTGACAATATGCACAGTAGAACCTGAGTCAATTCACCATGTATCTTTAGGAACATTGATTAAATGAGACTCATAGCAAACATAAGATGAGAGATTACCTTTCTTTTCAAACCATGTTTTCATTTTTAGACAATTTTTCTTGACGTGTCCATGTAGTTTGCAGAAGAAGCATTTGTCATTTTTACCTTTAGACTTAATCTTCTTCTTACCCTTCTTCTGGACACCCTTCTTCTTTCTTAATTCATTTTTGACTTTATGAGAGGTGAACAAAATAACATTGTTCCCCTCTCCTCTCAATCTCTCTTCCTCCTAGACAGACATGGTCATCAATTCATTGACGAATCATTTAGCCTGATGTGTGTTGTAGGAGATCTTGAATACCTCATATTCACTAGGCAGAGAGTTGAGAATGAAATAGACTAGGAAAGTGTCTGAAATGGTAACGTCCATGGCATTCAGTTGAGCATAAATATCTCTCATAATCATTATGTGCTCTCGAACACTGCTACTAGTGTATTTAATCGAAGACAATTTAGCCATTAAAGTACTGGCTTTGGCTTTATCAGAACTAATGAACTGTTCTTCAATAGCTTTAAGAAATCCACTAGCAGTGATCTGATCTGAGATAGATCCCTTGATGTTCTGTCCAACATGTCCTTGAAAGAACAGAAGGCAGAGACGGTTGGACTTTTCCCATTTCTCATGTTGAGATTGCTGCTCCATTGAACTTTCTGGAGTAAGTGGAGCTGGTTTATCCTCATGCAAGGACAAATCTAAGTCCATGCAATCCAAAGCAAATAGTACTCTTTGTTTTTATTCAGTGAAGTTAGTGTCATTCAGATAAGACACTGTCCGAGTAAAATGCGCAAACAAAGGAGAAGCAGTTGAAATAAACACACACATGCTTACATGTAAGATAATGGAACAAATATTGCAAGTTATGAGGCAATATTTTAAATTGCAAAGTAATTCAATAATTGAAATGAACTACTTAATCAAGTCATCCGATTGCTTTATGGACAAACTCTCCGAATTAACTTAAGTGATAAAACTAAAATTTATAAATATTTTGATGTCAAGAGAGAGTACCTTTGGATATTTAACTCTCAAAAGTCGCCATGCAAATAAATTTTATTCTATCATGCTTATGACATGAAAAATAGAAACTCCTTTGGGAGTTTAAATCTACAATCAAGTTAAGAAGACAAACATTTGATATCATTTTAATTTCTTAATAAGAACGTTTTATTATTCTCCATACATAAGGCCACTTTAGTGATCAACTTATACACTTTGAATTATAAAATATCTTTCCCTTAATTAAACGGATAACAAATAACTAAATGCTCATTAATGATACTATTTAAAACTTAATATTGTTAAATTTTATCATTCCTTATGATTAGTGTCATTTTTGTAGCCAAACTAACTATTTAGAAATCCAAAATTCACTACAAAACTACATAATAGCATCAAATTAATACTTAATATGAGCAAAATGACATAAAGATAATAATTATTGTAATCTTAAATAGAGATATTCATGTATAAATAAAAATTGTAAAGAGGTCAAATTAGCATAAAAAATATCTCTTTATTCATAAACAACCTTAATCATGCTTAAAACTAGATTAAAAATTGGCAAAATACAAATTTATAGCATGCTGTTGCATAAATGTCATTTTCTGTTTGCAGAAATTAAACCAGAATTGCAAACATAGACTGTTCTGTTTACAAAAATAATCTAAATTGTAAACATACCCTTATTAGTTTACAGAAATAACCAGAATAGCAAACTAATCTTAATATATTTGCAGAAATTATCAGAATTACAAATATGTCCATTTTTGTTTGCAGAATTAATCAGAATCGCAAACAGATCTTTTTTAGTTTACAAAAATAACCAGAATTTGCAAACATATCTGAATATATTTGCAGAAATAATCAGAATTGCAAATATATCTATTTCTGTTTGTAGAATTTAAACTTAATTGCAAACAAATCTGTTTCTGTTTGCAGAAATAAACTGAATTGCAAACATATCCTCTGAAATTATATATGTAGCCCTATTGTTTAAAATGATTATCAAGAACTTTTTAAATACCACTAATGGGTCCAAAAAATAGACTCAGAAATATGGGCCTTGGATCCATAATTTAATGGACCCAATAAGTTATCATTAGTGAACATTAAAAGATAATGATAACCAAAGAAATTAAAATTAAACAATTTTTCTTAAAGGATACATATAACATTAACGGATATGAACGGATATGGATTCGGATCGTAACGGAATAACGGATTCGGGTCGGGTTGGATTATCGGATACGGGTCGAAATTTTAATCAGACTCAGATTCGGGTCTTAATTAAGATCCAAACGGATCTTGTACCCAAAATCCGAATCCGAAACCTGTTAAAAAATATATGTTATGGATTACTTAAACGGATATGGGTTCGGGTCTTAAATAAGATCGTAACGGATCTAATTACCCAAAAACAATATCCGAAACCATTTAAATAGGATCCGTTACGGATTTAAAACCCAACCCAAAATAAAACCCAAAGAGACCCAATAAATAGAATCCATTAACCTTCATTGGATCCCAAATTTAAAAATATAACTTAATAGGAGCTTAATGGCCTTTTATGGTTCATCTTCAACCTCCCCCACTTCTCTCCAAAACGGTTGCGGGAAGAAGAAAACGTTTGGAGGAGATGAAGAACTTGCCGCTGCCCCTCGCCGGAGACCCCAGAGTAGGCCGCCGGCACCCCCCAATATATATATATATATATATATATTATGCATAATGGCAGACTCTGCAAAAGGGCCCGCTGGCGCCCCTGCGCGACGCCCGTGGGCGTCCTGCCAGGCGTGCGCGGCGTGGCGCACGGGCGTCGTGCAGGGCGCTGTGCAGTGCCCATGGCCAGGCCATGGGCGCCGTGCAGCCCGCCCACGTGCCCCTGCGTGGGCGTCCCATGGCCGCATAAAATGCGCAGGGCGCGTGGGGGGGCTGCGCGGCACCCATGGCTTGCGGCCATGGGCGCTGCGCAGCGCCGAGCGCACCTGCGCGGGTCGCCGTGGGCGACCCGCGCAGGGCGCGTGTCGCCGTGGGCGCCGCGCAGTGCCCAGGCCTACGGCCATGGGTGTTGCGTGGCAAGCCCGTAGGGGCAATGATTCGGTTCCTTCTGGGGTTTTGCTAGTTTACCGGCGATGCCGATTCCTTCACGGCTACGAAGGTCACCGTCGGACAACCGAAAAAAATTAAAATAAATTTTAACGCCATGTTCTTCCCGTCATTACATAGATGAAAACAAGAAAAACATAGCAAATCAGAGTCCCAAATTCGCCGACACGGGCTCTAATACCACTTGTTAGGGATTTAGAAATACCTGCAGCGGAAACCATCTCTAACCGAAGGAGGAAGACGACGAGGAAGCCGTTCCACATACGCGCGGGGAGCCTCGCGAACACCGGACGTGGAGCTTCGTGTAACCCGAGCACGAACTCCTCTGGTTTCCTCTCTCTATCTTGCTTGATGCGTATGGCTTGATGGGGAGTCATAGGCTATTATATAGAGAGGAGGGACCAGTCCCGTTTAAGCTTAAATGGATCCCACCCATTACAGGATCCTAATGGGCTCTTAATGGGTTAAGCCTAATAAACAAAGTTCTTTAACTGGATACCGTATGGTGTGTATTGTGTAGCCCGTTATACACAAGTGGACCACAATTAGGTTAAAACCCAACACAGAAGAGTACAACATTCTTTAGGGTTTTCTCCCGAACCTTTGTGGCAATGGTTGGAAAAAGGCTATCAAGTGATGTTTTCACAATCTAAGAACATCATATGGCTGCACCCCTCCTAAACAACATATTGTTTGCTTTAAACCATAATTTATATTGAGCATGCTTGGCGTATAACCATTTCTTGGTTAATTTTACAGTGATCCTTTGCTTGGTTAAGCTAGAACTTGGAAAAGTGGCAAATGTAGAATAAAATTGGTTAACCGTTGCATTTTTTAAATCAATTTTATACAGATGGAGGACAGAGTGGTTGAATATTGTGATGTCCTGGCATGTTATTTTAAGTGCTTGACATGTTCACCCCTGTTGTTCGACTTTTAGACAAGAGAGCCTTAGTCCATTCTCTCGAGGATGTGGACTCGGCTCTCTTATCTCCTCTTCCTAGTTCCCATCAAGGCTTACTGTCATTTGTTCACAGAAGAGATGATGTCTCCATGTTTGTTGTATTCCCTATGGAAATGTTGCCAACTCTTCCACCCACTTTCTTGCATCCTCTACAACTTGCTTGCTTCTGCAGTCTCCTTGCATCTGTCTCAGCCCTTGCAGTTTTATCCATCCATATAAACCTTAGCTCAGGACGAGGCACTATTGATCAATCACCGTATCTTGTCTGTACACAAAGGTCAGTTTTTGCACTGACCTCTTAAGCTCTTTGATCCCTAGGGCTGGTTCCACTGATCTGTTATTGATGTCTCGCCACTTCCCAACAGCCTTTTGGACATGAGGCACTGTACAAAGCGATGCTTCATGGTTTGCCTTTGAATCACAAAGGGTGGCAAGAAGCTTCATCTCCAGGATGAGAATGGTCAACCTGTTTCATGTAGGTGAACATAGTTTGGCCACACTCCAAGACAAAGATTTCACTTGGAAGGGTGTCAAACTGCTGTGGCATGAGGACACATACATCATCAATCTGCAATAACTTGGTATGCATATTTCACCGAGAACCATCCTTGTTGTGTCCTTATAGATCTACAGTGGTATGTGTCTAGCTTAAACTCTTCTTCTGCATACCTAGCAGATGACTTGCCTTCTCTGCTTCTCTGTTAAGGAAAGCCCATGGAGAGTAGGATTTCAGGGCCAGCCCAGAGAATAATCTGCTACTGTAATTTCCTTATCTTGTTCAACCTGGTATAATTTTGGTGAGTAATGGGCTAAAGGTCAATCTTCATGCCAAGCATCAGTTCAGGGTTTAGTAAGCCTCCCATCATCCACCTCCACATATGCACTCACCCATAACTGATTCACTGCTTTTAAAAGCGAAGCCATGCTGGTTTAACTCCTATTTGTATGGTAGCCCTTCTACTTGTTGTTAAATAGTTTGATGTTGTTTTCCCTTGGTTTTTTTTCCTAGTGTGATTAACATCTTTGAATTTAATATGTGCGAAAAAAGTGATTTTCATTTTTTAATTAGCTATTCGTTATTTGTCTGTTGATTATTATTATTTTTATTATTATTTTCTGAGAGATGCTAGTAACTTACTGGAGTTTTCAATTGTTCTTTTCGATTTGTAAGCGTGCTGAGATTTTATTATCAAGAGTGGAACAATCACCTTCCGAGTCAATGTCAGCTGCACTTCGCCCTGCAATGAAGGGACTGACTTCTAAGGAGCTTTTGGGACATTTGGATGTAGATGTGAAAGTTGCTGTTGCATCTTGCATCAGTGAAATAACTAGAATAACAGCACCAGAGGCTCCGTATGACGATGCCTTAATGAAGGTTTGGAGATGCTGTGATTCAAGTTTGGTCATTACTTTTATGCTCATTTGTTTTTGAAACACTCTTTATTGACTGGTAATGTTATATACTTTTTGCACCTGCATTTATTCAGGAGATCTTTCAGATGATTGTTGAATCTTTTGAACGACTGGATGATATGCAAAATCATTCTTACACAAAGAGGGTCTCAATTTTAGAAACTGTTGCAAAAGTTAGATCATGTGTGGTGATGCTGGACCTCGAGTGTGAAGCTTTGATTCTCGAGATGTTCCATCATTTCCTGAAGACCATAAGGTAAATAGGCTTGTCACTGTCATTTTTGTGCTTCCTTTCAATTGTCAAACATTATTGGGGATAATGACTGAGTACATTGTTTTCCGTATTATCTTTTTGTGCATGTATATAGTTGGTATTGTGTTTCAACAAGAACTATTTTTATTTGTGTATGAATTTGCTGATCTCATGTAGCACAGATAATTTGTCATGACATCCACACATTTTAGTCAGCTACATTTGTCTTCTAGCATGCTGCCTCTTTGGGCTTCAATGCAGGGACCCACCCACCCACCCACATACACACACATTTCATGTCACTGTACCTCCCTTAACTGCCCTCTACACTTCCTCTTCTAAAGAACCATAATCACCGACAGCCTCTTCCAAAGAAACATTAACCCTGTATAGTGCATTTCTCCTCCTCCAACCCTCTTAGAGAATGTCACATGAATTCCATAATGAAAAATTTCTCAGCTTATAAATGTAGATTGAATGCTGCATGCGTTTGCATTTTGTTTGGCTCTCTTTTGTTAAGCATGGAAGTGTCATGAACTTAGTTGAAAATGTGATCAAGTCCACTAATGGATATACTAGCTAATGGATATGCATAATGGAATCATGGGCTAATTCGAGTCCATAGAAGACCATTTAACCAGTGCCCTTTGATAGGCTTAAACAGGTTCTACCCTAGATCCATAAGATCCAGTAAGCTTAAATCTAGGATCCACAAACACACAAGTCTAAGGATGGATGACACAAGAAAGATGAAAACAAATTTTATCAAGTCTCCCTTTGACTGCAATGTATGGAGCCTTGAAGCCTTTCAAGAACTTGAACCGCTGGTTTTGATTTCCTTCTAATAGACACTCCCTCCCCCCTTCTTTGGTTTCAAGAAGGGTCCACTGAGGGTGGAAGAGAAACCCACTGGCCATATTTTAGCTTTCTTTTTATTTAGGAAACTAGCTTCCTTTTCCTTCTTTCTCCCTTTTCTATACATATTTTAGCTTTAGGAAACAAGTTTCCTTTTCCTTCTTTCTCTTTTTTCGCCCTTTCTATCTTTCTTCACAAGGAAGGAATAATCGGGGATTAGGCACGGATCAGCCTGGTCCAAGTCAATAGGATCAGTCAATCTGATCCCATCTAGGCCGATTCGGTCTGGTCCTCCCATTTCTTTTAAAAATGGCTAAAAAATTCAAAAAATGTGTAAAAAATTGTAAAAAGCTTTCCAGTGTCCGAAACTTATCTAGGACCTCGGGTAAATCCTTGAGATTTTACTAATTGGCAAAGTAGCTTGGATATAGGGGGACATAAAACTTTATCTCTAATTATTACATGATAGCCAAAGGAGGTAGCTGAAAATCAAAATAACAAGAAGGAACTCATCTTTAAACATTTGTATACATACATTTATTGTAGCCTCGCATTGTAAAAGCTATACAAATGCTGTTGTTAGAGGGTTTATATAAACCATAACAAGTGTGTAGAGAGAGAGAGAGAGAGAGAGAGAGAGAGATGCTTGGATGCTTGGATGGGGTAGAGAAATGGCCATTAGGGGTTTACGTAGACCCCGAGGACTTTCCCAATCCCAAAGTAGCCATTGGCAATTGCTAGTTGTATTGGTTTGATCTAGCCTGGGATCATCCGGCCAATCGTTGGCCCAGATCGATGGATTGGGGTGCGGCATCGGATTGAACCGACCCAAATCCAATTGGATCGCCGGATCCAATCCGACCCATGCAGATCCTGCCTTCCTTGTTCCTTTATTTTTGTTTGTCCCCGGTGGGGGTTGGCCAGTGGCTTCAAACTAGGCTGTGGGGGTTGTAAGGTTTAATGGCTTGGATTAGAACTAGAGTTCAATTAAAGTACTTTCGGAGTAGGTGTTACGGTTCTTATTTTGCTACCAGTGGCAATGGGTCCCTCCTCAAGAGAGAGGAAAGGATTCAATGCATCATAGGGCTGGGGATGAAAATTAGATCAGAATCTCCGAGATCTGATTGGAAATCTCCGCTTCCCGTCGAAGCGAACCCCTCTTCCCTTTGAGACATTCTACGAATGGAACCAAATTGTATCTCCGAACGGAACCTTCCAGTGAACGCCAAATGGCCGGCACACCGGAATACGCCTCCAGACACCTTAATAGTGCCTCGCAGCTGTTTGCGAAGATTTTCTTCTAAAACCTTCGGTTCGGGACCTGACCTAGGTATGTCTCTCCTATGTCGGATTATTCGGAAATCCATTTTTTTTGTTTATCTAGAGAATTATAGGTCGGTTTTATATTTTATCGGACTATGAGAGCTTGGGATTAGCCCTCAGGGAATCCGGGACTTCGAATCAAGCGAAGATTCGAGTATATGACCTCTCTCCACTGACCTCGGTCAGTGTTAATTACGCTGAGCAACTGCTCGGCAACCCTTGATTAACCGTCCGTATGATGCCCTAAATCATGCAAAACTACTACTACAGGCAACGCATGCATATGGGTATGAAGGCATATTTTAGGTTGAATCCTTAGCCTCACCCCTGGTTTAGGGACAATTTTTATATGGTTTAGGGTTGATTCCTGGTTATTAGGATTGGTTCCAAGTTAGGTGGATTAATTCCAACTTATACGGATTAATTCCCAATTTTTAACCCCACAGGGGGGGACTTTTTTGCAATTATTCACCTTTAGGGGTTTTTATGTAATTATGGGGGTTTTATGGAAGTATAACAGCTTATAAACATATAGGAGTGAGTTTTAGAGGTTTTCAAGCTTTATGGGAGTTAGGGAATTAATTTTTAAATGTATGAGGGTTTTTTAGTAATTTTACCTTAAAACCGGATTTTTAAGTCTTAGGGTTCGTACTTAATGATATTCAGAATATATGGGAAGAAATTCCGCTTGTGATATGAATTTTAGTATTTTCAGGGTTATATATGTAAATATTACGCACGAGGGTATTTTCGTAATTTTACATTAAGTTTTTAGATATATGGTTAATGATTTAACATTCTTTCAGATTTCTAATTCTCTGATTTTTTATTAATTTTATCTATTTTTTTATGATTAATTTAATTAGCTGATTAATTAATTAAATATATATAAGGGTATTTGAATTTATTATGATTTTTATATCATATTTCAGGTTTTTACAGGTTTCTTACAGATTTTTACTGATTTTTCCTGATTTTTTCTGATTTTTAATTAATTTCATGAATTTTTATTAATTAATTAATTATAAATTATCTTTGGGCTTAATTATGATTTTATACAGATTTCTGAACTTATATTTGGTCTATTTATGGGGTGAGGTTAAGGTTAAGTTGTGGATGTACACAATTTTATTTAGTTTTAGGAAAAAATATATATATACATATATATATTTTTTTTAAAAATATGATAATTATAAAATTTGAATGACACACATAGGCACAGAAATTCTGATTTTATTTCGGCAGCACTTCGCCTTATAACAAGGCGTTTTTACAAAAAAATCCGGCAGAGCTCCCCCTTAGGATTGAACCTTAGGAGAGAGGAATCCCCGGGACGAAAGAAAGACCTCCCAAAATCGCAGCAAATCCGGGTTTAAAACCCGAATTTGGTCTTCAGCTGGGCAGCACTCTCCCTTACAATTTTACCCTTGTATATGGGCTGTGTATATGCTTGTGGTGTGTTTGAATTGGGGACCATGGGGTCCTATTTATAGGCCCCAAATTGGGCCCGGTGGGGGGTGCCACCGGATGAGCCCACGGTGGGGGGGTGCCACCGGATCCAATCTCTCTCCTTCTCTCTTTTTTTTTCATTTCTTACTCAAATGGGTGAGAGAAGGGGGTGAGAGAGAGAGGCAATGAGAGGAGAGGGGGGGGGGGGTTTCGATGGGCATCCCCACCGGTTCCAACCGGTGGAGGGGGTGCCACCAGTTGGGCCCCCCACCGGTTGGGAACCGGTGGGGGGTCTCCCCACCGGTTTGGGAAACCGGTGGGGGGGTTTCCCCTCCCCACTCTCCTTTTCTTTTTTCCTCTTCCAAGGCCCATTTAATGGGGTTTTCAGATTTCTCTTTGGGGGTTTGGGTTTTAGGCCAATGTGAAAGGGGTTTAACCCCATTAACTCCATGTCTTGGCCTCATGTGAAAGGGGTTTGGGATGGGGTTAAGAGGGTTTCCACATGGGATTCTTAACCTATGTGAATGGGGTTAAGATCCCCTATTAAACCTCCCATTAATCACCCCCCCCCATTTTAAATTCAAAATCTGAGGAGAGAGTGGAGGGAGATCCTCCTCCCCCCCACCGGTTTCCCTCTTGGAACCGGTGGGGGGTTCCCCAACCGGTGGGGAGGGGCCCCCACCGGTTCCCCCTCTCTCTCCTCCACCTCCCCCATTCTTATTTAAATAAAAGGGGGGGGGGGAAGAGAGAGGGGGTCCACATGCTCCTTTGTCATTTTGGGGAATTTCTTGGAGGTTTTCTTCTCCTTGGTTTTGCAGGTTTAGCACCCTAGTGGGGGCTGATTTTGGACCTGTTAGAGGTGCTTATTGGGCCTCATTTCGGTCCCCCCTATTGGGCCATTTATTGGGCCTATCTCTCCCGCCATTGGGCCCCCATTTTGGGGCTGTTTTAGGTGAGTTCCAAGACTGATTTCACCTTACTTCGGGACAGATTTCAGCCCACTTTGGGATTGAATTTGGGCCCATTTGGGGGCTTATTGGGCCTCATATTGGCCCCACCCATAGGGCTACTTATTGGGCCTATCTCTCTCACTATTGGGCTTCCATTTCGGGGCCATTTTGGGCGAGTTCTAGGACTGATTTTACCCAATTTCGGGACAGATTTTAGTCCACTTTGGGACTGATTTTGACCCTTATTTTGCAGCGTTCGGTGTCCCATTTACCGCTGCATTTAGGGTCTCCCTTCGGGTCTCACTGTCGAGAATCGCAAAGGCGGTTCGGGAATCGATCTTGGAAGCCGAAGCAAGCAACTTGGGGCTGCCTTAGGCTCCCTTGAAAAATCTGATCAAGGCCTTTTTGGCCTAGGTATGTTCCCTACCCCATTGCCCTCGTAATGCGAGTCCATGGTTTCTTATGGATTTTTAATATTCACCTATATCATAGGCATACATTTTATTTTGCATAACATGGTTCTTCATGAACATATCGTCATGCCTATGTATGTGTATTCTCCTATGGGAATCTCACATCGACGCGAGCATGCGTCGTATATGTATATTCATATAATGCAAATCTGCATATGAGATTATTTTGGGTTCAACAGCAGCGAACCACACGGCCGCCACAACAACCATTTGAAAGGGTGCCGCCACCATCCTGCCCGCTTCCACCCTTAGCGCGTGCGAGCTCAGCGGCAAGGGCACGAGCGTTGCCTAGCCCCATTTATCCGCACCTCTTTGACAGGACCCCCTCCTTCCTGGTGTCCAGATCTTGCCACCTTACTGCCGCTCCCTCCTCCGGCCATGCTTCGAGCACTTTGACGACTCCATAGCCACCAAGGCTGTAGAGCACGCGGGGACAGAAGTGATCACGGTGCACTTGCGCTCCTGTCGGTCGCCGCCCTAGATTCAGTGCTGGAGACGCATAAGGAAGATGTGGAGGAAGAGTACAGGGAGGAAGAGCAACATGAAGACGACTCCAAATCTGAAACGCCGCCAGCACTGTCACCCTGCTTTGTGGCACTGCGGGATCGATAGAGGAAGTGGGTGGGGAGGAAGCCCGAGCCCTAGGTGGGTCAACGGGTAGCATCCACGGTGCCACATTCGAGGCAAAGCACGCGACATGTGACGAGGAAGTTGGCATTGTGGATGGGGGCATTGCAGACTCAGTAGAGGTAGGCCGAGTCCGACTTACAGTGTTGTTGCCTCGCTCTTGCAAGGCCCACGCCCACCTTTCGTAGCTTTGCTAGGAAGACATTTTTTTTTTGAAGCAAGACGAAGCATCCGAGTCCGACTTACAGTGTTAGCAAGACGAAGCATCCGAGTCCGACTTACAGTGTTGTTGCCTCGCTCTTACAGTGTTTTTTTTGAAAGAGAAGGTATTCTCAAGGGTTTTCTAAGCCTTTCCATCCGCCTTGAACGCTTAGAAACAAGGTATTTATCCGAACCCTAACAATTTTAGCTTTTCGTCTTCTTTGGTTGTTTTTTGATATTGTTTTTGTTAGATCCAAAGGTTTGGAGGGGATCTTGTTGAAAGAGAAGGTGTTTTCAAGGGTTCTCTAAGGATTTCCATCCGATCCCTAAAAATTTTAGGTTTTCTTCTTCCTTGGTTGTTTTTTATGTTGTTTTTGAGGTTAGGACATGAATAATAGGTTCATCTATCATCTATGTTTGATTTTAGTGTGAAAAAACTTAGATTTCATCAAATGTGAAGATAAATAAATGGGTTTTAATAAAATTTAGACAAAATATAGAAATATTAAAATAAATTAAAAAAATTTCTACATAAAACTTGTTTGATGGTAGACATCGATCTACAATTTTCATATGTTTTGATGAAATTCTGATTAAAAATGTTGCTATTGTATAATTTATTATTAAATATGGTAAATAGTTTATTAAAATATTAAAAATATAAAAAAGAATTTATAAATTATCTAAAATCACCTATGTGACAATGTTACTTTAGATTTATATCTTATAAGCATGCTACTTTAAAATTTTGAATTGAGCTTATGTAATGTTTATAAATTAGACATTTCTTTAAAAAAAAAAAGACTTAAACCGGCCTGACTCGTGTTGAGATGGCCCGAGTCAGATCGATCCGGATCGGATCCGACTTGTATTTGGACGGACTCGATCTGATCCGGATTTACGAGTCGGCGAGCGTTAGTTGGTAGTCTTCTGATTTAGTCTATTTAACATATTCTTATATGAGGTGTTACAATCTACCCCTTTTAGAAGTCTGATGTCCTCGTCAAGATTATATTACACAGCCCGAATCTAAACACCTCCAAGTGATGTGGGTTTCTGGAGGTTTTTAAGCCCACCACCCTATGAAATGCAGAATCGGCCGATCCCGATCCAGATCGGCCGATTCGGATCAGGATCGGCGAGCCCCGATCTGGCCTCCTGATCTGTGCCAGAATTCCATGCACCACACTGCTGCCACTGTCTACAGGGTTACACTCCTTTATCGGATTAAGGGTAAGCCGGTCCTGAGATGCACAACAGGTCCCATTGTGGCCTTCACACCATGAGGAGAACTACTATGATACCATTAGAAAGTGTTAAAATAGTCTTACATCGAAAAATGATAAAATCAAAAAATACTTAATAGATGATACCTACTCTACTCATTGCCTTAAGGTTTTGAGTTGGACGGCCCAATAACTTCAATATGATATTAGAGCCCATGGTTAGGAATCGTGCCGCATACCCCGTCTTTATGGTCCACGTAACAAAGCCGAAAATTGGGCTGCATGTGAGAGGGCGTGTTAAGATAGTCCTGCATCGAGAAAATGATAAAATCAAAAAAGTATTTAATAGATGGTGCCTACTCCGCTCATTGCCTTAAGGTTTTGAGTCGGATGACCCAATAACTTCAATACAAAGATCAGTTCTCCTCGTGAGATGCACCGTCTACTAACTAGTACAGTTGTTAGGCCAGTTAGTTGATTAGATCGTTACACCTCCTTCGAAAATGCACCCTCTCCATGTTAAAAAAATAAAAATTATTCATAATTTTTAAGTTTTCAAATAGGCCTTTTAAGGTCGTTCTCCATCCCTAGGGTTTTAATTTTCACAATCCGGTCACAAAAATCAATCGAAGCTGTCCGATCGGGTGCATATAAAAAACATTGACTAAAAATGTTGAAAAATTGTCAAAAAAATAAGAAATTCGTTAGATTAATTCTTAGGGTTGATCCCATCCCTTGGGGTTTTAGTTTTGATCTCTCATGAAGGACACATTTGATTGGACGACCACGGTTGAGTTTTTTGATTTGATGGTGAAAATTAAATATCAAGGGGTGGATACCAACCTAGAGGGGGGTATTTGAATATTTGAAAAAATTTGGTAAGCAGCTTTTTTTAAGTAGAGACAATATGACAAATATATCCTGAACTTTTTAGTTCTACCCTAAGTAAATTTGCAGAAAAGACTTTGTAAGAATTAGACTTTGTAAGAATGACATTTATGGGATTCCCAGTTTCCTCTGAATCCATGCTCTTGTAAGCATGTCTCATAACCTGAAATTTTCTTCAACCTCTGTATTGGAAAACTGCGTCTGAAGTCCTTGTTCCTTAAAAATATAGTAATAGTACATTTAGTAAAAGTAACTGAAAATGTTAACATTTTTATAAAATTGTTAAACTAATGCATTTTCACCAAATGTCATGGAAATCAACACATTTCTTTCCAAGATGCAATTTACACGTAGCTTCTTACATTGCATGAATCGTTAAATCTTTCACCAAATTGGTGCTTAGGGACGTATTCTTGAAGCATGATTGAAAACGTCTATTTGGTTATGGAATTCTTGAATTTGCATTTTTGTTTGACCATTTCCCGTGAGTTCTTTGTCATGTAGACATGATCTTTGGTAGTTAATCGTGTTTGATCGATGTAATTGGCACCTATTGAGTTTGGCGGGAGAGGTCTAATGTACAAAACATCTCTTCAAGGAGATTTCACCTTGAACTCTCTATCACATAAAGAAATTTTATTTTAAAATAAAATTTCTGCCTTTCTTTTCCTCTATTGAAATGAAAGAAAAATCATCGCGAGAGGGGGCTCATTGATGTTTTTGTTGATATAATCATGTGGCAGCAAATTACGGTCAGATACCAAGAAAAAAAAATCAATATACGATTCTTTGTTATGGTCCAGCATATCTCTGTGTGGGAATAATCTTATGCATTTCATCATCTTGTTCTCATGAATGCATTGATACGTTTTCAAATGTCCACTGTCTTGTGTGGGCAATAATTTTTGTGAATGGAAAACAAAAATTGACAGATCACATGAGGTTCAAAGTTTCTTCTTGTGGAAAGTGTTATTTTTCACTATGGTGATCTTTCTTTGACTGTGTGGTTCTTCAATTCTTCCCATTACACCGTTGACTGTTTGTTCTATGTAATGACTTCTATCCTGATACATTCTAATAATTCTGTAGTTGCAGACAAATCTATCTGTCCTGATTCATTCCAGTAATTCTGTAGTTGCAGATGAGTGTTTGAATGGACTTGGTTATCCCATCCTTATTGGAGCAATAGTCATGGTCTGATTTTCAATATCTTTTGACACGTCTGTTGTTATTTTTATATTTATTCTACCTTCACCTTTGTAAGTTTATTATCCTTTTTAGTCCGTGCTTGATGAGAAACATACATCACCTACAGGGATTGCCATCCTGGAAATATTTTTTCTTCAATGGAGACGATAATGACGGTTGTCTTAGAGGAAAGTGAAGATATCTCACCAGATCTCTTGTCCTATCTGTTAACAAGTGTGAAAAAGGGCAATGAGGTAGATAGAACACTACATTGTGCTTGTCTTGTCATCTATTCTTTTAGCTTTTTCCTGCATTCCATATTCTAATATGTTTACATTTCCAGGATACTTTGCAAATTGCACAGAGACTAGCTGAAAAAGTAATAGGCAACTGTGCTTTGAAGTTAAAATCTTGCTTAGTTGAAACTGTCCAATCTCTTGGTTCTTCATTGGATGATTACTGTGAAATCGTTGCATTAGTATGCCAAGAGGATTCTGAACAGCTGGCGCACAGCGGCTTGAATATGTCTGGTGGACACTTGGTGGGTAAATCTATGGTCCTTTCTTACGTTTTAATTTAGCATGCCCAGTTATCCAAAGTCGGCCTTGAGTTGTGATATGCTATTAGAGAGACGTCATCACTGTTCTTTCATTGCTGTGGAAAAGTCAGGGAAATTAATTCAGATTCTTATAGATGCTTTTTGATGGTGCTGGACTTCACAGATGTATCTTCAACTTCCATTTTTTTGTATCATAGAAAAGCTTGAAGTCGTAGTCTCATTATTCTATGGAATTTCGTGATTTTATTTTACTTCTTCAAATCAGACTACTATCTGAACTGGCATCAATCTACTTTGTTATTTCTTATTTTAACAGCCTTGTTTGGTGGAGTATCCTGTGTCTAGGATTTTTATGATATAAATATGTAGTCTTGAATCATAGAGACAAGGTTTATAGAATGGGTTGGAGTAGGCCAGAGCAGCCAACCTGATTGGATTTTTGGCTGTCAACCTGATCTGGATCCAGCCTTAGCTGACCCATGGGCTGGTTTGGCTGGGCATACTTTTGGGTCCCGTCTACTCTTATTCAATTCAAGCTGGGATACTTTTTGTGTTCATGCCATGGTGCCATGGCATGGTTGTTTGCACTCCGTTGCTTGCTGTGGTAGAGGGGGAGGCAATGGTGGGAGTGGAGGAATAAGAACCAGGACATAAAAGAAAAAAAAGGTGACTTACTCTGCCGATGAGCCATCGTCATCTGTGTGCCACCGACATCTTTGAGCACCTCCGCCATAATCATTGCAGTGGTGCGCACACTGGCTCTTTCAGGATCTGGCCTCCTGCTTACTCCTCTTCCTTCCAACCTTTGTTGCCTAGGGCTGGCACATGAGGATTTTGAGGGGGTTAGCATGAGGATCATTAGGGTAAAAAGAAGTTGGTTTATATAAGAACCTTGTATAAATGTATTTATAGAACTATGATTATGCATATTATGTTTATGAAAATATTTTTTGGTACATAAATAATTTTCTTGTTTATATATTTTTATTATATATAAAATATACATATAAAATTATGATTATGTATATTTTATTTCATGTAATTTTTGGTACATAACTATTTTTATTTTGCAGATGTATATTTCTCATTTTTCTATGTTAAAACTTCTTTGATTTTTTAATGGGTGGATCTGGGATCGGCCAATCCGATCCAAGTCAGCTCAGGTCTATCGAATCTGACCCTGAGTTTCATGCCAGAACCAGCACCTCATGTGAGCATTCCATCATCCCCTCCCCTGCCCCGGGTTGTCCAGTATCGTATCCATTGTCAGGTTCTGATCTTTTGAACCTTGGATAGAATAATCAGTTATTTGTGGTTTCTGGGCCAGCCTATCTCTTGTCTTGCCTAATCCTGAATGTTTGCACCTTGGATGGAATAATGACATTATGTATGGTTTCATTTCCTTGTCCTCGTGCTTTTATGTGGACTGTGACATCATGTTCTAAAGGCAGCACTTGTTGGCACTGCTGTTTTTCTCACTGGCTTTGAGATCCCGTTTAGTTCAGTATAATCTATGTTAGCTGTGGTAGTTAGCATTCTGTAATGTTTGTTTGGCTCTGTGATACTGTTTGTGGGCTCACTATGCTCAGGCAGATGGCTGCAAGTTGTCCGTGAGGACTGTTTCTGATGAGCCTCCAAAGGTTCTTCATCTTCTTCCCTTGGTGTTTATTATTTTGGTCTTTAGACATTCAAATGCTTGACTTTCTCTCTGAATGGATCTGTGCTGATCAGGTTTCTGGAAAGGTGGAGTCTGAAGTTGGTTGCTCTGAAGAAGTTGGTAATGCAACTGGCAATTCTCCAAAGTCTGTAATGGGCAATGGGACAGTGGTTACAATACAGACCAGGAATGATGATTCTTCAGTCAAACCAACTTTGTCAAATGAGAAGATTGAGCAGTCTGATTGTACTATTCTCGATGAGCATACCACAATTGCTGAAGATGAGACAGATCAAGTGGATTCTGCCTTGGATCACAGCAGCAAGGAAGCGGGGGATCACAAAATTAATTCTGCAATTCAATCATCACAGATCTCCGATCCATCTCCAGTCGACAGCGACAAAGAGGCTGTGGAATCGGTTAAAAGGAGTAAAAGCAATAGCAAGGAAAATTATAGTTCACAGTCTGAAGGTGCCGCTGACAAAGAAGCTGAAGCTATTGCATTGGAGGCACATGCAAAAATAACTGGTCTTCAAGTCCCTTCAGAAAAATCTCCTAATAATAATGCATCTACTATTTCATCTGCTCCAAGCGAGAAGCTTCCTGACACAGGTCGTCGGAAGAGGGGTCGTCCACCTGGTCCAAAGGGCTTATTGAAGAAAGTGGATTCTGCAACAGTTGCTAGAGGTGAGACAGATAAAGTGGATTCTGCTTTGGAACACGGTAGCAAGGGAGTGGGGGATTGCAAAGGTAATTTTGTAATTCAATCATCACAGATCTCCAATCCATCTCGAATCGACAGGGACAAAGAGGCTGTGGAATCGGTCCTAAGGAGTAAAGGCAATAGCAGGGAAAATTATAGTTCACAGTTTGAAGGTGCCACTGACAAAGAAGCTGAAGCTATTGCATTGGAGGCACATGCAGAAATAACTGAACTACAAGTTCCTTCAGAAAAATCTCCTAGTAATAATGCATCTACTGTTTCATCTGCTCCAAGCGAGAAACTTCCTAACACAGGTCGTCGGAACAGGGGTCGTCCACCTGGTCCAAAGGGCTTATTGAAGAAAGTGGATTCTGCAACAGTTGCTGGAGGTGAGACAAATAAAGTGGATTATGCTTTTCATCACAGTAGCAAGATAGATGGGGATCACAAAAGTAAGTCTGTAATTCAATCATCACAGCTCTCCGATTCGTCTCGAATCGACAGTGACAAAGATGCTGTGGAATCGGTTATAAGGAGTAATGGCAATAGCGGGGAAAATTATACCTCACAGTCTGAAGGTGCCACTGACAAAGAAGCTGAAGCTATTGCATTGGAGGCACGTTCAAAAATAACTGATCTTCATCTCCCTTCAGAAAAATCCCCTAATAATGATGCGTCTACTATTTCATCTGCTCCAAGCAAGAAGCTTCCTGAAACAGGTCGTCGGAAGAGGGGCCGTCCACCTGGTCTAAAGGGCTCATTGAAGAAAGTGGATTCTACAACTGTTGCTGGAGGTGAGTCAGATAAAGTGGATTCTGCTTTGGATCACAGTAGCAAGGAAGTGGGGGATTGCAAAGGTAATTTTGTAATTCAATCATCACAGATCTCCAATCCATCTCGAATCGACAGGGACAAAGAGGCTGTGCAATCGGTTATAAGGAGTAAAGGCAACAGCAGGGAAAATTATAGTTCACAGTGTGAAGGTGCCACGGACAAAGAGGCTGAGGCTCTTGCATTGGAGGCACATGCAAAAATAACTGATCTTCAAGTCCTTTCAGAAAACTCTCCTAATAATAATGCATCTACTATTTCATCTCCTCCAAGCGAGAAGCTTCCTGACACAGGTCGTCGGAAGAGGGGTCGTCCACCTGGTCCAAAGGGCTCATTGAAGAAAGTGGGTTCTGCAACAGTTGCTGGAGGTGAGACAGATAAAGTGGATTCTGCTTTGGATCATAGTAGCAAGGATGCTGGGGATCACAAAAGTAACTCTGTAATTCAATCATCACGGAGCTATGATCCATCTCGGGTCGACAGTGACAAAGAGGCTGTGGAATCGGTTATAAGGAGTAAAGACAATAGCAGGGAAAATTATAGTTCACAGTCTGAAGGTGCCCCTGCATTCGAGGCATATGCAAAGATAACTGACCTTGAAGTCCCTTCAGAAAAATCTCCTAATAATAATGCATCTACTATTTCATCTGCTCCGAGTGAGAAGCTTTCTGACACTGGTCATCGCAAGAGGGGTCGTCTACCTGATTCAAAGGGCTCATTGAAGAAAGTGGATTCTGCATCAGTTGCTGGAGGTGAGACAGATAAAGTGGATTCTGCATTGGATCATGGTAGCAAGGAAGTGGGGGATCAGAAAGGTAATTCTGTAATTCAGTCATCACAGATCTCCGATCCATCTAGAGTTGACAGCGACAAAGAGGCTGTGGACTCGGTTACAAGGAGTAAAGGCAATAGCAAGGAAAATTATAGTTCACTGTCTGAAGGTGCCACTGACAAAGAAGCTGATGCTGTTGCATTGGAGGCACGTGCAAAAATAACTGACCTTGAAGTCCCTTCAGAAAAATCTCCTAATAATAATGCATCTACTATTTCATCTGCTCCAAGCGACAAGCTTCCTGACACAGGTCGTCGGAAGAGGGGTCGTCCACCTGGTCCAAAGGGCTCATTGAAGAAAGTGGATTCTGCAACAGTTGCAGGTGAAACAGATAAAGTGGATTATGCTTTTGATCACAGTAGCAAGGATGCTGGGGATCACAAAAGTAATTCTGTAATTCAATCACCACGGATCTACGATCCATCTCAGGTCGACAGTGACAAAGAGGCTGTGGAATCGGTTATAAGGAGTAAAGGCAATAGCAGGGAAAATTATAGTTCACAGTCTGAAGGTGCCACTGCATTGGAGGCACATGCAAAAATAACTGACCTTGAAGTCCCTTCAGAAAAATCTCCTAATAATAATGCATCTACTATTTCATCTGCTCCAAGTGAGAAGCTTCCTGACACAGGTCGTCGCAAGAGGGGTCGTCCACCCGGTTCAAAGGGCTCATTGAAGAAAGTGGATTCTGCATCAGTTGCTGGAGGTGAGAAAGATAAAGTGGATTCTGCTTTGGATCAGGGTAGCGAGGAAGTGGGGGATCAGAAAGGTAATTCTGTAATTCAATCATCACAGATCTCCGATCCATCTAGAGTTGACAGCGACAAAGGGGCTGTGGACTCAGTTACAAGGAGTAAAGGCAATAGCAAGGAAAATTATAGTTCACTGTCTGAAGGTGCCACTGACAAAGAAGCTGATGCTGTTGCATTGGAGGCACGTGCAAAAATAACTGACCTTGAAGTCCCTTCAGAAAAATCTCCTATTAATAATGCATCTACTATTCCATCTGTTCCAAGTGAGAAGCTTCCTGACACATGTCGGCGCAAGAGGGGTCGTCCACCTGGTCCAAAGGGCTCATTGAATAAAGTGGATTCTGCAGCAGTTGCTGGGGGTGAGAAAGATAAAGTGAATTCTGCTTTGGATCACAGAAGCAAGGAAACAGGGGATCACAAAGGTTATTCTGTAATTCCATCATCACAGATCTCTGATCCATCTCAACTCGACAGCGACAAAGATGCTGTGGAATCCATTATAAGGAGTAAAGGCAATATCAGAGAAAAATATGGTTCACAGTCTGAAGGTGCCACTGATAAAGAAGCTGAAGCTATTGCATTGGAGGCACACACAAAAATAACTGAACTTCAAGTCCCTTCAGAAAAATCTCCTAATAATAGTGCATCTACTATTTCATCTGCTCCAAGTGAGAAGCTTCCTGACACAGGTCGTCGGAAGAGGGGTCGTCCACCTGGTCCAAAGGGCTCACTGAAGAAAGGTAGGATAGATTCGGATGTACCTGTTTCACCATTTGGCATGGGGAAAAGTATGGTAAATGAACATGTGAAGAATGAAGAAGTGCCTTTTGTGGATGTCAGCTCCAAGAAGCAAGATGAGGGGACTAGCGACCTAGAGCCAAAAGCTCTTGGGCATTCAGGAAAGAAAGAACCTCTCAAGAATGTAGAAATTGGTAGAAATCCATTAACAGACCCTCACTCAATGGTGGATTTGGGTGCGAGAATTGATGCAGAAGGAAAGCAACTTACAAGACCTGGTAGCAAACCACAGATTGAACATGCCAGTGGGGGGAAAGTTTCAGGAAATCATCAGTTATCTAAAACTAAGCAGCAGAAGTGTAGGGTCACTTCAGAGGACATAGCTACCGGTGAGACAATCTTAAAGGTATTAGCAACATAAACACCTTATTTAGGGTTAACTATGATTACCCTTCTTGGTAGGAGGGCTTCAAGTCTGCTTTTAATTTTGCCATTATTTTTAGGAAAAAGTTTCATCACTTAAAACATATGCTAAAGGTGACCAAGAAGAAAATCATGTTATGGAAACACCCAAAATGAAGTCCCGAAAGAAGCGTGCTCGAAGAGAGGAGGTGCATAACATTTTCTAACATGTTCTCTGCGCCAAGCTTCACTTCTTGATTTCTTGCCTGGTGTATTCTGTTATGTTATATTTCTATTGGCTTGTGAATTTATATCAATTTTCCAGCAGTAGTTTATATCTTTTTATGCGGTATATGGTCCTTTTGCCTGTATTGGGTGATAAAATGGGATATACTTAGGGTTGTTAAGTTTGTGTCTTTCTTTCTGTTTGACTTGAAAATTTTCCCTTAAAACTTTTGCCCACAATTGACTTGTTTGATAATTTATGTTAGTTTTTAATGGTATTCTATCAACATTTTCCTTTGCTCAACGCATTAAACTTATAACATGTCCAGTTGTTTCTGGGTTGACATAAAACTCAACTCAACTCAATGAAGCCTTAATCCCAAATAATTTGGGTCGGCTATATAGATTCTATGTTTTCACTCTAAACGATTTTGGGCTACCTCTTCTGAAAGGTTTAAAGCTTCTAAATCATATTATACTACCCTCTTCCAAGTTAATCTAGGTCTACCCTTTCTTTTCTTCCCTTCATCCATCCTAACATGCTCCACTTTTTTAATTGGAGCCTCCTTAGGCCTATACCTAACATGTCCAAATCATCTCAGTCTCCCTTCTCTCAATTTGTCCTCAGTTGGTGTCATTCATACATTTTCTCTAATATACTCATTACGAATTTTATCTAGTCTAGTATGCCCGCACATTTACCTTAACATTCTTATCTCGACAACACTCATCTTGGAGACATGTTCCCCCTTCATCGCCCAACACTCGCTACCATATAACATTACACGTCTTATCGACGTACAGCTTCGTTGGGATCTTGCAGTCACACAAGACTCTCGTGACAAGTCTCCACTTCAACCATTCTGCTTTAATTCTATGATTAACATCCTTGTTGCACCCTCCGTCTTCTTGAAGGATCGAACAAAGATATTTGAAATGGGTGCTTTGCGGTATTGCCATCCCATCTAAGTTAACTCACTCCTTTTCGCCTTATCCAACCTTCACTAAACTTACAATGCATGTATTCTGTCTTAGTTCTACTTAACATGACTTTAGACTCTAAGGTGCTCCTCCAAAGCTCCTAGTTTTCTATTAACTCCTTCTTGCGTCTTATCTATCAACACAATATCATCCGCAAACATCATACACCACGGTATGTCTTTTTGTATATCTTTTGTTAAATCATCTATAACTAATGCGAAAAGGTAAGGACTTACTGCTGATCCTTGATGCACTCCAACATAAATGGGAAAATCTTTTGTTTCCCCTCCAACCATGCGGACACTAGTAGTTGCTATTTCATACATATTTTTTAATACTTGTATGTACCTAGTAGATACTTTCTTGCGTTCCAACACCCACCACAAGACATCTCTTAGAACTTTATTATATGCCTTCTCCAAATCGATGAACATCATATATAGATCTTTCTTCAAATCTCTATATTTCTCTATCAAGCTCTTAATGAGAAATTAATTAAATGCAGAAATAACCTGATGAAATTTGTCCACCCTAAAATCTTAACATTTGGGTAAATAATTTTAGGAAATTAATTAAATGCAGAAATTAGATGGGTCTAGAAATTTTCGAACGTGCTGCATCTTCAAAGCTAAGTTTGACTCATTTGACAGTTCATAAATTACACTCATTTGCAATCAGCCTATATCTACTTTTTCGGGTATTCTTGTTCAGGTCAGGTTGTGTGGTCACAACATTGTGGAGATATTGTCGCACCTAATGTGCAGATGCTCTTTGTCTATCTGGCTATTTTTCTCATCCTCCAATATGCATTGGTTGGTTCAAGAAGCTACTCAATGTGTAAAATTGAGCGGCCACAATTCATCTATCCTCCATTCAAAGGGAGTGAAAAGTTGGTATAAATAGTATCATTGATAAGTGAGTATGTGCTGATTGCTATGTTAGAAAGTCGTTAACTTGGCGAAGTGGGGTTTGCTCTGGTTACCTGCCAAGGGCACTGTGAGACTTCATTTTATATTTTGATTTTTTTTTTGATTTAAAAGGATTTTTTTTGGTTTAAAAAGAGAGTTCTTGGAGTTTTGAAAACATAGTCTTCTCTTTTCTTTTTTTAATGTAGACTTTGAGAACTTGGCGTTAGTTCTCAAGTTTAAGATTTTGGATCAAGTGTGGATCCATGTGCTTAACCTCTCTCCCCTGACCTTGGTATGCCAATCATTGATTGACAACCCTTGATTAACCGTCCGTTAAGGCCCATTAAGACAAATAAATTGTTTTGATACCATGCATGTGTGAGACTCCCTTTTTGATTTATTTTATTATCTTTTGATTTTAAAAAAATCTTTGTCGGATTTGAAAATCTTTGGGGAAATCTTAATTTGAAAAGAGAGTTTTAAGTTTTGAAAACATGTTCTCTTTTCTATTAGGCAGACTTTTAGGATTAACCTCAAAGTCTGAATGACTTCTAAATCGACTGTGGATCCGTGTTCTTGACCTCTCCCCACTGACCTCGGTCAGTATTAATTATACCAATCAAAGATTGGTAAGCCTTGATTAACCATCCAATTAAGGCTTAAAGAAAGCAGGAATAAGCAAGAGTAATTACTGGCATGCAAGTCACTTTTTGTTCTTTCTTTATTGAGGAAAATTTCATGGATATCCTTTAGAGGATACTTAAAGGATACTTTAAATTCTTTCAAAAGACTAGGTATTTTGTAGAAGATTCTTTAAAATTATCTTTTAATTATCCTTTAAAAAGATGGAGGATTATTTAGGTAGCATGTCCTCTCATTTGAGACTTTTTGAAAAGACATAGACTGCTTAAATGATACTCTTAATTGATGAGGTATGAAGGTCGCCACATAATTAGGAATATCCTTTAATGGCCTTCAACCAACATGAATGAACCATTATTTTAGATCATTTAACCAGTATAAATGAATAAGAACTTAATGATTAATCTATTAGTATGAAATAATCACTTTCATTAATAATTACCCTATCGATATAAAATGAATACAGATTTATTCTTATTGGTCCATCTATAAATATGATAATCATGATTTCGTAGCCTGGCTCCCAATTAGGACAGAACCATAAAAGTCATTGATTATACTCATTGATAGGGATGAATAAATAATCATAACATTTGGTCAGTCTACGAATAAGAGTGAACCATTGATCAAGTGGTCAATCTACCAATAAGATATAATCACTAAATTTAGGTCATTCAACCAGTATGAATGAACTTGATTTTTCTTATTATTATTATTATTATTTATTTGAAAAGAAAGACTTTGGTTATCTAATCGATATGGAAGGGTCAAATTGATTTAATTGGTTGATTAACAAATTTGTTAATTTGATTTGTTGATTGATTAACTTGATTGGTTGAATTAATGGATTAACAAATTTTGTTAATCCAATTGAGTGATTAAATAACAATTTAACTTAATTGATTGAATTAATTGATTGATTAACAAATCTTGTTGATTTAATTGATTGAATAATTAATTAACATATTTTTGTTAACTTAATTGATTGATTAAGTAACAATTTAACTTAATTGGTTGAATTAATTGATTGATTGTTGATTTAAGTGATTGAATGATTAATTAACAGATTTTTGTTAACTTAATTGATTGATTAAGTGATAATTTAACTTAATTGGTTGAATTAATTGACAAATTAACAAGTTTTGTTTTAATTGGTTGAATTACTTGGTAGATTAACAACTTTGTTAATTTAATTAGTTGATTGATTAATTATTTAAATTAATTGATTGAATTAATTAATTAATTAACAAATTTTGTTAACTAATCGACTTAAGTGGCTGATTTATTAATTGATTGATTAATAACTTAACTTAATTGGTCAAATTTGTTAATTGATTGATTAATTAACAGATTTTATAGATTTAATTAGTTAGTTGATTGACAACTTAACTTAATTGATTGGTTAACAACTTAATTTGGTTAGTTGATTAGTTGGTTAACAAACTTGTTACATTAATTTGTTAATTAACAACTTAATTTGGTTAGTTGGTTGATTCGTTAACAAAATTAATTACTTAACAAATTAACTTAATTGGTTAAGTTAACTAATTGATTAACAAATTTTGTTAACTTAATTGATTGATTACTTAACAAATTAACTTAATTAGTTAATTGACAAATTTATTAATTGATTGTTTGAATTAATTAGTATACTACTAAGTTTGTTAACTTCGTTAGTCGAATTAATTGATTAGTTGGACTAATTAATTTAATTAGTTAATTAACTGATTAACAATTTAATTGATTGATTAACAAATTTATTTGATTGGTTAATTGATTGATTAACACGTTTGTTGATTTGATTGATTAACAACTTAATTTAATTAGTTAAGTTAATTAATTGATTAACAGATTTTTGGTCTATCAAATATTATGGAAGAACAATGTTTATTTAGTTGATTAATAATTTATTGGCCAACCAAACATTATGGAAGAATTGTTATTTTTAATTTTTTTTTTTAAATTTATGTTTGAATGGAAGAACTATTAATTTAACTTATTATTTTCTGTTTTTATATTTAATTTTTTATTTGAATAGCCAACCAACCAATATAGAAGAACTATTAATTTTTTTTTTTTTTCTAAGTTATTTATTGTTAAATGGCCAACCAACCAATATGGAAGAATCATCTATTAAGTTTTTATTTTTTGTTTTATAATATTTAAATAGCCAACTAACCAATATGGAAGAACCATCTATTAATTTTTTATTTTTTATTTTTTAATATTTAAATGGCCAACCAACTAATATGGAAGAACTATTAATTAATTTATGATTTTTTTAATATTTAAATGGCCAACCAATTAATATGGAAGAACTATTTATTAAATTTTTATTTTTTATTTTTTTTAAATGGCCAACCAACCAATATGGAAGAATTATTATTAAATTATTATTTTTTATTTTTTAATATTTAAATGGCCAACCAACTAATATGGAAGAATCATTAATTAATTTCTGATTTTATTTTCTGTTTTTTAATATTAAATGGCCAACCAACCAATATGGAAAAATCATCTATTAAATTTTTATTTTTTATTTTTTTAATTCATTTATTTAAGAATTATGAATTTTATTATCTTTTTATTTTCTATTTTTTTATTTATCTTATTTAAGATTCATTAATTTTTATCTTTTTTATTTTTTATTTTATTTATTTAAGAATCATTAATTTTATTATCTTTTAATCTTTTTATTTTTATTTATTTTCTGGCCGACCAACCGATATGGTAGAACTATATTTATTTATTGTCTTATTAAATTAATTTTAAATGGCCGACCAACCGATATGGTAGAACCATGTTTATTATGTTATTTTATTTTATTTTATTTAATAGCCGACCAACTGATATGGTAGAACTAAGATTTTTATTATTTTCTGATTTTTAGTTTGATGGCCGACCAACTGATATGGTAGAACCATCTTAAAATAAACTTTGATGGCCGACCAACCGATATGATAAAACCATTTTAAAATAAACAAATAATTCATGTGACTATTAATCCACATGAAAAAAAATGAATTTCATTTTTCAAAAATATGTACAAGCCTGAAAAAGTATAGGCCTTCTTCTCTTATTTTTCCTTTCTTTCTTGCAGGACTTAGAACCTAGAGGCTGCGGCAGGAGCTTGGAACAGGCCGGGAGCCTTGAAGCTTCTCGTGCGTTGGAGCTTGGTGGCAGTCTGGGGGCTCTTGTACGCTGGGATCCGGGGGGCACTGGAGGCAGCCGGGGGAGGCCTTCTTATAGGCCTTGGAGGGAGCCCACGTCGGGCACCGGTGGCACCCCCTCCGGTGCCAACTAGGCGCCGGTAGGGGGGCAGATGTGCGTCGGGTGAGAGAGGGAGAGTTGGAGATGGAGAGGGGATGAGGATGAGAGGGGATAAGGATGAGAGGGGAGGAGGATGAGGATGGAGGAGAGTTGGAACCGGGGTGGGGAAGGGAAGGAGGCCGGTCGGTCCTCTTGGAGAGGCCGGCCGGTCTCTCCTTTTTTTTTAAAAATTTATCTCCTCCCCCCCCCTGCGGTTCTCTCTCTCTCACCCTGCAGCTCCCTCTCTCTCACCCTGCGGTTCTGCTGGCTGGCACCCTCCCTTTTTGCTGGTGGTGGTGTTGTTGGAGGCTGTGTTCGGCTGCTGCTGGAGGCTTCAACTGACTGGTTTTGGGGTTCGTTTGGCTGCTGCAGTTGGTGTCTTGCTCCTCTTGTAGTTGTTGTTGCTGAAGGCTTCGTTTGGCTGCATCGGAGGCTGCATTGGACACTTCTTGCTGCAGATTTGCTGGAAGTTGGAGCAGATTTGAAGGCTATCTTTGGCGCAGGTTTTAAGGTATGCATATCTTCTTTGTCTCTTCATACATACACATGTCCATGTTTATTTACATGCTCCCAAATAGCTTTGTAGAATTTTTGTTTCAACAACATGAAAGATAGGTTCTCTTTATTTGGGGGTCCTACAAGGGTCCTTAATGGATACTTGATGGATTTTTTAAAGTTCACATGAGGATGTGAGAACTCATGGTCTTCAAATGGTGTTAAGAAGATAGGTTTTTTGGACATAATCTTTATTAGAATCCCTTAAGGAAGATAAAATAATAAAAAATATGCTTTTAGTATCCTTTTAAAGGATATGAAATTTTTTTGGCCAGCATATCCCCCCTTCTTTGGTTCATTTAGAAGGATAAAGGAACATAAGGGATATCCTCAATTAATAGGGCATGAAGGCCACCATGTACTAGAGGATATTCTTTGACGGTCCTCCAATCAATATGAATGAAGAACCAAAATCCATTTATTTTGTAGACATATCCAACTTGGTCAACACGTTTATCATTTGAGCATACATCCAATGAAAGTAGACATGTATTAAACAAGCAGATTGAACATGCATCAACCATATGTAAACTTTATTCAAATCCACTTTGTTACATATCAAATTACATCACTTTTGACTGTTCCATCGATAAGAATGAATCATTTAAAAAATTTGATCACTCTACCAATAAGAGTGAATCACAACATCATGGCCAAGCTACCAATAGGAAAGAACCAAAAGATTAATGGTTACTCCACCAATAGGAATGAACCAAGAGATTAATGGCCACTCCATCAATAGGAATGAATCAAGAACGATGATTACTGGTTACTCTACCGATAAGAGTGAACCATAACTTCATAGTCTATCCACCAATGGGAAAGAACCAAAAGATTAATGGCCATTCCACCAATAGGAATGAACCAAGAACAATGATTATTGGTCACTCTACCAATAAGAGTGAGCCACAACTTCACAGTCAATCCACCAATAGGAAAGAACCAAGAAAAGTGATTATTGGTCACGCTACCAATAAGAGTGAACCACAACTTCATGGCCAATCTACCAATATGAAAGAACCACAAAATACATTGGCCATTCCACTAATAGGAATGAACTACAAAGTCAATTAATTAAAACTTTGGCCATTCAACCAATATGAATGAACTACATATACATTAGAATCACATGATTAATTAATTAAAATCTTGGTCATTCAACCTATATGAATGAACCACACATGATTAATTAATTAAAATTTTGGCCATTCAACCAATATGAATGAACCACACATATATTAACATCATTACAAGATCATTAAAAAAATAAATGGATCCTTGTTTGTATCTTTTTTCCACGCTCGGAAATCTTCAAGAACTCCTCTTTTGTTCTCCTTTTTTTTTTTTCAGCAAAAGAGCCTTACAAAAAAAAAAAAATCCTCCAAAGTCTCCCCGTAGTCTTCTCTCTTCAGTTTCCTGTAGCAATCCCCCTAGGGGGTATGTATAGAGGAGAAGAGGTGAGAAAGAGAGGGGGGAGGGGTGCGGTAGGCACCCTCGACCGGTAGGGGTGCCCACCGGTGGCACCCCCCACCGGTGGGTAGGGGGGTAGTAGGGGGCACCGGTGGCACCCCACACTGGCGGTTGGGGGGGGGGGGAGCCACCGGTGTGGCTCCTCCTTCCCTCTTTATAATTTTTTTCCCCTCCTCTTCTCTCTATTTTTGCTTTCTAAAAAAATGTTTCAACAAATGCCCTCCACGGGACATGTGTCGGAAGCAGAGGCGGAGGCATATGTCCCGTATATCCATATCATGGTCTCTTATTGGCTTCATCTCATCTGCTCATCTTACATTTGGCTGAGGGTTCATAGACCTTGTCTTGAGATTTTGAGAGTAAAACCGTTCTTTGTGGTGTTAATCCTCTAAGATTTTATTGCCTCCGAGCAAGGGTAACTTTTGCTAGGAGATTAGTCCTTTATCATCTTTCGGTATTTGCCAACTTCTTCAAAATGCTTGGGCATGAATATCTCTTTTTTGACATTTTAGGATATACAATGGAAGTGACCCTAACTGGCTGGAACTTTGACTGCAACATGTCGATCTTTGGGTATGGAAACCCTCTTCCGAAATTTTAGGGCACATGATGAAAATGACCCCCTACTAGCCGAAACTTTGACTACGGTAAGGCGCTCTTTAGGTATGAATAACCCACTCTTCTGACAGTTTAGGACACGTTGTGAAAGTGACTCTAACTAGCTGAAGCTTTGACTGTGACAAGCCGATCTTTAGGTAACCTACTTCTAGCATTTCAGGGCACATTGCGAAAGTGACCCTAATTGGCCGAAACTTTGACTGCAACAAGTTGATTTTTGGATATGAATAGCTCACTCTTCTGGCATTTTAGGGCATATTGCGAAAGTGACTCTAACTGGCTGAAATTTTGACTACAATAGTTCGAACTTTGTAACTTTGCCATGACTTCTAGGCTTTCATCTTGCTTCTTTGTCCTTCAAAATTTTGATAGTAAATTGTTCTCAATTCTTTCTTTCCTTCCACACTTAGCCCGCTTTTTTCCTCCTTTACGTTGTGGCCGAAGTAGTAGGCCTGTCTTTGTTGTTCCTGGACGACGCCCGAAAATTTTGGTGAAGTTGGTCCGGCTTTGACTTTGCTTGATCGTCTGCTCTATCGGTTTCTCCGAGTATCGAACATCGCCTTCGGTTCCCCATATGTGTTTATACACTTCCGGGGCAACCTAACTCATAGGCACGATGTCAGGTCTCTTCATGAGATTTGAACTTTGGCATATTCTTGTCATAATTATATCGCCGTCTTTCCTAAGATGACTTTAACTTTGTCTCCCTTCTCTTCGTGATCCGGCTACCCTAAAGGCTTGTCTCGGATAGCATTTTCCTTATGACTTGGTTGTCCCAAAACCCTGTCTCAGACAACACATCTATCCCTTAGTGGAATCTTGGTTTTAAATCGTTCCAATGTTGTGTAACTACTTTTTTTTTAAAACTAACTCCAGCGCTCTTCCGGATTTTCACCAGAATTAGTCCCCTCTTACTTTTGCCTGTACGTCCTTTCGGATTTTCATGCAGTGGGGTTACCCATTTTTGTCTATGGCGCTCTATCGGATTTTTACCTTAGCCAAATTTTTGAGACCCTTTTGCCTTTAACTGTCCCTTTTCTAGGAGGAAGTAGTTAAGTCCATCGGAGTACCTCAATTTTAAGCTCCCTTTTTTTTTTTTCGGTAGGAGATTATAGCTCCCATGTGGGCCAAACTTGAATAGAGTTCTCAATTTTGTTCGGTAGGGAATTGTGGTTTCCCTGTGGGCCAAAGTGGTGGGACTTAGGTATTTTACGTTTGTGAAGCTTTGGGGACCGAATGGCTCCCCGGGTTGAGATTTTGCCCTTTGGGCGAAACTTTTTTGGCGGGACGGAGGATTTAGGATTTTCTTAGAAAAGTTCCAAGTAGTGTGTTGGACTTTTGAGCTTGTTCGAAGGGGTAGAGGTTCCAAGTAGCCATGGATTTTAGATTTTTAAAGGGATAAAGGCTTCAAGTAGCCATGAATTTTGGATTTTCATGGGGATAAAGGCTCCAAGTGGCCATGATCTTTGGATTTTTAAGGGGATAAAGGCTCTAAGTAACCATGAACTTTAGGTTTTCAAGGAGATGAATGCTCCATGTAGTCATGAACTTTGAGTTTTTAAGGGGATAAAGGCTCCAAGTAGCCATGAACTTTGGGTTTTCAAGGGGATAAAGGCTTCAAGTAGCCATGAACTTTGGGTTTTCAAGGGGATGAAGGCTCCAAGTAGCAATGAACTTTGGGTTTTCAAGGGGATGAAGGTTCCAAGTAGCCATGGGTTTTGGGTTTTCAAGGGGATGAAGGCTCTAAGTAGCCATGAACTTTGGGTTTTCAAGGAGATAAAGACTCCCAGTAGCCATGAATTTTGGGGTTTCAAGGAGATGAAGGTTCCAAGTAGCTATGAATTTTGGATTTTTAAGGGGATAAAGGCTCCCAATAGCCATAAATTTGGGTTTTCAAGGGGATAAAGGCTCCAAATATTATGGATTTTGGATTTATTGATGAAGATTTCCCCGGTGGGACGAGGTATTTTGGGTTTCTAAAGCTTTATGATTGAAAGGTTTGGATTTTAGGATATAACGGCTCCTCGGGCCGAGGGCTTAGGGAGATTTTGGGTTTTGGGGATATAACAGCTCCTCGGGCCGGAAACTTTAGAACATGTTTTTTTTTTTTTTTTGGGTTTGCTCGAGGGGACAAGCAAGGTTGGGATGGAGGAACCTTTTGAACCTATCTAGGGTGAAGATCGGATTTTCTCACTTTTTTACCGAGTCGGGAGGACGTTGTCATTGTCTTCTTGGTCGTAGTACTTTATTGACTATAACGCCACCCATTGTGATGTGATCTAAAGGTTTTCTCATCATTGACGACTCTGACATCCTCCCTGGGTAAGGATGTGGTAAAACTCAATCCTCACCAAGGGTGGGTGAGGAAAATTCTCCTCCCATTGGGGTGCTTTTGCGAGTCATTTCCCAATGGTTTTTTTTTTTAAAAAAACTAACCATAACGCCCTCATGAGTTTTCTCCAAGGTTAGCCCCTTCTTACCTATGTGCCCTTGCGGGTTTTACGCAACAGGGTTTCCCATTTTTGTCTGAGGCGTCCTTACAGGTTTTCACTTCAGCTGGGTTCAAAACCTTTTTGCCTTTAACTGACTCTCTTTTGATGAGAAGATCAATTAAGTGTGTCGGGGCACCTCGTTTTTAAGCCTTTTTTTTTTTCTTTTAAAAATTTTCCAGTTGTAGACTTCCAGGGAACTCATGCTCCGGTGCATACTTCATGTGGCGCCCGTTCAACAGGAGAAATGCTATATTCCTTTTTTCATCAACTAATTTATAGGCGCCTCCTTCATATACTTTGCTGACTATGAAGGGTCCTATCCAATTAGGCTTGAATTTATTCTTAGGACTGGACGCATTACATCCTTTTGTTTGACCATGACGATGTCACCTTTTTTTAGCACCTTTTATTTTACCAATTTATCAAAAGCCCTAGACATTCGGGCATGATAAGCTTGCAAGCGTTGATAAGCTGACAATCCTTCGCCTTCATGGTCTGTCCGCTCCTCGTAGCGCCTTGTGCTTCATTTAGGTCGTCTTCTAGGCATTGAAGTGACCAGATCATCCACATGAATTTATGTGTGCCACCGCAAGTATGTACTGGATCTACTGAAAGAAACGGGAAAGTTTGGATGTAGAATTGCAGATACACCTATTGAATCAAATCATAGATTGAGTATCTCAGATGATGAAATTTTGTCTGAGGAGGAGAAAGGAAAATATCAGAGACTAGTGGGGAAATTGTTGTATCTTTCCCTAACTAGGCCTGACATTGCCTATGTTGTTAATATAGTTAGTCAGTTTATGCATGCGCCCCGTACGTTACATTTTGGAGCTGTGGATGGAATTTTGAGATATATAAAGTCTTGCCCGAGAAAAGGTTTTCTATTTTCTAAGAGCAATCATGTTGCTCTGGAAGGGTACACTGATGTTGATCGGGCTGGATCGCACGATGATAGGAGACCCACAATAGGGTATTGTATGTTTTTGGGTGGCAATCTTATAACTTAGAGGAGCAAGAAACAGTCTGTATGTGCTAGATCTAGTGCAAAAGCTAAATACTGGGCCATGGCTCAGTTTGTAGTGGAGCTTGTTTGGTTAAAATTTTACTTCAGGACCTTGGAGTGAAAGTACAGTTGCCGATGAAGCTCTATTGTGATAACAAGGCTGCTATCAACATTGCCAATAATCCTATCCAGCAGGACAGGACCAAGCATATTGAGATTGATAGGCACTTCATCAGAGAAACAGTGGGGATTTATGCCTACCCTATATAAATGCTGGACATCAGCTTGCAGACGTATTCACCAAAGGTCTTCCAAGGGAGCAATTTTCAAATGTGATTGGCAAGTTAGACAAGCTAAATATCCATGTTCAGCTTGAGGGGGAGTGTAGTAATAAATAGATGTTAAGTGTAGGGGTTATATCTTTTATCAGTCTTCTACTTGTTATTATGTTTTATTTTGATTTTACCCCTGTGTGTTATGTAAACAGGGGCATAACATTCATTGATGTCCCTAATATATATAGTTATGTTAGGGCTGGCCGGCGTCTCCTGTTGAGAGAGAGAGTCAGCCGCACCTCTTCACTTCCTAATCCCTTCTTCTTTCTCTTCTTTATCTCTCTCTCTCTCTCTCTCTCCCTATATATATATATATACCCCTTCCCTTTTACTACCCCCCCCCCCCCCCCCCCCCCCCCCCCCCCCCCCCCTTTTTTTTTTTATTGGAGGAGGGCGGTGGGGAGGGTTCTAGAGAGAGGGGGAAAGAGGTGGTGGAGGGGGGCAGGTGGCGGAGAGAGGGGGACATGTGGCGGGATGGGAAGGAAGAGAAAGTGGTGGCCAATAACCTTCTTTAAATTAGACCCTATTCCTTATAAAGAATATGTTTACATTTAAGCCCTCTTTCTTTTATTATTTACATAGATGCCCCTATTGATTTTTGTGGGGTCTTATAGTGGGTAATGAGGCAGAATCCAATTCGGCCCATTTAAACAGGCCCAACAACCCTCGGCCCATAAGCGGCACCGTCGCTCCCGGCCCAACAGGCTTCAGCCCGTCAGCGGCCCACCAGCCTACGGCCCGGGAACAGCACGGCAGCCCTAGGCCCAGCAGGCTTCGGCCCATCAGCGGCCCACCAGCCTACGGCCCGGGAACAGCACGGCAGCCCTAGGCCCAGCAGGCTTCGGCCCATCAGCGGCCCAACCCCCTTCGGCCCGATAGCCGAGTCCGGCCCACTCCGGTAGAGGACTAGGCACTATGGCGGTTTACCAGTAAGCCCGCACATAGTCCCATATCGGCTGCCACCGTTAACCATCCTCTATCCTCTGCTATAAATACACCGCTATTTATTGCCAAAGGTATGCTCTCTTATGCCTCCGAGACCCTTAAGGACTACAGTCCAAATAGCATTAAAGCTACTCTTTACCTTCTGAATCGAATCATCTTCAGGAGCTAACTTGACCGTCGGAGGGGGTTCCCTAGGGCCGAACCCGGGGACTCCTACTGACCGGTCTCATCTTCTTTCCTTCTTGCAGGGGCTCGGTTCGAATCATCGCCGACCTCCCCGAGTCGGTCTCGGCCGCCGACCTCGGACTCCTTTCTCTGGTCTCGACGCCGTGCGCCGGCTGCCCCGCGACCGGAGGAGACTCGGTTTCGCGCCGTCCCTTCGTCTGCCGAAGGAGCTTCGGCCCACTACGTCCCGAAGACAAGACAGCCACCGTCCGAGCCAGCTTCGGCCTCGGACCTTCGGCTTCGCCTCTGCCTCCTCCGCCTCCCGGATCCCCGTCGGGCCACTTAAACACCGATCCGACCCAGCTTTGGATCCATTTCTTCGGATTCCAGCTTCGGAATCCGGTCGTGATAGTTTCGGCTACATCAGTGGGGAAGGGGGAAAAGATCAGAAAAAAGTAGACTTAATGTAGATGAGATGACCACGTTAGGCACATGCCATTGCGATTGCAGTTGGCCTCCAGCAGAAGTCAAGCCTGTAGGATACGAATACCCTTCTTTTGGTAAGTCATGTTTCTTCTCTTCATTCTTGAAGTGTTGACTGTCAACCCCCGACTTGTCTCACCACATTGTGTATTTATCATGATTTTTCTGGCTGTTGGATTTTGTTCCAGTTCTATTTTTTTCTGAATCATTTTTGGTTTATCTTGTCAGATTTCTGAAGGTCCTGGGGTTGCACTAGAATATGACGAGAGCCTCATTGGCACACGAATTATGGTCTGGTGGCCGGATGATAAACAGTAAGTTGGCTATATATGCAATGTTCTGCTGCATTTTTTAATTGATGTTTCAATTCTTTTATCACCTCTTTTCTACATGCTCTCTTTTTTATTATAATACATGTGGTATCATCCACTTTCAAGAAAAAAAGGTTTAGGTTTTATCTTGAGTGGTTTACAGTTTCTGGTATTAGCAAATCTTTGGCTGAAAAGAAAAATGTCTGTCAATATTCATGTACAACATAAACATAGTGTCAAGTTTGTGCCACTTGTTCAGTTTGGTATTAGCAAATATTCGTGACCCAAGATAAAATTTTCAGTCAATATGCATGTACAACATAAGCATATAGTGTCAAGCGGTACTAAGTGTAGGGGTTGTGATACAGTGCACTGCTGATTTTATGTCTGCTGTGAGCGGATTCCAATTTTTTTTGGGTGTGTAGCACCTGCACCATCCAAAAATTTGTTGGATGATAAAGATTGGCGATGAGGGGAAGATTTAAAAAAATAAAAAACTCATTCCCGCATGAAAAGCAGAGCACCCACATGCAGCCAGTTTCTCTTCTGTGTATTGGTTTCTTTTCTTTCTGTTTTTGGAGAAAAGGGCTGCCTGATCAGGATTGACGGCCCTTGATACAGTCTGATGCCAGTGAACTGAACATTGGCAGTAAATTGTATCACTTTTTCTAACTGCAGGGACTAATTGTAAGGATTGTAGGGGAGGGAGGGGGGAGACTAATTGTAAGGATTGTAGGGGAGGGAGGAGAGGATCAGAGCCAAATTGGAGAGAGAGAGAGAGAGTAAAAAACTGATGGAGAAAAAATTCTGCGGACTAGAGAGTTTCCTTCTTCTTTTTTTGGGGGGGGGGGGGGGGGGGGCGGGGGGGTTCTGTCCCTGAAAAACTGGAGATTCGAACATGACTGCTCCTTGCTGATCTCAGTTCCAGTTCCAATCCTGGACAACACCAAGCATTCCGGCGAAGTATGGCTAATCTTTGTGGTTCCTGGCCCACGAGTTTTATAGGCCAAGAAGAAAGGAATCTGGGTACCATGTATAAGAAATTAAGATTAGGCAAAAAAATTGATTGTTGATTGTTTATTACACTAAACCCTCAGTAACGTGAAAGCACATCAATGATCTATGCTCTTGAAGATGGTGGTAATTACGACTATTTTCTTCAATTTGCATCATTTTAATGTAAGTATAAATATATGTTCTTTATTAGAAACATGCAAATTGTGTGCAGGAAAGGCCTTTTGTCTAGGAATTACCTCAGGTTTCATAAAGGCATTTCTTGACCTACGATGCAGGTTAATGGAATGTTTTATCCATTCATTAATTCTGCTATATGGTTAC
Source organism: Zantedeschia hybrid cultivar (assembly GCA_030544215.1). NCBI lineage: Eukaryota > Viridiplantae > Streptophyta > Magnoliopsida > Alismatales > Araceae > Zantedeschia > Zantedeschia hybrid cultivar. Next base: position 17,504,931 of record JARZZO010000011.1, read on the forward strand.
TTTGAGGCCTATCTTTATAAGTAACCAATGAGGACACTAGGCTTAAAAATAAAAAAAATCTACCAATACTTTCAACAGATCAGTATTTCAGAAGTGGACGTGGCTTCAAGAAAGACACAAATAGGTGAGTCCCCAGGACCAGAACGCATGCCAATCAAAATTTGGGAAAGTTGAGTCTTCACATTTTGAAGCCTCTAGAGAGAGTTGTTTAAAGGTTGTAAGCACTTGACTAGTGCTTCAGAAAGTCGGTCTGTTTTCATGTAGGCAGTTCTAGTAAAAAAGCTATTGTTCTCAGGCAGCCGGTGGAGAGGTACAAGGAGACGAGGAGTTTTATTTTAAGCATTTGACTGGTGCTTCAGAAGTCAGTTTGTTTCCATGTGGGTAGATCTAGTACAAAAGCTATTGTTTTCAGGCAGCTGGTGGCGAGGTACAAGGATCAGTGCCAAGTCTATACCTCTTCACCTTAGGCACCATTTGGAAATGTGATAATCTCATTGACATTCAAAAAGTACAACTTTTTCATCATTCCTTTTTAAAATCAAAATCATATTTGGCTCTTATATGAGAACATAGATGGACGTGCATGTTACTTTAATGTCCTTCACTTCTCATTAAAGAAAGGAAAATAAGATACCCTTTCATGTCATTTTAACTTTATCATGCATAATCCCTCTCCCCTTCATGAGATCTCTCTCTTCCCTCCCCAAAATCCCACATAGCCAATTCACCCTTGTGCCGTTTGGAAAGGCTTATGGCTTGTCATAGATCCCAATGATTGAAATATCTTCCATAAGCTGTTTCAAACAAGGCCTTAGTTATAGATGAAGTGACAAAGCAACTACTTCACTGTCTCTTGCTGCATGTTATTTGTGGTTGATATTGTTTTAATTGACGAGTGTAGAGGGTTTATATGCTATATTAGAATGTTGGAGAAATGCCTTGGAATCTTAAGGTAGTTGGGCTAAGCCAAAGTATATGAAATATAATTTTAGTAATGTGAGGGTTGGACTAATTAGGTTTAGGTAGGATTAAAGGACAAGTTATTCTGGTAATTTTAATATTTGGGATCTATTCTTAAAAAGAATAGCTAGATCCAGGGGGATATTGCACATAGATTAGAGGCATTTTGATGAAGTGGCAAAGCATGTCTGGAGTATGTTATGATCGGACATTGTTTAAGCTTAAAGGAAGTTTTATAGAATTGTTGTGAGACTTGCCATAGGATATGGTATTGAGTGTTGGTAGATGTGCAAAGAATATATGCAGAAAAAAGTTATGGCATAGATGAGGATGTCGAGAGGATAGTCTATAAAAAGGAAAGAGGATTTGGGACTATGTTATCAACGGTGCTTAAGGTGCTCGCCTAGGTGACGAGGCAAGGCGAGCAGACCGTGAGATGCCTCGCTTTGGGCATTGTTGCCTGTGCGAATGAGGTAACTACCTTAATCACCAAGGTTCTCACAACAGCCCGCTTTCACTTCATGGGTCTTGGCTGGTCTGGCCCGCTCCCTGGCCCATCGACCCAAGTTACCAACCAAGTATGTTACCTGACCTATTTTCAAATTTTATATAAGGCCCCTTCCCCGATTCTTTGCTGACTCTGTCGTGCTCGCATCCTAACCGTAGCATGCTCCTAACCCACAATTGGTGAAGGACAGCACCCAACCTTGCGTCTGACTAGGATGACTCTGGTGAACATTTGTGTATATATAGGTCCATGCCAAGAGGTTAATTATGCCTATGACTACAATTTATTTGAAATGACGGCTTGTCAATAAGTATGTGATAATGAGAAGATGTAAGGAAAAATCAAATAATTGTGGCCTTTTCCCCCCCAAAGAACCATTTATTTAATAATTATGCAAGTATGAATCAGATTTCATCTTGTTTCTTGTGTTTTCCAAAGAATTATATGAAGGAACTGAATGATATGGAGTAATACTACACTTTTTACAACAAAAAAGGAGCATCGACCAAGTTTGATGGTTGAAAGTCTGTGATTTACCTGAAACAAAAAGGTATCTCTCATTTGATCTATTGCACAAATATTAATTCTAGTTTAATTATGTTGCTGACAAGTTTGGACCATTGATTTTTTTTAGGTTTCTATGTAATTTATTATTTTGGGGCTGCTAGGACATTCCCCATAAGCGCCGCGCCGCAATGGTGTCCGATTGCGGTGGAAAATGAGCAAGGGTTCTCATGGATTGGACGAACACGAGTAAAGAAGTTATTCGATAAGAATAAGAATAAAATTTGTTTAGCTACATGGAATATAGGAATCCTAACAAGTAAAAGCTTAGAATTAATTAAACTAATGAGAGATAGGAGGGTCAACATAACTTGTTTACAGGAAATTAAGCGGAAGGGTTCTAAAGCTAAAGAAATTAAAGATTTCAAACTTTGGTATGTAGGTAGGTAGTAGTAATAGAAAAATGGTGTAGCTATTATCATAAATAAAGAGTTTAACGACAAGGTTGTTGAAGTTAGAAGGGAGGGAGATAGACTCATATTAGTTAAACTTGTACTAGGTGAAGAAGTTTTAAACATAATTAGTGCTTATGTACTTGAAGTAGGATTAGAAGAGACTATTAAGAAAGAAATTTGGGAGAATTTTAATATGATAATTAAGATATCCCTAATGGTGAAAGGATTTTTGTCGGTAGAGATTTAAATGGCCATATAGGAAAGGATAATCGTGGTTATGAGAGGGTCCATGGAAGCTTTGGCTTTGATGATAGAAATGACATGGGTGGGACCACTCTTGACTTTACTATTGCATATGATTTAATAATTGCAAATACTTACTTTAGAAAGAGAGACGAACATTTAGTAACTTATAGAAGTGGAACGCATAAAAGCCAAATAGATTATTTGCTTATAAAAAAGTTGATCGATCATTATGTAAAGATTGTAAAGTCATTCTTGAGGAGAGTAGTCCCTCAACATAAGATTTTAATAATCAATGTTTACATCCAAAAGTTGAAGAAAAATAGTGTAGTAAATAGCTGCCTAAGAATTAAATGGTGGAATTGAAAAGGAGAGCATTTAGAGCCTTTAGAAAGTGTCTATTAAACAAGAATAAATGAGTTTCTGAGGGAGAAATTAACATAATATGAAATAGAATGACTACTTGTATAATAGAAAAAGAAATCTTAGATGAATCTAAGGATAAAAGAGTTCTTAAAAAAGAAACTTGGTGGTGGGATAAGGAAATTCAAAAATCTATTAACCATAAAAGAGAATGCTTTAATACGTGGCAAATGAGTAAAAATGATCAAACCTTCAAAGATTACAAAATTGTAAAAACAAACACTAAGAAAATTGTTAGTGAAGCTAAGTTAAAGACTTTTGAGGATTTTATCATTGTAGAAAAAACATGGGAGAGGAATAGAAGACTGGTGGGGCAGAACAGGAGGCTGCGGCAACTCAACACATGCCGCACCTCTCTCTCTTTTATATCGTGGGTTATAAGGTTACAAAATAGTGGGCAAGGACAAAAATACCTCTTACTCCAATAAACACATGATAACCCCCATAAACCCATACATAAAGAAGAAAAAGAGAGAATAAAAAATAACTTAACCAACTAGATAAAATTACCCCTATCTATACTCCCCTACAAGCTGAGCATATGTGTCAAAAATGCACACCTTGACAAAATAGAGACAAAAACTTCCTTAGATAGCCCTTTAGTGAAAACATCAGACAATGGATTAGCTGAGCGAACATAAGAGAGACATTTCTCCCCATTATCTAACTTCTCGTATGAAATGACAGTCAATCTCAATATGCTTGGTGCGATTATGCTGAACCGGATTATTAACAATGTTGATGGCAACTTTGTTGTCATAAAATAGGCGCATGGGTGTGTGAACTTGAACACCAAGATCTTGAAGAAAGAGTTTAAGCCACAACATCTCTGTAACACCATGTGCCATAGCCTGATATTCAACCTCTGCAATGGAATGAGTACAAACAGTTTGTTTCTTGTTGCGCCAAGTAACAAGGTTTTCACCCATAAACAAATAATAACTAGTGGTTGACCTCCTATCATCACGAGAACTTGCCCAACCTGCATCAGCATAAGCATCAATGTTTACATGTAGAGCCTAAGTGTACAACAAGCCTCTACCTGGACAAGACTTGATGTAACGTAGAATTCTCTCCACAGCCCGTATATGTGGAGACCGAGGAGCATGCATAAACTGACTGATAATGCTGACCGCATAGGCAATGTCTGGTCGGGTGAGAGATAGTACAAGAGTTTCTCGACAAGGCGTTGGTAAGAACTTTTATCCGACTCAGACAGGGGTTCCCCCACTGACTTAGACAATCTATGATTAGTCTCTCTAGGGGTATGGGCTGGTTTACACCCCAGCTTCCTAGTTTCTTGAAGTAGATCAAGAGAATATTTCGTTGACAAACATAGAGGCCTTGCTGAGACTTAGCCACCTCAATGTCAAGAAAATATTTCAGCTCCCCAAGATTCTTAATGTCAAACTCATGTGCCAGGCTGTCTTTAAGGTTATGTATTTCTGTGGTATGATCTTTAGTGATAATCATATTATCTACACACACAAGAAGTACTACTACACGGCTATCCATCCATTGGTAAAGAGAGTATGATCTGAATTGCCCTGTTGATAGTCAAACTGTACCATGGCAGATCTGAACTTATCAAACCAAGACCTTAGAGACTGTTTTAACCCATACAGTGCCTTCTTCAGCCAACATACTCTCCCACTGGCATCCAATCCAGGAGGGGGTTGCATATACACCTCCTCTTGTAGATCACCATTAAGAAAAGCATTCTTAACGTCTAACTGGTGAAGTTCCTAAGAAAACTGGACAACAAGAGAGAATAGAACTCTTAACATATTTTAGCTTGGCCACAGGAGCGAACGTCTTCAGATAATCCACACCATAAATCTGAGTAAAGCCCTTGGCAACAAGTCTAGTTTTATACCTTTGAACAGTACTATCAGAATGATACTTAATAGTATACACCTATCTGGATTTAACCAAACTCTTCCCTGAAGGTAAAGTCACCAATTCCCAGGTGTTAATTTTTTTTTTTCAAGAGCTTGCATCTCTTCCTTTATGGCTTGCACCCACTTTGGGTCCTTAATAGCTTATGCAAAGGAGTTAGGAACATGATAGGTGAAAATAACAGATAAAAAGAATAATAAGATGGTGAGAGACGAGAAAAGGAAATGTAGTGAGAAATAGGATGCTTGGACACGTTCTCGTCCCTTTCCGGATAGCAATAGGTAAGTCCAAATATGTAGGAGCTGTAAGTGAGGGGGTCAAAGAATGACTTGAAATTTCATTAGCTTCTTGAGATGGTGGTTTCATGGGAGGCCTATGCTTGTGCCATATATACCTAGAGTAAGTGAGAGTATCTAATGGAGGTTTGTCAGGCAATTCCAGATGCAGCACTAGTCGTGTCCGTAACAAGGGGTAGAGGAGAAACCAACTCAGGAAGAGGATCACAACAAGAATTAGGAGCATCCTCCCCCTTACCAGAGATCTGAGGGGGAAAATAAGACTCTGACTCAAAAAAGATGACATCTTTGAGGACATATTTTTTTCCCTCTTTTTGGGTCAAAACATTTGTAACCTTTCTGAGCGGGAGAGTAACGCAAAAAGATGCCACGGATAGCACGATGATCCAGTTTTGTGGAACATGGAGATAAAGAGTGAATAAAGCATACACAGCCAAAGATCCGGAGTTTTAGACCAAACAGGAGATGGTCATAACATAGTACCCGGGTAGGGGACATGAAGTCAAGTGTCCGAGAAGGCATATGATTGATAACATATAAGGTAGTTAGGACAACTTTTGCCCAAAATTTGTTGGGCAACTGACGTTGCAAAAGGAGAGCTCGAGAGATCTCAAGTAAATGTCTATTTTTCTTTTCAGCCACCCCATTTTGTTGGGGTGAGTAAGCGTAAGAGGATTGTGAATGATACCCTCGTTTTCCATAAAGATATTGAGAGTCCTCTCGAAGTACTCCTTTGCATTGTTAGATTTGAACACCTTGACCCGCCTTTCAAATTGGTTCTTAACTATTTTGTAGAACACCTAATAATCGCACAGGATTCCATAAGATATACTCAACAACAATGGGAAAAATTATTAAGAAAACTAATGAAGTAACGGTGACCATCCACAGAAGGAACAGGAGATGGGCTCCAAACATCAGAGTGAACAAGTTGTAAGGGAAAAACACTCTTATTCATAGAGATTTGAAAATTGGTTCAACAATATTTGACAAGTTGACATACTTGATACTGAAGAGTGTCAACTTTTATTGACTTGAACAATGAAGGAAAAAAGACCTTTAGAGACCTCAAAGACAAGTGTCCTAAATGATAGTGCCAAAAATAGATAACTTCATATTTCTTTTTTATGCTACCACCAATACTGGATTGAAATGTAGCTCTACCACTAGGCTCCAATTGATATAGGCTTCTCACTTTATGACCAGTTCCAATCGTTTGCTTGTGTTTCAGGTCCTGAAAAATACAATGTGTAGGAAAAAAAAAAGTTATTGAACATTGAAGTGATTTAGTTAAGCTGCTAACAGATAAAAGATTAATAGGTAGGGCAGGAATATGAAGCACAGATGACAGAGGTAGGTCATCACTGAGACTCATTGAACCTTTGCCCGCTACTGTGGCACGGGTACCATCTGCAATGGTGACCTTCTCCTATCCAGAACTTGAGGAATATAAAGTAAAGAGAGAAGATGTATCAGTCATGTGATTTGTAGCACCTGAGTCAATGACCCAAATGCTATTAGGGGAAGCAGAGTGAGTCACACTCAAGGTTGCCCCAACAGTACTTGATGTGGAGGTAGTGGATGAAGATGTGCCAAACTGAGACAGGATCCGCTGGAGGTGCAAAATATCACCAAAGGAGAGAGTAAACACTTGAGGAGTAGTGAACCCACCATCCAGAGAGGGTTTGGAAGGGTCATCTGGGCCTTGATTGAAGGCTACATTGCTCTTTGTCTACTGTCTACTCTTAGAATTTCTGAATTTCAACGGCTTCTTATCAGGATAAAGGTCCCAGCACTTGTCCACATTGTGGTTGTGTTTCTCACAGTGTGAGCAGTGTCTCCCTGTCTTTCCTTTCTCCTTTCCCTGACCATTATCACTCTGTACAGGCTTGGAATAGGCACTAGCGAGAGCTGACGACTCCACTACATCTCGGTTATCGACTGTGATAGTACCACCACTCATTGCTTTCTTCCCCCCCCCCCCTTCTCGCAGTAGCTTGTAATACAATTGTTCAAGAGATGGCAGGGGGTCAATACTAAGTATGTGAGCTCTTAAGTTCTCATATTCTGAGGTGAGACCAGCAAGAAACTGCAAGGTGCGGTTCCGCTTCACATGTTGCAAATAGACCCTCTGATCTTTAGTACAAGCCCAATTGTATGCAGAGTTGTAGTCCAACTCCTCCCACTTACTTTTTAGCAACCCAAAGTAAGTGATAACACCAGTATTATCCTGTTTAAACTCCTGTATATCAGTTGTCAACTGATATATACGAGATACATCTTACTTTTGGTCATACATCAAGTTCAGAATATCCCACTTCTCCTGTGCTATCCTGTTCATCATAATTAGCTGTTGGATCTCTGGACTTATAGAGTTGAGAATCCACCCCATAACCAAGTTGTTTTCCTACTCCGACCGGGCATAGGTGGGATCATCACGTACTGGTTCCTTGGTTCTACCATCAATATAACATGTTTTTCCTCGTCCTCCAAGGAAAATATGGGCGGAGACAGACCAGAGTCGGTAATTAGTCTTTGTAAGTTTCACTGTAGTCATTTGCATAACAACTAGGTGGTGCTCAATAGATGAAGAACCAGCAGGGCACATCAGGGAGGAATTAACTTCTTGATGTTTAGCACCGCTGGTCGTAGAGGACTCTATGATAGCCGTACACAAGATAAAAGGAGGTGTAGGTGACTTCCACACACCTAGCAAGATCTCCACTACGACACTGGCATGCTCCTAAGGCAAAATAGGAAACACAATACACTGTAGAAGGGTGCGGTCAGTCCCCCTACACTAGAAACAAGAGCCCGGCCCATCCCCTACCTGCACAGGGTGGACCGAACCAGCTGTAGGAAGGGGACGTTCCCTTATCAGGGTCCAAATAGAGCACTTGGGGATAAAAAACAAAGCACCGCCTGGTCTATAAAGCCCTAGAACAACCAGCAGGGTAAGAAAGGGGACCGGCCTGCTCTTGGGTGCCTTAGGATCACCAAATACGGTAGAGGAGAGAGCTGGCCAGGTCTTGGGTGCTATAGGATAACCAAATAGGGCAGAGGAGAGGACCAATGCCCTAGGATCACCAAACAGGGCAGGACTGACCTGAGCTTGGGTGCCCTCGGATCATTGGACAGGGCAGGGAGGGGGACCGACCTACGGTAAGATGCCCCAAAGAGAACCGAATAGGGCATAGGAAACCTTAAGCAGGATCGACCTTCTCTGATACCATGTAGAAAAAACAGGGGAGAGGAATAGAAGACCGGTGGGGAAGAACAGGAGGCTGCGACAACTCAACACAGGCCGCACCTCTCTCTCTTTTATATCGTGTGTTATAAGGTTACAAAATAGTGGGCAAGGACAAGAATACCCTTTGCTCCAATAAACACATGATAAGCCCTATAAACCCACACATAAAGAAGAAAAGAGAGAATAAAAAATAACTTAACCAACTAGACAAAATTACTGCTGACTACAATCATAAGTTGGGAACTCAAGAGAGTGAAAAATATATATATAAACTTGCTAAACTAAGAGACAAAAGGAGTAAGGATTTTGATCATATTACATGTATTAAGAGCGAGGATAGTAGGGACGTAGGGTCCTAGTAAAAGACTGCGAGATTAAGGAGAGATGGTGGTGAGTACACCCGCGCACGTACCCGACTCGACCCGACCCACGTCTACCGCCGTGGTCGGACTTTAGCAATATAGCAGGCCTCACTGTGGCTTGGAGACATTTGTTTTTTATTATTGATGGGCATTGTATTTTATTCAAGTATTTTGGAACTTGCATTTGGCCCATTTGAGGCCTGTGAACTTTTTTCCATTTTCTCTGTTATTTTTTTGTATGTATTTTTCCTATTTTAGGAGTTAGGGGAGTTATCGTCTTTTGTCTAATTGGGACACCCCTACGGTTTGCTTTTGGGGGCCTATAAATATTCTTGTATCTCCCCAAAAAGAAGACAATGAATACAATCAATGCTATTGAATGTTTTTGGAGATAGAGTGCCCTGTTAAGAAATGGGAGTGTAGAGTGCACCGTTGACGTCCTCAGAGCCCGTGAGGGTGTCCTTGAGGAGCGTAAGGCTCCAGCTTCCCCTCCCCCTTCTCTCCCTTGTCATCTCATTCTCCCTTGTTATCGTCTTTTGGCTAGGTGGGGGAACCCCTAGGATTTGCTTTTGGGGGCCTATAAATGTTCTTGGATCTCCCCAAAAAAGAAGACAATGATGCTATTGGATGCTTTTGGAGATAGAGTGCCCTGTTGAGAAATGGGAGTGTAGAGTGCACTACTGACGTCCTCGGAGCCCGTGAGGGGTGTCCTTGAGGAATGTTGAGGCTCCAACTTCCCTTCCCCTTCGCTCCCTTGTCATCTCATTCTTCCTTTTCTTCCTCCTCCTTCGTTTTGTCTTCTTCCCTTTGTCCACTTCTCCATTCCCCCGCCGCAGCACTGTTCCTCCCACCTTTCTCCTCCTCTCTCTCACTATTCTAATCCCTAGCCCCTCTTTCTGCCCCCCATTCCCCACACCACAGACGAAAACCCCAACAGGGGGCCGACAAGGGCCGACCTACTACGCCATGCGTCAGTGGGGGAGGTTTTGCATCCTTCTTGCCCTCGTCGTTCGAGCCTCTATTCGAACGTCCCCTAACCCAGTGTCCGACCACCTCGTCTTTGTCGCACCACGCGGCGCCTGGGGGTCCGTGCTGCCCAATCTGTCGCCTTGCCGCGGGCCTCCTTGTACCCCGCCGCCACACACATTGGCCCGGGCTGTTTCGTCCTTCCCCGTCTTGTCGACCGAACTAGGGCATGCTGGCCCCTTCATGGAATGCAGAATCGGCCGATCCCGATCCAGATCGGCCGATTCGGATCGGGATCGACAGGTCCTGATTCGGCCGATTCCGGCCGATCCGATCCTGATTCGGATCGGGATCGGGATCGGCAGGTCTCGATTCGGGGACCCGATCCGATCTAGAATTCCTTGGGCCCCTTCCCCTAGTAGCAATGCCAGGTGCACCGTTCTGGCCCGTTCCATCGTCTCGCCACGCTGCACCTCCCCCTCCATCGGTCTGTGGCCCAGCCCCAGGCCCTGTTAGAGCCGGGTACACTATCCCCGATTGGCCCACCAGGTGCTGCTGTGTCGGCCGGAGGCCACCACAGGTGTAGGGCCATTCCGAGGGCACGTCAGGATAGCTGCCAAGGAGCCAAATCGAGCCTGTGCACGTCATCCCCTCGGGATACGCATCCCCACTCTCACATTGGGAAGGTTACGATAGGTCCCACTCTACCTTGTACTCGTTCTATACATGGTTGATACATGCCGCCGTACCGTGTGGTGGATTTATAGGTTGACTAGCTACTACAATTTTATTTCATTGCCGAATGTGAGATTGTAAGCAACCAGTTTTTGTGGTGTTAATTTTGTGATCATTGGGCTTTTATGCGTTGCCCTAAACTGAGGTAGTCCTCACTACCACGATCCGACACGCTTCTGTATTGCGAAGGACGGTTCGCGAGCGTAGCGTCTAGCTATTCTGCATATTTACTGTCATGGGATCCGTAGTCGTCGATGTTCATTTGCTGTCCTTTGTGGTGTTCATGGCTGATCTCGGGTCAGATCCTTAGCCGGTGGCCGTCTCGCTTCAGATGGAGCACTTATTTTGAAAAATTATTAAACTTGGGATCAATTAAGAGGTTAACTTCGTAAAGAAACCAATGAGTTTAGTTGACAAATTAATTATTATTATATTCGACAGATTAGAATTTCAGAAGTAGAAGATGCTCTAAAAAGGACGAGAGTAGGTAAGGCTTTTGGACCAAATAGGATACCTATTGAAGTTTGAAAAAGTGTAGGTAGTATAGGTATTAAGTGGCTTACTGAATTTTTCAATAAGATTTTAAAAGAGAAGAGAATGCCGAATGACTGGAGAAGAAGTATTGTGATTCTATTCTTTAAAAATAAACGAGATATTCCAAACTATGTAGTCAGAGGTGAGAGGCGAGAGGCGAGCGGGGCGACCAAGGGTTCGCCTCAGCCTCAAATGCCTAGGCAATCGCCTAGGCATTTGAGGCGATGTGTTTCTCCCATACAACACCGTGAAGGAAGAAAATGACAATACGAAGAAACTAAATAAAATATCCAAGATAATCATATATAAGACCTTGAGAAACATTGATCATGACCAACATGTAATCATCAATTTGTATAAAGCACTCATATATATAGTGCATGGTCTTAGGAATTATAAAAAATAAGAAAACAATGTAGCAACATGTAAGAAAAAAGGGGAAAAATGTGGCAGCATGTAAGAGAAAAATGGTATTGGACATTGTTAAAAGAGGCATTCACTTTAGAATAATTAAGAGTAAGAAAAGCAGTACGACATAATTAAAAAACAAACAAACAATTGACAGACTTTATAGGCAAGTGCCTAGGTGAGTAAGGTGAACATGAGGCGAGGTGAGGCGTTCTTGGCTTGCCTCAACCTTTTTCCTCGGTTAGGCGAGTGAGGCGATCGCCTTTGATAACATAGATTCCAAATTACAATAATTATTGTAGGATTAAACTTATGAGTCATGTTATGAAACTTTGGGAGAGAGTAGTAGATAAGCGTCTTAAGTGTTACTAATGTTTCAGAAAATCAATTTAGGTTCATGCCGAGTTGGTCTACTACAAAAGTTATCTTCCTATTGAGACAATTGATGGAGAAATATAGAGGGATGAGAAAAGATAAATACATGGTTTTTATTGATTTAGAGAAAGGCTACGATCGTTTATCTAGGGAGCTAATTTGGTGGACTTTAAAGAAGAATGGAGTATCTAAAGGATATATTCATGTGATTAGAGATATGTATGAGAAGGCTTCTACGAGCACGATGACTAATGCTGGAGAGAGATTAGAGTTCACTGTTACTATTAGATTACATTAAGGGTCAACATTAAGTCCTTATCTTTTTATTTTAGTTATGGATTAGGCCACTCAACACTTGTATGGTGACATCCCTTGGTGTATGTTATTTGCAGATGATATTGTTCTAATTAATGAGGATATTAAAAGTTTGAATGATAAATTAGAACAATGGAGATTCACTTTGGAATTTAAAAGCTTTAGGATCAGTCGAACTAAGATAGAATATACGAATTGTAATTTCAGTAAATCGATGATCAAGTTATTTATAAAAGTAATAACTTTTGATATTTATGATCTATTATTTAAGATAATGGAGTGATCTAGGAAGATGTCACTTACAAAGTTAAGACAGGTTAGCTGAAGTGGAGAAATGCCATTGGAGTCTTTTGTGATCGACGGGTCCCCTTAAAACTCAAAAGTAAGTTTTATAAGACAATTGTAAGACTTTGTTAAGTTATATGGTTCCGAGTGTTAGGCTGTGACTGTGAGAAAGGATCATATGCAAAACTTGTGTGTTGCTGATATGAGGATGTTGAGGTAGATGACTGGTAAAACTCGAAAAGATAAAATTAAGAATGAATATACACGTAAGGATTTAAGAGTAGCTCCCATTGACATTAAGCTTAGGGAGAATGGGCTGTGATGATTTGGTCATGTACATCGGCGCCTAAGTTCAGCATCAGTTAAGAGGTATGATAGAATTAGAGTGGAGGAGGATAGAAGACATCTAGAAAGACATAAGATGAGGTATTTGGATGCAGTTAGAAAAGACTTAGCATTGCTACGTATTACTTCTAATTTGACACTGGATAGATTAAGATGGCGGGAGATGATTCATGTAGCCGACCCCAATTAGTTGGGATAAGGCTTTGATGATGATGATGATGTAATTTATTACTTTGATTTAATTTTGATGTGTTAGTTAATCTTCCAATATAAGTTTGATAGATTCATAATAATGCATATTTTAAGTGAGAGAATGGCAAAAGAACATGGAGCATCATTATTGTTTTATTGATATAATTATTTATTTACAATTTTATTTATTTTCTTATTTCATTATTTTTTATTGATATAATTATATATATTATTTATTTTCTTATTTCATTATTTTTTATTGATATAATTATATATATTATTTATTTTCTTATTTTCATATCACCAAAAAATAGTATATCTATGTAGGCCCCCTCCAAGAAAAGAAAAAATCTTCTTTGCCTCCAAGAATGAAGCCTTCTGTATGGTCATGAAAGGGGAGTCGGTAAACCAAACCTTGTTTGTTGTACAACCTTGGGCTTGACTAAGCAGACGAACCAGCTGATGTTTTGAAGGGGTGAAAAGTCAAAACAAAGGAAAACTGGAAAGATTGGCTTGTTCACATGGAGCTTCCATGTAGTTGAGCCTCCAACCATAAGGTTGACCATTGCGCCTTCAACTGTCAGATTGCCTATGAGATGTCATCAATGGTGGGACACTCCTTATGGAATGGAAATGGCCATCGTATGCTGACTGCACTCTCATGGTGCCACCCACCCGCTTCTGCACCATGGAACTCCAAATGGGCTGTGAAACTTTTCTTTTTGACAGTTCAGCCCATTCATGTTATCTTGCACTGTTTAAGATCTTCCTTCAACTTCCCAACTTGGACTGCACATATGATCTGTCCATTTTGCTGAACTTGTGGTCACTCCCTACCCCGCTGATGGAGCCAGACGGTGCAGACTGCTAAATAATCAAGGCCATCTGGTATGGTCTGGTGTCTGATTCAGACAAGCAAAATGTGAATTTTGCTTTGTGATGCCCTAGAGTAGCAAAATGGTAGAGATCATCTGATATGATTTGATGTCTAATAAAGGCAAATGAAACTTCATTTCGAGATGGTGCTTGAGTGCAGTAAAATAATTAAAATAGTCAAGAGTGTTCGATATGATCAGACGAGTTCCCATCCTGTGGCATTTGCAATGGTCTTAGATTAGGTGATTGGTTTTTTTGTTTTTCTTTTTTGAAAGTGGATGATACCACGATATGATTAATATAAAAGACGGGAATGTACAAGTAGAAGAGTGAAAGCTCACAAAAACCTCCCTGTACTAAATTTATAGGTCCATGCCAAGATGGTGTGCCTTTTAACCCCCCAAACAAGTCTGAAAATAGGTCTTTGTCCTCCAAACTACAAGTAGATTGGCCCATTGTTGGACATACCACAAACAAAGGGGACAACTCTTTTAGAGATTTTGGACTCTTGCTAGAAGATCGTCCCTTTCCTCTCAATCCAAAGTGCCTGAAGAATGGCATGAAGAATCAGCCACCAGTTGATGCAGTTTCCTTTACAATTCTGCCAGCGATACCAGGTTAACATCAACCCATGTATCTGGCACCTGAGAAGAACAATGAGCCTTCTGAAGAAGCAATGTCTAGGCCTCCAATGCATAGGAGTAGCCAGCAAACAGATGATCAAGTGTCTCCTCATTGTCCCTGCATAAACAGCAAGTAATTAGTACCTTCCAAGAATATGCCGAGTCTGCAAACATGGGTAGCCTACTATGTGAGACTCTCCACATCAAAGCCTTCACATTCAGTGTGCTCTCTAGGGACTAAATATGTCTTGTCAATGGGTGTAGAGAACCCCGTAGATGATGAGCTTGTATGCTGATTTCATGGTGAATCTCCCGCTCCCTTCCCATCTCCATAGCCAAGCATCTTGCATGGTGCGCTGTACGCCATGCCTCTGTAATAATAAGAGGAGGTCCCCCAACTAAACTATTTCTTCACATCTTGAATCATTCTGAAAAAAGGTATCCAACCTCCAAGTAAGGTTGAGGGGGTGAGTGAGCATAGAACTGGTGGATTGTTGCAGTGGGGTGGGAAGATAGTCTATGCCGTTGAGGAAATCTCTCTGCGAGTGTGAAATCCCCTCACAATTTATCCTTCAAGAAGGGGCTATGATCATTACCCAAATAACCTGTATGCCTGAGTCCATTATATCTATAGCCTGCAGGATACCATTCCATACATAAGAAACACTTTCCATGGCAGTAGGAGACAGATCCCACTCTCTAGTCCTCTTGTGGTACTTTTGTCTAACCACCTCTAACCCTAAACCCCTTTCTTCCATGCCAAGCTTCCACAACCACCTTTTGAGCAAAGCTGGTTAAAATCCCAAATGGTTTTTTTGATAACAAGTCCTCCAGCTTCACCGGGCTTGCAAACTCATCCAATTAATGTCATGCAATCCTCTGCTTCCTCGACCGCTCCCCTTCCATAAAAATCTGCTCTGTATAGTCTCCAATCTCCTGGCTGCTATTTTAGGAACTCAAAAATTAGCAAATAGTAAATAGGGAGAATATGGGATCTGCAAAGCACTAATCTGCCATTGTAAGAAAGAAGTCTACTACTCCATCCAACCAGCCTAATCTTGGATTTCTGAATAATCCTCATCTAAGTCCTTGGGAAGGAGCATCCCTGCAGTCAAAGGTAGCCCTAGATATGTGATGGGAAACTCCCCAACACCACTGACCTCTTCAAGTAGCTCCAGCAAGAGTCTAGTGACATACAGTTGCTTAGCGTCTGTAGTAAAGAGAAAGGCGTCATCTACATTCTGAAGGTGAGTGATCTGCATTGCATCAGAAAAATGTATGGATATCCTTTGGTCAACCCAAGGGATTTTGCTCTGAACCACATTCTGCTCAGGAAGCATGCTACAAGGACAAACAGCAAAAGGGATGATGGATCTCCTTTCTGGAGATCCCTACAATAATAAAAAGAAGAGGAGGGTTCTTCATTTTCCACAACAAAAACATTGGCTAAATAGGTGCATGACATGATTCAACCAACCCACCTGTCCCCCAAGCCCATTGGGTGTTGAGTTGGATGACCATCTTGGTCACCTAAGCTGAGCCCATTGCAATGCTATGAGGAGAGAGTATGGGTGGCACCACTAGATTCTAGTCAGCATGCATATACATATTGCACCATCCCGTGCCATGAGGACTGCCGTTTCATTCACGTTTTGGAGTTTATCTGATGGCTGAAGGTTTGCCTGCGTGGCAATTGATGTGGTCAAGCCCATCCTATCAATTTCTCAAAACAAAATCACTGAGACCATGCTAGTCAAAACAAGGCTTTATGTACAGGCATTCCCAAGGTTTCCTGAATGTCTTTTAGGGTGGGTGTGGCAGAATTTTTACTTAGAAGACACTTACGGATTCCACTTCCAGCCATAGTTGTCAAGGCAGTAAGGCGACCCAAGACGTACTCGGAGTCCCCGACCGCCTAAGCGCTTAGGTGCCCGCAGGCGTCATCTAGGCGTACACACTTCATAATAATGTACTTAATATGACACTAATGTCGACATTAAGATGAAAATTGCAAGAAAAGAGCATTATTATGACATTGACATGACATTAATATTGACACTAATATTACAAGAAAATAGCACCAATTATCTACATAATATGACAAGAAACATTACTAACAACCTACATAATATGAGACCAACATTGATGTTTACATGAAAATTACACACACAGAGAGAGAAAGAAAGAGACTAATATTGACATTAACAATAAATTAGAGAGAGAGATGTTGACATTAAGATGAAACTTACAAGAAAATAACACTATTATGACATTGACAATTTGACATAACACTAATATTAAAAGGAAATAGCTCCAATAAGCTACTTAATATGACAAGAAAATAGTACCAACAACTTACTTAATATAAGATTAACATTCACATTATGAAAAATGCATATATATATGTGTGTGTATATATATATATATATATATATATACACACACACACACACGATAGAGAGAGGAGGGAGGGAAGGGTCAAATTTAAAAAAAATTAAGAATCTGGCATGCCTTGGGTCTGCCTAGGCGGCGCCTTGTGCCACCTTTTCAAGGCTCAATAAGGTGCATTGGCGCCTAGGCCATTAGAAAACGGCTTTCCGCCTAGGCGGGCATCTTGACAACTATGCTTCCAGCATGAAAAATGTTGAGTGAAAGTGGTTATAACTAATTTTAGGTAATTGCACGAATTAAACCTTCCGTAGCAACCCCCTTTTATTACTGCAATATTGGAAGCTCCAATTTGTAGCTTTTGGTTGGAAGTTAAAAAACAACCAAAAACATCGTATAAATGGCTTTTGAAGTCTAGTGCCCTTCTCTTGAAATGAGTAGGTGGAGATCGAAAAGTGCTTCCATGTGAAAGTTGTGAAAAAACATGGCCTTAGGTGGGTTAGATCTTTTAAAAAAAGATTGAATTTGGAAAAAAAGTTAAGAATGTTATTTTCATGAGAAAAATGCTTAACTTGAGAAGGGGTTGCATTTTGCAAAATGTTATCTGAACCCATGTTAAATGGGATGAAGCATATTCCCTAAAAGATAGACCCAACTCATGTTTTGTTTTGGTCATTATTGTTATTCCTGTTTTGTTTGTTGTCTGTTTTAAAATTCTACCATCACATGTCTTTTCTCAACAGTCTGGGGCCAAGTTGATCTAGTGAATGATCCAAAGACTGGACATGGTCTTTGCCTGACGTCAACTATGAGGTGAGTTGATAGAGAGAAAGACTATCTTACTTGGTGCAGAGTGTAAATTCATTGAATCAGGGAGGAAGCCCCAAAAGGTTGTGAAGGGGACAGGCGAAGAGGGAAAGAGGCAAGTTTGATATTGCGACACACTATCGTCCATGGCAATTAATGAGCCAATGAGTGAATTAAATGCAGTCTCGGATTTTCATTAGTTTCTATTTTCTTTCATGAAATATTGTTTAACACGCTGCTGTTGTTGATATTCACGAAATAGGCTTAGGTTTAACCATTTCAATTTGACCGCCTGTATTTGCCCTGCCATGGGTTTGTTACGTGTTATCAAGTGATCTATGCTTCTGTATGCTCTTCCCTTCTTCTTGCTCTTCACCTTTCAAGTCGCCAATATTCTGATCCCCATCTCATCATCATCATTTCCCCCCCCCCCCCCCAAACAAACACACGACATTCATTATCTTCCCTTTTCCTGCTGTTCATCCAGTTGTCCTTTTAAACAAACGATATATGTATGCCAATGAAGTTGATTGGGGGGCCTAATGGCTAAATGATGCGGGACAGGAGAGGGGGTAGACCGGAAGTAGAGAGAAGAGAGGGGTTGGAGGAGAAGAAGACTAGGGTTCCCGTCCCGTCTCGGGAGAAAACACGCAGCGGCGGCTCTTCATTTCAAAATTCTTCTTCAATGCTTTCCCACGAGGGGATACAGGACAATATATAGACTCTTCAAAGAAACCCTAATAGGAAAATTACTAAACTACCCCTAGGACTCCGAAAATAACTAAAAAACATGGGAAAATTACATATAAATTAAAAGACTCCAAATGGGCCCCTAATGGGCCAAATGAACTGCACATTGGACCTTAGACTCCATTCCATCTGCTCCTAGATCCCCATCACTAAATATCTCCAAGCTACAAATAGACAGTCTTCCCTTACCTCATCGCAGTCATTGTCTCTGTTTCTTTCCACCCTTGCACCCTTTCCATTGTGTCAAGAAGTGTCTACGTATCACCTTTACACTTGAGTTGTGTTGATTGTTGTGAAAGACATAAACAAGAGAATTGGGAGAAGTATATACGATAACATAAAGGAAGCTGTTTTTATTGTCAGTTGCTTCTGGAGATGTCTGCATACCTTTTTGTGCAGTATGTATTATCACAGCAGTGGAACCTAAGCTTGAGATCTCTCGGGCTGTAGTAGTTTTAGTTCAACTCACTTTTGCACATGCTTATGAGGTGAAGAGTCTCAATCCCTGTGAAGATGAAGGTGATACCTAGTCCATGTTTGTTGGGAGCAGTCTTTTAGGGCAACCTGGAAAGGAAGAAACAACCACCATTTCATGGATCTGACTGAGGCTGGAGGATATGTTTTGACAAGGATCCATGTGCTTACAATTGGAGGGCCTTTCTCAAGAATTTGTGTGCCTACTAACTTAACTGAAAATTTCCATACAGCCTTGTCCTTTTGTAAGAGGGTCATTGGGAATAGTCATGTACCTTTCCTTCTCAATAATGTTAACTGGGGTTTTTGGTCGCCTTCAAAAAATATAGAACATACCTTCTGTGCTTATGGGAAACATGAACATCTATGATGACAGAATGGGTGGTAATACTGTTTTTGACTAAACATGATTGCATTCCCTGTGTCACGCCTAAATTCTCTTCATCATTGTGCTAAGTCCTAGACATGGAAAAGTGCCTTCTTAATTTGAACGATTATTAGTTATTTAGCATACTAACTTTGTTTCCAGTTTATATTAGGATCCGATCTTTCATATTTGCTATGTTGCTAATCAAAGACAACCATGGTTTTTTGTAATCGAGTTATAATGCATTGTTGTGTAATAGAGTGCATTGTTGTGTAATCTCTCTCTCTCATTTCTTATATTCAGTATGTTTGTAATTTAAAATTATTCAATTATCTCGATGGTTTTACCAGTTGACCTGAATGGCCTAGCCGATGACCCACATCTCCTGTTTACTTTCTTGGGGTCAGTGTCTGGGTTTGGCGGTGATGATACTTGTTCAGGCAAGGGAGGTGCACGAGACAATCACTTTATTTAGTGCCCTGGGATAAAAGGTTTTATTATTCTCTCGCATCCTCATTGTCTCATTGCCAAGTGTGTGGATACTGCTCATCATTGTGTATTTTATTGATAGTAAAATCATTGAATAAACTACTAAGCTCTTGAATTTGATCGTTAAATTGAAGGCTTTGCTGTCAATGTTGAACCAAGAAATAAGCAGTTCAGATGCCGTCAAGTTCTTTATTTTGTCTTATTTTTCCACTGAAGCCCCTATGGTGACTTGTTGTAGGCCTTCTTGATTTTTTTTTCATCATCAGACCATGTTTTATGATTATGATTATTTTGCATCCTTTTTTGCAGGTTCTATCCTGGTATCCTTGATTCATATGATCCTGTTTCCACAAGGCATAAGGTATGCCGCTGTAATTTATTTTCGTTTTTTTTTAAAACTTTAGAAACCTTGTCTGTCTTCCATGAGGATCCTTTGCTCTTTAAATTTGATGTTTCCAATGTCTGAAGGTTTTGTATGTCGATGGTGATGAGGAGGATTTGCTACTCAAGGACGAGATTTTTGAGTTTCTTAAAGGTGATATGGAGGTGGGTTCTTGGTGTGTGATTCTTGTTCATGTTGTATTTATTTATTGCAGTCTGAAGTCATTTGCTCTTGGAATTTTAGTGGTTTGAAGATCAGTGCGATTCAACTTCTGTGGCTGCTTCTGAAACGTATGTCTACACACCATCCTCCACTTCTGAAAAAAAAAATCCTGAAAATGTTATTTGGTACATTATTGATATATGTCTATATTCTCCAATTTTTATCAGTGTCTTGCCTTTGTTTTTGGAGCTCTAGCCCATGTTTTGCATTAAATGTAATATCATGTGTTTGGTTTGTTTATAAATCTTATGTTCCTGTTTGCATTCCAAATATCTTTGTATTATGTATCTCCCTCCTTTATGAAAAAAATAAATAAATGGTTGTTGTTTATTCTATTTGTCAACTTTTCAACATTTCATGTAAAAGTGCTTAAATTTCAACTGTTTGTTATTGTTACCGTCTGTTGAGGAAATCTGTTGTTAAATACATCAAGACATGTTACTCATGGATGTGTGAAAAATAATAGCATTCTACATTTTGATATTTTAAATTCCAGTGCATTGTTGCTTCTTAGTTTCCTACAGTTTGGATATCAGAAGTTTCTAAATTCTCAAACTATAGATTGTAGAGTATTTGCTTATGCCTGACATGGTATCTGACTGATGCTCTCTGTTACTCTTGAAATCCTGGGCCAGTGGTTGCTGGGGTTCAGTTCCCTGCCATATGCAAGTGGAAAGATGATGTTGTGGAGTCTAAGGACTGCTGACCAAGGTGTTTATGGATCAAGAGAGAAATAAAAGGAAGAAATCTGCTGCTGGCATAGGATGGAAGAGAGAAAGATAGGGAATGAGAGAAACTAAAAGGGGCAGAAAGTCGGAACTATAGCTAGATCACATCTAATGGTCTTTTCAGGGAGAGAGAACGCTACAAAGCAAACAATGTTAGGAAGAAAAAGGATAAGAAGAAAACCATTGGTTCTGAACAGGGCATGACTGGGCCGTGAAAAAAGACCAGAAGTTAATGCAATTACTAATAGGGAAAGACAAGCAAAGAAAGTTGCTTTTCCTTATTAAGCCCCTATAAAAGTAGTGAAGGCACAGAAGAAATTGCACAAACTACAAAGATGTAATGCTTATGAGTTGCACCATGAAAGATTGGGTGAGACTGAAAAACCAGGTTAAGTTCAGACACAGCATGGTCACTAGGTACCTGATCAAGGGCAACAGTGGAAAGTTTTTCCCCCATCTGAAACAACTGAGTAATTTTAGAGAAGAATTTAGAAATCTATGGCATTCATCGACTTCAAGGATAAAGGATTGCGGAATTGGTCCTGCTGTGGGAATTGGCTGGTGTCAACATGATCCAGATTAAAATCTGAATCAATTTAAAATTGGTCCCGGATCGGGCCTATTTCAGACCGATGCTAGCCAATTCAAGCCAATCTATATTTTCCCCATCTTTTTTAAATTAGAGAAGGGATTGGTTTTCCCACTTGAAATCGGATCGGCAATGGCTGATCCTGATCTGAATTGGCCAGATCGGATCAGAATCAGTCGATCCTACAAACCATGTCGAGGAGGCGTTGTTGATGGTCATTTTTTATCCGACCGATTTGTTTCGGATTTTTATTTTGGTTGAAGGATTCATGATTGCCCGCCATCAGAATGTTTGAACATTATATGTTGACTCGCCCATGGAGAAGGTTATCTAAATTCTTTTGAATTTAGACTATTTCCACCGGTCCGTAGACTGACGTTAATTACATCCTGCTACGACAGGAAAATCCTGTGATTTCTTTAAGAAGTGTTCCACCCCTTATTGTTGCTATGCGGCACGGTTCTCCCTCGTTCTTGTTTTATTCCTCGCACATTGTATTAAAAGGATCGACATTGGCCCTAGTATCATATCGCTGAGACATCATGCAGAAAGTATAGTGTGGTGCACTTTGTGGGTCCCACCAATCCCCGCATTATAAGAGGATACTGTTCACAAGTACTATTCAAAGTACTATTCATGTGTACTATTTATCGGCACTATTCATTGGCGAGGTGCACTATCCACATGCGATTCAGCTCCACCGAACCTTCATTAGGGACTATACCTGGTCGGCACACTTCATTTGTTCATCTGGATGAGATCACATATTGTGCACTATTCACCCCCTGGCGACGACTGTCCCGGGTGGGTCCTACAGACATGTAGCATCGTGAGATAATATTACATTTGAAGGAATCAACATATTGATCTTGATCGGCGTAACCAAACATGGTGTGCTTCTGGGCTCACTGTTCACCCCTTGTGACAATTGTCCGGGACAAGTCCCACAAATGGACAGTGTCGGGCATTAATACGAAGCCATGCATGATGCGTTTTGATTTATGCCTTGAATGCGCGTGCCAAGATGTACTATTCATGCCCCTGGCGACGACTGTCTTGGGCGATTCCTACAGATGGATATGGATATGGATAGAAGGCGATATGACGATGCGATACTATTCATGATGACGTCTCATTAGTCATTGTGGCAGCGACACTATTCAAAGCGGTGGCGCTTGAAAATGACATCGCTAATGGTGACGTAGTTTGAGCATGGTTTGAAAATAGTGCCGTGTTGCCGACGGCTTGTTGAATCATTGTTCATATACGATGTCGGGCCGAGAGGCACTGTCTTGACTTAACAACTCGCCATCGCCGTGTTGAGGTGACGGTGAGCTTATGAGACTCTCAATGCGCTTGACAACTTATTATCCATGTGTTGAGGCGGCAATGGGCCGACGAGGCATTAATCCACCTAACGGCTTGCCATTGTCACGCTTAGATAGCAATAAGTCGACGGACTTGTAATGACACTCGACAGCTCGCTATTGCGCATTGAGTCGACAACGGGTCAACGAGGATTCGACATTACTTGACGACACGCCGTTGCGTATAGAGGCGGCAACGGGGGGACGAGGCTTCGGCATCACTCGACGACACGCCGCTTGCGCGTGGAAGTGGCAACGGGGCGTCGAGGTTTCAACATCACTCGACAACACACCGTTGCGCATGGAGGTGACAACGGGGCGACGAGGCTACAATATCACTCGACGACACACCGCTTGCGTACGAAAGTGGCAACGGGGAGACGAGGTTTGAATATCACTTGACGACACACCGCTTGCGCATGGAAGTGGCAACCGGGCGACGAGGCTTCAACATTACTCGACGACACACCGTTTGCGCATGAAAGTGGCAACGGGACGACGATGCTTCAACATGACTCGACGACACACCGCTTGCGTACGAAAGTGGCAATGGGGTGACGATGCTTCAATATCACTCGACGACACACCGCTTGCGTACGAAAGTGGCAACAGGGTGACAATGCTTCAATATCACTCGACGACACACCGTTTGCGTACGGAAGTGGCAAGGGGGCGACAAGGCTTCAACATTACTCGATGACACACCGCTTGTGTATGAAAGTGGCGACGGGGCGACGAGGCTTCTATATCACTCGACGACACACCACTTGTGTACGAAAGTGGCAACAGGGTGACGAGGCTCCGACGATTGGAACTTAATTAGATGGTTCATCGGTACTAGATGGCATGGTTTCGGGTCACGCCGTCACAACTTGGGGACATGGCTGATGATCATAGCCACGCCGCCAAGGCTTGGCGGCATGGTTAATAATTATAGCCATGCCGCCAAGGCATGGTGGCATGGTTTTTACCTTGGAAATGAGAGGTGGAAACAAACACTTGAACTTAAGTCACTTTTCCAACCAACTTCTCCAAAAATCTCTTATACAAGGTAGGGGGGTAGGGGTATTTATAGAGATTTTGATCAATAAGGGGCCGCCAAGTGGCGGCTTACACTTGGTCCTTGAAGGCGGGCCCATGCACATGTGGCGAGGTTCCATTGGTCCGCATCCCCTTCCATACGATTGGTCCAGTTGGCACGAGATGGCGATGACGAGGCGGTGCTATGGGGCGATGGAGATCTGCGTGGCATCGCTTCATTGGACCATGTAGACATGGGCGGGGTCCATATGGGTTCTAAAAAAATTAATTTTTTATGTGGGTCACAGCCGGGCATGCTGCCATGAGCGGGCGGTGGAGTAGGGGCAGCAGCCCCCTTTACTGGGCTCTGCCGCCCACAATGGGCGGCAGACTTTTGGGCTCTGTCGCCCCCTGTGGGCGGCAGGCTTCTTTGGGCTTGCCCCAGGGCAGCGTGAGATTGGGAGGACTTTTATTTTTTGGACCTTTGGTTTTCTGATTTTGTCTTTGGGTCCATTTTTCCACATTTTCCGAAGGGTTTTCAGAGGGATTTTTGACGAGAGGCCCTCCGTTGTTTTGAATTTTTATAGTTGCCCCTTTCTTGGAAAACTTACTGTCCACAGGCGTATGACTGGGCCCTAAGATATTTATGTTACCAATGGGCGATAGTATATGAAGGTTTGTCAAGCAGCTGTGTAGATGCAGTGAAAGATGCACAAGGCAACAAAGTTTGAGTGAGAATGGTTTATTTTATGACTGAAGAATTCCCATGGTAGTTGGTTAGATCAATGTCGAGCATCAAGTCCCTCCTTGTTGGCATTTGTGGTTGTATTAGTGTCCATGATGATGTATCGTGATGTATGGTTTATGTGGATTTGTTGGTGTTAATCGATTCAGACAAGGGACCTGGAAGCAATGTTCACTCGTAGAAAGACGTGTTTAAACTACATGTTTTAGCATTGCATACTGCACACTTGAAAAAAAAATTTCAATCATACAAGAAAGACTATGTGGGGTATAAATTTGATAGGATTAAAAGAGAGGAATCTGGAAGCATGGAAATCAAGATTAACAGTTGTACCCTGCGGCAGGTTGAGTCATTCAGTGTTTTAGGTTCTCTTGTGGATATGGAGGCGGCTAACTGGTTTTGACAAGGTTAGGAAACCGGGGTTCGGGTCCCGAATCGGTCTGCCCAAAACCGATTGGATTGACTGATCCCGATCTGATTTGGGCCAATCCTGGCTGAGCCAAGATTGGTTAGATTTGGCAACATAATTTTTTTTTAAAATAAGTTTTTTTTTTAAAATATAAAAAACAAGTCCAACACAGTTGTGTTGAATTACATTGATTTGAAGCACATAAGATGTTATTGGATAAAAAAAACATAAATAAACTTATGTAAACTTACATTTATTATAGATGTACATTATATTGATTGAACATACTCGGACCATGACATATAGTTCTGGTAATATTGCTCATATTGCATCACATATTGGTTATAGTCATCTGTATTGGCATAGATGATTGTAAGCTGTGTATAGTCAGGGATATCTGGCACTTGATATGAGCTATATGACTGATGGGATTGTGAGGATAACTATGAAATTTGTAGATATTGTAGATAACTCCCTGAGTAGTTAGATGTATCAAAATGTTAAGGGTAAACTATATATCCAGTAGAATGACTATATCCTTTGTATGGAGCATAGGATGATACATGTAATAGTTACTCTTGATATTCGCTCTCCCTCTTGAGTTGTTCTGCATAGAGAGGAATTTTTCCTTTTTCCTTCTTCTTTGATCTGATGAATATTTGAGTGAGTTTCTTCCCGCCTTGCTTTGCTACTATGATGTTCATCTTGAGTAGTGCGTGTATAATCTTGTTCTTCAGTAAATATAATTGGTGGGATACTGGTAGCATCTCCAAGGTCAAAACTGTCAGTGTTTGTCTTTGATGTTGAGTCATTTGAAGTTTGATATTATACTTTATCACTTGGTTCAGGTGTTTCATCCTCCTCCTCGATAGTGTCCAGATCAGCAACGTTAATTATAATAGCACTCTTCCTTTTACTTAGTTCGTGCTTTTTATTCTTCTTCTGACGTTTTGAAGGAGGAAGTTGAAAATCAGGAAGTAGTGGCACACCATCTAACTCACCTTCCGCCCATTCTCGATTATTTAGGTCAAATTCATGCTCAGTTAAAGTGCTTGCATCAACCCATGCATTTAGTAGATGTTATTTTCGAACACCTCATCAAGTCTATGGGTTCTTCTGCACTTGTCCCCTCCGTACCTTACCTGAAAATTCTCTTCTTCTCCTGCTTCTGAAGGTTTCGTATAAGTTCAAGGTTTTTTAGCTTCAACATCATGTTTTAGTGACAGAACACTAGCTTTTCTAGACAGATCGACTTTAATCTATTCTTTTGCTTGGTGTGAATCGAGTCAAAGTTACTCCAATTTCTCTCACAACCTATTGTAGAGGTTATTTAATTTAGGATCCGAATTACTACATAGGCTAGATTTTCATACGCATATGTTTTTCTATAATCCAGCTATCAGTTAACTGTAAATAGAAAATTTTACATGTCAGTAATGTGCGAGGTACAATTAAAACTTAAGTAGAACATCTGGTTAGTAATTTTTAAATATGGATTCAAAATCTTTGCAGTTCTTTGAGCAATGTTTGTCCTAAAGTGGTATAATATGAGTCTATAGTCATGCGTTTGCTTGCATGCGATTATTATTTTGTTCTTATCTTTAAACATGCGCCTAATAACATTCTTAGTCCTAATCAACACTTCTGAGCTATTGTCATGGTTATCCTTCTTCCCATCAGTTCTATACATGTACTGAGGGTTGAAAAAATAACATAAGTAGAGAAGTGGAAGTTAGTTATTATTTATGATAAATGTGTATACAAATTAATAAATGCAGAAAGTTCCTTGCTTACTAGTTGCATGAAGATCATGATGTAAAGTGTGTTTCTAACATTTGTCTATTATCTTCTACCACTTCACATAGGTTGTTGGGTTGTTAAGTTGAATGAGCTCTTTGACTCTGTCCACAATCATATAAATATCCCATATCTGATCTTCTTTCTTCATCACAAGTTCGCAAGACACGGACAAGCGGTTCTACAACATTTAACATCACTTGCACTCCGCTCTATAAGGGCTTAAACTGAATTAGATCCGTCACTTTCTTACCATTCTATCTGATCTTAGTTGGTGCATGCCGCAACATGTGATTCTCTCAATTTGCTGATGCCACCATCCTAATTAGGTTGCTCTTTTGTTGACTTAAATTATCTAGAGAGATATATTAAGATGCAAATCCAGTAGTTTTCGGACGAAGTAACTCTCTTTTATGAGTATGTTTGCGCATGATATCCAAAATGTTGTTATGGTTGTAGATGAATGTCGTGATAAATCGAGCGCTCTTGATCACTTCATCCACCATTGGGTCAGAGTAAATGTCTTTTAACATTAAGTCAATACAATGAGTAGAACATGGAATCCAATATAGATGTTCTCTTCTCTATCAACATTTATCCAGCTAACTTGAATACCGCTGCATTGTCAATAACCACTTGGACAATTTTTTTTTTTCCACATCTTCTACCATTTGATCTATTAATTGGAATAGGTACTGAGCATTCTTCACTGTTCCAGATGCATCAATGAACTTTCAAAACACAGTTTCGATTTTGTAGTAAATTAAAAAGTTGATCATACTTCTTGTTATCCCTGTGAAGTTCCATAGGTGATAAGTGTAGTAATAAATAAATGTTTAGTAGGGGTAATTTTATCTTTTTGTTGTTTATTCTGATTTTATTTTGGTTTTACCCCTGTCTTTTATATTAATAGGGGTAAATATATCATTAGTGGTTGTATTATGTTTGCCCTACTTATAAAATACTCGGCCTCTCCAGTTGAGAGAGAGAACCTGCCATACCTCTTTCTTGCCTCTTCAACTCATGTGCCTCTTCTTTCTATATAATATCAGAGTGTGTGAGAGAGAAGGAGCAAAACTCTAGGCCGGTTGACCTTTTTTCTCTTCCCCAGTGCAGCGTCCAGATCCTTAAGTGGAGAGGCTCTGCATTAGAAAAAAAAAAAAAAAAACCCACAGAACATGCTTCTGTTCTATGTCTCCAGGCCTGCGGTTCCCTTTTTTCTATGGTCCCGCCCTCTTTCGCTGCTCTTAGGAACAAGGAGAAAGGACCGGCCCCCATGTTTTGTGTTTCTAGGTGCCGTCTCCCTCATCTTTTACTCCGGAACCCTGTCTAGGGTTTGTGGAGACCTGCACCTTCATTCACCTCCATTGAAACTCTATTTAGGGATTCCTTGTGGACCGCAGTCTTGTCTAGGGCTTGCATAAAACCATTGCTCAGGTTTTTGAGCAGGCCGGCCAGCCGTTTGCTGTTGACTGTACCCTGTTTAGGGTCCTTGGAGGTTGTCCCTGCACCGATACCCTATTTTGGGGGTTGTCAGAGGTCGGCCATCTTTCTCCTTATTGGTGCACTTCTACCAACCTGTTTGAGCATCTCTAGGAGCAAGGAGATGTCCGAGGTGACAACAAACGAAGCATCCTCCAAGCGTGACAGCAAGGGGGAAAATTTTCACCTTCAACTTCCCGTGTGAAGTTGCATGACTCAAACTACTTAGACTGGATAGCAACCATCAAGACATTTATCAGTGCAAGATCCAAGGTTGGATAAATAAATGGGAGGATAAAATCACCTCTAGTTGATGATGATAAGAAAGGTTCAAAAACTTGGCACGGATCAGCCGATCCGAATCGGTTTTGGGCCGGTCGTGCCATTTGGCCGAGTCTAGGAGTCGGATCGGTCGATCTGGGACTAGATCGGATAGGATCGGCCCGATCCAGGCCCCAACTGCTAGTTTGGACTTTAGGGGTCTATTTAAACCCGGGAATACAGAATCGGCCGATCCCGATCCGGATCAGCAGATTCGGATCGGGATCGGCATGTCCCGATTCGACCGATTCCGGTCAAGTCCGGCCGATTCCGACCGATCCGATCCCGATTCGGATCGAGATCGGCGGTTCCCGATTCGGGGAACCGATCCGACCCGAAATTCCTTGATTTAAACTCCCCTAAGGCCCTCTTAAGCCTCCACAAGTTCCCTTTAAGCCTCCTAACACTTTTGCTGTCTCTCACATTCCCTCGATCATATAATTCTCTCTCGGTCTCTCCCACGAGGCTACGACTACAAATTTCGCGATCTCTCCTCTTCTTCTATTTTTTTTTACTTTTATTTGTCAAATTTTTCCTTTCTATACTATTGTTCTTAGCATCTCTATTTGCCTTTTGGCAGTCGACGTGCTGTGAAGTGTGAACTGCTCAACTGCCTAAGGAATGGCATCTCAAGGTGCTGCTGAGTGGTCCTCTAGGAACCCTCCTAACGTTGATCCTACTTGGACTCATTGCACGTCGATGGACATGGGCCAGAGAAATGTACAATGCAAATATTGCAACCGGATTGTCTCTGGCAGGGTCTACCGATTCAAACAACATCTTGTTAGAGTAAAAGGTGAAGTCACAACATGTGCTCGAGTTCCTTCAGCGGTTCAGATCCAATTTCAAACTTATATAAGGGAGAAGGAATCAAGTAAAGCAAGTACTGTCAGAAGAAGACAAGAAATTCGAGAGGAGTTGTCTGAACCAACACAAAGGTTTGATGCTGGAGTTAGGTTTGGTGGAAGTAGTCAACCTATAAATGTGGATGATTGGGATACAAGTAAGTTTCTTATTTAACTTATTTTCATGTTCTTTATTTAACGTTTTCAGACAAAAAGTTACAGTAGATTAAATTTTTTTCTTTCACATTTAAAGATGAATTGTGACGTGCAATAGAGGCAAGCCGACAGTCCTTTGCTGATGAGGACTTATTTCGACATACTGGAAGATATGCAAAACAAGGAAGTAGCTATGCACTTTCTGGACAAGGGATCACTAGCGTCGGCATGAGCACTAATGTATGCGAGGAGCTACATCAAGAGTTCACCTGAGATGGAGATCCTAGAGTAGGTCCAATAGATCAATTCCTCACCAAGAAGAAGGATAAACAACCTTTCATTACTGCTGCAATCAAGAACTTAAAGTTTTGTAAGGAGAATATAGGGAGAGCTACATCTGTGTAGTTTTTCTATAACAATATCCCTACTAATGCTGCCAATAAGCCATATTATAATTCAATGATCGAAACTATACAAGAAGTTGATAAAGGATGTTGAGGGACTTACCTCATATGAGATATACAACAAGTATTTGGACTTAGAAGTTGACGACATCCGGACATATATTACATCTTTTGAAAGGATATGGGATGAGTATGGATACATTTTAATATGCGATAGATGGACATGTGCGTAAGTCTTATCTTCTTTATATTTTTTTTCTTAAATACGAATGTGTCTCTTTCTGATTTCTTATCACCTATGGAACTTCACAGGGATGACAAGAAGAAGTATGATTAACTTCTTAATTTACTGCAAAGTTGGAACCATATTTTGAAAGTCCATTGATGCATTTAGAAAGGTAAAGAATGCCCAATATTTATTCTAATTAATGGATCAAATAGTGGAAGAGGTGGGGGAAAAAAGGATTGTCTAAGTAGTTACAGACAATGCCACAGTGTTTAAGTTAGTTGGACAAATATTGATGCATAAGAGACAACATCTATATTGGGTTCTCTGTTCTGCTCATTATATTGACTTGATGTTAGAAGACATTTGTTCTAATCCGATGATGGATGGAGTAGTCAAGAGTAGTCGATTTATCACCACATTCATCTACAACCATAACAACATTTTAGATATCATGCGCACACATACTCTTGGAAGAGAGTTGCTTCGTCTGGGAGCCACTAGGTTTGCATCTCAATATATCTCTCTAGATAGTTTAAGTCAACAAAAGAACAACTTGATTAGGATGGTGATATCAGAAGATTGGGAGAATTACATATTACAGTATATACTAACGAAGGTCAGAGAAAATGATAAAAAAGTGGATGATCTAATTCAGTCTAGGCCTTTCTGGAGAGGAGTGCAAGCGATGTTAAATATTGTAGAACCGTGTGTCTGTGTCTTACGATCTTGTGATGGAGAAAGA
The DNA here is from genome assembly GCA_030544215.1 of Zantedeschia hybrid cultivar. Classification (NCBI taxonomy): domain Eukaryota; kingdom Viridiplantae; phylum Streptophyta; class Magnoliopsida; order Alismatales; family Araceae; genus Zantedeschia; species Zantedeschia hybrid cultivar. The sequence goes on from JARZZO010000011.1 coordinate 17,536,198, forward strand.
AGATCGGATATGAGATATTTATATAAGGTTGTGGACAGAGCTAATGAACTTATTCAACTTAACAATCCAACAACCTATGTGAAGTGGTGAGACATAATAGACAGCCGTTGGGAACACACTTTGCATCATGATTTTCATGCAGTTGGTAAGCAACTAACTTCGTGTATTTATTAATCTGTATATACATTTATCATAAATAATAACTAATTTCTACTTCTTTATTTAAGTTATTTTTTCAACCCTCAGTACATATATAGAACTGATGGGAAGAAGGATAACTATGATAATAGTTTAGAAGTTATTGATGGAGACTAAAAATGCTATCACATGTTTGGAGATAATGATAAGAGTAATAATGGCATATAAATAAATGCATGATTATAGACTCATGTTATACCACTTTGGGACAAGTACTGCTCAAAGAGTTGCAAAGATTTTGAATATATGTTTGAAAATTATTAACTAGATTTTCTACTTAAGTTTTAATTATAGTTTGCATATTGTTGACATGTAAAATTTTATATTTACAGTTAACTGGTGGCTAGATTATGGAAAAACATATGGGTATGAAGATCTAGCTTATGTAGTTATTCGGGTCCTAAGTCAAACAACCTCTTCATCAGGTTGTGAGAGAAACTGGGGCACCTTTGGCTTGATTCACACAAAGTAAAGGAATATGTTGAAGTCGACCTGTCTAGAAAAGCTAGTATTATGTCATTATAACATGAGGTTGAAGCTCAAAAATCTCGAGCTCATACGGAACCTTCAGAGGTAGGAGAATGAGAGAATTTCCGGACAAGGTACAAAAAGGATAAATGCAGAAGAACCCATAGACTTGGATGAGCTGTTTGAGGAGCAACATCAACTAAATGCATGTGTTAACGCAAATACTTCAAATGAGCCTGAATTCAACCCAAATGATCGGGAATGGATGGAAGATGAATTATATGGTGTTCCACTACTTACTGATTTTCAATCTCCTCCTTTAAAACGTAATAAAAAGAGTAAAAAGTAAGGACCAAGTAAAAGGAAGAGTGCTACTGGAATCGACATTGCTGATCTGGATACTATCGAAGAGGAGGATGAAACGCCAGAACCAAATAGTGAGGTACAATATCAAACTTCAAATGATTCGACATCAAAGACGAGCACTGACAGTTCTGACTATGAAGATGTTACTAGTGCCCCACACCCACCAATTCAATTCACTATAGAATATGATTAGACACATGCTACTCAAGATGAACATCATGGTAGCAGAGCAGGACGGAAATAATCTACCATCCAAACATTCAGCAGTTCAAGAAAGAATGGAAAAGGAAAAGTTCCTCAGTGTGCAGAAGCAGCAGAACAACTCAGGAGGGAGAGAGAATATCAGGAGCAATTATCAGATACATCATCGTATTCTCCATACGAAGGGTATAGTCATCTTGCTGGATATGTAGTTTACCCTCAACATTCTGATACATTTGACTATTCAAGGGGTTATCTACAATATCCACAAAATTCAGTCATCTATACCAATATAGATGACTATAGCCGGTGTATGATGTAATATGAGCAATGCTATCAGAGCTATATGTCATGATATGAGTATGTAAATCATATGTTCATTCAATATAATGTACGTTTGAAATAAATGTAAGTTCATGATCGTATATATAAGTTTATTCAAGTTTTTTTGTGTGCAACAACATCTTATATACTTCAAGTCAATGTATTTCAACACAATTATATATTGGACTTGTGTTTTATATTTTTTCAATTTTTTTTCCTGCTACCTGATCCAGCCAACCCTGATTCAGCCAGGATTGGACATGATCGGGAAGGATCAGTCGATCCGATCGGTTTTGGGCCGACCGATCTGGGACCCGATCTCGGGTTTCTTAACCTTGATGATAAGTATGAGAAAAGGGAACATCATGATAGTATTGTGAAGACATAGATTTTTAGCTCCGTGACTGATGGACAATTGAAGTATATTGTGAGGAAGTCAATTGCAAGGGAGATGTGGCTCATCCTTGAAGAAATATACTATGAGAAGACAAATCCTGTGAATCTGTATGATCTTGAAGTTGTTATCCATAACATTAAACAAGGCACACACTTTGTATGTGAGTACTATCGTGCCTTGCAAGCGTTATGGGAGGAACAAGATTCCTTCACCATAAAAGACTAGGATAATGTTGCAGACCATAAGAAATACTTGAAGCATGTCCAAGACCAAAGGGTTCTTAAGTTTCTTTTTAGTCTCAATTCCAAGTATGAAGGGGTGCGATCTCAAATTCTGAATTTTGTGGTCATCCCATCTCTTGAACAATGCTACAAGAAGGTGATCACTGAAAAGAGACAGAGGAAGATTATGCAGGTAGATACTTGGGCGAGACACATTTGATCTCATCATCTAAAGTGTTCTCTCTCCGGCTTGGAATCGTACCGAGAACATGTTACAAGAGAATGACTGAAATTGTCGTTCCAGTCTTTCTACTGTTAGGTCTTCTCTCCAGAACACACAAGCATCATTTGTCATAGAGAATCCATCTTCTTCTGCTTTTTGCATGCGTCCTCGGAGCTCTAGCAACCAAGCTTTCAAACAAGCCTTTCTTTCAACTTCCTCCCACGGCATAAATTTGTCCAAGGGCAAATCTTTGTAGGTCATTGTGGCTGGTAATCTTCTAACTATTGATAATTTTTCGCAGCCTTTACAAAGGTGTGATTTTTTCTTTTGGTATAGTTGAGGTACTAGTCAAGACTTCTTTTCTCTTTAACTTTGTCTTTTCATTTTTCTTGTTCTTTTCTTATTTCTTCTTATTAACCGTATCTTTGACAAGATGGGATTTGGACTGTCTTTAGAGGTGGAGGGCCTCTAATGGTCATCTTTTTGGCTACACTCCTTGGCTCCGATATTTCTACTGGGACTAACTTCTTCGTTCCACCATAGCACCGGACAACATTTGGTACTCACCAAACATCTTTTTCTTGTTCTTCTTAGAGGAGATTGTTTTTACTTCTTTCTCCTTCAAGACTTTTGTTTGTCACTTCAGGTTCCGCCTTCCCATGTCTCTTGCGACCGCCGCAAGGATATTAATTGTTGTCCTGGTCCGAGGAGTAGGTGGCTTATCTAGAGCCTGCCCTTCATATTAATACAGAGGCACTTCCTCAGGCTGGAGTTTGACCATTTTGTGAACCGACACTTCCACAAATCTTTTTGCATCTACCAAATTTGTATGCAACACATTCACCGTGTAAGTAACTACATCTCTGTCGTGTGCTTACGAGGGATTCACCAGGTACTTGACCATGCTTATTTTATCTTCCTAGATAAGCTTCTCCACTTCATCTTTGAATGTAAAATATTGTTCAATGGGGTGGCTGATGAAGCGGTGATATGGACAATAATGAGGCACATCTGTCTTATACATCTCTTATCTTCTTCTTGGCCTAGGCAGAATGATTGCCCTTTTGCTCATGCACAACCTAAAAAACTCCTCAGTCTTCTCTTTTGGAAAGGAACAAGGCTTTTAAATTTTTTCCATCAGAGAGTCAAAGCCCTCAAAACTTATCCCTGCCTCTTCTTCACTAGCAACTTGCTTCTTTCGGGAATTTTCCTTGACCAGTATAATGCCCTTAGGGTTATCATTGCAATTACCATAGCCCTTTCTTTTGGAAACTATCATTCCCTACGTTGCACTTCAGGTGGTTCATTCAAGTCTATGACCTATTTGCCATTCTCCTTCACAGGACGGCTGTACTCTGATTTGGGCTCTTCAAAAGGGATTGATCGACGGACTTTTTTTTTTTTCTGTTAAGACTTCTGTTAACTGTTTGGATAAGCTTTCTACCACTTGGGTGAGTTTTGCTTGCTGCTGGAAAAGTTGTCCTAAACTTGCTTGAATCTCTCCAGTATTGCCATGATGGAACCTCCTGGTGGGGATGTTGCTGGAGTGTAGGTTAGTGTCATCGCTTGCTCTGAGGAGGAATTCATATACTCTTCTTCAGGGTCAGCTGACAATGAGTCTTCACTCATGTGGATGACATTTGTCGCAAACTTTTGCTTCGGCTTTTGGTGTGGCTGGGGTGGATTCAAAAGGTACTTCCCCATTTCCACAGCTCCTTCCTAGATGAGCTTCTCAATCTCATCCTTACATAGATAGCAGTCTTCTACTATATGCCCCAGCATGCGATGATACACACAATAGTTAGTGTCATCTGTCTTTCCATCCTATGTCGGTCTCTTGGGTTTTGGGAGCACTAGGAGATTTGCGCAGATGCAGGCAAGGTTCAAAAACCCGGCTCGGATCGGCACGGATCGCCTGAGTCGGAACGGTTTTGGGCCATCCGTGCCGATCTCGGGTTTCTTGGCCGAGTCCAAGACTCGGATTGCCCGATCCGAGGCAGGATCGGGCCGGGTCGGCTCGGATCGGCCCGACCCGGCCCCCAACGGCTAGTCAAACTAGCCGTTGGGGGTCAAAGTAGCCGTTGCTGGCCGTTCCCAAACGGCCAGCAACGGCTAGTTTGGGCCTTGGGGGTCTATTTAAACCCCTCCAAGGCCCTCCTAAGGCTCCACAAATGCCCTTTGAGCCTCCTAACATTCTTGCTCTCTCTCCCACTCTCTCGATCATAGAATTCTCTCTCGGTCTCTCCCACGAGGTCACTATTACAAGCTCCGTGATCTCTCCTCTTCTTGTGCTGTGAAGAAATGGCATCTCAAGGTGTTGTTGAACGGTCCTCTGGGAATCCTCCTAGCGCTGATCCTGTTTAGGGTCATTGCACACCGGTGGACATGGGTCAAAGAAAGGTATAATGCAAATATTGCAACCGAGTCGTCTCTGACGGGGTCTATCGATTCAAAAAACATCTTGTTGGAATAAAAGGTGAAGTAGTAGTTTGTGCTCGAGTTCCTTCAGAGGTTAGGATCCAATTTCGAATTTATATGAAGGAGAAGGAATCAAGCAAAGCAAGTACTGCCAGAAGAAGACAGGAAATTCGAAAGGAGTTGTCTGAATCAGCGCGAAGGTCTGATGCTGGAGTCCGGCTTGGTGGAAGTAATCAATCTATAAATGTTGATGATTAGGATACAAGTAAGTTTCTTATTTAACTTATTTTCATGTTCTTCATTTAACGTTTTCAGATAAAAAATTATAGTAGATTAATTTTTTTTTCTTTTACATTTAAAGTTGAATTGTGACGTGCAATGGAAGCAAACCGAAGGTCCTTTGTAGATGAAAACTTATTTCAGCACACTAGAAGATATAAAGGACAAGGAAGTGGCTCCACACCTTCTGGACAAGGGAGCACTAGCGCCGGTATGAGCACTAATGCATGCGAGGAGCTGTCTCAGGAGTTCACTACAACTGGAGATCTTAAAGTAGGTCCAATAGATCCCTTCCTCACCAAGAAGAGAGATAAACAACCTTCTATTAGTGATGCATTTAAGAACTTAAAGCTTTGTAAGGAGAAGATAGGGAGAGTTACATCTAGGTAGTTTTTCTGTAACAGTATCCCTGCTAATGCTACCAAAGGGCCATATTATGAGTCCATGATCGAGACCATACAAGAAGTTGGCAAAGGGGTTGAAGGGCCTTCCCCATATCAGATATACAACAAGTACTTGGATTTGAAAGTTGACGACATCCGAACATATATTACATCATTGGAAAGGATATATGATGAGTATGGATGCACTTTAATGTACGATGGATGGACAAGTACATAAATCTTATCTTCATTTTTTTATCTTATCTTCATTTTTTTTTCTTAATACGAATGGGTCTCTTTCTGATTTCTTATCACGTATGGAACTTTACAGGGATAACAAGAAGAAGTATGATCAACTTCTTAATTTACTGTAAAGTCGGAACCGTATTTTAGAAGTCTATTGATGCATCTGGAAAGATAAAGAATGCCCAGTACCTATATGAATTAATGGATCAAATGATGGAAGAAGTAAGCGAAAAAAGAATTGTCCAAGTAGTTACGGATAATGCAGCGGCGTTCAAGTTAGCTTGAAAAATGTTGATGCAGAAGAGACAACATCTATACTAGGTTCCTTGTTCTGCTCATTGTATTGACTTGATGTTGGAAGACATTTACTCTGATCCGATGGTGGATGGAGTGGCCAAGAGTGGTTGATTTATCACCACATTCATTTACAACCACAACAACATTCTGGATATCATGCGCACACATACTCATGGAAGAGAGTTGTTTTGTCCGGGAGCCACCAGGTTTGTATCTCAATATATCTCTTTAGATAGTTTAAGTCAACGAAAGAGCAACTTGATTAGGATGGTGGCATCAGAAGATTGAGAGAATCACATATTGCGGCATGTACCAACTAAGGTCAGAGAGAAAGGTAAGAAAGTGGCTGATCTAATTCAGTCTAAGCCCTTCTGGAGGGGGGTGCAAGCGGTGTTAAATATTGTAGAACTGCTTGTCTGTGTCTTGCGATCTTGTGATGGAGAAAGAAGATCGGATATGGGATATTTATATGAGGCTATGGACAGAGCTAAGGAGCTCATTCAACTTAACAATCCAACAACCTTTGTGAAGTAGTGGGACATAATCGACAGACGTTGGGAACATACTTTATATCACGATCTTTATGCAACTGGTAAGCTACTAACTTTCTATATGTTTTATTTTGTATACATATTTCTCATAAGTTATAACTAACTTCTACTTATTTATTTAGGTTATTTTTTCAACCCTCAGTACATGTTTATAACCGATGGGAAGAAGGATAACTATGATACTTGCTCAAAAGTATTGATGGGAGTTAAGTATGTTATTAAGCGCATGCTTGCAGATGAGGACAGAGCAATAATGGCATGCAAGCAAATGTATGATTACAGAATGATGTTATATCACTTTGGGACAAGTACTGCTCAAAGAGTTACAAAAATTTTGAGTTCAGGTTTGAAAATTATTAATCATATGTTCTACTTAATTTTTAATTATAGCTTGTACATTGTTGACATGGCCAATTTTCTATTTACAGCTGATTGGTGGCTAGATCATGGAAAAGCATATGGGTATGAAGATCTAGCCTATGTAGCAATTCGAGTCTTAAGTCAAATAACCTCTTCATCAGGTTGTGAGAAAAATTGGAGCACCTTTGGCTTGATTCACACAAAGTAAAGGAATAGATTGAAGTCGAGCCGTCTAGATAAGCTAGTATTCTGTCATTATAACATGAGGTTGAAGCTAAAAAAACTCGAGTTCATAAGGAACCTTCAAAGGCAGGAGAAGGAGAGAATTTTTGGACAACTCACGGAGACAACACATGTAGAAGAACCCATAGACTTGGATGAGCTGTTCAAGGAGCAACATCCACTAAATGCATGGGTTGATGCAAGCACCTCAAATGAGCATGAATTCAACCCAACTGATCGGGAATGGGCGGAAGGTGAGTTAGATAACGTTCTACTACTTACTGATTTTCAACCTCCTCCTTCAAAACGTCAGAAGAAGAGCAAAAAACAAGCACCAAGTAAAAGGAAGAGTGGTACTGGAATTGAGATTGCTGATCTGGAGACTATCGAGGAAGATGATGAAACACCAGAACCAAGTGGTGAGGTACAATATCAAACCTCAAATGACTCGACATCAAAGACGAGCTTCGACAGTTTTAAGGATGGCGGAGATGCTACCAGTGTCCCAGCCCCACCTTCACCAATTCAATTCACTGGAGAACAAGAATACACACATGCTACTCAAGATGAACATCATGGTAGCAGAGCAGGACGGTAAGAATCTCCCATTCAAACATTCAGCAGATCAAGGAGGAAGGACAAAGGTAAAGCTCCTCAGTGTGCAGAAGCCAAAGAAGAACTTAGGAGGGAGAGAGAATATCATGAGCAACTATCAAATGCATCATCATATTTTCCATACGAAGGGTATAGTCATCCTACTGGATATGTAGTTACCCTCCTCAACATTCTGATACATCCGACTATTCACGGGGTTGTCTAGAATATCCACAATTGTCAGTCATTTATACCAATACGGATGACTATAGCCGGTATGTGATGCAATATGAACAATACTATCAGAGTTATATGTCATGGTCTGAGTATGTAAGCCATATGTTCATTCAGTATAATGTACGTTTGGAATAAATGTAAGTTCATAATCATATATGTAAGTTTATTCAAAGTTTTTTTGTCCAACAACATCTTATGTACTTCAAATCAATGTATTTCAACACAATTATGTATTAGACTTGTGTTTTATATTTTTTTTTTGCTACTCCAACCAGCCGAGCCTGACTTAGCTAGGATCGGCCAGGATCGGGTTGACTCGGATCGGACTCGGCCGATCCGATTGGGTTTGGACCGGCCGATCCGGGACCCGATCCCAGGTTTCTTAACCTTGGATGCAGACATTAAATAATTTTCTTGTGTGCTCCTCAGTGAAAGAATAGGGTCTTCTCATTTTCTCATTTTCTCATTAAGGGATAAGGACGGCATCCTTCCATTCCCTCTTGCATTATATGGAGGCATTCATGTTGGCCTTTCCCCCTGCTTTCTCTACCGTTGAGGCAAAATCAACAGTGTTGACTTCCTTTACATTGGAGGTATGTTCCCCGGGAGCCTTTCCTTTATTGAATGCTATGGTCGGATTGTCTGTTAAGAACATTTCGATCTTCGACACTATATTGTTGAGCTGATCAAAATTTCTGACGTTTGCTCTGATAAGCTTCTCATTAATTTCGGATTTTAAGCTCTTTTTACACAGCTTCACTGTGTTCTCATGGACCAGCGGGTTATCACACTTCATGCTTAATTTTTTCATTTTTTGATATAGTCAATGGCAGACTCATGCTTTCCTTGCTTCAACATAACCAATTCAGTGATGGTCACCTTCTGCTCTGACACCTTGAAGCGGTTGAGGAATTTCTTTTGCATCTCTTCCCAACTACTAATAGAATTAGGCTTTAGCTTCGCATTCCACTAGAACGTTGTGCCCGTGAGTGAGGTTGAGAAGAACCTCAAAAATTATACCTCATCAATAGCCAACTCTCCCAGGTTGCTCACGTAGTGAGCGATATGTTCCTGAGCTGAGCCTTCCCCATCGTACCTGGTGAACTTGGGGCGTTTAGTGTGGTTTGAAGGGAGCTTCTTGAACAAATGCGGAACTGAGAATGGTACCTTATACAGGTCAAAGGCACTTATTCCGTCGCCTTGTTCGGCCATCTTGGCTTTGACAATTTGTTCGATCATATGCCTTCGTGACATTGCAACATCTTCTGAGGAAGCATTAGATTGTTGGGCATTATGGTTCAACTCTTCACCCCGAACCTCTTGTGCTTCGTCAGGCAAGTTAACTTTGGCAGCTTGCGCCCTTGTGATTACGGGCATGGGAACCGCCCTTAGAGGAGGTGCATTTACTTGAGGTATCTAGGAGGTCTTCTGTTGTTCCTCCCATCTCTTCATAAAGCCTAGTAACAAGGTTTTGAGTTGTTGATTCTCCTGTCTCATCTCCTCCATGGTCTGAGGCGGTGTCTGATTTTGCAACTGTTCGAGGTTGGGCCTAGTATTTTGGATGTTCACCCCATCTTCTTTGACTCCTTCGGCAGCATTACCACTGTCATTCTGAGGTTGCTCTACTTCCGAACCTCTCTGGTTCAGCCAACGGATGGCCTGCTCCATCTGGCGAGTCATAGGCCCATCTCATTGTGTTAAATTGGCAATTTTCTGGAGATCATTTGGTAGTGAAGGTTGACGGTTGTTGGTACTTGAGGCATAATAGGTGTAGACCTGAATGCTACCCTCTGTCATCCTAGTGATTCTTCTTGGAGAACGAGATCTAGTTGTTGAGTTATGGATTTGCCTCTCTAGCTTTGAGGGTTATTGGGGCGGCTACTTTGCTAGGGCGACCGTAGCCTGATGTATTTTGCGGACTAATTCTTTAGTCACACATTTTCTTCAAATGGAGGTCCTGTTTTCTGCAGGGTTGCCCCCATTATGAGGTACAATTGTCTTTGGTTGGTATCTTTGCCCTTGTTGGACAAGAGCCTTTGGGGTTCTTTTTTTCTTGAAGATTGTCTTATCTTGGCAGACATTCGGGAGAATTCCAAAACAGTTCTGAACGGGAACCGTCAGGACATGACAAACTTTATGAATGATTGGCTTCCCACCATCCAAGCGGATGCAGAGATTCCCTACTAGAATTATCTTCCCTGTCTTGGACAGGCTTGCGGTTGGGGGCTTCTTCTTCTGCCTCATGTTGGACGAGGAGGCGGGTGAGATTGTAATGATGTTGATGGTGAAAACCGGCAGAGATCTGCCACCGGTTTTACTCTTCTCGGCTTGGGATGCATGCCGCTTCTTCTTTGGTTCCGGAGTGGGTTCTAGGACTAGGATGACTCCCAGGAAGTATGTCGACCCAATCACAATAGAAAAGTCACCGAAGCAAGTTGGCATTGTCAAGTACCCACACCGAGCGTGGGTAGCAACCACAATCGGGCCGTATGCCACCTTGGAAGCCATTGATGTCTTGCGAAAATGTGTGAGCCTACACAAAACATGGCAATATTAGTAGTGCAGAGGTGAGGGCATCACTAGACGGAAAGATGAAGGGAAGGATATGTCTCATTGGGCGTGCCATTTGTGGGGATATTTTTTTCTTTTTTTTTTTTATCTCTTCCTTTATTTTATTAGACCTTCAAAACTTGGAATTAACCCTCAGGAAGTCTAGAAAAAGTGTGGATCAAGCATGGGTCCGTGAATTTGACCTCTTCCCACCGACTTCGGTAGGTGTTAATTACGTCAATCACTAACGGGCAATCCTTGATCAACCGTCCGGTGATGTCCTTTAACTATCACACACTAATGTAGCACGAACACATCATCATCCATGAGCCAGACTATGATTTATGTTTCTTTTAAATATCTTCTTTTAAGTCTCCTTTGAGAATCTTAAAAGATCATCTTACTTAAATGATACTAATTTATCCTTTTAGGATTCATTAAGTACCCCTTAAATATGATTCAGTGAATTCGATGCGTGAAAAATCCGTTGGTTAATAGGACAGAAGGCCACCACTTTAGCTAAAGTCATATGCGCATGAAGAATTGGTCATCTAAACAATATGGATGAACCAACAATTGCATAAGAATTGGCCATCCAAACAATATGAATGGACCACAATTAAAACATTAAGCAAGCCACTCATTTTAAAAAAAAATGGCCATCCAAACGATATGAATGGACCACATTCAAAATATTAAGCAAACCACTCATTTTAGAGAAATTTGGCCATCCAAATGATATGAATGGATCACATTTATTAGAAATAAAATTAAATTAGTCATTCAAACGATATGAATGAACCACAAGAATTACAAAATTTTGGTCATTCAAACAATATGAATGAACCACTCTTTTTTTTCTTTATCTTTTGAGTCACTAATTACAAAGAGTTCGCGGATTCACAAAATTGGTTCTAGAGCGTCTTCCGGCAACGTATATGGGCTGTTTTAGCTCTTCAAAAGCTCCAAGAATTTCAGCACAAAAAACCCTCCAAAACTTCTCCTCTGAACCCTTTCAGCATCCCCCTTGGGGGGAATTTATAGTGGTGCGTGAGAGAGAGAAATGGGAGGGGCCGATGGGACTCCCCATTGGTTGGGATTACAGGTGGGGGTTGCCACCGGTGCCAGTGGGGGGTAGCCATCGTGATGCGGGACGGGAAGGGGAGACTATGAAGGGGCTCGGAGGCCAAAGAAGAAGAGGAAGACATGGGTAGATGATGGACGAACAGGAGAAGAAGAGGGGGTTGGGGAAAGAAGCTAGGGCCTTACGTCCTTGCACGGATCATCCCATCTCGGGAGAAATGCACAACAGCGGCAAGACTCATTCATTCATTCTCAAATCTTCAATGCCTCCCAAAGGAGGGATACAAGACAATATATAGAGACCCAAAATAAATCTTAACATAATCCTAACACTAAAAGACCAAAATACCCCTTATTCAAAATAAAGATTTAAAACAGACCTAAATCTAAAAAATATATCAATTGCACCTCTAATGGGCCAAACAACATAAACAATGGGTCCTGATCTTTGTTTCAGTAGTTCCTGGGTTCCCATCACATTGGTGCCCCCCCCCCCTCCCCCTTCTCCCCTTCTTCCTTTTCTTCTCCTCTCTCTCTCTCTCTCTCTCTAATGGGAAATCCCCCACTGGTGGGGGTTTGGTTACTAGTGTGGGTACTCACATTGGTGCCCCCCCCCTCCCCCTTCTCCCCTTCTTCCTTTTCTTCTCCTCTCTCTCTCTCTCTCTCTCTCTCTCTCTCTCTAATAGGAAATCCCCCACTGGTGGGGGTTTGGTTACTAGTGTGGGTACTCACCGGCTGTAGAGTGGGGAGCCAACCGGTGGCACCCCCCACATTCTCTCTCTCTTTCCTCCTTTTCTTTCCCCCCCTCTTTTTTTTTTTGTTTACATGCTCCCCTATAAAACAACATGTCCAACAAATGTGCCAGTGCAGGCTGATGCGATTTGATCACGCAGGTGATAATTAAGTTCATGCTGTTCCCCATGCATTAATTTATGTATCATGCAAAGATAATATTAAGGTCCCTTGATGATTCACCATGCATGTAGAAGGTGGTTATTTCCTGTTTAAATTTCATGCCATGCAGAAGGGGTCAAAATTTAAGCGGAGAGAAACCCTCTATCAAAGGAAACGATTGAATTCTACTAAAATAGGGTTACTGGGTTAAAATGCATTAGCCTGACAAGACGCCTTCTAACCTTCCTAGTTAGGTTATGAGCAAGCCAACTAATCCGCTGAATCATGTCCACTATAGGTGATGTCTCTCAAAACAGTATCTGAGGTTCTGCTTAAATGCACACCCCCTAGGTCCGCAAATGGGCTGATCTAAAACTACTAATAGGTTACTAATGGGCCAGACACTACAGTGGGAGAGATGAAAGAAAAGATGGAGTCGTCTAGAGGGGGGATGGAAGCACTTTTGAGATGATGCATGATAGTATTGCACCATAATATCTGATTCTGGGCAGATGTTCTTTGGCTCATGCAATAGGTTCCCTGGACTCTAGGAGAGTTGAAAGCAAAGATGAGGAGACCTGGAGGGGCAAGGGATTGCCCCCCTCCCCCAACCACACATGTGCATTCATGCACACTGACTTGCACACATAAACTTGCATGGAGAATGGGAAAAAGAAATCAGAGGGAGAGGGTGCCCTAAAGAAGTCCAAGGAAACCAACGCAGATTTCAAGGCTCTCTAGAGGAAATGGCTATTATAAAGCTGGGTGTTCCAACTTCCAAGTAGACCTTTCAATACAAAATTAGAGTAATACTTGCTGCACCGTATGGGGTGCTGTCCAAAAATGAGGAATTGTTTTTTAAACGGTCGTCCCTACCATGGCCAATAGATCGGTAGAACCCGATCTCCAATTGGACAGTCTAAAAAATTCTAAAAATAAAAAACTGAGCTCGAATTGATTGGGCTTGGCTTTCTAAAGACATTTTTTAACTATCCATTGGGGCTTGATTTTTTATTTTTCAGAATTTTTTGGATCATCTGATCGATTTTTTTTTTTTCTCATTTTCTGGGGCTGCACCACAGGCATGTGGTGCCGCAAGTATTGCTCATGAAATTAAGAGGTGGACTTTGCAATGTAACATTTAAAGGTGGGCATGCCAATCTAAAATTAAGTTACATGATGGAATTGATTTTAATCTTTTGGAAATAATTCTTAGCTTTAGTTTCAGGTGTTCCTTTTTCATTATGTTCTAGATTACAAGGTTCGCCGTATTGCTGATCCGTACCAGAGCATATCTTCCTAGATATGGTACAATACTGATCTGATTCGGACTGACCCACACGAGTTTGTTAATAGCAATGAATTTAAGTTACATTTTAGAGAAATGTACCCTATTAATTATATAGAAAGTGTAAATTTACTTATCAAATGAGAAAAACTCAATTTAAAACAATTCATCATGCATGAATGAGTCGGCACGATCCAGTCTGACTCAATATGTGCAGCAGATCAGACTCACCCAGATACGAGTTGACCCATATGAGTCGGCATGATCTAGTACGATATGGCAAACCATGCTAAGATTATTACTTATTTTGTGTGAGCTTCTATTTTCTTCCCTCTTTTGTTATGTATGTCTTATACTCTGCAATTTTTTCTTCCTTTTCTTCTTCGACTTTTCTTTCTCACCTCCTCTTCTATTACGTATTTTAGTGTCAAATATTTTTTATTCAATTTATACCTAGTTTTTTAAGAACTATAGGGGGTCTCTACCTGCTAACTATCTAGACCTAAAACTTGGCAATTCTTTTTCATTACTTGTCAGCAGGTATGGCTATAGCTTGGTTTCTGGTGTAACAAATGGCTGTTGGATTTCAGTTTGGCAGTTGCATGGTGAAGCCTTTTTATGATTTAGGCCCCTAACACCTGGTGGATCACCGGTGATGCATGATGAAGAGGGTATTGTAGTTATAGGTGCCTAAATGTTTGTCTTCTTTAGATCTTCCCTCTTAGGTTCCTGTTTACAGGCTTGTGGTCCAGATGTTCTAAATCAATACGCTTATATGTAATTAGGTTTTAGATCTTAATTTTTACCTTTTTCCCACATAACTTGTTATGAAGAGAAGATGACGTTGTTACTAGGCTACTGACAAAATGGACAATGGACAATGAGTGGGTGTTGGCATTTTTTTAAGGTGCTAGACTTTCTTGCAGCACATTGGTCATCTGCTGTTAATTCGGTTCTTAGGCATGTGGAATGGAAATGCATGGGAATGTGTGAACTTGACCCTACAAGTTTTGCTATTGGGCTATGTGGTCCTTGGGCAAAGTTGATATTATGCATTTTCAGCCATCCCTTCCATCATGCAAGCACACTGCACACATGGGAGAAAAAAATGGGGAAAAAAGTTTGGCTGGATTCTTTTATACTTGGGCATGGCACACGTGTCAAGTGTCAAAATGTACACATCTCAGACACGACTAGTTGTGCCTACAGGTTTCCAACATGTTGGCAAGGTTGTTTTTGAAGTTAACATGACTGATTTGATGCTGTCACAATCCTAAAACCAAGTTAAGACAGCTGTAAGGTTTAAGAGGTATCCCCTGAATGATGGTTTGAATTGATCTAATATGTTCTGGAGGTGAGAGAGAGACGGCTATGATTCAGCAGAAATAAGCCTTTATAATTTGCCTACCCACTGTATAGAGAAACGATCTTTAGCTGCACATGCTTTTCAAATCTGTGATCCATCTTGAAGTTCTTCACCATGGAATCAGGACTTATAGTATTATTATTACACTGCATGTCTTCTTTTGTTACAGTCCGATGGGCTGGGATTTCTTTCATTCGAGTAAATCTCGCATTCCATGTTACAATGAGTTCTCATGTGCATTCTGATGATTTTATCAGGTTGCGAAATAAGGCAGAAGCTTTAGATTCATCTTCCAAGAAATTGAAGGCAGTCACATCTTCCAGGGGGTGAGCCTACAATGCATTTCTATTAAAAGGCTACTGTTTATTTTCTTAATGTAGCAGTTGTAGCATCTCCTAGGCACGGTTCTTAAATGTATTTATGTTGCAGTGGACGAGGCTCTTCTGCAGGCAAAAGCAGTGGTGGTAGAGTTGAACCCACTGCGGAGAATGGGGTTGATGCTACCAAGTTGACTGGTGGTCGGAGGGGCAGTATTTCCAAATTTGGAAATAAAATGGATGATAGTACTCCAACTGGAAGCGGATCCATGGAGATGGCTGGAAATCAATCTAGTTTTGGTTCTCCAAAAGCTGGTTCTATGTTGAAGGATGATCTCGGCAAGATGCCCATGGATGCATCTCCTAAAACCACAACCAAATCTGAGGATGAGACACCAAAAGCTGGTTCCAAGACCAAGGATGGAAAGCCGAGAAGTGGCACCAGGTCCAAAGATGATGATGCTAAAAGCAGCAGCAAATCTAGGTACGATGACAAATTCAGAGCTCAGAAAGTACTAAAAGGCCGCAGCACTATCACTACCAATAGTGATGCAAATTATGCTGCGGAAGGAAAGACTCGTTCATTAAAAAAGATACAAATGAGGAGGCTGCATCCAATATCATCAATTCTAACACAGGAATGTCAAAAGGGAATGGAGTAATGCGAAGAAGCACCAAAGGTAAGTCCGAGGGTTCTTCAGCTGTACAGGTGGTTTGCTAATGAGTGGATTTTGATTCCAAGGGCTCCTTAACCAGCGGCTTGGTATGTTCTGTTTAAGCATTGGAACATATTTTCTGCTGGTTTGCACTTGCTGTGTGGTCCCAGTTAGTGTTGCCCTAGTTTGGAAAACGGGGGTAGTAGTGATAAGTTTTGCAAATGTCAGTGGGGGAGGCTGGCAACGTTGATTTAATGTGGTATGTGATCGGAAATTATGTTCATGTCTGCGGCAGAAGGACCTTGCGGTTACTGTAAATCATCGTAGGTCCATCGGCAGCTTATTCTATGGCTTATTAATTAGTGTAACTGCTGGTCTTTTTTTGTCTCTCTTTCAAATTTTTAAAATCTGCCTTCGGGATTGTACATGTAATCTCAGACTACGGTTTCACCCCACTAGATCTGGATGTAGCAATTCATATTTTTCGACTTCGTGATATCTTTCTTCATAGGGTTTTTTATATGCAAGTCCATATAATCTTTTGATATTACAAATAAGTCCCTTAATCTGACTATTTGTAAGTAAGTTCTCACCATGTACTGTGAATTAGCGAAAGGTCTCTGAAGTTTACAAATAAGTTTCTTGAGTGTTACAAGTAAGTTCCGAAAAGAGCTTATTTGTAAGAAAGTTGTGATTGTGGGGGTTATTTGTAAACAGTCAGATTAGGGAGGTTTATTTGTAATATCATAAGATTATAGGAACTTATATGTAAAAAACCCTTCTTCATATTGAGTCTGTGAACTGTGCAGTATTCTGCAGTGTGTTCTTGTTCCTTATATAGCTGTTGCCCCTGGCCACTTGGAGATTCGACTGAAATGTATAGATGATTGGAGGCTCTTCGATGTATTGTAACTAACGGGAACCTAATATGTGAAGACAGGAAATATTTATGGGTGAAAGAAAAATATTGAGGGAGGTGGATCTTGGGTTTATGTCCGGATAGCTAACCACTTTGTTCTAGCTTAACTTTTGCCTCAGGAAGTGAATCGCATCAGATTGTATCAAACCGGCCCATTTCTTTCTAGTTCTGTTAATGACCCATTGTATCTTTACTTTATGCTCCCTGAAATCTTTACAGGTTGTTCACCCATTGAATCCAAGAGGGTTCCGCTAAAATGTTTAGATACTAAGATCAACTGAAGCATCATCTTGTCTTCTATGTTTGAAGAAAGCTCGTCAATCTTTGGGGCACATCCTTGTGTACGCCACGGGTACAGTCAAAGAAGCAACTGAGCAGATAGCCACCAATTTCGAACTAGATGTCTGGTGGGGCTTGGCACGTTCCAACTTTTCTGGTGGGCTTTCCATTAGATCTCCGTTTCCAGACTCTGGTCTGGTAGGATTCATCTCATGTTCAAAATTTGACTTGTTTTAATGTCTGGATTGGGTAGATCTAGCGTGAAGGTAACAGATGGATTTTGTATATGCTACATCATTTATGTGATTCACACATTTTCTATCGTAACATTAGTTTGGATGGTACAAAAATAGGTTTATCATAAATTTACTTGAGTTTACCATAAACTCAAAACAGCCCTATAAACACCCTTTTCATAAACCTATTAGGAGTTGGTGTACGTTGGAATCTCTCTCAAGTTTATCATAAACTCATTTAAGTTTATGTAAAACAACGAAAACACATGCTTATTATTAGTCTATTTGTGTTTTCTTAAGTTGCATCCAAACAGGACTAACAAAACAAGCGATTATGGTTAAAGTTACTAACTTCTGGAGTTGAATAGGCAATAAGCTGTATTACCCTTGCCGGTGTTATGTGTCGTGTTATCAAATTGAAATTTTTTAAGCGGATAGGAACAACGCAGGGCTATCTGTTCATTCTGATGGGTGTGGAATTTCACTGTTGTCTTCTTACTTTCCAGGGTCTTCTTGTCCTATATTTGTGCAAATATCAGATATATAAAAAAAAAATGCCGCACTGCCCCTCTGCCGATCAGGCGGGTACTGCGCGCAGACAGCAAGTATTTTTCTTATTTAACATTGTACTTTCCTGAACATCGATAAAAAATGTGCTGTAGCTGTAGTTTCACACTAGTTTTAGTATTTGTTCTTTTAGTTTCCCACTAATTTTAAACTAGGGGACTTTTTCCTGTCTTTTCTGCTTGCAAGTTGCAACATGCATTCTTCTTTAAACTTTGCCTTCTTATGTACACTAATATGATCGAAAACTTTTTATTTATGTTTGGAAGTGAGAAATCATTTTGCAAACTAGTTTCAGTTTATTGCTGCCGGTGGGCTAAGAGTTGTTTGGATTGTCATGATTGTTACTTTTATTTGTCATCAAGGTTGTTCGATTTGACATAAAATATTGTAAAATATTAAAAAATATTGAATCTTATGTCTTATAAAAGTAAGATGTTTTACATTATTTTACGATGTTCTATTACCTAAATATAAATGTTACGATGCCTGCAATAGCAACCCCGCGTATGCCATCACATCAGCATTATGCAAATGCAAAACTGATGCTTATATGCAATGTCGTGTAGCAACTCAGAAGTCACTAGGATGACTTTAGGGTGTGCTTGGCATAGATTTAATTGGAAGTTATTTTTGACTTTCCATTTCAACATTAAAGATTTAGATGCAAGTAGTCGTACTTAATTTTAGGTAGTTATAGAAGACGAGGGTTTTTTAACAACCTCACTTTGTCTCCGATCTAAGAAGTCAATCTAGAGCTTTTGATTGAAAATTAAAAACGATCAAAACATATACAAGTGCCTTCCAACGCTTACATTCTTCTTAAGAAAATAACTAAGTAAAAGTTTAAAAGTGCTTCTAATTAGAAATTGCATCAAATATTAGTTTTAGGATGTGTTTGGCATAGTTTTTGGTTGGAAGTCACTTTTGGCTTCATCTTACAACACAAAGAGTAATACATGGAAGTGGTTATAACTATTTATACATAGGAGTGATGCTTGCTTCAATGCCTCCGGTGCTGCACCATGGACCCAAGATCTGAAAAATCAAAAGCTATTATAGGGTTCGGGTCATTAGGGGCATTCTTTACTATTCATTGGGTTCAGTTTTTTATTTTTTAAATTTTTTTGAGTTGTTCGATTAGAAATGAGGTTGTATGAACAGATAAAACATTTGTGGGCCGATCATGAAAATAATTCAAAAACATTTGTGGCCCGATCATAAAAAAAATTCAAAAAACAAATAAAACATTATGCAAGTGACTTCCAGCATCTATTTCTTTTCTCTCAAAATAACCAGATAAATGTTTAAAAGTACATCCCATTAGAAGTTGTACCAAACACAGCGTTAACCTGCTTGCATGTTTCGTTATAGTTGAAGGCTATAACTTTCCCTCTTTTGGAAGAGGCCAATCTGTACACCTTTTGGTTTCTTGATCCTAACCAAGATCATATGTCAACTAATAAGAGAGACCGAAAGCCCCTATACTGTTAATGCCCCATTGTTTTCATCTCACAGTCCCCGATTGACAAAAAGTGTGAAGAAAACTGAAAAAATATTACTAGAAGCCCTCATGAGATGATCTCTTTAATTCCCTCTGTCCATTCTATTCACCCTCTCATCTGCCTCTTTCCCCGCTTGTAGCTTATGGTGCCGACGACAGTATATTTTGCTGTTATGGGCGCTGCCTTGAGTCATTTCCAACTTCTTGGCATGCAAAGTTAACTAAAAGAGGAGGGAAAATATGCAAGATATGCACATCAAATCCGGTATGCGACAAGTCTAGTGAATAATTTTTTTATATACAAAAGAGAGAGAGAGAGATGCTAGTATGTTACGTGCCTTTACCATATTATTTTGTCACTCCTAAAAACAAGTGTCACATGGGCATTTTATGAGTTACTGTTAATCATTTCTAGAAGCTAAAAGAAAGTATCCTGAGCAATCGCAAGAATTAGGTTCATTAGGAGAGAGGAAGTAATAAATTGGGACTCATCGGGACCAATATTACGAGCTTCCGAAACTCTACGGATGCTAATGTGCCTATGTAATACTTATCTTTTGTGAGTGGCAAAAGGGACATCGCAATAGGACAGTGCGGCATTCGAGCATTCTTTTCAAAATTCAATGTTGCCAATTTAATACTAGTGTTGCTGGCTCTCTCTAGCAATCCCATTGATAAGTTGATCATTAGGGGAAAAAAAGGAAGGTTTGGACCTCACTTATGTCCTCTCTCTCACTCACCACCATCTCTAAAGTAAGAGGTGGTATGGAAGAAGATCCCTTATGGGTTGTGGGAAAGTCTACAATAAGATTGTACGTATGATGCCAACGTTACAAACATTATTTTTTTTTCTATTTCAAACAAATTCATATGTCTCGACATTGATTTGCCACTTGACATACTTATGTGACATGTTTGTTCTTTATTTTTTCAAGTAAATTTATATGATAGTTAGTTAGTTAATTATGTTTAAATATAAATGTTTCGATAAAAAAAATTAAGTTTTTCATGCTTGTTTCTACATATATATACATATATTATATATACATATGTATTGAAATAAAGAGTAAATATGTAACATCTTATATAAGAGATTTATAATTAATAAATAAAAAAGAGGATCAATCAAATAGTCTATGCAGGTGAAAGAGGTAGATGCACCTTCTCCCTCTCCTCTCAAAGCATGGAATTTATCCTATAGAGAAAAAGATGACAATACTCTTGTTTGGGGAGGGGGATTATCAAGTGTCCTTCAAATGACAATATTCGTCACCAAGTTCTTCTTTTAGGTGCTAAAGCGCCATATATTAGTTAGATCTTGAATCATGTTGACTACGTGTGATCTTTTTTTATAATTAAAAAATAAAAAACAGCATTTTAAAGACAAATCATACCATCTCTCAAAAAGAGATAATTCTAAATGGTCTCCTTATGCTCTATCTTAAAAAAATTCTTTTTTTTTTTTTATCTCTCTTGTCATACTAATTTAGTGAAAACTCCTCATAAGCCCTCTATTTAGTAAAAGCTCCCTTTAACCTCACATTTAGGTCAAAAAGATTCTTTTTTGGAGAGCTTTTCTAAAGTATTTAGAATATCTGAAAAAAATTGTATTTTCTATAAAATATCGGAAAAATATTCATATTTAAGGCATTTTCCAAATAAAAATAAAATTACAGGAAGTTGTTATGAAACAGAAAGATTATAAGAAATTTTCCTTTATTAATTCTTCTTTTTGGGTCTCTCTTGTCATACTAATTTAGGGAAAACTCCCCATAAGCCCTCTATTTAGTAAAAGCTCCCTTTAATCTCACATTTAATTGAAAAAGATTCTTTTTTGGAGAGATTTTCTAAAGTATTTAAAATATCTAAAAATGTTCGTATTTTCTAGGGCATTTTCCAAATAAAAATAAAATTACAGGAAGTTGTTATGAAACAGAAGGATTATAAAAAAAAATTCCTCTGTTAATTTTTTTTTTTTTGGTGTCTCTTGTCATACTAATTTAGGGAAAACTCCCCATCAGCCCTCTATTTAGTAAAAGCTCCCTTTAGTCTCCCATTTAGTTGAAAAAGATTCTTTTTTGGAGAGCTCTTCTAAAGTATTTAAAATATCTGAAAACATTAGTATTTTCTATAAAATATATGAAAATATTCATATTTTTAAAGGCATTTTCCAAATAAAAATAAAATTACAGGAAGTTGTTACAGAACAGAAAGATTATAAGAAATTTTCCTTTATTAATTCTTTTTTTTGGTCTCTCTTGTCATACTAATTTAGGGAAAACTCCACATAACCCCGCTATTTAGTAAAAGCTCCCTTTAATCTCACATTTAATTGAAAAATATTGTTTTTTGGAGAGCTTTTCTAAAGTATTGAAAATATCTGAAAATATTCGTATTTCCTAAGGCATTTTCAAAATGAAAATAAAATTACAGGAAGATGTTACGAAACTGAAAGATTATAAAAAAATTTTCCTTTATTAATTCTTTATTTTGGTGTCTCTTGTCATACTAATTTAGGGATAACTCCCCATAAGCCCTCTATTTAGTAAAAGCTCCCTTTAATCTCACTTTCAGTTGAAAAGGATTCTTTTTTGGAGAGCTTTTCTAAAGTATTTAAAATATCTGAAAATATTCGTATTATCTAAGGCATTTTCCAAGTAAAAATAAAATTCCAAGAAGTTGTTATGAAACAGAAAGATTATAAGATTTTTTCTCTTATTAAGTAGATTGGAGGGATAAGATCAAAAAAATCCTAAAAAGTAATAATAACAATTAAAAAAGGGTAACATTGCAGTAAGCTAAAAAAATATTTTTTTTTTTCTTGGTTGCTCTTGAAGTGTCCTAATCATTAGTACAGTGCAAAAAATTTTGCAAAATAACAAATCGAATTTAAATTTTTTTTAATTGTCCGATTAAATAAAAGAAAGTACGACCTATCAAGACATCTCGTAGACAATCTAAAAAAATAATTTTTTTTTAATTTTTTTTTGACCTACTGCAGCACGTACGATTACTCATTAAAAAAAACACTCCATCGTCCATTCCTGTGCGGGATTCAAAGATGGTTCATAGATCAAGGAAGGGCGAACACACCCGGGTGCCGAAGAGCTCCCTAGAACCAGGAAAATCCGAGGTGCCCAAGTACTCGCATTAGATTTTGCAGCTGGAAAAACCAGAAAGTGCAACAATAAACCATGATGCAAATGGTCTCTCCACATTAATCCTGCCTTGTTACACGCCAGAAGACGAGATCTTTCTATCTGTTGCAGCGTATGCGTTAAAACTAGCCCCCCCTCCTCTTCTTCTTGTTCTTGTCACGAAGTCGTCTTCTTGTTATCATCCCCATCTCCATATATTCTCGTCTCTGTAAACATGAAGAAAAAGATTACCTTTTTGTTTCTTTTATTTCTTCCTCCTCTCCTCATCCCGCATCTTTTATTTCTTCCTTTTCTTTATCCTCATCTTCCTCAAATCTGCTTTCCTGCCCACCACAGCCATCACCATTACATTGTGATGTGATGCTGCAACGCTCCCTTGCATTTTGCCCTCTAAAGATGGCATCTTTCTTAGCATGCATGCGTGGTTTCGTGCAGGTGGAAGCACTTGGTGCGCTCCTGTGGAGGGTTTTGTGTGGGAGGGCACCGCCATGGAGAAGCCCTCTCCTACTGACCCTTCTTCCCCGGCCGTTGGCGCTGCAAACAACGTCGCTTGGGCAACTGCGGCGGCGGCCGCCACCTCCACCGCTGGGGGTCTTCTCCAGAGGCGAGCGCACCGGGGACGCCCGCGGACTCGTGCCGTGGACCAGCCACACCTTGACTGCCCGCGCTGCGGCTCAGCCCACACGAGGTTCCGGGGGTTCATGGACAGGGCCCGGGAGAAGCCCCAGTACTTCTGCTCGTCTTGCCAGAGGAGATGGACGAGAGGGGCCGTCCTGCGCCAGAGCAGGAAGCAGCAGCCCCAACCCCACGCCTCCTCTACTCCTCCTCCTCCTCCTGCTTTGTTGGTCGCTTCTGCTACCCATCAAGCTTCTCTTGCTGCTGGCTTCTCTGGAGAACCGTCGTTGGTAGGGAATGAGTTGGAGGGTTCAGGGGTTTCGGCGTTCTTGGATTGGATAGACCAGTTTCTGCAGACCCGAATGCAGGAAGACTTCAAGGCGGCGTTTTGCGGTGGCAGTGAGGAGAGGGATGGCTGTGGTTGCCCTCCATCTCTGTCAGATGGAGAGCAAGAACCGGAGCATAAGTTGCAGCAACAACTGCAACAGCAGCGATCGCACTTGCTTTGGAACGGGGAACAAGGCCAGTTTTGACCGACCTAGCTGCCCTGGGGGAGTTGTCGACTCTTTTGGCTGTTCAAATCTCAGGAACTTGACCTGTGGAGTCGGAAAGTTGACCCTCCAGTGTTTGTCTTTGCTTCCTGATGTTCACTTTGACTATGTAGTTAGATCCCTAGTGTCCATGTCTCTACCGTAAATCTTTGTTTCCTTAGGGGAGGAATTAGGCTTCCTGCTGTTTATGATGTGTGCTATACCATTTTGATGATGTGTAAGCTGCAATGAAGAAGAGAACAATGCTTTTCTGTCATCAAGAAGAACAAGAGGGTGATGGAAACACTAGGTTCCTATGAACTTAAGCAGGTAGATGGATTGAAACCCATGGTTATTTAAATCCGCTTTCTTGCATTAATTGTAGTCTTCCCCTGTTGACCGGATGAAAAGAATTAGAGGAAGAAATCCACCCAAATTACTGAAATTTTGATTAAGTTATGACCTAGAATTGCCCTTAATTTAGGTTCTGTTGTGCAAATTTCCTTAGATATTGGTCTGATCATCTTGCTTCAAAAGGCCAGCTGTGGTTTTTGATTGCTAACGGAAATGCTCAGTGTCCAATTAGCTTTGGCATACAAAATTACATTGTGTAAAAGCATGTGCCCAGAATGCCTCTATCGTAGGTCTTTCCAATCAGGATTGGCAGATAACATTCCTCTGTGATAAACAAGTTTTTGTCACAAAAGTAAGACAATCCTTGAACTCAGAATCCAAGTCCATTCCTTCTGTGATGCCTCCTGTTAGTAATCTCTTACATTATTCGTGACTACTACATGAACATGACAAAATGCCTGGGGCAGCTTCACCTTGCATGTGCATAGGACGACTTCCTTAACATGCCCCTGTGTGATCGGATGCCGTTCTGATGATCTACCTTCCCCATGTGAGCATTTCAAGCACCTCTTGGCTTGGCTCTTGGCGATGACACAACTTTATCTCTTCACTTCTTTGTTAGTTATGAGAAAATGCCCAAACAGCTCAAGTACTGCTTTCTTTAGTATCAAACTTGGAAGTGCAACATGTAGATACCACGGAACCGGATTGTCCCATCAACGCCACAATCGGTAGTCCCTGAAATCTTAACTTCTTCAGGTGTTCTTGTGGAAGGTGATCCGCTCGAGCATCTCCATGGTCCGCAGCCGCTTCAAGTCGCAGCCATGGGATATGTTCCCCTTCCCGCGGTGCAGCTCCCCCGACACCAGGTTTTCCGGCTACAACGGCCGGGACGGCACGAAGCCGAAGCACTACTGCAACGCCTGCGAACGGTACTGGATGCGCGGGGCACGCTGCGCCACGCAAAGAGGGTCCCCAAGGCCAGGCTCCCCTCCTCCTCTGGGGTGCAACCGTCCCTGGGTACGGCCACCAGCAAGCCTCCGGCCGCTGTGGACGGTTGCCATGATGGGGAAGCTTCTTGTGGGGCTGGGTTGTTCCCTGATCTGGTGAGGCAGGGGGCTGTGGAGCCTCTGGCACCTGCAGCAGCAGCCAAAACCACCACCTCCGCTGCGGGTCTTGGGTTGCCCGGGAGAATCCCCGGTACTCCCGCTCCTCCTCCTCCTTTGTTGGTTGGTCCTTCTACCCATCAAACTTCTCTTGCTGCTGGCTTCCCTGTGAAGCAGTTGTTGGAAGAGGATGGGTTGGAGCGTTTGTGGGGGGTCGGCGTTCTTGGATTGGATGGACCAGTTTCTGCAGATCCGAATGCAGGAAGACTTCAAGGTGGCGTTTTCTGATGGCAGTGAGCAGAAGGATGGCTGTGTTCGCCAGGAACTTGACCTTTGGAGTTGCACAGTTGACCATCCCGTGTTTTTGACTCCTGCTAGTTGTAGAGTTGGTTCCTGAGAATATATAGTTAGATCCCTAGTGTTCATATCTATTGTAAAGTTTTGTGCCCTTGAAAAGGAATGCAAGCTTCCTGCTTTTTATGATGTGTCCTAGCATTTTTATGATGTGTAGGCAAACAGCTGCAATGAAGATGATGATATTGGTTTTCTGTCATCAACAAGAACAAGTGGGTGATGGAAACACTAGTTCTTAAGAACTTAAGGAAGCGAATGGATGAAACCCATAACTGTTTTTAAAGTCTGGATTAGGATCACCTCAATGTTGGAGAGGTGGAAGTCCCTACAGTCTCCAATCGCAAGGTACCACATCGATGGCTTGGGCCTAGACGGACTGAAGGTAGCTTTATGCTCTCCCCTTCAAATGTCCCCTTTTGCCCTATGTAGGGCTGCAACTAAGGTGAAGCGGAAAAAGAGGTACCTTCATCCACATACGACCCGTTGTAGATTGGGGGATAAATTTTTGATCCAAATCTTTTTATATATTAGATTGAATCGGATTATATTTATTTATTTTTTCATTTGCAGATGGCATGCATTGGATCGGGGGTTGTTATGATCCACATGCGACCCACTTTGCTACGGATTGGATCGGGTGGAGTTTGGAGTGAGTTCTACTGCGGGTCATAGAATATTAAAAATTAATACTAACTAAATTTTATGTGTAATAATATACATACATTACATCTAACTTATCCATATGTTTTAAAACAAAAAATCTTATTAATATACTTATTGAAATCTTAAATCTTTAGTTATCCCACACTAACATAACTTTTCTTATCAAGACTATAGAGTATTTGGAAAGTTACAACCAGCCTAAATTTGTTCTAAATTTATAACCAATTTATATTCATCATAAATAAGCAATTTGATGCATCAGGGGAACATGAATCAAGTTGCTCTAATGATATTGAATATACTGTTAAATACATTAAATCTAATTTTTTTATAACATGCAGATAGAAGTGGATACTCATATATATATATATATATATATATATATATATATATATATATATATATATATATATATATATATATATATATATATATATATATATATGCAGATTTATAATTAGAAGATTCAATCTAATCTATAAGGACTTGCTGATTGGAGTGGAGCTAGGTAGACTAGTTTGAGCTCAATCCATAACTTGATCCATAGAAGGTGCAAGTAAAG
The DNA here is from genome assembly GCA_030544215.1 of Zantedeschia hybrid cultivar. Taxonomy (NCBI): domain Eukaryota; kingdom Viridiplantae; phylum Streptophyta; class Magnoliopsida; order Alismatales; family Araceae; genus Zantedeschia; species Zantedeschia hybrid cultivar. Next base: position 17,563,181 of record JARZZO010000011.1, read on the forward strand.
ACTTTTAACCCACATACTAATCCGATCTGTTATTTTGTTGATTGGATAGGATTTTACAGATCGGGGCTGATTGGATTGCGGATTAACTCAATCCACTTGCAGCCCTAACCCTGTATGATGGAAATTGCCTACAACCAATTTCTTGCAGCCTGATGCCCCTACAGATTGGGGACTGGGGGGACCCCCACCTCTTTGTACTAAGACGATCCCTATCCATTTAAGTCTATTTCCTTGTATTGATTGTATTTCCCATGTCAAATGGATTAAACGTTATGATTTAGTGGACACTTTTATTTGTACTAAACCAACGTTTAGATAGACATGGCACTTGGACACTTGCGCCTGACACTGCTTTTAGATTTTAAAGTGAACACCATATACGTCTTTAGAATATTTGTGTGTAAGTTAACATGCATCCAATGTATTTCCGTTATATCATTTATGTTTTAAACAAATTTCAACAAATATATTTTATTATATGCACATGTAAGTACTTCATTATATATTTCTTGTGTCATTGTGTCCTATTTTTAAAATTTTGCTATGTCCAACACGTGTGTTTGTACCGACAAATACATATTATAGATTAAAAGATTTAAGGAAGAAAGCCACTTCAATTACTGAAACTTTGATGAAATGAGATTACGTTTGGATATAACTCTGTTTAAAATTTGAATGAAAAGGCCAAAAATTCGGTCAAATAATTAAAAAATTAGAAAAAGATTCAGCATGAAATCCATAAAATTTGTTATCAAGATTTTTTAAAAACTAAAATAAAAATTATAATCATGTAATAATATTCTATGATATTTAAGTAGTAAAAGTCTTATTTTAAGTCAATAATATAGTGTATTAAACAGAAAGTATTAAATATTTTTGTATTATACATGAATGAAAAGGTTGATATAAAAAATGAGTATTTAATTGGAAAATTCGAAAGTGACGTGAATTATGTGTGTGTTATAAAGTATTTAATTAACTATGACCTAGATCGTGGACAGGGATAGCAAATGAATCGGCTCTATTGGAGTCTTATTTACGGACAGACGGGGTGGGGATGAAACTGATCTCCGCCTAAAGTGCAAGGCGTCCCCAACACGCCCACTCCCGCAGGTGGCGCCGCTCGGCAGTTCGCTGAATGAGAGAATTTTAGTCGTATCCTGGACGCGCAGAAAACTTCCCGCCACTTATCTTATGCCCAACAAAGAGGCAGCATTGTTGACCAGCTGGGCATGGGCATATGAATTATGGAGGGGCTTATGGATTGGTTAAAGGTTAAGTAGCTTATTTTTTTATTGCGAAGTTGCATTATAAACTCAAGCTCGACTCATTGAAAGCAGTGAGTCGAGCCAAGTCGAGTTTAACTCGAGTAAGATTCGGCTCAATGCTAGTCTTGAAGGTAAATTGGTGAACTTTTTTTTTTTTGTTCGTACCGACAAAACAATAGTAGTGCAAGAGTAATATTTGCTGCACTGAGGGGGGATAACAAGGCTTGCACTGCTTCCCTCGGGACGGTGTTGCCATGTGTTTTTATTTTATTTTTTGATTTTTTTGTTGGATTTTTTTATTTTTTTGAGATGTCTGATCAAAACTCGATGGTACATCTGGGTAGCTCGAATCAGTCTTGTTACGAAGACGAAGAGGAAAGTTCAGAAAAAAAATCAACAGTCTGGAGAAGTTGTTGAATTTGATGTATCTGTCCGACAAGCTACGTCACGTCAAGGGAGTCTCCTAGAGAAGTTGACCCAGACGGAGTTGTAGGCGACGGGGAAGGAGAAAGTGACTCTGCTAGAGCAGCAGTGGGATGAGGTTGACGATGGCAATGCTGAAGCTTCCGACATTGATCAATAGTGTGGCCACAGTTGCGATAATACTTGCAGAAAAGAGTCGCCGATGTGCTAACTGAGTCACTAGGTTGTGATGAAGAATCCATGCCACGTGAGTATGTCGGAGTGTCAAGTAGTGGAGAAAATCTGGAAGGCTCCGAGGAGCGAAATTGGAAGGTGGCAGCGAGAACAGTCTCAGATGGAGGGTCAGACTTCCCTAGAGCTTGCATTCGAACTCCTTTGTAAACTCAGTAAGAGTATCATCTAGACTCGAAAACGGGGATCGATGAAGAAGCTGAGTACAGAGTGCTTCGTACCCAGGACGAAGATACATTAAAAAGTAATATAGATACTATCGATCCCGCTGAAAACTGCAAGATCATGTAGAAATACGACCAGAGACATGCATAGCATCTAACTCTGACCAGATACGTCGAAGACAAGTGAAGAACTCATGAATCGATAGTTCGCCCAGACAAAGACTGTCAAGTTCATTGCGAAGTGGATACTTTCGAGCCCCACTAGATTGAATATAACGTCTGACAAGATAAGAGTATTGTGCTCGAGATGTAGTAAAGTCTAGAAGATCTAAACGGATAGAAAGATCAACAGAACGAAAAATATAACCCATAACAACTTCATCATTATCCTTCCAAATCTGAATAAAAGAAATAAAAATACTATCTTTCTCTTCCGATGACTCAATTTCAATCACAAGACATATAATAGTTCCATCAACATATCCCCATAACTTGGCGGTACAAAGATTAGATCGAACAGTGGCAGCTCATACAGCGTAGTTGCTAGCATCTTTAAATTACAGATCTATTTTTAGAATATCCGATGCAGAAATAGAACTTAAAGTAGTCATGGCAATAATAATAATAAAAAAGGCAATTGCTACCTTACGTTGTGGGTGGCCATCGGATCCACTGGGGGGGAGGGGGTTCACGAGAGGTGACAATCACAACAACTGTTGAAGAAGCACATTGGCGGTGCAGAAAAATCAGCAAAAACTACTGGCTGTTGTTGTTGTCCGTGTGCAAGAGAGCCCAAGAACCTCTCTCCTGTTGTTGTCGGTGCAGGAAAAAATCGACGACGCGAAGACCTCGCGCCACACTCGGCGACGAGGATGCCAGTGCTGCTTCTGACGTGTGGGTAGACCGACCGTCGGACAGGAACACGGAGGAAGAACCCAACGGTAGGGATGGCGGCGCGGCAAAGATCCGATGCGCATGAGAACAGCAAGGCAGCGAGCACGTACTCGACGGCGCACGCTCGCACAGGAGAACAGAAGAAAACGAAACATAAAGCTCTGATACCATGTTACGAATCTTGAAGAAAACATATAGTTTTCCATTGTATTGAACATCTATATATACAAGTACAAGATCCCATAATATGACAAGAGGCCAGCAAGCCTAGCAAATTGTACATACTAAATCTAGATTTACTGTATATACATCAACAAGCCCCAACTCAGTTATACAATTTTTTTTAATTTTTTTATTATTATTGCATTGAAACCGAGGTGGGTGCCAAAAATATCTTTTAAAAATATATATATATATAATCGGGTCAAAAGCGACCTGAGTTTTTCAGATGTATCTTCGAATTTTTGATCGGGCGTCTAAAAGAACTAAAAAAAACAAACAAGAAAAGAGAAAAATAAAAACTCACTGCAGCGTTATACGATCATTGAGATCAGACAGCACTCCTCAGTGCAGTAAACATTACACGGTAGTGCAAATGCTGATATGAAGACTCGCAAATACCAGTGATCTTTAGTCTGTACATGAAGGAAATATTGAGCTGTTTTCCATCATCTGAAGGGAGAATGGTGGTACTATACTGTTCTTACCATACCTACATCCTTTTATTGAGAATTGCTCATATGATTGAATGACACTTACTAAACTACATCCTGTAAAGGATGTGCCTAGCATAAGCCTTTCCAATCAAGTAAGCAGATAATATTCCTATGTGATACAGAAGCGTTGCCAAAAGTAAGGCAACCTTAAACCCAGAACCCTGATAGTCCAACACTTCCATGATAAGGGTTGCTGAAATTAAAAGGCAAAGCTTTTTGTACTCTCAATTTGTTTACAGAATAAGTTATACGGAATTACTTATCCAGAATAACGTATATTAGAATAAGAAATGTTTAACTTTAATAATTCTGTAGGATCTATTGGCGGAATAGGAAAGATAAACAGTTCTTCAGTTTAAGGTCGAATTGCTTATTCTCCTTATTCTAGTATAAGCAATTTTAACGCAGTATAAGTTATTCTGCCTATTAAAGTAGAATTAACTTTATTCTAAAAATAAAATATCTTATTCTTCTCCTGTTCTCCCATCAAAATGAAGCAATGTACTCTTAATCTATCGATCATTCAACTTAATTTATTATAGTGATTTTTTTGTTATAATGATCAAAGTGCATTTAATTGACTGTGTTGATAGAAAAGTATGTTAAGAAAATACAATGGTGTAAGAATAGCATTGGCCCTTTATCGTATTCATGACTACTCATGAATAGGACAAAACACAGGAGGCAGCTTTACCTTGCATGTGCATAGGAACCCTCCTTTAACAGGCCACAACGTGACTGGGTACTATTGCTTATTTACCCATGTGAGCATGTCTGAGATTACCTCATGATTTAACAAAACTCTTCTCCTCCCATACTACTTTCATGATGATAATTGTATATATCTTAAGTTCGAGCTGCTTCTCGTTTCAAGTGGGTTGATGCAGAGCCAAGCAGCTCTTGGAGATGACAGAACTGATCTCTTCACTTGCTAGCTTTGGAAAAATACACAGAGAGCCCATGCAAGTAGCCTCTTTGATAGTTTTGAGAAAAATATAGACACAACCCAAGTAGCCTGCTGGATTCTTAGCATCAAATTTGGAACTGAAAAATCTAAAATCCAAGGCAACGGACTTTCCCATCAACACCACATTACCTTCTTCACATCTCTGTTGCCTCCAAGGTGATCCGCTCGACCATCTCCATGGTCCGCAAGCGCTTCAAGTCGCAGCCATGGGAGATCTTCCCCTGCCCGCGGTGCAGCTCCCCGGATACCAGGTTCTTCTGCTACAATGGCCGGGATGGCACAAAACCAAAGCACTACTGCAACGCCTGCCAGCGGTACTGGATCCGCGGGGGCACCCTGCGTCACGCCAAGAGGGTCCCCAAGGCCAGCTGGCTCCCCCCCTCCTCCGGGGTGCAACCGTCCCCCGCGACGGTCACTGGCAACCCTCCGCCCTCCTCCTCCTGGTGCAACGCCCCCGCCTTGGACGGCTGCAATGGTGGGGAAGCTTGCTATGGGGCCTCGTTGCTCCCAGCTCTGGTAAGGCAGGAGGCTGTGAAGCTTGTGGACATCGAAACCTGGGTGGACGAGGAGCTGAACTGCATCCTGCTGGAGGAGATGTGGGCTGCAGTGTCGAACAATGGGGATGTGTAGGAGGTAGAGGAAGGAGTTCACCCTTCAGGTTGGATCCGGTGGCAGTAGCAGCTGCTGCTGCCGCACCAATGGCACAAGCTGCCGCCGGCACCGTCTCAGGGCACTTTGCCATCTGTTCTCTGTTGTTACTGGCCTCCTCGTGAGTGGTGGCCACTGCTGCAGTGGCATGCATGTGGCCAAACTACTCAGAGCTTAAGTAAATCTCCGTCTAATCTCGTTAAGGGTTTAAATCACGCTAACTCAAAAGTTAACTCTTAGCAGCAGAGTAATCTGCAACTATCACCTACTCTGTTCTTTCTATATTGTTCATACTATAGCTCATCTCAATGGTAAAATATAATATTATTGACTTGAAAGAAAATAGAGTAGACGCTCTCAAACTTTTTCTTAAACAGAGTCCACATCCCAAATCAAAAGACAATTGGTTAAATGGACAATTGACTTGCTGAGCAATGAAATTGGTCGAGAGTTTAATTCCACTGTCATTGATCAATAATATTTTGATGAGAATCATATCCTTTAAAAGATTATAATTCTCACTTCATACTCTGAAGAAGACTTGTTTGAGTTTCTCACTCGAGACCCTCTTTTTTTGTTCTTCACAAGTAGAACTTCTCTAACTGACCTAGGAATTCAACTCCCATTCAACTGCACCTGGTACCGTGTAAAATCGATTACATGCACACATCGTCTAAAACAGTTGATCATAATAGGGGTGCCAAAATCTAGATCTAAGGATAATATGTTGCCTGGTTTTAGATTGTCTGAAGTTTCTGAATCATAGACATTCAGTATGATCAACTTTTTGAAAAACCTGTGCATTAGTGCATGCAACAGGTTTTACATCATATTGTTTCTTTTTTTTTGAACATGGCATTTATCTGTTTTTGAGTGTCACATTTAACCTTGGTAAATATTGATTTCTAGCTACATCCTATGAACTATTTAGACATCTTTCAAGTTGATTCCTCTTGCTATCTATGCGTCATGATGGATATTTTCTTTAAACGTGGTGGCCATAGTTGTTTGAATCGTTTTTCGAGACCTGAAACATTATCTGCTAAAATGCTCTTAGATAACCATAGGTTTCATGTGGTTCTTCTGCTGGAACAAGCAATGGCAGATTACTAATTAAACTACTTTTGCATCAATCTACCGCCGGCTTAGGATTTATAAGGACTAGTCTTAAAGATCCAAAAAACAATTCTCTAAACAATTGACGCTACTCATGAGCAATGGCCTTTGTTAATTTGGATTTCTTTATGTACTACGCAAAGAAAAAGCATCATCCAGTTCAGATGCCGACAAGCTTGAAGGGGAATAAAACAGGAGAGGGAAGGACAAATAAAAAGATGGGACAAAGGAATTAAAACGCAACAAAGGGTGTGAAAAGCAGAACCTAGAAAAGTAGAATAAAACAGGCCATTAATTTAGCCCTCAACTCTACATAGTTATGGGTAGCTCACTTGCGAACACTGAACACCACGTCCCTTGGACTTCGGACGCCTTACACCCAAACTAGTGGTTTTGCCCTTGGTGCAATACGCCAGATTATGATCGGTTCAATCATTAGAGTCCTTGATTAATTTAGATGACGAAAGATTCACCTCAATTTTACATTAAACAATGCACCAATATTTTTAATTCGAGATTTTCAGATTGAGATCAAGTAAACTGCGAAGATAAGTTTGGCTTCTATAACCAACCAAAATTAATTAGAGAGCTTTTTAATTTTTAGTCCCTTTAATCACTTGAATTAAGAAAAAAAAACTATCTATAACTTCTGTATATTGTAAAAACTTCCTATAGTCTCACTTTTAGCTAAAGAACACCCTAAAAACTTTGAAAAACTCCCTAAATATCATAGAATATTGTTACAAACTACCTAAAAAGGATTTTTAAATAAAAGTGAGATTACAAAGGTTATAGAGAGTTTTTTTTCCTAAATTAAGTAGATTAGAGGACAAAAAACTAAGACACTCTAAATCATAACTATTCCTACTCATCTAGGTGTGTTCTGCGGCCGGGTCCAAGCACAATTGGTCATTTTTCGGATGGCCTAAGTAAGGCCCAGAGCAAAAGGGTGACTGCTGATGGGGAGACAGAGTGGTACTCGGTAGTCTGCAATAATCTGTGGAAGAGACACCATGGAATGGAGGGTGAGGATGAGGAGGTCGGGTGCATCACGGTGAAGGCAAGATTGGTGTTGGCCATGCCGGCACTCAGGCTACAGCTTCACCTTGCCAACATGAGGGTTTGAGCACAAGACACAACTAGTTGCACTAGGAAGTATAGCCAGGCAATGGAAAGGGGGCTTGAGTAATTGTGGTGGGGAAGGAACCTGTGTAGTAAATGGATCGGGTTCCCTTAGTCACCCGACTAAGGAGACTTATCGCAGTCCCCCATCATGCGCATGGGGTGCGTGTGGGATGCGCACCCGAGGCGGACCTACCTCGGGTGCGGCCCGAGCTATGCGCGTCCGTGCATACGGTGCCCTTTCAGTCGGGTGACTGAAAGGGCCCCGACCTGTAGCAAATATGGGATTTAGTGCAGCAGACAGGGTTGGGAGGGAAGCCATGTGATAGGGGAAGGTGATTGTGTTAGGGAATTAGGTAGGAGGAAAGCCAGCGGGCGGTAGGGTTGCAAGTGGGTCGGGTTAGGCCAAGTCGAAACCAGCCCTAACTCGAGAGTTGGGGGGTCAACTTGAGCCCAACCTAGCTCAAGACCCACCTAGACAAAACCAATACTAAATCATTCCCTTCCCCAACGCAACTTGACCCGTGCAACCTGATATGAGGAAGGCCAGAGGAAGAGATAGAGAGGGAGATGAGCATGTGGGTAGGGAAATGAAGGGACACTATCTTGGCGGTGATTGATGCGGGCATGGAAGGCTTAGAGGTAGCCGTACAAGAAGTCAGGAGGGGAGAGGGTTGCCACTATCTTGGTGGTGATTGATGCGGCCATGAAAACTCATGGTAACTTTAAATTGAAAATTTTGGCAAACTCACCCTTGTTTTATAACATTAAACAGAAGCATTTTTTAGGTCTAACTTTGCCTGATATGTTTATAGAACACCTATACAACTCAATCATCAAGTCCATGCCCTAACCTCTTTTCTTCGTTCTTCTTACTTCCAATATTAGTGAAAGAAAAGATAAAAAGGAAAGCTATGCTGTCACACCTTCTACCCCACTGGTTGTTAGCTTTTCATCAGAAAGTTTGCTGAGTCAATTATGGTCATCAATATTCGTAATCTATAAATACTATATTTAAAAAAGATTATCCGTTCACATACCAAACCATGCCGATTAAAAGTGAGAAGAAAATATGATTAAGAAAACGTGAAAACAGCTGGTATTATTATTAAAAATGGAAAAGTTTCAAGGTTTGCAGACATCCTTAGCCGACGGCCTGGAGACATCGGCGTCGCCGTTGGCCATGGCCGACTGCACCGTCAGCACAGACATGCTCGGGGAGGGCGGCGCGTCACCGTTGGAGGCCAGCGCGTGGGGCAGCGCCGCCAGGTTGTTGCCCTGGTTGCCACCGCCGCCGCCAGGGTGGGCAGCCGCCCGGGTGTGGCAGGTGGCGGTGGAGATGGCAGAGGCCAGCGAGATGGGCATGAGGCAGAGCCCCTTCCCTTGCAGATATTGCATTGCCGCCCCCATGTCCTCCTCCATCAGCTTCGCCACCTGGTGCTCCGCCAGCGTCAGGCTGTCGCCGCCCGCAGCTGCCGCCGCCTGGTTTGCCGCCCCACCGCCTCGCCCGCCGCTCGCCTGCATGGGAACACCAACGCCGGGGTTGGTAGCAGCAGCTTGTCAGCGATGATGTTGCCATTATAAAAAATCGAAGCTTTTGAAAGGGGCAACAAAGAAAAGGAGCGGCCTTTTGGCACGCGTGCCCTGTTCTCTTGTCCTCTAGCAAGAATGCTGGACCCCCACCTCTACCTGGCCTCGCTGGTTTCCTCTATCATGACTTCATGAGGCCATTGTTCTAAGCTTAAAAATATGAATATTAAACACCTCACTTCCTTTGGGGGGCTCTTTCTCTCGTCTACTGGTGCTAAATAAAATATTTTTGTAACTATTTCTCATAATCTAATTTGTCACTCTCCTAGTGAGAAGTATCAGGACTTCGCCGGTGAAAAGGAGTAACATTTCTACGTGATAAAGAAAGGGTTTACCTCAGATGCGACGTCGGCCACGAGTGGGGCGACCGCGGCTGCACCGCCTAATCTGCTCATGCTCAGCACCTGGATAGAAAGAACAATGGGGACGTGTGTGAGATGGTTACTACACAGATGGAGTACTGTTTATTTTACCCATTTGAATGGGGATACTCTGAGAGAGAAGAAGCGGCAGGGTTTGCCTTGACTTGGAGCTGGAGAAATTTTACGTAGTCGATAATCTCATCCAACATCGACGCCTTGTCCGTCTGTCCAAATAAATCAAAGCAACATATCAAAAACCACCAACTTGGGTTCAACATCAAAAGAAAGAGAGAAAAAAAAAAAATTTAAAGAGATGTTGTAAAACAAGTATATATACTATGCAAAACTGAATCCTATCAACTGTCCCCTAAAAATGTGAAAATCTTAACTCATTTTGACCCAAAGTGTCCCTTGAGTTGGTGTAGTGTCAAAAAATTAATCCCAAACCATCACCCAACTAGATGTCTCCATCTATCAGCTACCCGAAATCTATATGATTGATCCAACTCGTACTGAATCATAGGAGATCCGAATCGATCCAACTCTTCAAGTCAGACAATCTTTGGCTCTCGCTAGCTAGTATTATCCATGGTCATGAACACCTTTCCCTTTCTCTGTTCTGTGGCAGATACGACTTACAGCTACCAAACTGTCTCACCACGTCCTGAACGACTGGTACTAATTCCATTTGTTCACGAATCAAGGCTGTGAAGGAGAAAAGGAAAGGGGTCCCCTTTGTCGGTTTCATTCAAACACGAGTGTTTCCTGTTTGATGCTTCTTTGTTGTTCTCTACTGAAAAGGACAAAATCCGCCAAATTTTCGGGACACGCAGAGGTTGGCGTCCTTTGTGCCGTGGTGCAGTGTGCCAGAGTCATAGAAGTAACAATGGATCGTGGTTCGAGCAGAGTAGGTAAGATTGAGATGGTTTGCTGTGGACTAGAGTGAAAAGTTTTATAGAAAACGTTCCAACCCAAATTTGACCCATTTTTTTCAAAATTTGGGTTTTTAACATACTTCTCCGGACGTCAAGTTAAAGGCCGTGTTTGGCGCAACTTTCATTTAAAAGTATTTTTGCATTTCTATTTAGGACGTGTTTGGCAAAACTTTTACTTAAAAGTTACTTTTGACTTCTACTTCTTACATAAAATAAATTGATGAAAAAATGTTATAATTAATTTTGATTTGTTACAAAAGTCAACTCTTTTATAAAGACCTCACTTTTTCTCCAATCTTGAAAATTCTCTCTTGTAGTTTTTGGTTGAAAGTCAAAATACAAATAAAATACCACATAAATGACTTCCAAGATCTAATGACTTCCATAAAAAATAACTAACTGAAAATACAAAAGTGCTTCCAAATGAAAGTTACGCCAAACACGACCTTAGTTATTTTTTATGGAAGTCATTGGATCTTGGAAATCATGTATGTGGTATTTTCCTTGTGTTTTGACTTCCAACCAAAAGCTACAAGGAAAGAACTTTCAAGATTGGAAAAAAATTAAGGTTGTTATAAAAAAGTTGACTTTGTAACAAACCAAAATTAGTTATAACATCTCTCCCTCAACTCATTCTACGTAAGAAGTAGAAGCCAAAAATAACTTTCAAGTAGAAATTTTGCCAAACATGCCCTAAGTCAGATCTATACAAGGGGCAAATTTTCTACAACAAGGCTATACTAGACATGATCAATTGTTGCCATCACTTCGAACTCAACATGTCATCTATTTTTTTGAAAAAAAAAAAAAAAAAAAACTTATGTTGAGTTGAACATAGTTTGATGGGGAGAATTTTTATTTATTTTTCTTGACACACACATGGGGTAGACGGCCTCTTAGGTCAGGATATGATGCTTACTTGAGTTAAGCCTGTTCCCACCTTAGAGGATTCACTTTTCATATATAAATAAAATCAGATTAAACAATTGAGATAGATCACCAAAAAACTTTCATTAATATAAGTTCGATAAGGTAAGGGAATTGATGTTGTCAAAAAGGGTCGCCATTAAGCTCCAACCAATGGAAGCTTCAGTGACTAAGAGGGTAAACCATCTTGATTACCTAGTTTGATCTGTATATACATGGTCATAAGAATGTTAGGGCCTTCTCATTTTTTAGGCATACTGCGCCGTGGCATAGAGTAATCCTTGCATTATATCCTAAATCTTTGGCTTCTCCAAAAACAGAAGAAATCCAAAAATTTTGTCATTTATTAAAGGAAAGAGAGATGGGACCTTGTTGCCATTGGGCACCAGCTCCTGCAGGGCCTTCATCCTCTCTGCTATCCTCTCTCTCCGCAGCTGTAGACAGAAGGCATTCGAGGGGAAACAAACAGAAGAGAAGACCACCAGAAGAGGCCCATCAGCCAGAGCAGAAAGAATAACAGAAGCATCCAAAGCACAAGAAAACAAAGTCTCACACCCCATTTAATGGACACATCCGGGCAGAGCAGTTGCATTTATCAAACACTACTGACTACCGCCTAGGTTCAATAAAACAAGTCACACAAATATTGACATCATCACTCTTATAAGTGATGTATGTATTTAAATATTCCATGTATGCTTTCATTCATATGCTTAGCCAAACTTTTTAAATCTCAAAAAAAAAAAACCCTCCTTACTTTGTTTGTGGAATAAGTCCTGAATAGGATGTTTTATTCTCCTAAAACCTTTTAACCCATTTTGGTGGAGAGGAGTACTTAACCCAAGGTGCTATAGGTTATACCAGAGGTTAAGTGGAATAACATGGGTATTTTGAACTCTTTATTCCACTCTTTATTCTCTTCTTTATTCTACTTATTCCTACTAAATCACTTAGAATAGCGCAGTGCAATTCTACTTATTCTGGGTGGAATACCAACAATTTACCAAATCAAAATACCTCTTATTCTGAGTTAAGAAATCCCCAGAACCTTATTCTGGTTTAAGTTATTCTGCAAACAAAGTGAACCAAAGAAAAAAGTGCAGAAGGCGCAGAGATCAACAATAAGTCATTTTTTTATTACTTAAAAACTGCGGTTAAAGATCACACTTCAATCTGGAAGACGTCAGCTAGCAGAGAAGATTTAAAGCACATTTAGGTTTTACCATAAATTTATTTTTCACAAATATCTTAGTTAGTTTAAATGAAGCAGATTTATGATAATGCGATTATGCTAGTATTATTCGCGTTGTCGTCATAAAATTATTTTCTATATAATAAACGTATATAAAAAATATTATTTTAAAAAAACTGCTACTTTTGCAATATTTCCTACAACAGGGGTATAATGTGCAAAAATCTCATCAATGCCAAAGCGTTACCCTCTCGGCGATGCTGTGCGGGTCGGTGGCCTGCCCTCTCCTCGCCCTCACCCTCTGCCTCGGCGGCGCTGCGCCAACACCGGTGCCCCCCGCCGCCTGCCCCATGCCCGCCGCCGCCGCCGCTCCATAGCTCTGCGACGCCACCGCTCCACCCTACACAGTTTTTTGTTTCCTGAAGGTCTAATCTTTCCTCTTGTTCTTCTAGCAAGCTGCCCAATCCAAAGAAGAGGAGAAATAGAAACAGTGGGGTCTGTAGAACCTGGGGGCTGTGGAAATGTTGGTGGTTTGCGGCGCCGCCCTGCGCCGCCCCTTGCAGAGATCCGCCGAAACCGTTGTAGAGGCCGTCTCCACCCTGAAAACACCAAAAAACGAAGGAATTTTCAGAGAGTTTGCAGGGAGAAGAGTGGATGATATGCGTTGGTTCCGGAGGAGAAACGTACAGAAGAAGTGGGAGACTTGAAGGGGGGATCGGCGTCGTTCCGGGATCGGTCCAGAAGAAGCCTAGAGTCGGCCGAATCGGCGCTGCCCGGCGACAGAGGCAGCGGGAGGAGACCCGCGTCGCCAGCCATAGCTGATCTCCCCATCGCAGAGAGCAGCATATGCTGAGAGGCTTGGTGGTTGATCTGGAGCGCCATCGGCTTCCCGGCGCTCCCCCCGCTAATCTGGTGCTGGCGCAGGCGCGAGGCGAGGAGGGCCGACTCGTCGTAGGGGGCCGCTGCCGCGTAGCGGAGCGCCTCCTCTCCCATCGGCTGCTCCAGCTTCTGGCCGCCGGAGAGGTCCCAGGGGGACTTGGGGTTGCCGTGGTTGAGGTCTGCCCAGGGGAGACTGGACAGCACCTGGTCGAAGAAGTCGTCGTGGGTGGAGGCGGAGCTGTCGTCGAACTGCTGCAGGGCGGAGCTCTGGATCTGCTGTTGCTGCGGCTGCGGCGGCTGCATGGACGGCATGGAGGGGGGCAACCCTTGCATTTCTCTGCTGGTAGGCATCATGTCCCCCACTGCGACGCCGCAGAGACGGCCAAGGTCGGAACTTGCCGGAAGACGGAGAGCCAAGGAGGGAAGAAGGTGGTCGCGGTGGTGCTTGTGGTTGTGGGGCCTGCACTGGTTCGGGCGGGGCTGCAGGAAGAAGACGAGGAGGCGTCTCGGTCTCTCTTCCCTTTATAGGGGGAGGTGAACAAATTTCAAAATGTTAAACCTTTATTCTAAGTTATCACTTATTTTCGGTGTTTTGTTGATAATTTACATTTTTGAGCTTTGAATCATATAACCCACTCGGGGGACTGGTAAGGGACGGATGCGTGAAATTAAGTTACCATTGACCGCGGTTAACTTTGATCAGCTTTTCTGCCTGCTTCAACGATCCAGAAGCCCCATGGGCGGTGACGAGACTCGTCCGGCCACCGATCCTTCCGGTTGCCGGCCGCGTGTACCGTGATTTGGTTTTGACCTGCGGAAAGCTGGTGAAGAAGAAAGTGGGAAAAATAATTTTGAACTGAAATGAGGAGTCAGAGATTAAAAGGCGACGGGGAGTTGTTGGAGATGAGGGTTTGGGATTAGATAATGACTTTTTAATGAATATAATTAAGATGTCATTATCAACTAATCTCTGTAAAAGAGGAATTTCCCCTCACTGACATGTTCATACTTTAGTGGACTTAAGATAAACTATTGTGGTAATGGGTGTTTACACTTGGACAGAAGGCTGGAACTGTGGGCCTAACCTAGGGGGGTAAGTCTTCCACAGAGCATGGGGGAGGAATTAACTATTGTATACTTTGGCTTTTTGTGTGCAACTCTCTGTGGAAGCTTGTTTTATGTGAAAAGTATCCTGTCCAACTTGTGTTTGTGCTACCATGCTTACCATCTTTTACACTGTTAGTCAACTAGGCAGTAGCAGATGCAGAAATTTTGAAATTTTGTCCAATAAAGTCACTTGGATATTAGATCGTAAGCATTGGGCCAGTAGAATTTTGGGCTAAGTCATATGGAATTTTGTATTGGATCAGTGGAATCTTGGGTTGGATCAGTAGAGTCTTAAACTAAACTGCTTTGAATTGGACCAATAAGTTTGACAAAATTCAGTAGAGTCTCAATACCCCACTAGATGAATGTTGAATCCATCACTGCAACTAGGCCATACATGGTGCAACAAAAACATCTATCTTGACGTATTTTTATAGGCTCCACAGGTTTTTATTTAGGTGTTGTTTGGTCTGACGTAAGATATTATAATATATAATAAAAAGTCGTATCTTTAAGATATGAGGAATATTATCATATCACATTTTTTACAGTTCTTTTTACCGCACTTATCAAGAGTCATTTATTTTATTAGATAATTCTTATTAAAGTTATTTTTGACACAACTTTTTGTGCAACAAATGTAGTTAATGAGAACCCTTTAATCCAGTGATCAAACGGCTCCTAATGGGTGGGATAAATAAGGTAGTAAAAAGTGTGATATAATAATATTCTTCATATTTTCATGTCCTAAGCATGTGATTAAATTTAATAAGCCTTTACGGCGAAAAAAAAAATCACACATGAATTAGTTATAAGGTTTTTAACGTATATGAGTTGGAAGTTTTATGAGCAATTGGCCATCCTTCTTTTTAACTTATGTAAAACGGGCTCACATTGTACATGATCCCGGACACTTATATCCATTTCTTATAATCTTTAGATTTTAATTATTTACTGCAGATTTATAACATCCTGTAAAGGTGACATGATTTGAGCAAGCAAATTTTTGTCTTACTCAAGGTCGAAACTAGGAAAATATTTCTTTTTAAGTTGTATTAACTATTATAAACAGTATTTTTCGTTGTCACAATAAAATATAGCATAATAGGGAACGATAGACAAACTGTTAAAATCTGCATATAGAATAATTATCAGAAGAAATGTTTTTAAAAAACTAGTGTATTTGTATCTACACTCCAACTCCCATACATTATATGAATTATCCTCGAAAGTCTTAGAAGCATTGCAATTATACCACGCGATAAAATTCTGTAAATTTTCAACTGAATATGTCAAAAACTGTGGTAAAGTCAGGAGGGCATACATGCAAAATTTTAGTAAATTTAAGGATATACATGTAAAAACGTCTAAAATTAAGGGCATATGTAAAATTAAGTTGATGGCGTTTTGACACAGAGGTACAGCCACATTACTTTTGAGGTTTTCGGAGCCATTTCATATAATATATGAGAATTAGGATATGAATATAAATACACCAGTTTTCAGAAATATATATGCAAAATCCCAACTTTTTATGCACCGTTCTATGTGATTGAATTGTTACAGTAATTAAAAAAGTATGATGTAAAGAAGAGCGTGGCATAACTTTTGTTGGCCAAATTAAAAGAATTCATTAACCGTCAATAAATAGTACCTGGAATTTATAGCATCACAATAAGAGTTAAAGCTCTTTCTATACTCACCCCATAGAAGTGTCAATCGGACAGGCCAGTCCAGTCCATGCCTCAGTCTAACCTACCCCATATTAAAAGAAATTGGGTTCGCCCAAGTTATATAAAGTGGATTAGGCTAAGTTTGAGTTGACATTAATTAAATATAAGCTGAGCTGAGTTGAAAACGGGTTGGCCCCATTTGAATTATTGACTTTTATAATAATTCATACAAAAAGTAAAATACTTCTAACAAATCATTTATAAACAGTACCGCCCAACCCAACTCAACCTACTCACTATTGAATTGGGACTAAATTTAAATTGAAATTAGATTAAAATTAGATTAGACTATTTTAAATCTGAATTAATTATCACATAACCCAGCCTAACATGCCCAATTTACATTCCTACTCACCGAACAGCAGTTCTGGGCAATCTTACAAGGATAGTGGTCTAACCATATGAGTGAAAGCTATTATTTAGTGCACCAGCATCTTGCCATGTAAACTTGGCTTAGGCCTCTGATTGGTCCACAATATTCTTCAAAACTCCCTCCATGGTGAATCTTGTGTCACAGCATCGTGCATGCTTCTAACTGTTTTTGAATTGACAAATGACAACACTTGTGTGTTAACAAAGAGATTAATCATGCTGGAGGAAAATTCTGACTACTAATTTAATGAATTGGCTCATGTACTTCTTTCTTCACGTAAATACTTGGAATTGCTGAATCATGGGATATTGACATTATCCTATTGAGGTTTTTTTCAAAAGGGTAGGTCAGTTGACCACTTATGTCAAATGACTCCCAAGTGGGTAGAGTTTATCTCATGAGTCATGAGACTCTCTAATTTGAGGATAAATCTACACAACGATACTTCTCTATACTGGTGATTTTTTCGTGTTATTCAGGCGAATATTCTAAGTCGAAAATTATTACCAGAAAAGAAATTCCACAAATTGCACATACCATATTACAGACCTAATGGCCTATGAATCCGTGACCTCTCACTTGGGGAGGTCATTTTTTGCCATCCAAAGTATGCACCAGTGGTACAATCCATTCTATTGAGTTGATGGCAAGCCATTTAACTCTGTTAATCAGAGATACGGTTGGCCAAGAAGTCATTTTGTTCTAACATAGGTAAGTCTTTTAGGTTCTTACAATGATTTAATTGGGTTCCATTTCATAACTAGTTAAAATTAAGTTGAATCAATCACTGATGTCTAAACTATTATTGACGAAACTAGGCGTGAGTCGTGACTTACGAAGGCATATTTTAAGAATTACTTTAACTTCCACCGAGAAAATGAAGACCCATACTAAAGTCAGCCATATCCTTAATCACGAGGTCCCTTAATTGCTGTTTGATAACATTTAAGTGAAACTATGTAAAGCATTAACAGGTTTTGAATTTCGGACCTGCTGAATGCTAATGACTCCTTCAAACTACCCTTTTTCCTTCAAATTGAGTGCATGCCATGTTGGAAAAGTTATAGAGAGAATGCCCAAACTCAACTTAAGGATGTTAATATATCATATTTTAAGAAAATGTTATTAAATGCTTCGAGTGAGTGAAGTTGTTAGAAATACATATCTTAAGCATGATATGTTGCAAATACTTTTTTAAAGATAGCATTTGATAAAATGATCAAATAACTGTTGATTGTGACGTATATATCAACATGGCATATTAACGTTTCCTGATCGTTTCCAATTCTGTCATCCGTTCATCCTACAAAACAGTAAGTTTTCTTTAATTTTACTATAAATAAAGAACCACATACGATAAATCTAAACTGTAAACAACTCGAGGCTGCTAACGCATTCCTCCCCACGACAACAAACGGAAGAGCCACCCTTCATTAATCTGCATTGTTTTTGCACTCATCATAAATGAGGGATCCAGGGGGTCTTCGTCCAGCATTGCCGGCAGCTAACGCATTCCTCCCCACGACAACAAAGGGAAGAGCCACCCTTTCATTTATCTGCATTATTTTTGCAGTCATCATAAATGAGGGGCTCTTTGTCTAGCAATATTGCCCCCATCTCTCTCTCTCTCTCTCCTACTACTGCGAGATACATGCAGCCCACATCCTGGCACGTCCATGAACTGACGTTGTTTCTTTTGGGTCCAACAATTCACAGCAGATCGGAAGCATGGGAGAAGCACAGCTGCACAGGAATATATGCTCTTCCCCAAGATCGATTACTCCAAACGACGATCTTGGTGGGCCTCCGAGTCCTCCTTTGCATCGTTTCACAACATGATGCATGCCATCACCGGCAGGACTGTGCATGATTAGATAAGAATAAGAACCCACGTACAGCAGAGCTACTAAGATCATTTCTGCTTATCTTCGTTCCCCTCCCCTCTGTGCATGCACAAGTTTGAGAAGAATAAGAACATTATCTCTAGTTATCGGCGTCCTGTACTCTCTTTCCTTTTAGCAGGAGGGGATGGGAGGGGGGACGTGAAAGAGGCATATGGGAAGTGGATAGCGCTAAAAGTGATGCCTTTATTTGACAGAGATGGGAGAACCGTCTACTGTTCTTGTCTTGTGCCAATCACATCCGAGGTTTCCTTTCTTTTGATTTTTTTCTTCCTCTTGGTGTTCATCTTTACAACACATCCATGCGTAGTTTCAGTGAAGCCTGGCGGTCACCTATTTATTATCACGTCTGAAGGGATCGATCCTTTGTGCAATAAGGTCGCGAACCTATGACACAAAGTGTATTGTGCTTGCAGCCATGGGAAAGAAGATTAAGAACTGAGATCTTCTATACGGTCCTCGGCGGACCGTGGACGTAGAAGATCTCAACCCGAAAATTAATGGTCCAAACTTCACCATTTCTTGCCGCAAAAAGTAAACATGCACTTTTGGCATGTGTGATACTTGATGGACATTGTACTAACTTGAAGTGAGGGCAAGGAAGTATTTTAAGGGGGTAGAGCGGGGACAGTGAAGTGAGCCTAGGGGGAGGAGACACCCTCGCCTGTAGCACCAGAACCTCACCTCCCTCATCTCTCCGGGAGCCCCCCTCGCCTCCCACCACGGGTGGAACATTTCTCCCTTTGGGGAGTTTTGTTCATGAGCCCGTTTCAGGATCTCTCTCCCCTTGTGGGGAGGTTTTGGACTCCGACACACTCGGAGGAATTGTCTCCGGCCAACACCGAAGGTTTCTCTCAACAACTAGAGTTATCTAATTCTTTTTGGTTCTCTCTTTCTTTCACTTGTTCTTATTTCCCCCTATTTCTATTGCCCGTTGGTAGGGTCCTATATACTGTGTTGGCGACTTCTTCAATCGTCTGGAGCATCGCCTGCTTCCTTCAATTCCAAACCCCTCTAATGGTGTTTTCAGCAATTCTTGGAGCTCAACGAACTGGGCACCACCACACGCTCATCTTCGTAGCGTGTATCTTTTGAGTCTCTAATCTTAGCCATCTTGGCATGCTCGTTGTCGGTGCTCACCTTGCAGGTGGTGTTGGGTTCATCCCCATCCTCATGGCGTTACTTTGTTGAGGAACACTCTTGGCCTTGGATGATTCATTGCAGCCCCCTCGTGTTCCTCGTTGATCATTTTCTCTGGCGAGACATTGGTTTGGTTTAGTGTTTACTTTTCGAAAAATCAAATCAAACTGAACAAACCAAACTACATAAAATGATATAAGTCGCATATTTTAATATTAGTTGTGCATATTTAATTAAAATAAAAAAGTATGATGAAGTAACATCGTCCTGTCCATTTAAATTAAAACCATCATCCTCCATCCAATGTAAAGTTTAAATGGGTTTTTTGTAGTGTAAGATCGATATGATCCTATCTTTTAAAATAATTTACTAGTTATTATTGTAGTTAAGTTTTTATTTTATATTCGTCTAAATTATATATTAAAAATCTACTACAATTATTAAATAGTATATTTAACCTTTTCCTACATAAACTATCTATTCATTATATAAGTTGTGTAATTGTTGAAGACATATTTGAGAGCTAATAACTCGTTATAAAGGCTAAACCAAAACAAACTTAATAAAAAATTGAATTATTCCGACTTAGGTTGGTTTGGTTCCAAAAGAATATGGTTTTGTTTGGTTTGGTTTGAGTTCTCTAAACTTTTCCCAAAACTAAACCATCAAATCAAATCATGAATACCCCTAGCCTAGTGGACTAAAGGATCATCTTGATTGATGTAAATTTATTATTCCATCTTACAAAATTTTTATCAAATTTTAGAATTGATTTTAAAAATATGTAAAGTGAAATTTAAACCAATAGTACAAGTTTTGTAGTTTTGGTTTCTAAAGTAGTAAAAATGTTAGTTCTTTGTTTTTCAATTTGATGATCTTTAAATCCTTCAATTTTAACATGTTACAATGATTTGACTCATCTGCATAAAGATTTTTAATAAAAACCTTGATTTATGGAACGTAAGCAACTTCAATGGATATTTTTATATTCTACATCCTACATGGGCTCAACTCATCTATCAACTCAACTATGCTTATCCAATGTGTTGGATGGCATTAGACGTGCTTCCCTATGACAAGATCCCCTCATGAAAGAGGATGAGAGGAATTCCCACCAGCTTGACCCTAGCCTTCATGTCCCTAGGGTCTAGCTATGTGAACTCTGCAGGGTCCCAAGTCAAGAGCCCAAAGAAAAGCATGTTGCCCAACTATGTATTACTCAGGGGAAGTGAATGGGTTTCTAAAAAATTAGCTAAACTAAATTGCGAAATTAAATAGCTAACATGACAGGAAAGGGAAGAAACAAAGAGCAAACACATAAAGAACACATAAAATTATATTGGTTCGATCTATCCAGACTTACATCTAGTCTCCAAACAACTTCTTCGGAGTTCCACTATATAAGGTACAAATTCCTTACAGGTTATACACCAACCACAAGGTACAAATCCCTTGATAGTCTAACAGAACCTCCCAGCAACTGTTGATCCTCTCTTCAACACACTGAAGAGGAAACAACCTTTTATATGCCACGTGCCCTCTCTTTCAATTACTAGGAAGATGAAACAACAAAGGAATATAAAAATAAGGTTACAAAGGTGTCT
Source organism: Zantedeschia hybrid cultivar (assembly GCA_030544215.1). NCBI lineage: Eukaryota > Viridiplantae > Streptophyta > Magnoliopsida > Alismatales > Araceae > Zantedeschia > Zantedeschia hybrid cultivar. Next base: position 17,584,473 of record JARZZO010000011.1, read on the forward strand.
AAGAGAAGACATATGTTCACATATGAATACAACTGAGATTAAGAAATCAAAACAGAAAGAAGCAATGTATGCAGATCTTGATCTTCAAACAGTTCCCTAGAGCTTTGGTGTGCACAAATTGACTTTGAGCTCTAGAAGATTTTTTTCTCTCATATGATCTCTCAGGTAGGAAAAAGGCCTTGTTTATTAGCTTGTGGATGCTTTCTTCTTATCAATTGAGCTCTCAGCTTTTTCTGACTGTAGGTATGTTTCAAATTCGTTCTCTCTCTCATGTCCCTTTAGTCTTTGGCCGATATTACAATATATATCCAGTCTTTGAATTCTTTCCATTAGACTGACGTGAAGACCCGTTGGAGAGGAGCTTCCTGCTGAGTCTAATGTTTTAAAAGCTTTAGAGAAACATATAGATCTTCTGCTGTCCAGATAGCTTCACATTAATCCAAGTGCATGCAGTCTGGTACACTCAAGTATAACCTTAGATTGGTTGGTAAAATTTTCTGTCAAAAATATGAAATAAGAAGTTACACGACAAAGGTAACTAGACTTTTTCTATCTTGTACATTAGTGTAGTAGAAATCCAATAGTAATATAATAGTTGAGTGTCCTAAGAAATTTAAACAGGTATAAAACGATGTCAGCTAGAGCAGTAGACATTCTCACAAGTTGACAACATATATAAAAAGAAAGTAAGCACAATGACCAACAAAAGTTCTGCCACATATATGGTCAGATAGATAAAAGTTTTAAAGGACGTTCATGATGCATACTATGTTTATGACGGGTTGCCTCAGCATTTGGACTGTAGGTTGTGCTCTTTCCCGCTAGGTAGTCCATTTCGGTCTTAAAGGAGAAGGTCTTGGCTTTAAGGCAGCCGTACTATGGATGTGACTGAAAAAAGATGAAAAAGAGGGTGTATGGATCCATGGGTCGCAACACTGTATTTACAGAAAATGAGACTTTATCAAGGGAGATGCTTACCAAAAGGGTGTCGTCCCAAGATTCATCAACCCCAGGGACAGGCACCTTGTTTACATCATCCCATCCCCAAACAGACCTCTGGTCACACAGGACACGCAGATAGTTGTAATGCCGTTTGAGGATTTTGTATCGATTTTTCAAATTCTCACTTTTGAAGTCTATGTAGATCGTAGCCTTAAAGGCAGACACAATTTCACACCAGACTCCGGGTTTAAAAGTTCCCTCAGTGCAATTATGCTTATCAAACTGCTCCATCAAGAGACTTATGAGGACCTGATCTTGGGCCTCATTCCAGTTTAGACCTCGATTGCCCCGAGTCTTCTCCTCCCTGGAAGAGGCACATTTAGTTCCGCCACCTTTAATATGAGGTCAAAGAAAAACCAAAAAAAAAAGGAAAAACATAGTCCAATCACAGTTGTAGTTTTAAATGAAAGACAGTCATGCATGTGATAAGAAAGCATTACAAAATAAAAAGGTGACTATGCGATAAGAAGTAAGAAATTAGGACCGGTGCAAAACATACCACTGTTAGACATGGTTCTTGCCCACTTACTCGCCCTCCTACATGACCATTCTCCAATCCATGCACAAGGCAAGGGCAGCCATTAGTGTAGGAAGACAATAATTAAGTAGAAACCAAGCTTGAATATCAATTTGTGCAAAGAGTAGAGAAGGGAAAACATATCTATCATAGCAGGTATATATGTAGAGAAGGAGAAAACATGATAAATGTTGTGACATTTTCTGTGCAAAGAGTAGGAATAAAAATTGGTTAATAAAGGCCAGTTAATACACACATATGTATCAAGATAATACATAGCTTAAAGAAAAGAGTGGACTTAGAAATAAGTAGACCAGGAGACAGACCATGATATGTCAGGTTAATACACAGCCTAGTTAAGATGAATGTCATATATAAATGTTGTAACAATTTATGTGCAAAGAGTTAGAATAAAAATAGGTTAATACAGTCCGATTAATACACACATACGTATCAGGTTAACTCCAAACTTAAAGCAAAGAGTAGACTTAATCATGAGCAATTCATATAACTGCTAATATTATTCTAAACTGATTTGGTTGGCAAAGAGGGCTATAAATTTAAGACTATGTTGGATGACTTGAATTTAAGTCGACCAGCCATACTTTGATATTAGTAGAAATATATAATCCCCTAAAATTGGCGACAAGGGCCATTGAATAGAAGTCATTGTCAAAAGAAGAGAGCATCCTATACAAGAATCTACCCTGATACACCAATTGATTATAAACGGTCCATTTGCAAGGTTTTGACATGGGTGCATGATATTCCAGTAGCCAACATGCCAAGAAAATGAGTATTAATATGAACAAGTACATGTAGTGACAGAAGAGACTAAAATAGTGGTCATTTGTTTATTAAATAGTTTAATGAAAAATGCTATGATGTTTTCCATTTTAGTTACACAATGACCTATTTTAGAGATGCCTTCTGCACATTCTTCTTTGCAATAGGCGGCAACTTTTTCAAGGGTTTAATGAGCCCAAGTTTAGTGATCCGAACTAGGTATAGAACTAGGTGTTAGAAATATGTGGGGTGCAGGGGACAAACCATGATATTTCTAGATCGGAAAAAATTATGCATGATATTTTAAGAAGAAAACTCAAATAGATTATGTGTGAATATGGTAGTGATAGAACAAAATTTGAAATACAGTAGTGATAGAACAATTGAACAATAAACATTTTTATTTCTCTGGAGAGCAACAACTAAACATTAGCTATATGGTAATGATATTAACCCAATATAAGCAAGGTTGTGATATTAACACATTACAAACATTAGCTATATGGTAGTGATATTAGCTATATATGAGGATTGTTGTATGTAGGAATAATCAACACATTACAAAAAGCATGGTGGATATTAACTGGGAGAGGTAAGGTTCCAGGGACTAACAAAAGACCACACTTTACATGTTGCACCAATCGAGTGGGTGCCTGGATATTGGGATGTCCAAATAGGGGTAGGGGGATCATAACAGGGATGACAAGTAGCCTTCGAACTACAAACTATGAAGAAGCACATGCAAACAGAATGAAAAGAAGCAAGGTGTAGAAATCCAACCATAGGAGGTGTGCACCGTCGAGGCTCTCGTTTGAGGAGGAAGAGGATAGTGGGGAGGAATGGTCACCACAAACAACTTGGCCAGAGAAGGGGGCGCTGCAGACCAGCGAAGATCTTCCCCCCTCTACTTCTTGCATCGTTGTGGTATGGAATCGGCCAGGAGCAACTATATTTATGCTGAAGGAGGGAATTCTATAAAGGAAAGGTTGATGTGGCCAAACACTGCAAAAAGAGGAGAGTGACTCCCTCGGGGAGAGGTGAGAGATGACAAATGATGGCTACAGCAAAAGCCCCATTGACCGATTGCGACTAGGCGCCTCAGTGGGAGTGAGAGGCTTGCCAATACTCCCTCAGGGCTACATGGGGTGGGGCTAGGGCAATGGTAGGATGGCATAATGGTGCGGGCAGATGAGAAGCAACCGAAGGACCAGGGCCGCACTGGCAAAGGTTGCAAAGAGGTGCACAGCCATCGACGCCAGCGAAGGTGGCCGATGCAAGTAGGGTTGCTGACGGTCGGCCTTAGGGTAGAGGAGTAGGGTCGACGCAGCTGCGGGCACAGGAGAGGGACCCGAGCAGGCGTGGCTAGAGATAGAAGTGATGGATATAGGTGTCCTCTAAGCCAATCATAAGGCACCTATTTCAATCTGGTTCACTAATAAATGGCATTAAATTCATTATGTAGATTGGCATATTTATATTTGCGCATAATGAAGTCCATGAATATGTGCAATAGTCATCAGATTATGATGAGATCATAATAATGTGACTGATGACTTATAAACACATATTCTTAATTGTTCCTAGTCGTAGGATGTTTGAGAAGGACATCAAACATCCGGTTAGACTAGTACAGATTATTCCAGCTCATATGATGAAGGTGACTGATCTCGTTAGTTATTAGTGTGGAGACACAATGGTAAACCTGTAGGTGCTCATTGGGGAATGAGTTCACTGAACTGATCCGACATGAATCGCCGAATGGTAATTTACCTGACTGTCAATCGGCTTGATTCATCGTCACAGTAGCGTGGTTGATCCTTGGACTTGAGACACCAAAGACACCTTGTCGGTGGACTTCTGGACTTTGACCTTGACCTACGAATCCCTATCCACGGGATCTCAAATAGTCAAGGATCGGGTCCAGCGGAAGACCTTCAAAGGTGATTGTGTGTTCAATAAAGGATCGTTCGCTCTCAGGTAACTGGAGAGAGAATGCTCTAGAGTAGATCCGCAGGAGTCTCTGGCCAGAGCAGAAACAATATCAGAAAAGTAGTTTTCGGATATTGTACAGCGGAGTCTGATTCAAGTGAGTTGACCATTTAGGGTTTGACAGTTGACCATACCCTAGGTTAACTCGAGAGCATTGTGCGAACGAAGGATTATAGCCACGTGGTAACTGTGGACGGACAGGTTCCATGAGTGGGTTGCTGAACCCCATTACCTTCCGGGATCATGCGGTGTTGCTTGGCACCCAACTTGATCAGAAGTCCGACCGAATTCACATGCGATGTCAATTCGGTTAAGTAATTAGTTAATATCTAGATATTAATTAATTACAATAAGTCAATAACTAGTTATTGGACTTAACGGGCTGAAAACCGGACTGATAAATGGGCCTAGAGGGTCACACGCAATAAGATTCTCAGTCGGTGGTACATAAGTGGGATTTATATTAACTCGGGGACTTTTGTGAAAAGTCACGCCGACTTAATATATATATACACGCTGTTGAGAAATCCTGGGCCAATCTCCAGGATTTCCCTTGCTAGCCGTCATCCCCTCCTTTCTCTCTCCCCCTCTGGGCGTCCCGTTCGGCGCGCCAGAACAGCTTTCGTCTCCGCCGCGTGTGATTCTCGAAAGTCGGGAATTCCCGTCGGCGGGATTTCCGCAACCGTTACGGCGACGGATCTTCAGCGAGCGAGCTGTAACGGACGAGGGATCGAGGACGAACCACCGCGGAGGATCGCGTGGATACCGCTAGAGGCCGGACGCTTGTGCGGCTTGCGGCATCGCCTCGACGGAACCGAAACGGAAGCGGATTCGAATCCGCGCACGGTAATCAGATTCCAACCCGATTTTTTCAGTTTGCGTTTTTCGTTCCGAATCGGATCAGCGGGCATCGGGTGGGATAAATTTTTGTTCTTCGTTTCCGCTGCGTTCTTTGCGTCCCGCCCGGATCCCAACAAGAAGACAACTGCAGGTGAAGGCGACGAGTGCGACCAGAGCTTGCTGATAGCCTATCGTAGGGCAGAGGAGGAGCGTTACCCACAAGGCGTGGTTGTAGGGGAGGGACCCGAACAGGCATGGGTAGAGGCAGGGGATGACGGCAGGTGCGACACCGACGATGGGGAGGAAGACGGCGCATCCAGGGCAATATGGGGTGGAACAAGGGGATAGGGCTACGGCGGGGATTAGGGATTCTAGTCCAGAATTGGAGGAATTGTTGCTATTAGCTGTCCCGACAACCAAACCAACTATAAGCACTTACACGAGTTATTCCCAGTCTAGTTCGGCTAAGAAAGTGAACCTAGAAGTCCTGGTGTCTCTCATGAGTCACTCAGGTGGTAAAAGCAAATAAGTTATAGATGTTCTCATAATGCTACAGTAACACTAATTGATATCTTTGTTCCGTAATTGATATATTATACTGTAATTAATAATTTACTCTATAGTAAACTTCGATTATAGTTATCACTACAATAATCGATTACATATTGTTCTCTAATTGATATGTTGTTCTATAATTGATTATATCTTTGATTAACCTTATCGCTAAGATAATCTTAATTGATATTTGTTCTGTGATTGATATGTTTGTTCTCTACAGTAATCTTAATTGATATTTATTCTGTAATTGATATTTCAATTACAAGTGTTCTGTTAATCGATTAATTGATCATTCTATCATTAACTAATTAATTAATTGACTTATATCAACTAACTGAACTCTCTTTAACTTACATATTCGATTACTCAACAATTATTATTTATTTATTTATTATTATTGTTGTTGTTGTTATTTTTTTTTCTTATTTTTATTTCCTTCTTCTCTCTCTCTCTTCTTTTTTGTTTTTATTATTAAAATTTAAAAAGAATTTTCTAAGGTTTGAGATATTACACGTGAGCTTTTTTTGGTTTGTCTAATTAATTATTTGAAACTTAGTCAATTTATGAGTTCTCTTCTTCTAATAACTTATGAGACTTCTAATGAAGTTTTTGTCGATCTAAATTGACTAAAATCTAATTTATTTAGTTAAATTAAACTAATATACCCTTTTAAGATTCATGGTGTTATAGGACTAACGTGTTAGAATGGATCATGATTGGAGTAGAGAAAGTGGAGCAAGTGATCTTAATCTATCTAAAGGTTGTAAGAGACGTGGCAACCTATTTCTTTCATATGCACGTAAGTGTATGGAAAAGTGTTTACTCTTTTGGTTTGCAATTGGGAAGCTCATAATATTTTTATATAGTTATTAAGTGTTTTTCTTTGTAAAAATGTTATTACGAGTCATGCACAATGTGTTAACAAGTAATCTCCTCAATACTTAATGACAAAAGAGGAGGGGGTTTGACGACAGAAGGCTTCAAGGAAACGGGAGCATGAGAGTTTTCGCATGTGTCCTTGAGACTTTAGATTTCGGTCTTAATTTGTATCTTTAGCAGTCCCAATCTCATTAAACAGTGGATAATGATCAGGCTATTACCTTTGATCAAAGGTTTTCGTAAAGCATTTATTATACTATATGCATACATACGTACATATATGTATAATATTCTTAAATATATGAATAACCATGTTATGAGATATGGAAATAGGTCCTTTCTTATTCTTTATCATAAATAGATTAGAAGGATTCTATTAAATTTATATCTATATACATCTTAAAAAGATGGATATTTCATATTTCATATTATCCGTTTCCATTTGCATCTCTAGGTCCGCTCGTAGTTGGATCGGGATTTTACCTTGAATTTGTATGTCCACAAACTTGTACAGAGATTTTGGACCAAAATGTCTGGCCCATCTATCATTTTGATTGATGTGCCTAATTGATATGACAAATTTAATTATATTATAAAGATCCCATAGAGTGAAGAATTTGCAATCAAGTAGTGGAGTGTGAATCTTTTTAGATGCATTGATGCTCCCTTTCCATAGGACTCTGGAATTTATAAGTGCATTCATAGTGGATGATGCAATAAATGCTTGGGCCCCATGTCCAAGATCTGCTCTAAATGTGTATGTCTAGTTCTAGACTTCGTCAATCTTTTTAAATTTAGCCTACTAATATCCTTAGATTCATTAGTGGTATGACACATGATGATACAAAGGTGCAAGAACAGTTTGGAAGACTATTTTGCTTGCCCCAAAGTAAGCCCACGTTGTCGATGATAGTAGGATAATCTAATTGACATTAGCATGGTACCTTACATTACCCTGTATGATCTTGCTAATGGTCGGTTTGGGTTAGTTTAGTAGGACAATGAAAAGGGTCATCCACGCTGACCGCTAAATAGGACAGCATAAGTTACCATCCTAGCATATTGCTATGTGCCTTTTAAGGAGTATTGTGGCATGAGGGCATGATAAAGGGAGAGACTTGTGTATTAAAGAAAGTGTTCACCATTATGTTAAGTAAACATATATTGCTAATAATGATTTTTTTTGTCTACCAGTAGAAGATAAATTTTAGGCAAATGGCATTATTATTCATAATCAACATTTATATTTGCCTCTAAAAATTTTAATGTCGAATGAATATAAAGGCACAAACATAATTATACCTTTCTCAGACTCGGCTCCGTCGCCCAACATTGGACTCGAGCTCGACCGAGTCAAACTCAGCTCATTTACATACCCGACAGGCTTAAGCGAGACTCGCGAGTTCGAGCCCAACAAAACGTGGACTCAATCCTAAATGTTTATATTATAAAAACTATAGATTTCTAGACAAAACTAACATGCGCAGTGTCCAATGGCTTTACATAGGGGTGCCTAGCCGAGTTTCCGTTCGTGTCCAATTGGCCGCAAGGCCGAAACCACTAGAGAATTGTGGCTTTGAACTTACAAAAGTATCCAATATAAGATTATCCTAGGCACTCCACCCCCACAACGTGAGCACAAACAACCCACTACCCCTGTGGCTCTTTCCATCTAAATCGCTCTTTAAAAATTAATTATTATTTAATAATTAACCCTCTAATTTTTGTTCTATTTATTGCATATTGTAACTTAATTATAAAATATTAGTAACTAAACTTACTAACGAATCGAGTAATTAAGTGAGTACTTAAACAAATTCTTAAAATGAATATAATAATTAAACAAGTACTTAAATGAGCTCTTAACAAGTTCTTAAATAAGTACATAAATGAGTTTTTAACGAGACTTAAATGGATTTGTTCACAAACATAATCAAGTCAAGCTCTCCTGTGTTCAAGCTTTAACTCGTTTGTAAAGTGAGCGTACTTTTTTGTTCAAACTTGTTTATTTAATCTAATAAATGAGCCTGTTAACCAACGCATGGTTACAACTATGCAATGCCCACGTGGGGCCAAGAAGTTGGTTGTAGGAGATGAAGGGGAGTGGTTGTGGGAAGTTACCCACACATGTGTTGCACCCCTTAGTTATAACTATTCCCCCTTTTATTTGAAATGGTAGAGGAGAGAGATATAAAAGAGGGAAGAATGGCATTACGTGAGAGAACACTCAACTTTTTGGCAGCCCTCTCTCTCACTCAACACTCCTCTTCCTTCTACACATTCCCTCTCTCTCGAAGTGTTGTTCTCCAAGAGGCTATCGCCAAGAGCCTAGGATTTGCAGCGTGGATTTTAGGAAGAAGCCCGTCACGTGGTTCTCCTCCTCATCTTCACGGAGTCGTCGCCGTCCATCTACGAATGTCGCCGTTAAGGTACGTTTTCCGTTACGATCCATCTCCGTGCATGCTTCCGCTTGTTCATTTGATGCATGGAGATATTTGTATTTTATCAACATTGGTATCAGAGCCAAGTTTACGGAACCATGGCAGCGTGGTCTTCGATCAAAAAGAACTATTCCGATGTTTCGGCCTCGTCGAGCCGAATGGCTCCCATGGTGATTATCAGTGACGAGGAATTTGAGCGGGTACCCGATGAACTTATCGACTATTCCGAAGAGATATCCGGCGACGACCGCATCCCATCTTCTCCTCCAAAGAGACTCAGAGCGCCGGAATACTTAGCCTACCTCAAAGGATTTTGTGGCGCGCATTCTAGACGCGACCAACCATCCGAGATGGGACGTGACGGCAGCCACGACGAGTTCCACACACACGAGGATGAAGACGGCGCTTGTAATGGCGGCCATGCAAACGGCGACGCGGACGACGAGGGAAGCCCACCGCGGCGGTCGACGTCCATGCACGGAGAAGGCCCCAAGCCGACGAACGGAGCGGGGGCCACGCCGGCGGGCGTGGCGCTCGGGCCTCGCGCGGACGGAGGGGGAGCCACGCCGACGGGCATGGCGCTCGCGCCCAGCGCGGGCTGAGCGCCCACGCCCCATGTGGGCGCGGGGCTCATGTCTTGCGTGGACGTGGCGCCCACGCCATGCATAGGCGGCCTGCCCATGCATGCGGGCGTAGTGCCCTCCCCCCACGCAGGTGAGGCGTTCTCACCCGTGCGCAGGGGGGCTCCCACGCCCATGCATGGGGCTGCCGTGGCAGCCGCGCATGGCCCAACGGGCGTGTCCTTGGCGAGGGCGGGTCGAGCCCAACGACATCGGCGCTGGGAGGCCCGCAGACGTCACCACGGCGGACCGTTTGGTGGCACGTGGCCTCACATGGGTCGCCGTGAACCTCACTATGCACCGTATTGGGCTGGATCCGGAACGGGCCGGTTGGTTGTTCGAATGGACCCCGTTTCAAATTCTCCGTATGATTATGAACGGAGAAATTGAATTTGAAATTAGGGAGTATTAGTTAGTTAATTTATGATTAGATGATGCATTAGAATTTAATTTGAATCGTAGGCTTATTAGTTCAAATTAATATAATTTGATTTTCATGGTCTATTTGATTTATAGTTGAATTATCCCGATTAGTGCCACTTATTTAAATGTGATGATTGTCTTGATATTATATTGCGCAAAATGAAATAAATTGAATTGTTTTATTTCGTCACGCAAATAATTTATTTTTGTCAATGATATCGACCTTAACAAAGTTTGCGTGTAATTGAAGTGAATATTTGCACGATGGAGAAAAATGACGTTAATAATCAATTATTCATTATGTAAAATGCATATTTATAAGATAGTTAAATTATTGCGCATATCGGTTAGCGGCAATTGATTTTAGCGCTCTTAGATTTAAAAATGCATGGTTTTATGTTTGCCAATTAAATTGATTTAATTCATGCATAATTGTCATATCATTTAAATATTGTGCATACTCGTGTAGCGCCGATTGATTAATTTTTAAATGATAATTTGTAATTTGCACGTCTTGAATTGATCAATTTATGCACCACTTAGCTATCATTTCATTTAAAATGATCATGTTGAAATTGAAAATTGAAATATTTACATGATCATGTGTTTGTTTGTAAATATTCATGATAGCTGAAATTTGATCAAGTTATTGAAATATCATGGACTTTGATATTACTGTTTATTTAATTATAAAGGTGTTCACTTCCATGATATTCAAATTAAACTTGTAAGCATTGGATAAGTGGCTATTACGAGATATTTAAAATGTTTCTCTCCTTGTAAAATTCGCTCAAAATCATTCTATTAAAATTAAGTTATCTTGATTTAATCAGAAGATGATTATAGTATCCTAGATCTATATTTCGATTCCGATGGTTGAGTTAACTTAATATTTATTGGTCTATATTTTTAGAAGCGAATTATGATGTGTAAACCATGTCCACTTGACTCTCTAAACTTTATTTATGTAGTGATTTAAAATGGCCATGAAAAATGTCATTGTTGATTTGACCAAGGGTGACAAGTTGACGGGAATGAATTATGACATTTGGCACCGTAAGATTCAATACTTGCTAAACGAGCAAGAATTACTGGAACATCTTACCACCGTCATGTCACTGCCTGAGGATGGCAATACAGCACAGCATCATAGAGATTAAGAAGCGTACCGACAATGGTTTAATAAGGATCGTAGCGCGCGCTTTACTACGTTAAGCAGCATGCAAGACGATTTTATTGGGGAATTTGAGAAATTCCAAACTGCCAAAGATATGTGGGATCAGCTAAAGTTCCAATTTGGTGGAACTTCGACTACACGGTTGCGCGCTCTTGTACTTAAGTTTGAGACCTACCGCAAAAACCAACGACAGACCATGACCGAACACCTTAGGTTTATGTCGGGCATGATCAGGGACTTAAAGTCAGCAGGTCATGATCTCACGGACGAGCAGCAGGTCCTTGCAGTAATCCGATCTATACCGGACTCTTGGGTCCATATGAAGCAAATTCTTACCCACAATAAGAATATCAAGAATTTTTCTGATATTTCTCATCATGTGGAGTTAGAGGCTGAGCGCAAAGAAGTTGTACGCGCCACTGCCTTAGTCGCCAAGGGAGGCAGACACCAAGGTAGGAAGGGCCCAAAGAAATTTTTAAAACGAAAAGATCGTGAAACTGCATCCAGCTCTAAGTACAAGGCAGAGCGGACACCGAAGCGCCACCACAGAGGCAAGCGCGGTGGAAAAAGGGACAAATCAAAGGTGAAGTGCTACAATTGTGAGAAGATGGGACATTTCGCTCGCGAGTGCGCTGAGCCGAAAAAGGTATCCCTCAACCCAAATTCTCTCTCTGTGTATGTTTGTTCTCATGTCTTAGTCGCCCGAACTTATCCTGAGTGGATTGTGGATTCAGGAGCGACCAAGCATGTAACTAGAGAACGAGATGGGTACTAAGATTACCGCCGAATTCCAAAAGGGACGCAAAGAGTATACATGGGCAATGGGTCCAGTGAAGAAGTTTTATGAGTTGGTGTATACCAGCTCAAACTTGGAACTGGTCGTGTATTGACATTGCATGATGTTCTTTATGCGCCAGGGATTCAGCATAATCTTTTATCAACTTCATCTTTATTATCTCTAGGATTTGCTCTTGTTATGATAGGTACTGGAATTGACATTTATTTAAATGATGTGCTGTATGGACATGCTTTATTAAGTTGTGGTTTGTTTAAATTAGATGTTGATTTCAATGCTTCTGCTTCTTCTGTGTCGTATGTGGCTGATGATAAAGACCTTAGTTCGGAAATATGGCATGCTCGCCTAGGTCACATAGGATAGGATAGAATGACCAGGTTAGCTCGAGAAGGCCTTTTAGGTTCACTCGCTAAGGTCACTCTACCTTTATGTGAATCATGTTTGGCTGGAAAGGCATGCCGAAAATCTTTCGGGAAGGCCAAAAGGGACACTGATGTATTGCAGCTTATCCATTCTGATATTTGTGGACCTTTGAGTGTGAAGGCTCGACATGGAGCATCATATTTCCTTACCTTTATAGATGATTATTCGCGATACAGTTATGTTTATCTGATCGCTCACCGCTATAAAGAACTGGATTGTTTCAAACGCTTCCTAGTTGAGGTTGAGAATCAGACCGGTAAGAGTGTAAAAGCTCTTCGCACAGACAGAGAACGCGAATATTTATCTGATCAGTTCATGATTCTATGTGAGGAAAAGGGAATTAAAAGACAACTCACTATTTCATACACTCCGCAACAAAATGGTGTTGCCGAGAGAAGGAATAGAACGTTGTTAGACATGGTTAGGTCTATGATGGCGCATGCCAACCTCCCAATATCTTTCTGGGGGGATGCTTTGTTGACTGCCGCCTATTTACTTAACCGTGTGCCTTCACAGTCAGTTCCTTCTATCCCTTATGAATTGTGGCGTGGCGAAAAGCCGAATTTGGGAAACCTACGCCCGTGGGGGTCAGCTGGATATGTCCATGACTCTTCCCACAAGTATGGGAAACTGCGCCCTAAAGCTAAAAAGTTTATCTTCATAAGATATCCTGACAGCTCACAAGGGTATGTCATGTATGGACAATATCAAGATGGAGGAATGACAGAGAAAAAGGTTCAAGACGTTGTATTCTTAGAGAAAGAATATCCTAAACTTGGCGATGCCGGAAAAAGCTTTGATCTCCATGAAGTGGATGAGACAGCTCTCTTACCATCTTCCAGCGAAGGGAGGGAATTAGTTCCTAACCATATCATCGCTGGAGATAGTATAGATGATCAAGCTAGTGGGAGTATACCTAGTAATTTATCGAGTGGGAGTACTCCATTAGAATCGGAAGATGCCGACACCCAAGTACGTCGAAGTAAACGCGGTCACACTCCTCGTCGACGTTTTGAGATTGAAAAGGAGATTTTAATGTGTCAGCCTGCGGATGATGAAGAACCTAAAAATGTCAAAGAGGCATATTCATCATTATCAAAGAAAGAATGGGAAGCTGCCATGCTAGACGAAATGGATTCAATGGAAAAGAATAAGGTCTGGGAGTTAATTGATCTTCCGCCTGGGCGTAAAGCTATTGGAAACAAATAGGTTTTCAAAATTAAACGCAAGGCAGATAGATCAATTGACAAATACAAAGCACGACTAGTGGCGAAAGGGTATACCCGGAAGGAGGGTATTGATTTTGATGAGACGTTCTCTCCGGTGGTGAGATTTACGTCTGTTCGCCTGATCCTAGCTATTGTCGTACATTTAGATTTAGAACTCTTTCAGATGGATGTTAAGACGGCATTTCTTAATGGAGAACTAGACGAGGAAATTTACATGTTCCAACCAGAGGGTTTTGAGGTGAAGAAACAAGAGCGCAAAGTTTGCCGCCTAAAACGTTCCATTTACGGCCTCAAACAATCGTCTAGACAGTGGTATTTAAGATTTCATAAGGAAATCACCTCATTCGGCTTTGAGACGATTGAGGAAGACTATTGTGTGTACGTCAAATGAAAGAAAGAGAAGATTCTAATTTTGTCATTGTATGTTGACGACATTTTGTTGGCTGGGAATAATATGGAGTCTATCAATGCCACTAGGCAGTGGTTATCTTCCGTCTTCGAGACCAAAGATATGGGCGAAGCAAACTATGTACTATGAGTGAAAATAGTCACAGATCGCTCTAGAAGGTTTTTGAGTATGTCTCAGGAAACCTACATTAATAAGATTCTAGAGCAATACCGAATGAATCACTCCAAGCCCATTGATACTCCAGTTGATAAAAGTTGTGTTTTAAGTACCAATGCCCACATAATGAAGAAGAGAAGAATCAAATGAATAAAGTGCCATATGCGGCAGCTATTGGGAGTCTGATGTATGCTATGTTGTGTACTCGACCCGACATCAGTTATGCTGTCGGATTAGCTAGCCGTTATCAAAGTAACCCTGGTCCTGCTCACTGGAAGGAAGTTAAGAGAATATTCCGATATTTACGTGGAACAACAAACCTTGCCTTATGTTACGAAGGAGGTGATCTAAGGTTGAAAGGTTATAGTGATGTTGATTGGGCCAGCGACAAAGACGAAAGAAAGTCTACGTCAGGGTATGTGTTCATACTCGGTGGCGCAGCCATTTCTTGGTGTAGCAAGAAACAGACGTGCATTGCTCTATTCACTATGGAATCGGAATATGTGGCATGTTCAGCAGCTTGTCAAGAAGCAGTTTGGTTAAGGAGTTTCCTGCGGCGATTGGCTGTCACTCCTCATTTGGAGGAGAGTGTACTTCTTTTCTCTATGTTGATAGTACATCAGCTTTGGCTTACGCCAAGGATCCTAAGTACCATGGTAAAACCAAACACATTGACATTAAATATCACTTCATTCGAGATCTGTTAGCAAAAGAAGCAGTGGTCCTTCGATATATTTCTACCGATCGTATGGTAGCAGACCCGCTAACTAAACAGATCACTAGAGAGGCTTTCACGACCCATAGTAGAGCCATGGGTTTATGTAAACTGTAATATAAAGAACAGTTATTGTTGACTTCGATGCATTCTCTTATTGAGTATTTTGATGGAATGCTTGTTTACACATCAATGAGTGTCACCAGACTTGAATTGACCCTCTCACACGGGTAATTCGCCTTGGCGTTGAGATAGCGAGCAAGATGAGACATTATGTATCTATGGCGCTAGAAGAGCGAATAAGATACACTTAAAATATTTATTTATGTCGCCTCGGATAAGAGCCGAGATGAGATCTTTAAAGATCGAATACGGGAACAATTGAGCCCATCCTGTATAGTCTGCAGAAGCCGGATGTGAGTCTTGAGACAAGACGCTGAGTGGAAGCGACTGGGTCATGAGACTCAGGTTAATCGCAGTGGGAGTGATTAGACTAAGATCCGTATGGTGTTTAAATGATAAATCTATAATTGACACGCCCACATTTGTGGAAGAACACCATAACATGTGTTTCATACCGCATGTGCAATTCTCGACCGATAAATGAGAATGATGAATGGATCTCTGCTTCATCATTGTGTGAGCTCTTAGATCATATTGTTGATTCTACATGTACCCTATGTGACCTAAGAACTATGTCATGAAGAGGAAGCTCGGCGTCGCTACTTTAGCATGATCCTTAGGACTAAGGTTGATACAGTCTAGCGGGACATGACTAGGAAAGCGGCCGAGATTAATCGAATTGACATGAGAACTTGGGGAAGACATCTATATATTGCACCATGTTATGTGGATCATACCCCGGGGAACTCAGTCAGTTGTGTACAGACAGAGTAATGATCACATGACATTTGGGATTTAAACACTGCCAGTTATTTATCTGAGAGATCCGGAGTGTTAAATCAGGTGAATATAAGATAGTCTGGGGTACCACGAGATTTTAAAGAGTATTGTGTTCTATTAGTTTTGGTGATAACTTAATGGATCACTACTCGCCTGATAGTGTTATGCTCGTGAGGTCGCACGCTGCATTTCCTATATGACAGTTGGATTGTAGCAACTTAGAGAGGTTGTTTATTAACCTTTGCCCTCCGTTGGCAAGTAGGAGATGTTAACCAACGCATGGTTACAACCATGCAATGCCCACGTGGGGCCAAGAAGTTGGTTATAGGAGATGAGGGGGAGTGGTTGTGGGAAGTTACCCACACATATGTTGCACCCCTTGGTTATAACTATTCCTCCCTTTATTTGAAAGGGTAGAGGAGAGAGATATAAAAGAGGGAAGAATGGCATTACGTGAGAGAACACTCAAATTTTTGGCAGCCCTCTCTCTCACTCAACACTCCTCTTCCTTCTACACATTCCCTCTCTCTCTAAGTGTTGTTCTCCAAGAGGCTATCACCAAGAGCCTAGGATTTGCAGCGTGAATTTTAGGAAGAATCCCGTCACGTGGTTCTCCTCCTCGTCCTCACGGAGTCGTCGCCGTCCATCTACGAACGTCGCCGTTAAGGTACGTTTTCCGTTACGATCCATCTCCGTGCAGGCTTCCGCTTGTTCATTTGATGTATGGAGATATTTGTGTTTTATCAACATAGCCAAACTAAGTCGTTATCGAGTAGTCACACGAGCTGTTCGTCGAACATATTGGTTCATTTGCAACCTATAATCTACTAAATATTCAATCATTTTATGTACATCGACTAGATTCTGATTCATCTTCCAATCATTCATTAATTGAATAACACACTATAGACTAAATCCAAATTTAAAGTTGCTATAAGTTGTTCATGTAGAGAAAAAGAATTAATCTGTGAAAGAATGTTTTAGGGAGAGGGCAAAATGTTTATCCTATTTATGTTGTGATACATATATTGCAATTGTAATGATGTCAACGACACGAGATTCAAAAATAATATGAAAAATGTGATATACTCTTTGAGAGAAAGTTCTGTCATTGCATATGTTTGTGCTTGTGATCAATAATAGGAGGGAAACAAAGATGGCTTAATGGTAGTTCCTTAAATTCTTTTACATCGGCAAACTTTTGCATTGACCACTGTTTTCAAAATTAATGAGACTTTTAATTGAATTCTATATTACTACTCTGAAAGATGTCCTGGAGTATGGATGCCTATTGCATAAGGCATCTACCGTCCTAGACGTGTTTCAGGACAAAAAGCCAAAAACCATCCGGAACCTATAAATCCATGTTATATTGCATGTTTTAAGTTTTGTCATACGATGTTATGCACTTTATGATGATGCATGTATATTAATATATTATGATGTGGATGCACCAACCAATAGTATGGGACCTAAGTGATGCATGTGCCAAAGTGCTATACTATGGGAGTGACCTCTTGATTCTTTCGGGACCAAAATGCTACATGGCAAGAGTCACCACTTGAATCATGCAGGGGTCATCTCTAAATTCTCATATCTATATGGTTAACTACTATGAGATTATATATGAGTCCGAGGCAACGAGTTAAATCTTGAAAAGTATGCTTCTATGTTAATTGGGTGGGATTTGGAAGTGTCATCAGACTGCACAAACGAAGACTTAGTGGGTTTTGTCTTATCATTAGATAAAATGATGATGATGATGCCTCTATATCGTATTATAGTTGCTTGTCCTATGCTATGAAAGTGATAAGATGATGATATGTATGATCATGTTAAGTAACCCATGCTAAAATGAAGATGCATGTTTAAGATTCATGTTTTAGGTTATGCATGTTTAATTGCACATGTCATGATTTGATAATAAAGAACATAATTTAGGAAATATAAGCATATATATATGATAGCGTTGCTAGTTATAGATAGATGTTTATCATGTTTTTTACTCTATTATATGATGTATGGAAAAAATGTAGTTTATTAGATTATGAACTTGCTTAGTCGGTTGGCACTCATTCTTGCTCATTAATAATTTCAGTAGAGGTTGAAGTTGAGGCTGAGCTGGAGGAGCGGGAGGCTTGAAGTTTTTATTCTAAGATTTACTAGTTGGAAGTAGGTTTCAACTTATTTTATTTTTAGAATTGATGTGATAAGTAGTTAGTTTATTTGGGACTCTGATGTAATATTTTATTTGGATTCGTAGAGATCTTGGATGATATTTGTCATTGTTATTTTCAGCATTTATATATTTTTATAGTTGTGATGGCTGTTTTTATGGTGTTAAAGATGCACATATATGCTTGCTCTAAATAATTCATAGATATATTTGAGTTGTTTCTATTGTGACACACCCATCGGTTCAAAGTAAGCCGACATGACCGAACTAGATCGGTAGAGGTGTTACAGATAGCTATGTACTAAGGTGAATAGGCATATGAGATTTATTCTAAGGAATTTCATTAAAGGGTTTTCTAGACTAGATCTTATCCCGAGTTCTAAATATATGTATAGAAAACTTATTTTGTTCCATTATGGCATTTTGAGGTTTCAATCATATTCTGATTATTTTCTTATTTTCCTTTTAAGTTGAAACATCATAGGATATTGCTTTTAGTATCTACTGTTCTACATATTCAAACGTTGGATGCTAAGAAATATTGATGCTTGATGAATCAGTTGCTAGAAGAGTTCGCCATTTTTTGCTAGTAGTGAAATTGACCATATTCTTAGCACTATTTTTGCATGGCATAAGGTATGCATAGCTGAATCTTTTTATGAACAGAGAAAAAAAGCAACATTTATATGCACAAAGGGCTGGAGTTGAATTATGCTTAGGTGATCAATGCCTACAAGTTGGTAGCATCAAGTTAGAAGTGCCGCACGTAGCAGAAGTCTTCACTGACCCATTAAAACTACGAATTTTATTTTTACTGATTTTAAAATTAGTAATTTTTAAAGTAAATTTTTATGATATTTTACAACGCATCAAACGTGCCTTGATCCGACCTGATCAGTACTTGTACAGTACTAGGGGTCCTTATGTTGAACAATTTAATCAAATCTTTTGAGTATTGCTTTAACTAAAGAATTGGACCTCATCATCCAGAACCAATCCTAACCAATTCATGAGCTACAAACTTGTGAGAAATTTACTAAGAACCAAATTTGTTAGTATTTTCTTTATCTTTTACATTTTAAAATTTTATGAATATCAGATTTTCTATATGTAATATCTATATCTATATATATCTAGCTGTCAATGGGCGTAAGTCAGGGAATTATCACGAATTATATGAACCAAATGCTAGCTTGCTAGCCAGCCCGTCTAACGAATGAATGCATTATGGAACTGAGCTGTTCCAACCTTCTAGGCTGCCTAGATCCTATGCAGTCTGATAAATATTAAGAACAATTGAGGAAGATGGAGAAAAAAGAAGTTTCTAAGCTTGTCCTTGGAAAGGACCATATATATATATATATATATATATATATGGTCCTTTCCAAGGACAAGCTTAGAAACTTCTTTTTTCTCCATCTTCCTCAATTGTTATATTATATATATATATATATATATATATATATATATGGTCCTTTCCAAGGACAAGCTTAGAAACTTCTTTTTTCTCCATCTTCCTCAATTGTTCTTAATATTTATATATATATATATATATATATATATATATATATATATATATATATATATATATATAATTTTATTTTTTCTGAATTAGAATACAAAAATAAAAGTGTATTTTTTATTGTCAGTGGCTCTAGGATAAATTTCTTCCCATTGTTTGTTTGTCGTGTGTTTTATACACCCCAATTTTCTATTATTTAATAGTCACAATGTCTCGATCTTGGGGTGTCTTAAATTGTGAAACTGCTTGCCCCTGAGATATATACATACTCAATTCCACATTCATATTATTTAAAGTTCTTATCAATATATAACAAATATAAGATAAACATGTGACAGGTGTGCTGTACTTTTATATCAACTACTAACGTAATGAAATAGACAGCACTTCACTTGAAATATTTGATTCGTTAACCTTTAAAATAAAAATTTCCTCCAAAGAAATATTCACACGTAACGCGTATAATTAACTAGTGATATTAGATTTTGGAAGTTATTTTTGTAGTTTTTCAATTGATTTTTGGTTTCCAATTAAAGCTCCCAACTAGAGTTTCCAAGATTAGGAATGAGGTCATTTAGTAAGTCTTGAATAGTGTAATTACTTAAAATTAGTTATAATCATTCTCTCTCAATATTTTTTATATTAAGAGACGAAGCCAAAGATGACTTCCAACTAAAGTTTCACCATTATCGTCCAACTAAAAGTTTCACCAGTTTTTATATTACAAAAAGAGACTAAATGTGACTTCCACCTAAAAGCTCCACATTATCTTTATCTATGTCAATAATATAGCAAAGACATAATAGCAATTGGATATAGATGTGAAAATGAAAAGTGACTTCCTCAAAGGATGATATCTGGAGGATATTGAAGCATGGTAACACTTTATCAATATTTAGTGACTAGTAAATCCACTATATGTTTTGTTTGCATAGTAGCATGAATTTCATGATTAATACCTTGTATCATACGATGTTATTTACACATTCAAAATTAATCTTCACAATTTCTCAAATCAATTGTTATCGACAATTTTTAATATCATATCTCCTTGAGTTTCTTAGACAAATTGTGTATAATAAGGTGTTTTTATTCTCAAAATAAAAATTTGAAATAAAACATGACATTGTAATGTATGGTAAAATCTTTTCTAATTTTTAAGAGGAGTTACCTGCTTTGACAGCTTACTCTAAAAAAAATATCCTAAGACCTTTTTTTTTTATTCATGAAAGAAGAATCACAACGAAAATGGAGTCGTTATGCACCCTTCCTTCCTTGGCAGTTGGCACGTCTTCCTTCCCCCTCAACATGTTCTTCGTCATCTCCAACTGCATCGATGTCGCCTTTTTCTCTCCCACACAATGATAGAGGTGTAGGTAATCTTTACTCCGTTTCTTCTTCTTTTTCTTCCCATCTATGAGAAGACTTGTCCGTAGACAAAGACAAACTTCCATCAGCTTCCTTCTTTCTCTCTTCCAATGGAACCTAACAACCCAAGTAACATCATATCCATGTTATTCTGTGTTTCCATGTTGTAAGGCCTTTTGTTGATTACTGTAATTGATATAAATGTTTATGTTGGCATTGATATAGGATATTCAAATTAAAATTTGCTACAGACAACCACCGCTTCAATTTTTATTTCACTTGATACATTTTACTTGGAAACATGTTTGAATTTTCATCTTGACAACGATGACTTTGTATTCTCGTGGTTTCTATTAATTGAGCACTTTTAATATTTATTGTTTGAATGATGAAGGTGTAATTTAATGTATTTATATCATTTTGAAAGATAATTTTGTTTACTTTTATAAATTTTGTTGAAGTAATATTCCTCAAACATGTATAAGTCATTTTTAAAAATCACAAGTCTTGCCAAAACAAGTCAGCAAGAGATTTATAACATTGTTAAAAATTGAGTAAAAATAAGGTTTCTTAGAAAATACCTTTGTAATCTAAGAAAGTAGCTTTGTAAATTACCAAATTTGCGATCACTGCCTATCTTCAGTGTGAAAACTTCTCATAATTCTGACTATTGAACATTTGCTCTTTACGAAGTTTCTTCATTATTATCTTTGGAAAATATTTTAAATGATTTATCAGATAATCTAAGCCATCATTTAAGAATCAATTAAGAGAGGTTGATTCCAAAATAGGACTAATTGTAGGACATTAATATCTAAAAGTCTCAAATGTCCAAAGGACAAAATAACCTAAATCCTGAATCTTTTCATTCCTAGTCGTGATGGTTTAGTGCTCCAACATGTTTACTTTTGAATGGCAAATGAATGCATAGAATATACCTCATTGATGATGAGTGATACTTTAACTAATCTTAATCTGATTATGATGTCCAAATTATAGTAATCACTTTTCTTTAGAAATGTTTATATCTACCTATCCACTCCTAATATTTGCTTTGTAGCCCCTTATAGTCTTATTATTTGCTAAATCCCCTTAGAAATAAACCTTCAAAATCCCTAAAAATGTTCTCATTGGATAAATGTATAATTATGAAGGATTATAAATGGAGTGGGATCGGCTGCCACCAGTGGCAAGTCCTTATTCTGTCACCAAAACAAAACTGTTTGATGACTTTCATCGTATGGCTCACAGCATAGAGGAAAAGATCCGTTGGGCAGACTTCTCACTTCAATTGGATCCTCTTTTCATTGGACTCTTCTCCTCCGTGTAACCTGGCATCTCATCTGCTCGTCGGCTTCTTATTGTGTTGAACTTCCTCCCCCCAATCTCATATCTTGCATCAGTCTTCCACTCGGACCCTCCCTTTGCATTGTTGTTATTCTATCAGTAGTCATACACGAATGGTTTCTCTTAGGTTGATGGGCAGTTGGGCAATTACATATGTTTGATCCATGTTCTAACTGTAAAATGCCACGGGCAACTAGCAACCATAGGCAATTTCACTTGAATCAAAATAAAGTAAAAATAATAACTTATTAATAGAGTTGTTGTGTTGCAATCACATTCAAAGATCTGCCAATTGCCTAACATGCCCCACGCACCCATTCCCATCGCAACCTACTTGAAGGCATGTTGACTATCACTACAGTTGGGCTTTTTATGTAAGCCAACTTCTTTACACTTTTAGGCCGTGTTTGGCGCAGTTTCTATTTGGAAGCACTTTTGTATTTTCATTTAGTTATTTTTTTATGAAAGTCATTAGATCTTGGAAGCCATTTATGTAGTATTTTACTTAAGTTTTGGTTTCCAACCAAAAGTTGCAAGGAGAGAGGTTCCAAGATTGGAGAAAAAGTGAGGATGTTATGAAAGAGTTGACTTTTGTAACAACCCAAAATTAATTATAGCATCTCTCCCTCAACTTATTCTATGTAAGAAGTGGAAGCCAAAAGTAATTTTCAAGTAGAAGTTTTGCCAAACACGCTCTTAGATTGATAATCCTCCACAAGAGAATTCAATTAGAGGGGTTTTGATTTAAAAGTCTTTCTTTGATAAATAATAGAGAAAGAAGAATGGTATGTTATGATTTTGACATAGAACAAAAGAATGAATAAAGATGAAGGGGGACAAAGGAAACTGCGGACGTGGTCCCCATGCAGTGATGCTTGAAGGGAGCTAGTTATGTCATTGGTATCCCATAGTAGACATGAAGATGAGGTTGGGGGAGTGGGGTGACTGCTGGGTAGCATTGTCCTTTGTGACTTATTCTCTCCTAGAAATTAGACCATAAGTTAGTATAGGACATAAAGAGTCATCAAATTGAGATTGAAAGGCCATCCTCTTCTAAGGGTGGGGGGAGGAAGTCCAGTAGGAGAAGGGGTTGACGAACATATCGAATGCTAAGAGACAGAGAGTCTTACATGGAGGAGAAGAATCCAAAGAAGAGAACTGAGGAAAGTGGAAGTTCGACTCTTACCAAACGGAATTACTTTTTTTGCATTATAAACTGTAAGATGAGAATAATCCAACGTTTTTTTTTTTGATGGCATAATAAGAAGTTGCACCAGTGGCAGCTGATCCCCACTCTTATAAACAAATATAAGGGCTAATGAACTTGATCTCTGCATATGATTGGCAATAGGGGATAATTTGGGTAAAAGATCTGCTTATTAAAATCAAACTTATTGAGCTTGATACTATTTTTTTTTTTATCATTTACTTAAATCCAAAGTCGAATTTAAACATGTCATGAGTTTAATATCAAACTCACAAATCCTAAACTTAATATCAAACTCACATAGATATTATGTTTAATCAACCTGGGATCTTATTTCGTCTTTAAATGTTCAGCTAGTGTCAACAAATGAATAATCAATGAATATATTTATATTGCATCATATTGTGTTTAACATATTTATGTAGTTATCTATATGTATTGTCACAATCTTATCATTAGGTGGGGAATCTTTTGAATTACACATTCTAAAGATTCAATATTGATCACTTTTATGTTATACTTGGCATATTGTATTTTTCATATTTAAAACATATATATACAATGTTCCAAAAAAAATGAGAATCACAGGGCTCCCATAATATATGTGATTTCTCATCCACACAATTCCTAGTTTTCTACAGGGGTATTATAGTTATATAAGGAAATATTCATTGTCCCGACACAATAAATACCATGTTGTCTACTTTAAGAACTTTAACGTTAACTCTAAATTTTGATAAACTATTAAACCTTATTTATTTTAAATCAATGATCTATGAATAAAAAAAAAATTAAATGCGTCTAATTTTTTGAGCAACATTTGTTTACAAAATTAGGTGGTCTAAATACTATTATATGTAGTAACATATGTTTCCTATGTAGCTTTCACATTGTGCAAAGAGTTTAATGATTTAGAGTGAAAATTACATGCTGAATAAAATCCTTTTGTAATACTGACACATTGTTTATGGTGCCATTCGTGGCAACATGTCTCTCTTCTAATAATATAAACCATTATCTTTGCATAAGTGATCATTATAAACAAATATTCAAAATTATGATGATGAAATTTGTTGGCAAATAAAAGGTAAACATGCACATCTTTGAATGTAAGAAGGGTGCATAAGTAATGATATTTCTAGCATAGACATTTGTGAAATTAAGCTTTTGAGTAGTGTAAATTCAAAAAATTCAATCCATTTTACTCATCGTGTAGGTCATAAAAAATGCTCTACTTCTTTTGAAATCTCCCATAGATCATTTTACTTAGAATGTGATATACACATTCAAAATAGATCATATTTCAACAATGACATTTCAACTTAAACTTACAAGTTAGTGAGTAATTTACTAGTACTTCTTTTTCCAAATCTCATATCATGAAGTAAAATATTTTTTGATATGATGATTTAAATCATACCGCGTAGGTCATAGAAAAGGCTCTACTTCTTTTGAAATCTCTCATGGATAATCCTACTTAGAATGTAATGTACACATTCAAGATGGATCCTATTTTAACAGTGACATTTCAACTTAAACTTATTAGTTAGTGAGTAATTTACTAGTACTTTCTTTTTCAAATCTCATATATGAAGTAAAACGTTTTTTCATATGATGATTTAAACATAGTAAACACCAACCTTTGTTTTCAATTTTCAACTTGTTGTTAGTTCAACTTTTAAGAATCTTCACAAAATATAAGCACTTATTATATATTTAATTTGATAGCTAGAGGCCTATCTACAATTAAGTGATGTGAAGAAATAAACCATGTTAGAATGAATACAAGACAAAGCAAAGGAAAGAAAGGAAAGGAAGAAAGCAAAAGTGGCTGATGGGTATAATAAAAGGTTTGGATGTTGCAGCATAAAGTGAAACACAATATCATGTTGTGGGCATGGTTGTTCTTGGATCTCGTGTGACGTTGTAGCTTCTTGAACCTTCTACAAAACAAACTACCGAGCCATGGCAAGCTAGCACCCCCATTATCTCTAATAGCTACATCTTGCTTCTTTGCATTTGGGATAAAAAAAAACAACTATTAGCCTTCCAACAAAAGCATTCAATTATTCCTATCTAAAAGATAAGAAATAATAGGCAGGCTAGATTCTGGGGATCCAAATCATGTGTACATTAAATTTTGAGCGTGTGTTTTTTCATGAAAAATACCACACCAAGAGTATGAGGTTTTTAGATATTCGACTCCTATAAGTAGTTTTAGGATACAGTCCCTTAGCCTAACAAAGGGCAACCTAATGCCACAAGGCACTCCTACTACCATAGGATCTGATGCGAATGACTTAATTTACCCTTATCTTTTACGAGAATATATATATATATATATATATATATATATATATATATATATATATATATATATATATATATATATATATATATATATATATATATATATATATATATATATACTTGTGACCTTTATATCACAACGAAGCCATCCAAAGGAAAAATGAGTTCATAACCTGTCAAAATATCAAATTTATTGATAAGTATCTTACAATTAAACATTTTCTTTTTGTAAATACAAGTGAGATTATTTGAAGTTCTCACATAGTCCACGGATTGAAGGGAGTTTTCTTGAAATCAATTAGATAATTGTCTAAGAAATCTCGATACGATAACAACAAGAAAATAAAAAGGAATATAATTATATCATATTTTTTCTATCATTTTTTACTACACTTATTAAGGTCTATCTAATCATGATTGATTAAAAGAACGCATTAGATACCCCGCTTATGTAAATAAAAAGTGAAAAATAGTATAGTAACATTGTTTTCTAACACCACTTTTTAACACGCTTAAGTAGCACTCACCCGCTGGAGGGGAGTGTTAGTGCCTCACCTCTTTGACAATCTTACTTTCCAATGTGTGAATGCCACCTAAGCATGTCAAAAAGTAGTGTTAGGAAATAATGTTACATACCATTTTCCATAAAAAGGTATGCTAACAATATATTTAACAAGAGTTGTTTAATATTAGATGGTTGTCAATTAAGGGTCGTTTGGTGTGTTGTAAAATGTCATAGAACATCATAAATAGTCATAAATGACTGTTTCTTTATGTTTGGATTACTCTAAGTTATTTTACATTGTCTTTTTGTATGTTTAAAGTGTCATAAATTGCCATATTTGAAAATTTGTTGACCTTTACGATCCTTCTTTTAGTTGATTTTAATGTTCAATTGAAAGTCACTAAAATCATAGATTTTATTTTTGTTGATTTTGATGGTTTTAAAATTGAGATTTCACATAATTTTACGACACATCAATGAGCCTTAAGTAAAATAATAGTAAAAGATACAGTAAAGTATACGTTTTCACTTGTGGAAAATATAACTGACCTCGCGCCCTTTTTTCAACCTAAACCTATGGAGAACTACGTCATTAGGTGACACTTGTGCAACCCACGACCCCCACCCACACAAGAGGACCACTAGAAAACCCACTGGGTCTAGCCATCATCGCCAAAGATGGCCCATTAAGTTTTGTTCTCCCTGATAGAATTGGGTGGCCTCAAAGCCAATCATTGTACATTCTAGTTCAAATTATTAATAAAAGCAATTATTTTTTTATTTATAGTTCTCGCAAATTAACTATCGTAATGAAAGTCCATAGACAAATGTATGAGATATTAAATCATTATGAGAACATAATAGTGAGATCAATATTCTTAGTCACTTGTCTTAAATAGTTCTCGATCATAGGATATTTGAGATGGACATTAAATATCCGATAAGATCGACACAAGTTATGTCTGCTCATGTGATGAGGGTGAATGATCTCACATTCACTCGTGTGGTGACACTAAGACAAACTTGTGGGTGCTCATTAGAGAATGAGTTCACTGAACATACCAAAATAAGAATTCCTGGATGGTAATTATACCTATTAGTCAACCAGAGAATTCGATCGGTGCAGTAGCACAGTTGGCCCTTTGACCTAAGTCACCAATAATACCTTGTTTGTAGACCATTGTGTCTTGATTATCTGACTTGTGGACTTTAACCATTAAGTCCACGATAGTTAGTCTCTCAGATACAGTGGAAAGCTTTCGAAGGTAATTAAGTGAACAACAGGGGATCACTCACTCTTGGTATAAGACTGGAGAGAGAATGTCGTATGGATGTGTACACAGAAATCTCTGGTCAGGGTCAAATGAAAGAGATATCTTTCTAAAAATTAACTAAATACTGGAATCCATCTAAATAATGCGATAGAGGGTTTGACTAAAAAACTATACCCTTGCATTATTGGGATATTGGATGAGTGAATGATTTTATCTGTACGGTATCTGCAGACGGAAAGGTTCAAATAAAGGGAACAATATCCCTTATATCTTCTGGGATCATGAAGTAGTGTTTGGTGCCGTTCATGGTCAGAAGGTCCAGTAGATTAATCATCAAATAATAAATCACTTATTTATTGAATTAATTATTTAACATATGATGTTTAAATAATAATTAATAAATATTAAACTTTAGAATTGGTTATAAGTTTAATGGGCCTGAAATCGGACTGATATATGGGCCTAGAGGGTCACACACATAAGAGTTCTCGTAAGACGGTGAGAGATGTTAAATATCATGCTTATTTGGATTTTTATGAAAAGCGGCAGGATAAACATGAATATTTAATGGAGAGTTATCCAAGGCCAAACTCTTGGATAATCATGAGAATTAATCATTGTGTTTATTCTTATTTCTTATATAAGGAAGCCAAGGGGAGGAGTGAAAAAGGTTGGATGAAAAAAACACACCCTCAGATTTTCTCTCTCATCTCTCTCTCCTTCTCTCCTTCTTAGAGTAGATCTTTCTCTCTCTGCGCATGGTGGATTTGAGATCGGGTCAGAGTATTCAAGTCGAGGAGGAAATCGCGTCTGCATCGGGAGCTCGTGTGGATACTTCTGGAGATCGTGTGCGTGCGCGATTACCGAGTCAGAATCATCCACGGGAGATTTGAAATCCCGCAAACGTGAATAACCGTTCTTCCTGCGTTTATTTAATTGTCCGTTTTACGATCCCAGCAACCGATACATAGGAATCGATTTATTTTTTCGCTGCGTTCTAGACGATTCCTTACACTCCCTTTGGTAACCACGCAGTACGTTTGTGGCCCACCACGCAACAGAGTGGTAATAGAAAGCAGCACCGGCGACACGCGTCTCGTCACCGCCCTCCCTCCACTAGGCGACACAACCCCTTGTGTCCACCCGGCAGTGTGCATAAAATCCGAGCACGTTGTCCAGAGGCTATGGTCACCTGACCCTCGAACAATAGAAAAAGGAAACCGCAAAGAGTATCAGACAAATATGAGATCAGATGTACTTCCATTTTAACATCCTCCTGCTAATTTAAATGACAAGTTTTGACTTAAAAAAGTTTCTTAAACTAGATTACTAAATAGATTATTATTGTAAGTTACCTAAGATCTGGACCATCCATCACAAGGATTACATCGCACGCGCCGTCCTGATCATCTTGTACGCAAGAAAAGACGAAGTGCTCCAAGCCGGACAGTTGTCGTCACCTTATTAAGGTTGGATATCCACACCTTGGCACAGTGCACCCGGATAAGAGCAAGGAAACGTTGCTCATAATTACATAGTATTTTCTTAATTTAATAAATGGTTTTTAGGTAATACTTTAAAATGAAATTAAAAATATATGACCATCAATATAATTTTAAATTTATATTCTTAATATATACATGAGTGGATACCATCCTTTTTAGAGTCCAATATTTTATAAATTGACATTGTGGTTTTATAGTTTATATATGATTAATATCAATTTCTAGACCTCCATCCAAAATTTGATATTAAGAGAGCCATTGGACTTATCCTAATGTCAAATTGGAATTTGTTTTCAGCTACTTTCTTTCCTTTCTACCTTTCCTTCTTCCTCTTCTTTTAAGTTCAAATTTGAATCTAAGACTCACAAGTTCGCACTTTAACTTATAACTACTTTTATTTGGATGCTAAAAAGTAATTTTGGATTTAAATCATGTTTGAAAGTATTTTAAGGGATCAATTTAGGAGGATTAATCCCTTAAAAAGTAGGATAAATTTTAAGGTACTTTCAAATAGAAACTTAAGTTAAAGATTCTCTCATCTTTCCAACTTCACATTTTCCGAAAAAGACCAGTTGTCAACATGACATTGATCTTTCTCATAAGTGAATAAAGATTTTTCTCATTTAAAAAATATAATAAAAAATAAGAATGAGAATATGCGCATAAGAAAAATGAGAATTATACATTTGCTACAATGGCTCAAACCATTGTGGCCGAAACACCCGTCTAATGATGTGATCAAACGTCATCATCTTGTTGGGGTGCAGTGAAATTTTAAACATTCTCCACCGTATAATCCCCGTGATCAGACGGCACTGCCACGATCAAATGGGCCCTTTGGATGGACGTATGGATAATTTGTCTCCACCCGGCTGGCGCACTGAGCGGAGGCGGAGGGATCTGAACAGGGCACACGTGCATCAGGTAGGAAGTAAGATTATCGAGGTTTTGTTGTTGACGAAGAACGCCGAGAGAGGGGGCCCCGGCATTTCAGGCTTCGCCTTTGTTCTTGTTCCTGCTCGCTTTGGGTTCAGAGAGAAAGAAGAAAGAGAGAAGAGAGAGAGAGAGAGAGAGAGCAGAAGAGGAAGAAACAGCAGAAGGGAAAAAAAAAAAAGAAAAAAAAGGAGGAAGAAAATTTCACACGCCATCATCACCTTCACAGAAGAAGAGAGAGAAAGAGGAGAGAGAGGAATAGAAGAGAGAGAGTGGGCGGGAATTCCTTCTCAGATCCGATTCCGGTTACTTTAATCCCGTCCTCTGCTCGCTGTTCCTCCCATCGAACGCGAACTCGCCGGAGCCCACGCACAAAAAGAGAGGGAAGCGGTACAACACAAGAAGGGCGATATCATCATTAGCGCACAGAAGAGAGAGAAGAGAGAGAGAGAGTGGGGATTCCTTAAAGCGGGGGCAAAATCTATGCTCTGTTCCGGGATCAGCACTCCCTCGGGGCAGGTGCAAAGGCGGTGCCGCGCATATCTCCCCCTACCCATTGCATCGTGCACTCCACTCTCTTCTGTTGTTCTTCCTCGGCGGGCGCTGGGGTGGAATCCGCTGCTGTTCGTGGTCCAATCGCTGGTGTTCTAGGGTTTATCTCATTGTGGTTTACCTGTTTGGCGCCGCGGCTGTGTGAATTCGTGATGGTTGCGGGCGTCGCTGTGCGGATTTGATCTAAGAGATGGCGATGTTCCGCAAGTTCTTCTACCGGAAGCCCCCCGACGGGCTTCTGGAGATCTCCGAGAGAGTTTACGGTACGTCTGGTGGGATCGGATCTTGTGTTGGGATGTGGGTGGTTTGATTCGTTGGTTGCTTCCTGCGAGAAATGTGGGGCATTTTGGTATCATTTTTTGCAATTTTTTTTTTTCTATTGTTATCCTTCTGTTCCCCCCCTTCTTTGGTATCTTTCTGGTCTCCGCCTGCGATTGTTCCATACTTGTTTATTCCGTGATCATGTTTGCTTTTATGGACAATTTGCTTAAGCTTGTACAGCATGGGCTTGGTTGCTTAAGAAATCGTGTAGTTTCAAACGAAATGAATACTATTTTGTCACTTATGGATTTAGTAGTAGTTAACTGAATGAAAAAGGAGTTGCGCACACACGCATTTCGCAAAATTTGCTAGGAACCTCTGTAGAGCTTAAAAAGGATGATGATTTTTAGCTGATCTATTCAGCCAAAAAAACAAAAAAAAACCTCCCTCAAAAGAGGATGTGCCACCATACAAGTTATCCAAACATCTCCACAAAGCTCTAGATAGCTCTGGATAGTAATTTTTAGCTTTATGTGGAAGTGAACACCCTGTTTATTTTTGTGAATTCTTTCAGTGAAAAGTGATTGAGTGATTTTTCTCATGTGTGGATCAGTGTTTGATTGCTGCTTCACAACTGATGTGTTGGAGGATGATGACTACAAAGTCTACATGGGAGGCATTGTGTCCCAGCTCAGAGAGCATTTCCCGGATGCCTCCTTCATGGTCTTCAACTTTCGAGAGGGTGAGAGGCAAAGCCAAATTGCCAACACATTGTCCGAGTATGATATGACTGTGATGGATTATCCCCGGCACTATGAGGGATGCCCATTATTGACGATGGAAATGATCCATCATTTCTTGCGGTCTAGTGAGAGCTGGCTTTCTCTTGGTCAGCAGGACATCTTGCTGATGCACTGTGAGCGGGGTGGTTGGCCAGTTCTTGCATTTATGTTAGCGGCACTTTTGATTTACAGGAAGCAATATACAGGAGAGCAGAGAACATTGGAGATGATTTATAAACAAGCCCCTCGTGAGCTTTTGCAGTTGTTGTCACCACTGAACCCTTTGCCTTCACAGATGAGATATCTACAATATGTTTCGAGGAGGAATGTAGGCTCAGAGTGGCCTCCACTGGATAGGGCACTCACCTTGGATTGCGTTATCCTTCGCATTCTGCCGAACTTTGATGGTGAGGGTGGGTGCAGGCCGATATTTCGTATTTATGGCCAAGATCCCTTTATCGCCAGTGACCGCACTCCAAAAGTATTATTCTCAATGCCAAAGAAGAGTAAGAGTGTTCGACATTACAAACAGGTGAGCCAACATTTTTGTTTTCCTTTCTTGTGCAGTTTGTGCAATTTGTCCCTTTATTCATACTGAAGCTTAGAAATGTTTCAGCTCATTGTTGTTGTCTATTAAGTGGCCCTGTGAGGCTGCACTTAGCGTGCTTCTATGGTTCTACATTTCCATTTCAACCAAGCTTTGGAGCATCAATAAATGTCACTAGTGCTTAATAGGCGTGATTTATTATCACAATCAAGGAGTTATATATAATGGTGGTTACGTTGTAGAACTTTGCTCTCTGTGTCGTCATGGGAATCTATGCCCATCTGAGCCTTCTTCAAGGAATCTTACTAATATTTACATTTTTCTTTGACAACATACTGAATGCATCTTACATAATGTTTAAATGTAGATTTCACACATTTGAAAATTCTTTAATCTTATGGAAAATTTGACAGTGTTCGTGTTAAGCCTTTCTTTGTTTTATACCCTACAATTTCTTGTTTGATAAGTTTTTGCAACTTCCTCTTGATGTCTGTTTGATGGCTACAGGCAGATTGTGAGCTAGTTAAAATTGACATTCACTGCCACATCCAAGGAGATGTTGTACTTGAGTGTATCAGCGTGGATGAAGATTTGGAACGCGAAGAAATGATGTTCAGGGTCATGTTTAATACAGCTTTCATTAGGTCAAATATTTTAATCCTCAATCGAGATGAGATTGACATTCTGTGGGATGCCAGGGACCGGTTCTCAAAGGACTTCAGGGCAGAGGTATGCACATTTTATTAGTCTTTGATCTCCTGCTCCATTTTTTGTTGATTTGCAAAAACATATCCTGGTTTTTGTGTGAAGGTTCTTCTTTCAGACATGGATGCTACTTCTTCTATTATTACGATGGAGTTGGCCACTAGTGAGGACAAGGAAGGTCTTCCTATAGAAGCATTTGCTAAGGTTCAGGAGATCTTCAGCAATGTTGATTGGCTTGATCCGAAAGGAGATGCTGCACGGCAAGTGCTTCAGCAAATGTCATCATCGGGTACCTTAACGGAAAAGTTGGAAATAAGCTCTCCACGGAAAGTAGAACCCATGGAAATTTCAAGTCCTGTACTCAGACAGAAACATCAATCTGAAGCATCTGGTTATCAAATCAGGAAGTCATCACCTTCCTCTCCAAAGCAGCAATCCCTAGCCTCCATTAACCAACAGCTCGATGCAAATGCGACAGAACAAAATAGTCAGGTCCATCACCTTCAGGCTGCAATTCAACCTAAGATAATGCCCCAACGGATAGCAGCATCTTCTCGATCGACTCCAGCTTCACGTTCCAACTCCCTCCAGAGTTCACCTGTACCCATTTCCAGATATCATAGTGCCCCATCAGCTCTTGGAATCACAGCTCTCTTGCATGACCATGCTACATATGGTAATGGTGAAAGCAATTTCTCAGCAGTTCCATCTCCTCCATCCCTTTCAGCTGTTACCCAACATTTGCTTGAACGTTCTAAATCCAATAACCATTTAGTTTCACCATCTCCAACTTCTACACCAGTGAACTCTGCTTCAAAATCTTCAGCTGCTCCTTCCCTTCCTCCACCAGTACTACCACCAAATGTAAAGCTGCCTTCTCTAGGAAGTTCTACATCTGAAAACTTAAAAGCTACATCTTTACAATCACCATATCTACCACCACCACAAACACTGCCGCTGCCACCGCCGCCACCACCACCACCACCACCACCACCACCACAGCTGCCACCACTGTCTGCAACAATGAGTCAACGGGTACCTTTTCAACCAGCATTAAAACAACCATCTCCACCAACTCCTTCCCCTCCTCTGCTACGCTCGCCATCTACAGAACTTCCAGCATTGAAGCAACCATCTCCGCCAACTCCTCCCCCTCCTCCAATACAGTCACCATCTAAGGCGCTACCAGTTTCAAAAACAACAGACCACCTGCCACCCCCACATCTTGTCACCTCTTCATCAGAAAGAGGTCAGTCAGCTTCGGTTCCCTTTGCACCTCCTCCGCCTTCGCCACCTCCACCTCCTCCTCCCCCTTCTCGGGAAGGGGTTTCCTTCTCCTCCATTGCTAGCACTTCAACAGCTGCTCCCACAGGAAGCAATATAAACAAGGCACCTCCTCCCCCGCCTCCCCCACCTCCAGCTGTACTTTCAGCACCTTCTTCCTCACCTTTGAAGAAGCTTGACAGCATGTCTCGTGCTCCTCCTCCTCCACCTCCTCCTCCGAGCTCTAGGCCTGTATCAACAGCACCGCCTCCACCTCTTCCACCCCGTCTTGAATCAAAGAACTCTGCTAGCCTCTCTGTACAAAAACCCTCCCAAATTCCACCTGTGCCCCCTCCACCAATGGGTTCTTTTAAGGCACCTACCGCTGCTTCCCAGTCTGGAACCTTTAGCAGGGGAGGTTCTGTACCCCCGCCCCCTCCTGTAGGCATGGGGCCACCAATGAGTTCTTCCTCTAACAATAAGGGTCGTACCATGATACGCTCTTCAAGTCCAAGGAATATGCTTTCCCCACAACCATCTTCTAAGAAGACATCTTTAAAGCCGCTGCACTGGATTAAAGTAACAAGAGCAATGCAGGGAAGCATATGGGCTGAGGCACAAAGGCAAGACGAAGCATCCAAGTATGCAAGCTTAATTTCCTTTTTTTGCTTTGTATGTTTATACTTGTTAATACTTGGAGAATTTTTGTGTTATTTACGCCTCTTTTGTCATTCTGTTCATGTTAGGGCACCTGAGTTTGACATGTCTGAACTCGAGAGTCTTTTCTCAGCAGCAGTTCCAGCTGCTGATGCTCGTGGTTCAGGTGAAAAATCAAGGCGTGCATCCCTTGGATCAAGATCTGACAAAATCCATCTGGTAATTTTATGCTTAGTTTGCAGCTATGATGTTCTGCTTAACTCAAATATTTTGTTGGTTTTGAACATACTGATCAATGCATGGCACGAGTACCGGTTCTCTTGATTATTTTAGGCTTTCTTTCAACAGACTTGGTTACAAAATTCTGAAGAAGAGAAAAAATGTTTCTTCTGAAATTTGTACTCCTTTTATGGTTCAAGTCAATCTTTATTGTTTCATCTTTTCCCCAAAGCATGAGAAGGAGCTATGGCCTGATGACCTGCCTAGCTGCTCCTCACGCCAGCAGACATTGCAGATGCAGAGCAGCTTCTATGGGGATGGTGGTGCCTTATATGAACAGGATTTAAGTGTGATTCATCTAGATAAGAAAATGAGGAGTTGTTTGAAAATATTATTTTTTTGAAAATTTATTATTTAGTAGCATGGTCTATTTTTTTTTTTTTTTGAGAGAGAGTGTAGGTCCAATTTTTGTTGATATAAGTGTAGGATTTGGCCAATCCAACTTCTCGAGCTGGAATTAACTGACTGGAAGTCATATTCTCGTAGGCTGAATTCTTTTTAAAAAGTGAATTCAAATGTTTAGGACAACCTCTATTTTTATCAAATTGAAAACCTTCCATGTTTCTATGGCAGTTGCACGGTAATGTCAACTGGTATGTGGCTCTGATGGAGTTGTTTTAATAAACATCCAGCTCTGTTATTTTAACAATAGTGTTTAAAGAGAACTTCAGGTAGGACATCACAAAGGGAACTTCAGACTGAAAAGCTT
Source organism: Zantedeschia hybrid cultivar (assembly GCA_030544215.1). Classification (NCBI taxonomy): domain Eukaryota; kingdom Viridiplantae; phylum Streptophyta; class Magnoliopsida; order Alismatales; family Araceae; genus Zantedeschia; species Zantedeschia hybrid cultivar. The sequence goes on from JARZZO010000011.1 coordinate 17,620,238, forward strand.
TCACGCTTCTATGGCACTTGCATTGTAATGTTGGCTGGCATAATGGTTTGATGGAGATATTTTAATAAATATTCAGCTGTGTTATGTTAACAATAACATTTAAAAGGGCATCATGATGGGGATCCAGGTCTGACACATTACATACGAGGGAGCATGTCTACCATTGTCAGAGGGCCATTCCAGCTTCATTATGGCTTGGAGGCTTGCCAAAGCTTCTTTGACGGATAGGGTATTTATAGAGGAGTACGCTGATATTTTATTTGGCCATTTGGAGCCCATTTAGCATGTTTTCTATTTTTTCTTGAATTTTGTGTGTAATTTTTTATTTTTTAGAAATTTTGTGTGAATTTTTGCAATCTTTATCTAGTTAGGGGTATTTTGGTCTTTAGTTATATTAGGGAGTTGACTTTAAGTCGCTAAAGTCCCTAAACACTATGTATATGAATGTATGGTCTCTTTTTAATTTATGGATGAATTTTAGTGTGAATTTTGATTATTTTTCAGTGTTTTTCTCTGCGATAAAGACAATGACCCTGAGACATGATCAGAAAAACCCTGCGACGGGGTTGGGCATGTCGCCCTTGCCGCTGATGCAATGTTCGAGACCATTATCTCTTCGTCGGTGTGACGTCAGAGGCTTTTATTATCACTTCGTTCTTCATCAATTTTGGTATTAGAGCCTAACTTTGATCTCCACCATGCCGCCGTTCACCGCTGCCGCCCTCCTCCTCCTTCTTCTTCTTCTTCTTCTTCTTTACCCACTACCTTGTCTCTCTCTCTCTCTCTCTCTCTCTCTCTGTGATTTTTTACTGTTCACAGAACAGTAAAACGTGGGGGACTCTACCACGGCACCCCTTTCTCTTTCCTGACTCACCCGCTCCCTTTCCCTCTCTCTTTCACCTTGTTTCTCTCTTTCTTTGTGTGTTCTTTTATTAATGGAACAGTAAAGATGTGGGGTGGGTTGTGGGGGATTCCACTGCTATTCTCTTTCTCTAGGTCTCTATTTTCTCTCTCCATAGAGCCTCTTTCTCTCTCTGAGAATCTCTCTCCCACCACCCCGTCGCCTTTTTCTCTCTCTCCCTATTTTCCTTCTCTCTCTTAGTCCCTTTCTCTCTCCCATAGTTTCTTTCTCTCTCCCTGCTAACTCTCTCCCTATTCTCTCTCCGTCCACCCCTATTTGCATAGAACAGGGCAAATGTTCCCCCCATGCATGGGCTTCGTGCTGCGAGAACAGGCGGGCCGCGCTTGTCGGCCTTTGTGCGAGCAGACTAGTGGTCTGAACCCCATTGACTTGGCCCGAGCCAAGTGCAACAGGGTCCGAGCCCTCTAGCCAGTCCTAAGCCTAGTTCCTACGGCCATCTGGGTCCAACTGGCTGGACCAAGCCCCATTGCAGTACTGTAGCGCACCGCTACAGTAACCTTAACCGGACCCCTCTTGGGTCCCATCCAATCATGGATTGCGGAATCCGCCGATTCCGATCCGAATCGCCCCATTGCAGTACTGTAGCGCACCGCTACAGTAACCTCACCGAACCGGACCCCTCTTGGGTCCCATCCAATCATGGATTGCGGAATCGGCCGATTCCGATCCGAATCGGCCGATTCGGATCGGAATCGGCGGGTTCCGATCCGATTCGGGGGGGATTTCACTGTTCCCCCCCACCGATTTGAAAGAAAAAAAAAAAACGGCCGAAATCGGCCCGAACCGGACCAGATCGGGGCCGGACCCGATCCCCCCCTTAAGGTTTAAGGGTTTAGGGTTTAGGGTTTAGGGTTTTAGGGTTTTAGGGTTTAGGGTTTAGGGTTTAGGGTTTAGGTTTTAAGGTTTTAGGGTTAAGGGTTAAGGGTTTAGGGTTTAGGGTTTTAGGGTTTTAGGGTTTAGGGTTTAGGGTTTAAGGGTTAAGGGTTAAGGGTTAAGGGTTAAGGGTTTAGGGTTTAGGGTTTAGGGTTTTAGGGTTAGGGTTTTAGGCTCACTTTGTTTGCAGAATAACTTAAACCAGAATAAGGTTCTGGGGATTTCTTAAACCAGAATAAGAGGTATTTTGATTTGGTAGTCCACCCAGAATAAGGAGAATTATACTGCGCTATTCCAAGTGATTTGGTAGGAATAAGTGGAATAAGGAGTGAAATAAAAGGTAAAATTGAGAGAATTTGAGGAATTAGCTATTCCAGGTAGATTTGGGGAGTTGGGGGAATTTGAGGAATTAGGCATACCCTCAACCAAATCAGAATAGGGCCTTTATACCAGCTATTCAGGCCCTATTCCACAAACAAAGTGAGCCTAAGGGTTTAAGGTTTAGGGTTTTAGGGTTTAGGGTTTAGGGTTTAGGGTTTTAGGGTTTTAGGGTTTAGGGTTTTTTATGGATGTACATGAATTGCATTCATTCTTATTGTACATCAATTGAATAATATGTATGTAATTTTTTCTTATTTTTTTTATTTTTTTCTGATTTTTTTTAATTTTTTATTATTTTTTAATCTGGCCGAGTCGGATTGGCCATACTTCATCTGGATCGACCGACTCGGCCGATCCGATCCGAGTCGGATCGGGATCGGCGGGTCCCGATTCGGGGACCCGATCCGATCCGGAATTCCTTGCATCCAATTGTTGTGCACCACTACTCTACTATAGGTGCATCGTGGTCCACTACACGGGGTGGTGCACTAGGGAGCCTTATTGCACCGTCCTCACTTCGGGGATGTCTTGGGCTCCATTCGACGTGTCGTTCACATCGTTGGCCTCCTACCAGCGAGCTTGACTTCGATATGTGTACCATTGCCCCAACCATGTCCCGTTTTCTGTGCCAACTCAGCACACATTCCAAGGATGTTCATGGGCATATCTTGAAGCCTACGTCCCAGTGATTTTTATTGTGTCCCAGTAAGGTAATTTTGTCTCCCAAGCTGTTGCTGATTTACTTGCTGAGACATGTGAAATTATATCAAGCCATATTGTGTTTTTGTGGAGTTTAAAAAACACTTTAAGGGGTGCACTAATTTACAAAATATTCTATACTTTGATGGAGTTTGGGCTGAAGTTAGTCCTTCAAGAAATTTTTATATTATTGTAGGACCAAAGCAAGGTTCGTCGACTCGAAGAGTCGGACTGACTCGGATCTCCCATAATCCAGTATGAGTCGGGTCGTCTCGTGCTGACTCGCACGAGTCGCATGGAAAAATTCTTCCAAATCGTATAGACTCGGTCGAGTTGCACGTTCCCCCCGATACGATACGAGTCGGCACGAGTCGATCCGGTACGGCAAACCATGGACCAGAGTGATTAGAAGAGTACCATGCCACTTTTGATTATGTGCAAAGTTGTTGCATTCTCTAGCCAGCACACTTGAAGACTAAATTTCATTTTAGATCCAATTTTATTTCTACTAGTGCACATGTCCAGCCAGCGGCCCCGGAGTAGTCGACGCCCTTTGATGAGCCATCAAAGGTGGCGAAACTTGTGACACGCAGAGGCCTTCATTGACAGCACAAGCGATGTGGATTCATTGCTTTTTGATGCTTGGGATCATAATCTGTTTATAGCATCTGGTTAATTTCGGAGCAAAAATTTGAAGCTGATTCATTTCATGTGGTTCCTCTTGTTCTGCTGATCGCTTGGGATACTACATTATTTATTGAGTCGAGACTCCACTTGATTTCTCATGATGTTTTCAAGGCAGAGTCATTGTTGTTCGTTACCGATGGTTCATCTAGCATTACTGCATATTGTCGAACGCTTGTGATCAATGTGGCTTTTGATGATTTTGGCATAATATGGTGTGATGTTGAGTTACACTTTCCACGTTGAGGTGAGAATCTCCTCCACATGGTGATCTCAATGGCATCAATCTTGCTTTCTTGCTTTGTTGCTCTCATCATCTCCCGATAGATATTAGCGCACTTCAAAACTTGAGGATGAGTTTTCTCGAACCAGGGAGAATGATAGGCATGGATGGTAGTTTCGGCCGGTACCGGTACGTACCGGCCGGTACAGACCGGTACCGGCCCGGCTTGGACCGGTACCGTTAAAAAAAAAAAAAAAAAAAAAGTTTCCCCTCTCACAGAAACAGATCTGTGAGAGGGGTTCGTTTTTGGCAAGGAGAAGAAGGAGGGGAAAGAGCCGCCGCCGCCACCCGCCGCCGCCACCCGCCGTCGCCGCCGCCGCCGCCGCCTGCCGTCGCCGCCGCCGCCTGCCGTCGCCGCCGCCGCCGGAGACGTTTTCACCCTTTTCCGGAGACGTTTTCACCGTTTTGGGTGGAAGAAAAAAAAAAGGTATAATTTATATTTTAATGTAGTGATTATTTTTTAGTTGGTAACTATTTCTTAGATTTTTTACGTTCATTTTCTTTGTAAAATAGACAACCCCAATTTTGGCCCTAATTAGCGGTTAAAAATTGGGATATTTGTCTAATTACTTAAATTAAACATCAATTGAAGTATAATTAAGCTTCATTGTATGTTTTAAACTAGGAGTGTGGTGTCAATTGCGTTGATCGACGGTTAATTAGGGGAAATCTCCAATTTTGGCCTTAATTAGCGGTTAAAAATTGGGGTTTTTGTCTAATTACTTAAATTAAACATCAATTGAAGTCTAATTAAGCTTCATTGCATGTTTTAAACTAGAAGTGTGCTGTCAATTGCGTTGATCGATGGATAATTAGGAGAAATCCCCAATTTTGGCCCTAATTAGCGGTTAAAAATTGGGGTTTTTGTCTAATTACTTAAATTAAACATCAATTGGAGCCTAATTAAGCTTCATTGCATGTTTTAAACTAGGAGTGTGCTGTCAATTGCGTTGATCGACAGTTAATTAGGGGAAATCCCCAATTTTGGCCCTAATTAGCGGTTAAAAATTGGGATTTTTGTCTAATTACTTGAATTAAACATCAATTGGGACCTAATTAAGCTTCATTGTATGTTTTAAACTAGGAGTGTGCTGTCAATTGCGTTGATCGACGGTTAATTAGGGGAAATTTCCAATTTTGACCCTAATTAGCGGTTAAAAATTGGGACTTTTGTCTAATTACTTAAATTAAACATCAATTGGAGCCTAATTAAGTTTCATTGCATGTTTTAAACTAGGAGTGTGCTGTCAATTACGTTGATCGACAGTTAATTAGGGGAAATTCCCAATTTTGGTCCTAATTAGCGGTTAAAAATTGGGACTTTTGTCTAATTACTTAAATTAAACATCAATTGGAGCCTAATTAAGCTTCATTGCATGTTTTAAACTAAGTGTGTGCTGTCAATTATGTTGATCGACGGTTAATTAGGGGAAATCCTCAATTTTGGCCCTAATTAGTGGTTCAAAATTGAGGTTTTTGTCTAATTACATAAATTAAACATCATTTGAAGCCTAATTAAATTTCATTGCATGTTTTAAAGTAGGAGCATAATGCCAAATGTTCTTATATTTGTTTCTATTTTTTTTTTTTTCTTGTTGTAGGAACATGGCTGAACAGCAGGAGCAAGACCCAGGGTGGGCTCATATCACCTTAGTTAATAGTGCAAAGAGGAGAGTGAAATGCAAATATTATGGCAAAGAGATAGGTTGTGGAATCACTCGAGGGAAAGAACATTTAGCAGGGAAGACAGGACATGTGACAAGGTGTACTGTCTGTCCCCGACAAGTTGCCAACGAGATGCGTGAATTGTTGCGTGGCCGAAAAGCACAAAAAGAACAAAAGAATGAAGATGAGGTTGAACTCCAAGGGGAAATTTCAGGTAGACATAATACAAAAGGCAAATGGATGTATACTGCGGCCAGTGGCATTTCTATACGTGAGAGGCAAAGGGCTGAACAAAATGTAGATTCTAGTGATGATGATGATGATGATGATCCTGACATGGCTGCAGCTAGAAGAAAGAGTTTGTGGCATCAACAAGAAGATGAAGCCCGAAAGAGAGGTGATGGACCATCAATAAGAGGCACAAGTCAACCTACAGGCCAAGTGGGTCCTATGGACAGTTATCTTTTTAGAAGACAGACTTCTACTCAACCAAAAATCAAGCAAGCAATGAGAGGAGTAAAAAAGTCAGCTGAAGCGGCAGGACATACTTTTAAAAGCATATGCAAACGGTTTTTGCATGCAGGTGTTCCCTCACATGCTGCTCAGTCTCCTTATTTTCAGCCTATGATTGATGCGATAGCAGATCATGGTCGTGGGTTCAAAGCCCCCACACGTCGAGACATATATGGACGGGGGCTTGATGGAGAATACGAGGAACTTCAACAGTGGGTTGAAAGTTTTAAGGCAGTATGGAAGGAGAGAGGATGCACAATTATGTGCGATGGCTGGACTGGTACCACGAAGAAGTCCATGATTAATTTTCTTGTTTATTGCACAGAAGGGACAGTTTTTATGAAATCTGTTGATGCATCAAACTATTCAAAGAATGCAAAATATTTATTTGGTTTGATGGATCAGATGGTGCAGGAAATTGGAGAGGAAAATGTTGTCCAGGTGGTCACCGATAATGAACCAAGTTATAAAGCTGCAGGGAAGAAGTTAATGGACAAGCGCAAACACCTTTATTGGGTCCCATGTGCAGCGCATAGTCTGGACTTGATGCTTGAAGACATTGGTAAGGATCCAACTATCAGCAAGACTGTAAAGAGAGCCCAAAGAATTACCCAATTTATTTATGGTCATCCCAGGATCTTGAACATGTTCAGAGAAAAAGCATCTGGAGGTCGAGATCTCATCCGTGCAGGGCCTACACGATTTGCATCTAATTTTATTTCTTTAGAATCTTTGCACAAATTCAAGAATGAGATCAGGGGTTTTATGTTTAATAAGGAGTTCTTGGAGTATATGCGGACCACTTCCAATGAATCTAAATCTGAACATTTGGAAGTGAGAAAAATCATAGAGAATAAAAAATTTTGGAGTAATATGGAGACTTATCTGAAGTTGGTGGAACCTCTCGTACAGGTGTTAAAATTGGTGGATGGGGATGATAAGAATTACATGGGATATTTGTACGAGGCAATTAACATTGCTAAGGTCCACATCAAGAACGCATTTCCCAACACTTATATGAAGTGGTGGGACCTTATTGATGTCAGATGGGAAAGCACATTACACCACGACTTGCATGCAGCTGGTAAGTGAAGTCTTATACTGTTACATGGGACATTATTTATGAAATTGACATTACTAATTATCTACTTAAACGCAGGTTATTTTTTAAATCCTCGAGTAATGTACAGTCAGCAAGTGCACATTGATGGAGATGTGATCCAAAGCACACTAAATGTGATTGCACGTTTGTCGAAGACAGTAGAAGATATAATCGAGGCAGAGAGACATGTATACTTAGTGAAGATCTGACTTTAAGATTTATCCAATTAATTGTAATTTGAAGAGCCTATGAATTCTATTAATTGTTAATTTCATCTTTGTAGACGGAGGCTTATAGGCTAAGGCTGGAGACATATAATGAAGACTCTGTGCAAATTGCCGTAGAGAAAGTGAGCCCAGGTATACTTAGTCATTGCATTGTTGTCATATATGCATAAGAAACGAGAACATACATTGATTAATTTTTTGGTTTCTTTTAATGATGACATAGCTGAGTGGTGGATAATGGTGTACAACAGAGATAGGTGTTATAATTCATTGGCTTCCGTTACAGTGAGGGTTTTGAGTCAGACGACATCGGCAAGCCAATGTGAAAGAAACTGGAGCACGTTCAGCCTTATACACTCAAAAATTCGTAACCGGTTAAAGGCTGAACGATTGGACAAATTGGTGTACTGCCATTACAATATGAGATTGAGGATCAAAAACATCCGGTTGAGACAACAATTGAGGGAGAAACGAGCTGCAGGGCACGCAGAAGATGTTGTTGGCCAAATTGATGTGGAAGAGTTATTCGATGATGATAATCCCTTGCAGACTTAGGTTGATATACGAGCAACTGTCGATAAGTTAGTTTTTGATCCTGATGATACAGAATGGGCAGAAGGCATACTAGATGGAGCTGTTGCTAGAGATCCAGAGTTAAGAACGTCAAAAAGGCAAAAAGAAAATTCACCTCATCCTTCACATGAGCATTAAAGTCAGACTGAGCATGTGCCTTTATTTGCACATGATATTGAGCTTGAGCCTGTTAAACACTCAGAATCAGATAGTAGGCCAGTCACTCCTAGAATGGTTGGGCCACCATCATTCTTGAGAAGGAGTACATCTACATTTGAGAGGACTAATCTGGCTGCTAGAGACGATCTTGCCATTGATGAGATGAAGCAAATTTATGTGAGGTATACATCACGAGGAAAAGGATTATTGAATCGATTGAACTTGCAAAATGATCTAGAAAGAAAAGAAAGCCAGCAAAAACATGCATCACAAAAGAAAAAATCAAGTAATGTCAAAAGAAAGTTAATTGTTGATTATGATCAAGATGATGATGGGACACAGTCTCCTAGTGATGATGCTGGTGCAGCTGCAGGTGCTACTACCGGGGGCAGAGTGTATGCACCTTTTTTCTCCTTGCATATTGACACAGGAAGATGACAACATGAAAGTCAATGAGATTCATGGATGGCAGTACCGCTACCGGTACCGGTACCGGTGCCAGCCGGTACCGGTACCGGTGCCGGCCGGTACCGGTACCGGTACCGGTACGGGCTTAAAAGGGCCCAAAAAAATCAGAAAATTCAGAAAAAAAATCAGAAAAATTCAGAAAAATTCAGAAAAAATTCAGAAAAATGTAAACAATTAATTAGCTATGTGTTGGGTGTGATAAAAATGGGTTAAGACAAAGAAGTACACATAACACATACAAAATGACAATTTTCATAGAGATTAAACATGAAAAATATTATGTTAATGTACTAAATATTTACAACAATGCAAAATATGAACGAAATCAAACGATCCTTACCTATGAAAAACATAAGTGAGTCCCTTAATATGGATAATAACCCGTAGATCCTTCTGATTCATCATCTGGTTGCTGTTGCTGGTATCCATAATAAGGTTGCATATGTTCCCTATATTCACCATAACTAAACAATGATGCAGCCAAGTCGTGCATCCCTCTTTGAATCCCTCTTGGAGTATATGGTTGTTGACTTGATGAAATGCCAGAATCATGGTGCAAAGAAGTAGCATGAGGATAAGAAGAAGACCCTGACCCATAACTGCTACTGGGTGGAATCGGTGGATGGAATTGAAAGCCTTCATACTCTACTTGATCTCCCCAGCTATACATGCCTGCTTCTTGTTGGCCACCTCCATAACCTGACTGCTGTCCATGCTGGCTTTGTGAATCATAATCTCCTTGACTTTCATGTTGTCCTCTTCCTGTGTCAACATGTAAGGAGAAAGAAGGTGCATACACTCCGCCCCCGGTAGTAGCACCTGCAGCTGCACCAGCATCATCACTAGGAGACTCTGTCCCATCATCGTCGTCATCTTGATCATAATCAACAATTAACTTTCTTTTAACAGTACTTGATTTTTTCTTTTGTGATGCCTGTTTTTGCTGGCTTTCTTTTTTTTCTAGATCCTTTTGCAAGTTCAATCGATTCAATACTCCTTTTCCTCGTGGTGTATGCCTCACATAAATTTGCTTCAGCTCATCAATGGCAGGATCGTCTCTGGCAACCAGATTAGTCATCTCCAATGTAGATGTACTCCTTTTCAAGAATGGTGGTGGCCCAACCATTCTAGGAGTGACTGGCCTACTATCTGGTTCTGAGTGTCTAGCAGGCTCAAGCTCAGTATCAGGTGCAAATAAAGGCACATGCTCAGTCTGACTCTGATACTCATGTGAAGGAGGAGGTGAATTTTCTTTTTGCCTTTTCGAGCTTCTTAATTCTAGATCTCTAGCAATAGCTCCATCTAGTATGCCTTCTGCCCATTCTGTATCATCAGGATCAAAAACTGGCTCATCGACAGTTGCTCGTGTCTCAACCCAAGTCTGCAAGGGATTATCATCATCAAATAACTCTTCCACATCAATTTGGCCAACCATATCTTATGCGTGCCCTGCAGCTCGTTTCTCCCTCAATTGTTGGCTCAACCGGATGTTTTTGATCCTCAATCTCATATTGTAATGGCAGTACACCAATTTGTCCAATCGTTCAGCCTTTAACCGGTTACGAATTTTTGAGTGTATAAGGCTGAACGTGCTCCAGTTTCTTTCACATTGGCTTGCCGACGTCGTCTGACTCAAAACCCTCACTGCAACGGAAGCCAATGGATTATAGCACCTATCTCTGTTCTACACCATTATCCACCACTCAGCTGTGCCATCATTAAAAGAAACCAAAAAAAAAATTAATCAATGTATGTTCTCGTTTCTTATGCACATTTGACAACAATGCAATGACTAAGTATACCTGGGCTCACTTTCTCTACAGCAATTTGCACAGAGTCTTCATTATATGTCTCCAGCCTTAGCCTATAAGCTTCCATCTACAAAGATGGAATTAACAATTAATAGAATTCATAGGCTCTTCAAATTACAAGTAATTAGATAAATCTTAAAGTCAGATCTTCACTAAGTATACCTATCTCTCTGCCTCAATCATATCTTCTATTGTCCTCGACAAACGTGCAATCATATTTAATGTGCCTTGAATCACCTCTCCATCAATGTGCACTTGCTGACTGTACATTACTCGAGGATTTAAAAAATAACCTGCGTTTAAGTAGATAATTAGTAATGTCAATTTCATAAATAATGTCCCATGTAACAGTATAAGACTTCACTTACCAGCTGCATGCAAGTCGTGGTGTAATGTGTTTTCCCATCTGACATCAATAAGGTCCCACCACTTCATATAAGTGTTGGGAAATGCGTTCTTGATGTGGACCTTAGCAATGTCAATTGCCTCGTACAAATATCCCATGTAATTCTTATCATCCCCATCCACCAATTTTAACACCTGTACGAGAGGTTCCACCAACTTCAGATAAGTCTCCATATTACTCCAAAATTTTTTATTCTCTATGATTTTTCTCACTTCCAAATGTTCAGATTTAGATTCATTGGAAGTGGTCCGCATATACTCCAAGAACTCCTTATTAAACATAAAACCCCTGATCTCATTCTTGAATTTGTGCAAAGATTCTAAAGAAATAAAATTAGATGCAAATCGTGTAGGCCTTGCACGGATGAGATCTCGACCTCCAGATGCTTTTTCTCTGAACATATTCAAGATCCTGGGATGACCATAAATAAATTGGGTAATTCTTTGGGCTCTCTTTACAGTCTTGCTGATAGTTGGATCCTTACCAATGTCTTCAAGCATCAAGTCCAGACTATGCGCTGCACATGGGACCCAATAAAGGTGTTTGCGCTTGTCCATTAACTTCTTCCCTGCAGCTTTATAACTTGGTTCATTATCGGTGACCACCTGGACAACATTTTCCTCTCCAATTTCCTGCACCATCTGATCCATCAAACCAAATAAATATTTTGCATTCTTTGAATAGTTTGATGCATCAACAGATTTCATAAAAACTGTCCCTTCTGTGCAATAAACAAGAAAATTAATCATGGACTTCTTCGTGGTACCAGTCCAGCCATCGCACATAATTGTGCATCCTCTCTCCTTCCATACTGCCTTAAAACTTTCAACCCACTGTTGAAGTTCCTCGTATTCTCCATCAAGCCCCCGTCCATATATGTCTCGACGTGTGGGGGCTTTGAACCCACGACCATGATCTGCTATCGCATCAATCATAGGCTGAAAATAAGGAGACTGAGCAGCATGTGAGGGAACACCTGCATGCAAAAACCGTTTGCATATGCTTTTAAAAGTATGTCCTGCCGCTTCAGCTGACTTTTTTACTCCTCTCATTGCTTGCTTGATTTTTGGCTGAGTAGAAGTCTGTCTTCTAAAAAGATAACTGTCCATAGGACCCACTTGGCCTGTAGGTTGACTTGTGCCTCTTATTGATGGTCCATCACCTCTCTTTCGGGCTTCATCTTCTTGTTGATGCCACAAACTCTTTCTTCTAGCTGCAGCCATGTCAGGATCATCATCATCATCATCATCACTAGAATCTACATTTTGTTCAGCCCTTTGCCTCTCACGTATAGAAATGCCACTGGCCGCAGTATACATCCATTTGCCTTTTGTATTATGTCTACCTGAAATTTCCCCTTGGAGTTCAACCTCATCTTCATTCTTTTGTTCTTTTTGTGCTTTTCGGCCACGCAACAATTCACGCATCTCGTTGGCAACTTGTCGGGGACAGACAGTACACCTTGTCACATGTCCTGTCTTCCCTGCTAAATGTTCTTTCCCTCGAGTGATTCCACAACCTATCTCTTTGCCATAATATTTGCATTTCACTCTCCTCTTTGCAGTATTAATTAAGGTGATATGGGTCCACCCTGGGTCTTGCTCTTGCTGTTCAGCCATGTTCCTACAACACATAAAAAAAAAAAAAGAAACAAATATAAGAACATTTGGCATTATGCTCCTAATTTAAAACATGTAAAATTGGATGTTAATTAGGCTCCAATTGATGTTTAATTTAACAATTAGACAAAAGCCCCAATTTTTAACCGCTAATTATGGCCAAAATTGGGGATTTCCCCTAATTCACCGTCGATCAACGTAATTGACAGCACACTCCTAGTTTAAAACATGTCATGAAGTTTAATTAGGCTCCAATTGATGTTTAATTTAAGTAATTAGACAAAAGTCCCAATTTTTAATTGCTAATTAGGGCCAAAATTGGGGATTTCCCCAAATTAACCGTCGATCAACGTAATTAACAGCACACTCCTAGTTTAAAACATGTCATGAAGCTTAATTAGACTCCAATTGATGTTTAATTTAAGTAATTAGACAAAAGCCCTAATTTTTAACCGCTAATTAGGGCCAAAATTGGAGATTTCCCCTAATTAACCGTCGATCAACGTAATTAACAGTACACTCCTAGTTTAAAACATGTCATGAAGCTTAATTAGGCTCCAATTGATGTTTAATTTAAGTAATTAGACAAAAGTCCCAATTTTTAACTGCTAATTAGGGCCAAAATTGGGGATTTTCCCTAATTAACCGTCGATCAACGTAATTAACAGCACACTCTTAGTTTAAAACATGTCATGAAGCTTAATTAGGCTCCAATTGATGTTTAATTTAAGTAATTAGACAAAAGTCTCAATTTTTAACCGCTAATTAGGGCCAAAATTGGGGATTTTCCCTAATTAACCGTCGATCAACGTAATTGACAGCACACTCCTAATTTAAAACATGTCATGAAGCTTAATTAGGCTCCAATTGATGTTTAATTTAAGTAATTAGACAAAAGCCCCAATTTTTAACCGCTAATTAGGGCCAAAATTGGGGATTTCCCCTAATTAACCGTCGATCAACTTAATTGACAGCACACTCCTAGTTTAAAACATGTCATGAAGCTTAATTAGGCTCCAATTGATGTTTAATTTAAGTAATTAGACAAAAGTCTCAATTTTTAACCGCTAATTAGGGCCAAAATTGGGGGTTGTCTATTTTATCAAGAAAATGAACGTAAATCATGTAAGAAATATGTAACAAACTAAAAAATAATCACTACATTAAAATATAAATCATACCTTCTTTTTTTCTTCCACCCAAAATAGTGAAAATGTCTCCGGAAAAGGATGAAAACGTCTCCGGCGGCGGTGGCGGGCGGCGGCGGCAGCGGCGGGTGGCGGCGGCGGTTCTTTCCCCTCCTCCTCCTCCTTTCCCTCCTTCCCTTCCCCTCCCACTGCAAAAAACCCGAATCCCCTCTCACAGATCTGTTTCTGTGAGAGGGGACAGTGAAACACCCCTTTTCACGGGCGTATCGGCCCGGTACCGGTCCGGTACAGTCATTTTTTTTTTTTTTTTTTTTTTTTTTTTTACAGTACCGGCCCAAAATGGGGGTACCGGTACCGGTCCGGACCGGTACCGGTACGTACCGGCCGGTACGTACCGGTACCGGCCGAAACTGCCATCCATGATGAGATTATGATTCACAAAGTTAGTATAGTCAACAGTCAGGTTATGGAGGTGGCCAACAAGAAGCAGGCATGTATAGCTGGGGAGATCGAGTAGAGTATGAAGGCTTTCAATTCCATCCACCCAGTAGCAGTTATGGGTCATGGTCTTCTTCTTATCCTCATGCTACTTCTTTGCATCATGATTCTGGAATTTCATCAAGTCAACAAACATATACTCCAAGAGGGATTCAAAGAGGGATGTACGACTTGGTTGAATCATTATTTAGTTATGATGAATATAGGGAACATATGCAACTTTATTATGGATACCAGCAACAACAACCAGATGATGAATCAGAAGGATCTACGAGTTATTATTCATATTAGTATACTCACTTATGTTTTTCATAGGTAAGGATCGTTTGATTTCGTTAACATTTATTATTTGTAATTATTTAGTACATTAGCATAATATTTTTCATGTTTAATCTGTATGAAAATAGTCATTTTGTATGCGTTATGTGTACTTCTTTGTCTTAACCCACTTTTGTCACACCCAACACATAGCTAGTTAATTGTTTACATTTTTTCTGATTTTATCCTTATTTTTTTTGATTTTTTCTGATTTTTTTCCTTTTTTTCTGATTTTTTTGGGCCCCTTTAAGCCCGTACCGGTCGTATTGGCCGGTACCGGTACTGCCATCCATGATGATAGGGATCCCAATCCGATGCATTTCATATGAGGGAGTGTGTCTACTACTGTCAAAGAGCCGTTCTGATTTCGTTGTGGCTTGGAGGCTTGTCAGAGCTTCTTTGATAGACATGGTATTTTTAGAGGAGTCCGTAGATATTTTATTTGGCCTTTTGGAGTCCATTTAGCATGTTTTCTATTTTTTCTTAATTTTAGGTGTGATTTTTTATTCTTTGAAAGATTTTTAGTGTGATTTTTTGCAATATTATCTAGTTAGGGGTATTTTATCTCTTGTTATATTAGGGAGTCTGCTTTAGTTGGAAATGTCCTTAAACACTATATATATAGATGTATGATCTCTTTTTAATTTATGGATGAATTTTAGTGCTGATTTCGATTATTTTTTGATGCTTTTCTTTGCGACGGAGAAGACGATCTTGAGACGTGGTCGAAAAAACCCTGTGATTGGATTAAATGCGACACCCTTGTTGCCAGTGCGACGCTGGCCATTATCTCCCCGTTGGTGTGACGCTAGAGGCTTCTACCACCTCCTCGTTCCCAGTCACATCACAAAGGGAAGAAATAAGAAGTCATAGAAAAAGGAGGAAAAATGTGTAGGTTTGTGTTAATAGATGAATAATAGTAAAGTAGGATGAAAATAAGAAAAAACTCTTTTATATTCGGATCCTGCCATCATGCAAGTACATACATACGTACATACACACATACATACATACATACATACATATATATGCACACACACACACACATATATATATATATATATATATATATATATATGTATATGTATATAGAAATTTCTACATAAAATAGGACTCAATCGGACAATATTGTTGGTGAATGACTCTAAGACGGATCTAACAGACGTTCATGCCAGACGGTATTGAAAATCGACAAAGCTTTACTGTCCTAAAAATCTTGCAGACAGAAAACTCATTGCAGTATTAAATGTCATCTATGTATGTAATTTGATGTGTTCTTTGTAGTAGGTTATTCTAAATGGGATTTCAGAGTAACTGATTTGGAAAGTATCCATCTCCCTCCAGCTGAGAGGAATTTCTCTTCCAACCATCCAAGGTGCTTTCAAATTTCTTGATCAAATTATCCCAATGCCTTACTCTAATTGGTCCATAAGTTAGTGGCCAACCAAGGTATTTAACAGGAAATTCAGTATGCTTACAATCGAAACACCTAGCAACCTCCCTCAATCTGTTAAGCGGCACATTTAATCCTACCACCTCTGATTTGTCATAGTTGATTTTCAGACCTGTTATTATTTGCACTAACATCAGCATCTTCTTGATATTCTGAATAACTTCCTCTTTTCCTGAAGTGAAAAGCAATGTGTCATCAGCAAACTGCAAATGAGACAGCTGAATGCAATTTCTCCCAATACTAAAATCATCTATCAACTCTTGCTGCCCTATCCCAAAGAGTACTCAGAATCTGTGCAATAAGCAAGAAGATAAGTGGTGAGATAGGATCTCCCTTTCTCAACCCTCTAGAGCTATTGAAATAACCACATGGCTCCCCATTGATCAAAACCGAAAATCTAGAGGAGGAAATACAACTCATTAGCCAATGAATCCATTTTTGCTTGAAACCCATGAGCTCCATTGTTCTTTGAATACACTTCCAATCCACTCTATCATATGCCTTTCCAAAATCAAGTTTTAATAAGAGCCCTTGCTTCTTTATGCTTTTCTGATAGTGGATTGCCTCATAGGCTGCCATATAGTTGTCCAAAATGAATCTCCCCTGCATAAAAGCTGGCTGGTTTTTTTCCCACAAGTTTATCAATCACCTTCTTGAGTCTTGATGCCAAAACATTGGGACTGATTTTGTAACACCCATTGAGTAGACTAATAGGATGAAACTCAGTCATTCTTTCTGCTCCCTCTCTTTTGGGAATGAGCATAATATGAGTGGAATTAAAGTACTTTATGCATTCTGGTCTAACCTGAAATTCCAAATAATAACCTTTAGCAAGTCATCCTTAATGATCTCCCAAAAGAATTGGTAGAATCCCAAGGAAAAACCATCCGGCCCTGGTGCTTTATTTGGGTTCATACTAAAGACGGCTGCCTTTACTTCTTCCTCCATAGTAGGTCCACACAAAGCCTCAGCTGCTGAAGTTTCAAGTTTGGGAAGCAAACCATCTTCTAAATGGGGTCTCCAATCAGTTTCTTCCTTGAACAACTGCTTATAGAAGTTTACAAAGCTGACCTTGATCTCATTTAGATCATTGATCAAAGTACCATTATCTCTAATTTGCTCTATTCTCAAAGATCTCTTTTTGGCACTAGCCACTGCATGAAAAAAAGATGTGTTCTTGTCACCCTCCTTCAACCACTGTTCTTTGGCTCTTTGCCTCCATTTGATTTCATCCTGCAAAAGCCATTCATTGTAGAGTTTCTTATATTCCTTCAAAGACTGCTCCTCTGGAGTAGATAGCACAGAGGTCTCACTCTTAGTCTCCAAATCCTCAATATTCTGCCTCAGAATCTGCTTGCTCTCGGTGTTCCTCCCTAAGGATTGCTTAGCCCACTGTTTCAAGCATTTCCTAATCCACTTGAGTTTGAACATAAAATTATAGGATTCAGAACCAACTGGTGATGCTTCATACCACCATTTGGTCACCATCTCCTTGAAGCCATCAATTTTCTGCCAAGATAGTTCATATCTGAACATTCTGAAATTCTTTCCCCTATCTCCCAACATTAGCTGCAAGGGAATGTGATCAGACACCACCCTATTGAGTCCCTTAATGTGAGTGTTCGGATGCTGATGAAACCATTCTGTAGAGATCAAAATTCTGTCAATTCTTGAATATGTACTGACATGTGAAAATTTGACCATGTAAATCTTCTATTAAGGATCTCTAAATCAAGAAACTTGCACCCTTAATCCACTGATTAAGACCTTCCATCTCCCTCCCCCATCTCTGCACCCCTGTCCTCTCCCAAGGATATCTAACACAATTAAAGTCCCTCACAACACATCAAGCACCTGAAAACAACTCATGTAGCATGTGAAGTTCTTCGAAGAAGAGTTCCCTCTGTAGATCAGTATGAGGCCCATAGACAGAAGTAACTACCCAGGTGGATCTAGAGGTCCTTCTAGATTTACAAGAGAAGGTGAACGAAATGCTGAAAAGACCAATATCACAAACCATTCCATCAAACTTGTGTTCATTCCACAGAATCAACTGGCCTCCTTTAACTCGATCAGCGGCAAAAATAGCAGCCTTAGTTAGACTTGAACCACCAACCTCTTCAAGGTAAGATCATCTATCGTCTTCATTTTAGTCTCCTGTAGACATAGGCAATAAATGTAAAGAAAAGACCATATCCTGCACAGCTCTTTTTTTAGAGTCCCCATTAGGCCCCCGAACATTTCAAGTCGTGAGATTCATGATGAAACTTCAATCTTCCCCACTTCTTTCCCCATCTTTCCTCTTAAGGAATCAAAGACTTCATTATTCTTGACGAAATTTGCTTCCCTCTTCCCAATCTTAATTCCCCCTCCCAACTCTTTCCTTTTTGCTGAATTATGAAGAGCATCACTCCCTCTCAATTTCTTCAGGAAGCTGATAACCATCTCCTCTCTTCCTTGGAAAGATACCCCTATACGTTTCCTAAATTACACTACTACTTCAATCTATCCATCTTCATTTACTGGATGTTCCACAGCAAGAGGAAAGGGATCAGAAGTGTAAGGAACAATGAGCTAAAGTAATGTCCTCTGCAGACTTCCCAGCATCAACATCCATTACAGAATCAACATTGTTCAGAATGGTACATGGTTTTCCAAAAGCCTGCATATATGACTGTGGATCACCCTCGAGTCTGTGCAGCTACCTGAGTTCCTTCTTTCCCTGAAGCTCCTGTCTGAGAATACAAAGCATAATGTACAATCCCTGTTTTCAGATGCTCACTTACCGCTCGTTCCAGATTAAGAAGATCCTCCGTGACTGTACCAGAGCAGACCGATGATGGATCACCCTCAAGTGTCTGTGCAGCTACCAGAGTTCCTTCTTTCCCTGCAGCTCCTGTCTGAGAATACAAAGCATAATGTACAATCCCTGTTTTCAGATGCTCACTTATTTCTCGTTCCAGATTAAGAAGATCTTCCGTGACTGTACCAGATCAGACCGATGATGGATCAACCTCCCCCGGTAAGCAAACCCCTTCAGACAACATCTCCATAGACCCTGAGAAAGATGAAGTGATTGGGCTAAGACTTATAACAAGATCCCTGATCTCCTCCGTCGGGTAACCTGAACTCTGTAAATCTCCGTGCCAGACAGAAGAAAGTTCCTGTAACCTGCTAAGGTTCACAGCAGCATGATTCTCCATCTGATATCTTCTGTCCGTCGTCCCCATTCCGGTATTCAGAGCATGATCTTTCTCTGAGTACCCGGCCACAACACCCTGTTTCAAAGCCTCGACAGTATCGGGGAATGAAGACGAGTCCGTTGGGCTCGTATTGGGTAAAATCAATTATGGTCTTTATGTGGACCATAATTTAGGTCACTTTATTTTGGAAATAAGCTTTATATATATTTGATATATATGTACATGAATAGGGGATGTATCAATGAGCCCCCATTTATACATAGGGGATAGATTATTTTGTGTGTGTATATATATCGATATATCGAGATATATATATATGTATATATACAGCTGCCCCCATGTATATACCATGCATACATATTTACATTATCCCAAATTCCCGATCTCCCAAGATTTTGTTGAGATCTGTTCTCTCCGACTCCCCCGAGACGAAGCCTAGACTGATATGGCAATCCTTGCAATTCAATTGGAGGGTAGAAGAACTCAAGGAGGGCCTGAAATGAGGTGGTTGGACATAGTAAGAAAGTTGATCTCCATAGGTTTAACTATAAATATGGCATTGGATATATTAGTCATTAGTGTGCTTGAACAGGATAGGAGTTATGTAGCCGACCCCAAATAAATGGGATTAGACTTTGACGATGGTTATGTAATGTTCTTACATAACCTAACATCACAAGTTGACAACTGGGCACCGAAAAACCTGTTGTGTTGGGAAAGATCCAACATTGTAGTTTCAAGTGGAATGCACTATACTATTTGTTTATGAAATATTGGCTTCTTATTATAGCTGCTCTATATTTATTGCATGTAGAGGATCTGATTAGCCCATTTCAGTGTACATGTCAGAGAGTGGCTGATTCAACGAGTCTGACATCTAGTTCATGCTTTCCCCATTCTTTAAAGTTTTCATAAAACAATTGTGGTGCATTTGATTTGCCATATGATGTTTGGTCTGTAATTTTGCCAACAATAGCTGTTTTCACACCTCTTCTACATTTCTTTTTTCTATTTAATATACCTAGTGCTACATCCATGCTCAAAATTTTTGTCAATAGTGGCATAATATGTCTGATATGTTTTCCTGCAGATTGATCTAAGACGGGCGAACAACTGTGAAATCATGCTTACCAAGGTTAAGATTCCACTGCCTGATTTGATGGTGAGTTAACATACGTCACTTTTTGATTGTTTTAGTTATGATTCTTTAATGTTAATAACTTAATTGATAGTTCCCATTTAGTGAGTCTGATTATCAATTTGTAGGCAATTATTTTGAAACAATGTTTGCCTATCCCATTGTTATTTCTTTATACTCTATGGGTTTTCATGTGTTTTCTAAGTTGTCATTATTGTCATTTTCTTTGATTTATTGCTACCCTGTCATTATTGTCATTTTCTTTGGATTTATTACTACCCTAGCACATGCTTTACTGGCATCTTGATATTGAAGTTGTTAGGAAACTTCTTGTTATCTCAATCTTTTTATAGGAGATTAATCTCTTGTTCACATTCTTTTGGCGCCTTGCTATGTTTTTCAGAGTTCACTGCTTGCCCTGGATGATTCTGGTTTAGATGTTGACCAAGTAGATAACCTCATAAAATTTTGTCCAACAAAGGAGGAAATGGAGCTACTCAAGGTAGGGCTACTATGTTTTCTGTCAGATGGTTAAATAATGAATTTGCATCACTTGGATTTCCTTCAGTTGCACGAATGTATGCCAAGGATGAGATTTCCAAGTACTTTCTAGTTTGTTCTTTTGGATGTCTCATTGTGTTTGTCTTGTGTCTAGGGTTTTAATGGGGACAAAGAACACTTAGGGAAATGTGAGCAGGTCAGTAGACATTTGGCTCTGTATGCATCTGTCAATTATATCCTTCTATATCCTTTTGTGCATAGTTTGCACATGAAGCTTCAAAACAGAATGGATCTTTCTGTCATCTAGAATGTGCCACTTACTTTCAGAACTGATTCTGTGGAATCCTATTTCTATGATCACAATATATGAGAGCTCTGACCCTTCTGAATGTGCTGCTACACCAGTCCTTTCTTGGATGGATAATTCTAGAATTCTTCTCTCTCTCTCTCTCTCTCTCTCCACTACCCTCTTATTCATATTGTCCTTGTGTATTTAAATGACAGTTCTTCTTAGAGTTGATGAAAGTGCCACGGGTAGAATCAAAGCTGAGAGTCTTCTCTTTTAAGATTCAGTTTCGCTCTCAGGTCTGCGGACAGTATACTAAGTTATCATATTTAACAGAAAATAATTGTCCAAATTAATCCCACTTATTTCTGTTTGCTTTAGGTTGCCGATCTAAGCAACAGCTTGAACATTGTAAACTCTGCAGCAGATGAGGCAGGTTTTATTTCCTTCACTTGCTCTAGTCATTCCTTTAAAATTTGTTTCTTACTATTTATTTATCTATGCTATCAGATTAGAGGTTCTGCCAAGCTGAAGAGAATCATGCAGACAATTCTTTCACTGGGAAATGCATTAAACCAGGGAACTGCCAGGGGTGAGCTGGATCTCAAAGTTCTATTGCCGTACCTTGTGCTTGATGAAAAATACATTTTTTTTCTTAGTTGAGGGTACCCCATTGTGCAATATTTTCTGTCTAAATGCATTGACTATGCCCTATTTTAATAAGTTTCTCTAGTGTTTTGTGTGGGTTTCAATAGAAAATTAATAATGGAATGGTATTGACTATATTTCTGAGCTCCGTGCATAATTCCTGTGAATCTTCTGTCAGATGAGGGAAAAAACTTCTTGATTAGGTATGACCGCAGGAGAACTGACATGGGAACTATGATCCTTACTCTTTTTTTAAAGAAAGTGAACAGTACCACAATTGTATAAAATGAGAAAAAGGGATATACATGTATATAATGAAAAGCTCAAAAAAGACACTGCCAAGGAAGCACCAGGATGGTGATTGTATCAACTCCCTCCTAACAGAACAAAAAGGGAGGAGTTGTCCAACTTTACATTACACAAAAGCCTAGCCCACTCTCTAAGTCTATAAGAAACAAAATCAGCAACCCTAAGTGGGGTCCGAACTTCTTTCTTGAAGATCCTTCTTTTCCTTTCACCCCAAACGGCTTAGAAAGTAGCATGTAGATCAGCGACCAAACAATGTGGTCCTTCTTCGGGGCCGGAGTGACGGGCGTTGATGGAGTTGGGAGTCCACATCGCTCATCGCTTGCCTAGTGATACAGATTTTGGGAACAAGGTGGTCCACACTTCTCTCGTAAAGCTGCATCCTACAAACAGATGGTCGAGGGACTCATCCTGATGCGGAATGATCATAGGCGTCTCACCCCATGATCCTCGGGCATCTCACCCGGCCCCTTGCAGGGCTTTCTGACCCCATCTCAAGGTCATCTTCTAAATCACAGAGAGAAACACAGAAATAACTCAAAATTTGCAGAAAAATTCATTGAAAAGTTCAAAAAAACTCTTACGTGAGTATTTAAAGAGAAACTAAACCCTATGACTCCCTAAATTTGATATTGGACCAAAATACCCCTAACCTAAAAAACAGTGCGAAAATCACACAGAAAATTTCTGAAAAATAAAAAACATACTAAATGGGCTCCAAAAGATCTTCGGGGACCAAGTCTAGCCTTGGTTTGGCAGAGAGGACATCATTACATGTTTCGACCATCTGGGACTTGACCTGTTCGAAATACTACTCAACTAACATCGGATTTGCTTCATAAACTACTTCTTCCATTTGGTTGTAATACTCCTCAACTAACGCTGGGTCGGCCTCATAAACTTCCTCGTTTGTTTAGTCATTATGGCAAGTAGACTTATAATGTCATCCTTTAACGCAACCCAATTAATGCCTGAATAGTCTATGACCACCATCTCAAGAAGTGTGCCATGTGGTCAGAGGTGCCAGAAATTGGCATAAAAAATCGAGGCAGTTGACACGGGCCTCGAGAAGCATGCACAAAAGTCCGCGGGGTGTGTGCAAGATCTGCACACAAAATGATACGCTGCGGGAGGATGGGACAGGACACCAGACAAGGTGGGCCTTGTTGAGGGGAAGCCGTTAGTGCAATCAGCTTGCGAGTAGAGCTTGAATGAGGTCGTGGTGCTAGCGGTTGATAAGGCAGTATGGTGCACTGCTCGGCACATGAGTGAACCACGAGGCAGTGGCTCATGACAGCTGCAGGCTAGGCGCATGGATCTGGTGGTCCTGGCTTGACTAGGTGGACCAAGTTCAAACTTGGTCGAACCAGGTAGGCAAGGCGCTTGGGGCCCCTGCTGGACCTGATGGTCCCAAGGAACCAGGCCTGGCCTGGTCAGGTGGAAGAGGGCCCGTGGGGCCTTTGTGACAGGCAGAACCAGGTCTGCCTGACCTGGTACAACGGGCGGGGCCTGCGCGTCTGCACCTAAAGGCACTCCCGCGTGGGCATAGGACTCTTGCCCCCTGCTCGCACGATCAGATCGGGACGAGGGATGGAGGGAGTCGGGAGAGAGAGAAAGAGACGTTAGAGAAGAAGGGTTTGGGTGGAGACAGAGAGCGCCAGACAGAGTGGGGGTTCTTCTCCCTAGTGGTTCCTGTAGCAGAACAGGAATAGAGATAGAGAGAGAACGAACAAAGAGAGAGAAAGATATCCCGGGAGAGAGGAACAAAGAGAGAGAGAGAGAGAGAGAGACCGGGAGAGAGAGGGAAGCGAGCGGGAGGGAGAAAGGATGTGCAGCGATGGTTGGGCCTCTTCCCCCTGCTGTTACTACTCCGTGAGCAGTAAAGAAACAGAGGGAGAGAGAAAATGCAATGGAGAGAAAGAGGAAGAGAGAGAGGGAAAGAGAGAGAGAGAGAGAGAAGAAGATGCCGGTGGGGCTATGCAATGGCGAGCGGCAGCGCGGTGTGGGATTGAAGGTTGCTCTGATGCCAAATATATACGGAATGATCAGAGGCGTCTCACCCTGTGATCCTCAAGGGCCTCGCCTGGTCCTGTCGTAGGGCTTTCTTGACCCCATCTAGGAGTCGTCTTCTTCGTCACAGAGAGAAACACAAAAATAACTCAAAATTCACGGCAAAGTTCATTGAAAAATTCAAAAACACACATAAGATTCCTGAAAAATAAGAAACCCACTAAGTGGAGTCCAAATGAGCCAAACGAAGTGTCCATAGACTCAACTAAGAAACTATGCATTAAACGGGCTCTGGTGATCCTCTGAGCCATAGGGACATTGGCCCGGTTTTCGGACGACAATAAATGTACTCCATCATGTGTGATACATCCATGTGCTCGTCTTTAATTCCCCTCACATCCTCTTCTCCACAGCGGAGGTATATTACAGAGACGTCACATCCAAAGCATATGAGCCTATCACAAGTAGAAAGTATGCTAATGGATATCTCCACATGAGACCCAAATATGGTGGAGAAATTTGGTCCTAGTGCCTCCATCTGTGATCATGATCATGTGATACACCGACTTGATAGAAAAGGTCCCCGAAGAAGTCCACCCCCACCTCTAAGAATCCTGCAAAGCATCGTCTACTTGATAGGCCTATAACATAGTCATAAGCTCCACCAGGTCTTGAATCTCGTAATCACGCTAATCCCGTCTGAAGGAAGGTGACCATTCCCCTCTGTTAGAGGGATGCTGGTCTGTTGCCTATGCCATTGTCGCCTGTGGGGTGGACGAGATGCTGAAGAGCCTGGGGAATAGCATAGCAAGAGGACTTGGACCACACCTGTACCCTGATCTATCAGAACTGCTTACGTAAAGGATAAATTATCGGATAACTTTAAAGCTCTACACATTTTTTTCTTGTCATGCCTTTAGGTTTCTAAATCTCAAATGATCAAAGTGACTCGAATTTCTATCATATGCATGAACATACAATTATTAGGTGAACGAGCATACAATTATTTGTATCCTGCAAATATTTTACATGCATGAGCACACAGAACCACAATATCATGTTGCATTAACGGGCCTGATGAGTACATGGGAGAAAGGACAGGCTAGACAAGCACAGCGTGGAAAGGGGGGAGGATGTTTTCTCAGAGGTTTCAGTATGCAGGCTGGGGATTTGGGAATAGGGGTCTTTAGGTCATTAGGTTTCCAGAGTTCTGAACTTTGACAATGTTTCATGTCATCATTATCCTATTTATTTGGGTTCAGCTTCATGAACACTGTCCCATCACTTCAATCTATCTAAAGCCTTGTTTATAGTTTTTTTTTGGAAGCTGACAAAGTCACATTTCATTAAGAGGAAAAAGTTACAAAGAAGGCCCATCGCCTAACCTTTAGAAGGCACTTGGCCATACAAGCCACAGGAAATAAAAGAAAGACAGACCCAAAGACTTTCTACTTTATTAAGAAAATAAAATAGAACCTGAGAAAGAAGCTTCAAAGGAAAAACAAGTAAGTCAAAGCGAAAAGTCTTTCCAACTACAAGCCCTAGAAATAAGCTCTCCTGTTGATGCATCCCATAGGGCAGCAGCTTTACCCCAATCCTTCACCCTACTGATAGTTCTACTGAGAATAATAGAAGGATTGTTAAACTCCTGATTGAATCTTCTATTGTTCCTTTCCATCCAGGTTGTCCACATCATAGCTGGAGGAAAGAGAGACCATATCTTGCTTAGAGATTCATTAGGACAGAGATCAGACCAGATTTGCAAGAGATGTAGGGAATCTATAGGATCCACCCACAGAATCTTCAAAGCCTTACATAGAGTCCTCCACTGAAAATTAATGATCCCGCAATGGCAGAAAAGATGGCTTTGATCTTCTTCAAAAAGGCCACAGAAAACACACTTGGTAGAGCTGATATTGAGAATTCTTCTCAGTCTATGTGAAGTGGGGAACCTAAACATTGCCATCTTCCATAGGAAAATGCTGATTTTAATAGGGATGTATTTGGACCAAACTAAGGATTTCCACCACACTCTAGTACCACCATCTTGAATAATATGGATGAGAACATTAGGTGAATAGGATCCTTTGGTATTCCACCTCCAAATTCTTTTGTCCTCGTCCCTGAGAAGCTGAATATGTGCAGTGAGTGAGATAATTATGAGCAACTCCTCAAGTTCAGGTTCAGTTGGGTTTCTTCTGAGAATAAGGTTCATAAGGGGATCATTGTCATGGGCTAGAACTTCAGCAACAGAAGCATTCTTGTTTACAATAAGCTGGAATAAATTAGGAGCTTGTTCAATGAAAGGAATAGTAGATAACCATGAGTCTTTCCAGAAACTAATAAGTTCACCATTGCCTAGTTGAAATCTGATTGCTGGGAGGATGAAAACCTGCATGTTTGCAATATTTCTCCAAATATGAGATAGGTTGTATGTCTTGGAAGGGTTCAACTCCCATCTAGATGTATTGAGATAATACTTCTCCCTTATTATTATAACCCATGGATAGTCAATTTCTTCTCCCAATCTCCACAGCCATTTAGAAAGCATTGCCTTATTGAATTGTTGAATTTTGACCAGACCAGCCCCTCCTTGGTCTTTACTTCAGCAAACTTTGTCCCATGCAATGAGATAAAGACCTTTCCCTTCTCTCTTCCCTCCTCCCCAGAAAAAAGAGCTCCTCCTTGCCTCTATCATTCTTTCCACAACTCTTGGAACTTTAAAGATGGATAGATGATAAGAAGCTAATGAGGAGAGGACTGATAATGAGAGAATCCATCTTCCACCATCAGAGAGGAATCTTGCTTTCCATCCATCTAACTTGTGATCAAACTTTTTAATTACCCCATCCCAATCTCTTAGCCTTAAAGCTTTGTTTATAGTTAAACCTTAGAAGATGATGCCTTTTCTTACTATCTCAATTACCTTTAGGCCTTCCAAGAATCATCTTGCCATCCTCTACTTGAAATTGATCATGCCTTCCTCACAGAACTTGGGTGGTAGTGCATATGTCCGACCATTGAAGCACATTTTTGTTAAGCTTAGTGCACTCTGCTTATCCGTTAGAATATTTCATGTATATTTTGTTCATATGCTAGTTATCCTTTTACATCACCACACCACCCCTCCCTAGAGGAGGAAATGAAGTAGAAAATATCAAATCTGTTTTGCCCTTTAAAATCACGGTTAACAGTTAATGAAACCATACTTAAAGTGATGAACTTGATAGGTTATGTTAAAGGCAAATATGAATACATTTTTCAGCAAAGTGGAGGTGTATAAGTGAATACATTTTTAAGAGTGGCAATTCTGCAATGCCAAACAAAGGGTGTTATGTGAAGGATAGTTATGATACAAAAGGTATACATGACAATTTGCAGTTGGATGTAGAGAGGTATTTATAACAATTGAAGAATAGGGGTAGCAGTGAGGGGTATTTATGCCCTGACATAGGGGTGTGTATTTCGAGGGTAAATGATATTTTTTTTGGGTAAAATGGAAATAAACAATATATTTTCTTGATTGTTTGTCTTAAAAGTTGTTACTTTCATAGTTAAAATAGTCATTTAGAGATGGGGTGCATCGAAATTAGTTGTGCCCTTGAGAGCATTTGATCCATCCCCATCGCATCGCAGTGCAGCGCATCGCATTGCATTGCAGCACAGCGCAGCACATTGCAGCGCAGAGCAGAGCTCCCCCACCACCACCCTGACCTGCCGTTGTATCTTGATGGGATGGAAGGGTTCAAAAACAAACAAACAAAAATGAAAGTACCTAGGGTGTGCACTTGGGGAGAGGCATGTGAAACACACCGCTGACTGCACATCGATAAGTGTGCAGTGATGGATGGGCGATATGACAAGGGAATTGGTAGTGTCAAAGGATCAGGTGAATGCATGGTTGGCAGTGTCTGTATTCGTCAGTAGCCAATACCAATACGCAGGGGCAGAGGGTGTGCCCCATTACCAGTCATTTACATTAAAAAAAAAAACTGTTATTGGCCGGTACCGGGCTACAACACCCGATACTGGTACTGGTATGTATCGGTCGGTACTGCCATCCTTGGGTGAATGCAGTCAGGACGAGGTCGTGAAGGATGTGGAGTAATCTAGTTCTGGGTTTGGTTGAGCACATTGTCCCTCTATATAAGTATGCAGTTTATTAGGAAAAGTAGATTTTCAATGAAATACCCATGCACATGTATCTTGAGCCAGCTTGTGGAACTCAGCTGATATGAGCTGTTTTTTAGACTTCCATCGAACTTCCCGTAAAGCTCACATGAGCAGATGTTGTGGGAATTGTCAAACTTTTACTTCTGTCCTTCTGCAAGCATCTTTTATGTATTGTTACTATCATCCATCCCTTTTTTACTTGGTGCTCTCATCTCTATTTTCTGCTATTGGGTTGAGTTGTAGTCATGCTCTGCTAGTTAGAGAAGTGCATTCTGTTCTAGGTATTGAGTTGAAAATTTTCCGTTTTGTCTTATTGTGGATTTTGTAATATTTTGTGTTGTCATTTGCTCAACCACATGGTTTGCCATCTTTCCAATATCTCCGAGATCTCTCAAGAATTTCTATCTCTCTAAGGGTCCCCAGATGAGATTCTACCGAGATCAAGAATAAAAGTAAGACTGTGGAAAAATAATAGGAAAGAATAGGATTAAGGGGGAGAAGAGAATGACAATAGAGGGGGGGATGAGGACGACGATAGAATAGGAGGGGCTTTCCAAGAACACTAAGATGACATTGATCCAAGAAACCAATCCTTGGACATGTGCAAATATGTTTTTGCATTTTCTTACTATTATTATGGAAATGTAAAATCATACCGAATGGCTAAATGCATAAAAAATAATGGCTATATTAAGAAATATTAAAGATCATGATTTATAGCCTTCGCTCACAATCTGTCTGAGATCTCCTTGAGATGTCTTCTCTTTGGCATTCTAAGATGATGCGGAGACCCATTATGGCATTCCTTCTATGTGTATATTTATATGCATATTCGTATGTGTATGTGCATTTGTAGGTCTAGGTGTATATGGTTGTTCATGTGTATTTGTAGGTGTATCATGTACGTACGTGTATACTGTGCATTACATATATGTCCCGATGTTTTGTCCCAATCTCCTGAGATTTTACCGAGATCTCTTCTCCCCGATCCCCTCGAGATATGAGGTGGCAAACCTTGCTCAACCACCACCTCCACTTGTGAGCAATCATGATCAGCTCCAGCTATTAGCATTTATTTTCTTCAGATTCATTTTTATATGACATGGGGCACACCAATCAAGATTGAAGCCACTCCATGAGGGCAATAGACCTGCATTTCCCTGCATTGCCCCCAAGGCAATACATACTTGAAGAATAGGATTTCAAACATCAACTTACATGTGCTTGCTTTCTAGCAACCACAAACTTGGAAGGGAAGGACAGCATACACCTACAATATTGTAGAAAAACTATAGAGGAGATGAGAGGGAGAGAAACATGGCCATGGAGGCGTTTGGACCTCAAAACAGAGGATCGACCAGAACACCAGACCGTCCCCAACGGATGTTATTTATACCCTATTAGAGCAGAAAAACAACGACACATGAAAGGTCTAAACAGCCCCTAATGTGACTATACTACATACTAGTCACAAGGGTAAAAAAGAGAAGACAACAATAGTTACAGAAAAAAATCCCAGAAAAGACCTATTTCTGTCTACACTCCCCCTCAACCTGAGCATAGATATCTATCATGCACAGCTCGGACAATATGGACCTAAACTGTTCTCGCGTCAAACCCCTTGTGAATACATCAGAAAGTTGATCTGCAGATCGAACATATGGCATGCAAAGTTCTCTAGAATCAAAAGCTTCTCACGGATAAAATAACGATCAATTTCAAAATATTTTGTCCGATCGTGCTGAACATGATTGTTGGCAATGTTAATTGTAGCCTTGTTATCACAATACAACTTCATCAGAAGATGAACCTGAACCCAGGTCTTGTAAGAAAAGTCTGAGCCACAACCTCTCAGAAAGACTATGAGCCATAACTTGATACTCAGTTTCAGCACTGAATCAGACACATACAGTTTGCTTTTTACTCCACCAAGCCACTAAGTTCCCACCAAGGAACATGTAATAACCACTAGTCGATCATCTGTCATCATGAGAACCTGCCCAATCATCATCAGAATAACCTTCAATATTCAAATGTGAAGGCCTTGTATACATCAGCCCTTTACCCGAACATGACTTGACATAGTGCAGAATGTGCTCCACAACTTTTATATGAGGAACTCGAGGAGCATGCATAAATTGACTTACAACACTAACTGCATAGCCAATGTCAGGCCGTGTAAGTGATAAATAAAGCAATCTCCCAACCAAAGACTGATACATATCCTTATCGGCCTCAGATAACAATTCTCCTGCAGAGTAAGACAAATCATGATTGGCTAATAGGAGTATGAGCAGGCTTACAACCCAACTTCTCAGTCTCCTTCAACAAGTCCAATGCATACTTCTGTTGATGGATGTAAATATTAGTTGAGATTTAGCCACCTCAATACCAAGGAAATACTTTAGTTCACCTAGATCTTTGACTTCGAATTCCTTGGCGAGATTGGTCTTTAGTCTTTTGATTTCCTTCTTGTGATCACCTGTAATAATCATATCATCAACATAAATAATAAGCACAACAAGCTGCCCATCAGTCCATTTTGTAACTAATATGTGATCAGAATTGCCTTGAACATAACCAAAATGACCCATGGCTGTCTGAAAAAGATCAAACCAAGCCCTAGGAGACTGTTTAAGGCCATATAGGGCCTTTTTCAACTTGCACACTCTCCCCTTGGCATCAAACTTAGGAGGTGGATGCATATAGACTTCTTCCTGCAAGTCTCCATTAAGAAATGTATTTTTTACATCCAGCTGATGAAGCTTCCAACCAAATTGGACGGAAAGTGACAAAAGGACCTGCACAAACTTCAATTTTGCAACTGAAACACATGTCTCCAAATAATCAACACCATATGCCCGGGTAAAACCCTTCGCTACTAGTCTGGCCTTGTACTGTTGTATAGTACCATCAGAGTTATACTTGATAGTGTACACCCATCGAGAACCAACCAAACTTTTCCCTTTTGATAGATCTACTAACTCTCAAGTGCCATTTTTGTTGAGGGCATACATTTCTTCGTTCATAGCAGCTACCCATGTTGAATCTTTCACAGCTTCAGAAAAAGACTTAGGAATATGATGTGAAGAGATGGTAGACAGGAAAGAATAATAGGATGGTGAAAGACGAGATTAAGAAACAAGGTTACTGATGGAATGGCGAGTACACAATCCAATACCTTTCCGAACAGCAATGGGAAGGTCAAGATCAAGTTGAGAGATGATGGAAGCATGGATTGCGGAATCGGCCGATTCTGATTCGAATCGGCTGATTCGGATCGGAATCGGCGGGTTCCAATCCGATTCGGGGGGGGGGGGGGGGGGGATTTCACTGTTCCCCCCACCCCCCCACCGATTTTTTTTTTTTTTTAAAGGTGTAAATCGGACCAAATCGGGTCCCGACCGGCCGATTCGGGCGCTCCCGGATCCCCCCTTAAGGGGGGATCGGGAGCTGCTGCCCTTCCCCCAGCCCCTCCCCCTCCCCTGGCCACCGCTGCCACTCGCCGCCGGCCCCCCCCACCGCCGCCGACCGTCCGTTGCCATCTTCTTCTCTCTCCTCTCTCTCTCTCTCTCTCTTTTTCTTTGAGATCTCGACTGAAAGAAGGGGATTTTCACCCCGTCATCGCCAGCCGGCCGTCCGGGAGCCACCGCCGCCGCTGTTGTCACCGTCACTGCCGCTGTCGATGTCGGATTTTGTTTCTGCATCCCGATCTGAGTTTAGGTATATTTCGATCTTTTTTTTTAAAATTATCAAAAAATTAGAAGTGATGTATGATTGTGTACATTGTGTAGATCTATTAATATTTAGATTCAAAAAAATTTTAGCATGTTGATTGGACAAAATCCCCAAAATTAACCTTAATTAGGGGTTAAAAATTGGGGCTTTTGTATAATTAGTGTAATTAGGGTTCAATTGAGTGTGCCAATCACTCAATTGAACAAATTAGAATCTAATTGTATATTTTTTTGCATTAATTGCTCATCATTAGTACTAATTTCTCATAATTAACCTTAATTAAGGGTTAATAATTAGGTCTTTAATGTATATTATTTATGGATGTACATGAATTGCATTTATTTTTATTTTAAATTCATTGAATAATATGTATACAATTTTTTCTGTTTTTTTTATTTTTTTCCTGATTTTTCTGATTTTTTTTATTTATTATTTATTTTTTAATCCGACCGAGTCGGACTGGTCAGACTTCATCTGGATCGGCCGACTCGGCCGATCCGATCCGGGTCGGATCGGGATCGGCGGGTCCCGATTCGGGGACCCGATCCGATCCGGAATTCCTTGGATGGAAGGGCTAGCATTAGAATATGGAACTTTAGTAGCTTCATGGGATGGTGCATCCACGCAGAGTCTCCTCTTTTGTCAGGTATGACGAGAGTAAGTGAGAACTTCTGGTCTTGTCTCATCAATAGGCACACATGGCAGCATTTGACTAGTAGATCCAGATGTGGTGTCGCCTACAATCTCATTCCCAGACACAGAAATAGGTAACAAAGGAGAAGGGGTAGAAACAATCTCCTCACGAGGAGAGGTATGAGAGTGAAAATAGGATTCATTTTTAAAGAATGTGACATCCTTAAGGACATATCTCTTACCCGTTGAGGGATCAAAGCACTTAAACCCGTTTTGGGTAGGAGAATACCTTAAGAAGATGCCATGAACAGCTCTAGGGTCCAACTTGTTAGTGCTTGGACCCATGCAATGAATGAAACAAAGACACCCAAATACACGAGAAACGAAGGGGAAAAGAGGGTGTTCGGGGCACAACATCCATAGAGGGGACAAATTTCCAAGTGTCCGAGATGGCATGCGATCAATAATATACGAGGCGGTCAACACAACATCAGCCCAGAATTTTTTGGGCAAATTATGTTGCAAGAGAAGTGCTTGAGAAGTCCCCAATAAATGACAATTTTTTCTTTCAGCTATTACATTTTGTTGTGGAGTGTAGGTACATGAGGATTCATGAATGATACCTTCATCTTCCATAAAAATATTGAGAGACTTCTCAAAGTATTCTCTTGTATTATTAGACTTGAAAATTTTCACAGACCACTCGAATTGAGTTTGAACCATCTTGCAGAACACTCGGACAATCTGTGGAACCTCCTCATGTGACCTCATTAGATAAATCCAACAACAATGAGAAAAATCATTAATAAAACTGATGAAATAATGATGACCATAAATAGAAGGTACAGGGGATGGTCCCCAAACATCAAAATGAACAAGCTGGAAAGGAACATAACTTTTATTCATTGAATATTGGAACATTGTTCTATAATGCTTGGCAAGTTGACAGGTGTGGCATTGCAAAGACTCAATGCTTATAGACTGAAAAAGATCAAGAAAAAAAACTTTAAGAGACCTAAAAGACTATGCCACAACGGGACTGTCTTTATTTTTTGATTCATGTCACCATTGATACTAGATTGGAATGCAACACTTCCACTAGGCTCGAGATGATAGAGACCCCCCGCTTCACGACCAATCCCAATCGTCTGCTTGGTTCGCATGTCCTAAAAAACACAATGAGTGGGAAGGAAGGTCATAGAACAATTTAATGACTTAGTAAGACTACTCATAGAAAGGAGATGTATTGGTAGAGTGGTAACATGAAGAATTGATGGCAGGATGAGGCCACCACTTAATGTAACCGTTCCCTTCCCTATCACCGTGGTACGAGTACCATCAACAACGGTAACCTTATCCTATCCAAAACTCAAAGAATAGGTGGAAAAGTAAGTAGGAATACTAGTCATATGATCCGTGGTCCCTGAATCAATGACCCATGAAGTGCAAGTAGAACTGGAGGTGACACTTAGGGCCGCCCTCGATGTACTTGAAGTGGAAGGTGTAGAAAATCCCAGATGTGAAAAAAATCTGCTGGTGACCAATATCAATGGAAAATAGCGCAAACATCTGAGAGGTAGAAGAGCTGCCATCCGGGGTAGAATTTTTAGTGGGTTGAGTCATAGCAACATTGCCTTTTGTAGTCTGCCCACCTTTACGGAACTCCGAAGGCTTCTTATCTGGATACAGATCCTTGCACTTCTTCACAGTATGATTATCCTTCCCACAGTGAGTGCAATGTTTGGGAGGTTTAATTTTCTCTTTCTTAGAAGCTCGATCACCTTTTCGGGCTTCACAGTGCTGCTGACCAGCGCTGAAAACTCCCCCAAATCGCAAGAAACAATAGATACGCTGCCACCATTCATGGCCTTTCGATGGCCTTCCTCATTTAGTACCTTATAGTAGACTTGTTCTAAAGTAGGGAGCAGCTCCGTGCTGAGTATTTGGCTACTCAGGGACTCGTATTCAGAATTTAGGCCAGCAAGAAATTTAAAGATGCGTTGTTGGATGTGTTGAAGATATTGCCGCTAGTCAGCTTTGCAACTAGTGATATACAACATAACAGTCAAGTTCCTCCCACTTGTCTTTAGGAGGTTGAAGCAAGTTGTGATACCCATGCTTCCTTGCTTCAGCTCTTGCACATCGGCAATCACTTGATATATGCGAGAGACATCTTGACGGTGCCCATACATCTACTCAAGAAGCTCCCACATTGCATGAGCAGTCGACTTCATCATAATGAGCTGTTGGATCTCAGGGCTCATAGAGTTCAAGATCCAGCCCATCACAAGATTATTCTCTAGGTCCCACTTGGCGTAAGTGGGATCATTGACATCAGGTGCCTTGGTTTTCCTGGTAATATATCCGGTCTTGCCTTGTCCGCTAAGAAATATCCGAGCGGCAACATACCACAGCCTGAAATTTGTCTTTGTTAACTTTACGGTGGTCATTTGCAGAGACATGCTTTCAGTCGTGGTGCCGCCCGATGGCTTCAACAATGGAGAACACACCTCCGTTGCATCCATCCCGTGTGTCGTGGTGGTATCGCTGGTTGACGAAGACATGACAGTAAAAAAAACCTTCTAGGTCAACAGCCGGGTGAGGGAGACTCCCCTTAGTGGACCGTTGGCAATGGAGAGAGGAAGGATGGGACCGGACAGCCCTAACCAACAGTCCCTGTTCTGTCCACCCAAGGAAACCCTAGAATAAGGCACCGGATAGAGAGAAGGGGGGACCGGCAGGGCAAATGATGATGGCGGTGGCCTTGTAGGACAACCGCAGGGTGAAGGGGGTCCTTCCGAAGGCTCCTGCTGCTGGAAGAGGGAGAGGAGAGGTCGGACAACCCTAACCAACAGTCTTTCCTCTGTCTGCACCGAGAGGAAACCCTAAACAGGGCGCCAGACAGAAAAAAGGATGACAATGGATGGGGCACTCAAACCGATGACACTCACCTCCTTCGCTGCTTCCCCTGCTCTAATACCATGTAGAAAAACTATACAGGAGATGAGAGGGAGAGAAACATGGCCATGGAAGTGTTGGGACCTCCAAACAGAGGATCGGCTAGAACACCAGACCGTCCCCAACAGATGTTATTTATACCCTATTAGGGCAGAGAAACAACAACACATAAAAGGTCTAAACAGCCCCTAGTGTGACTATACTACATATTAGTCACAAGGGTAAAAAAGGAGAAGACAGCAATACTTACAGAAAAAACCCTAGAAAAGACCTATTTCTGTCTACAAATGTAATTAAGAGAACAGAGCAAATTAAGTCAAAAGCAAAGTATAGGCATATTCTTGGCTTACTGTGAAGGTGGCATTCAGGGATAAGAGCACTGGTTGCAGGCCTGACAAAGTCACATAGATTTTGGTGAAAGCAGAAACAAGTTCACCAATGTTTTCCATATTTATCCACATGTAATTGATTGGCAAATCCAATTATTTTAACCAAAACTTTGTGGATGATGGCATCAGTCTTGCGCTTTTACATTAGCAGTGTCTTTTGTCATTTCTGAAGGACTCGGCATATCTTCTATCTGTTTTGAATTATATGCAGGTTCTGCTGTTGGATTTAGGTTGGATAGCCTTCTTAAACTCACTGATACACGTGCTCGCAACAATAAGATGACTCTCATACATTATCTTTGTAAGGTATATATTGATTCTTGGATATACCTCTTCTTAAAAGTCTTAGTTTGTCTAGAATACTTGACTTATCCTTTCTTTTAATGCAGTACTGACACTGTTTCTAATGTTAAAAAAGGAAAAATAATATCATGTTGATTGCTCTGCACATCTGCTCGTCTTTTATGTGTTGATGTGTGTACCTTTTATTCCGTTGTGGCTACGTATCGGTACATGACATGTACTAACATATGTTCCTGTGCCTCGTTCCCTTCTCTGTTAATTATTTTGTATCTTGAATATGCCATGATTCCCAGTAGAGGAGAAAGAAGAGGCAGAGATGAGGATGCTGATGGTAGAGGAGGAGATGGGGATTACAATAGAGGATGTACCGATGTAGAGGAGGGGATGGAGGGTGCGTCTTGATCTCTATGAATTCTCTCCAGGATCTCTCTTTCTGACATGCCAAGATGGCACTGGAATCTGAGAAAGCAATCCTTGGTTAGGGGAGAAATAATCAGTCAAGAGTCATGATGCTGATAGTGTTCATGTGCATTATCTTCAGGGGAAGGATGGGACCATAGCTTATGTTCATTTTCAGGGATATTATCTGTGGTTCAGGATGTGTACAGCACATACAACATGGGTACTGCTAGTACATGGTATGAGAAGATGACGTTACTACTCAACTGTACATATGCGACAAGTATCCTGGCCATGGAATGCAAAATCGGCCGATCCGATTCTGGGGGTAACTGGCTGGAATTGGCCGATCCTATCCAATCCCGGCTGATCCCGGGCCCGGGCATTCCCCCCCCCCGGCCGGCCGATCCAATCCAAATTGGAACCGGGGTCCGATTCGGACTCCCGACCGATCCAGAATTCCATGATCCTGGCATAGCGAATTAAAGAGGGCACAGATTAGTGCACATATTTGTCAATCTTGGGGGGAATACATCTTCTGAGAAGTTTCCTATGCATGAAATGAGACAGATTTTTCATGTATCAAGGAATCTCCAATGCATCTTGAGGGAATTATTTTTTTCATTTTTTCATGCATGGACCGTGGTTTGTCAATATTGTCCATTGTACAATCTCACATTTGTTCCAGAGAGAATCTGGTGATTCAACGCACGAAAAAAAGTCTCGTCTGTGGGATACGTTTCCATAATGCTTGTTCTATGAACATTTGGAATCCTCTACAGTTATCACGGCCCTCTCTCCTTTCCCTTTCTTGTTTTCACTTTCTTCCTCTATTTCTTCTCCAGTTATTCACATTTTCATTTGGTGGGATACAGCCGACATGCACTCATAAATATATTTCTTACCTTTTCCTATTGCTGCACATGCTTCTGTTTGCTTCTTCTCTATGTTTGCTTCTGTTTGTTTACCTTTTCCTATGCTTCTGTTTGCTTCTTCTCATTGTTCCAAGTTAGATTTTTCGTCGACTAGAAGGCCTTGAAAGACTTACGATAGGTCTTCTCCCATTCAGAATTTTATAGATGGAAACTTGCTTCTTTTGGTGTCCCATTAGAGTATGGTTTGTAGTTCATAATGGATGAAGAGATAGTCTGCTTCATTCCTTGGATCGCTAACAAGATTCCTGCAGCTGTTCCAAGATCTAGTGAATATGTGATGCAGGATACGGAGCAAATGGCCCTCTCCCATTTTTCTTTTGCTTTTATTAGGCCAATTTATGGCCCATTTTGTCTTTTTATTTTCTAGGAGTTATAAGGGAAGTCCTAGAGTCAGATGCAATCTCTAGGGTCAGGAGTTACCATCTGTATATGTATCTTGTTCCAGAAATAAGGGAGGATGAAATTTTGAGAAAAAAAAAAAAAAAAACCTGATTGTGCGTTTTGGTCTCTGCGATGGAGACCCTCCCCACCCCTCCTCCTCCCCCCCCCCCCCCCCCCCCCCCCCCCCTGTCCCGCATCAATATGGCTATATGGTCATGGTTGTTACATCGGTTGTTTTTCAAATGAAACATCATGGTCATCGTAAGCCTCATCGCATCATTTCTGTTTGGCTAGAATTGAAAAATAAAATAAAATTCTGACGATCTGTTTTCTTGATTGGGTGCTTGTGGATGTCAACACTCTGCAATGTCGCTAAGTACCTGGTCAAGTTTAACTTTGAACTCAGACAGTCAGTTGGTAGTCCCATGTGGCAAGTAGGAAGCAAGACAATCAAAAGTCTTCTAGGTACCATTGTTGTTTTTTATTTTCATCATTTTCTTTCTTGGTGACACTGTTTGCTTGTTATGAACCATGTCCTTGATTGCACATTCTTTACTGTTTGTATTCACCTACTTATCCTTAGGTTAGCTTCTAGTTGAGGCCCTTCAGATTTTATGTTCATTTGCATATGCATGCATCAGTTGAGAGGATGACAATCTAAAGAATGTGTAATGGATCATTTAATGGAACTCCAAGTTGTGTCCATAAATTCTTTCCATTTTGGTCTAGTTATTCTAATAGTGACGTGAGCTTCCATTTGGTTTCAGCTGTTTTACGTCACATGCATGTACATGTTGCAGCTACCTCCATGCCAATAGTGGGAGGGGCTGTGTGATTTTCAGATATAATTGTTTACATGTCCCTCTCATGCAGGCTATGGCCTTTTTCAAAATTGTGCCAAGACTAGCCCTTTTCAACCTTTAGTTTGACATTTTTTTTTTGTATGGCATGCTTTTTCTATCTCAATGAATGTTTTGCTTAATGTGTGCCTTGATGTCAGTTTAATTGTTGATCTGAGTTCTCATTGCGATCATGTTTCATGAGTTTCCATATACCAACTGTTCTTTCCTTCACCCTCCTTCTCAAATAGGTGCTTGCTGATAAACTACCGGAGCTTCTTGATTTCAACAAGGACCTTGTCAGCTTAGAAGCTGCATCGAAGGTATTATTTTGTGATTGAGCCTAGTTTTCTTTTGTAGGCATTTAGTTCACACTGGATCATGGAATCAAATGGTTATACAGATACAACTGAAAACTCTGGCTGAAGAAATGCAAGCAATTAGCAAAGGCTTAGAGAAGGTTGAACAGGAATTTACAGCATCTGAAAATGATGGCCCTGTGTCTCGTCTTTTCTGTCAGGTATTCCATGCAATATCATATTCTACATATAGTGTAATTGTATCTTTGTGGTCGATGTTTTTTGAAGTTGTGAAGCTTGTTCTTTGCAGTTTGGCTGAGAACTTGGTATATGCATGAGGAACTTAATCCTCATGTCCAATATATGTCTGTTCTCTGTTCGTCTATGATATTTTTTTTTTTTTTTTTTTTTTTTTTTTTATAAAATGTCTAAGGAATCCTTATAGGATGGCTCCCAGTTTGTGTGATGCTAGGTTTCTACCACATGCCATGAACACATTACATGACTTGGTTCACCAAATTTAAAATGCTGGGATAAGAATCAGAGTCAAGTTGGCCTTTCTAGATTGATGGACTTGTTTACTGCTTGGTATCTGTGGATGCGTGACTAGCCAATTCGGCTAATTCCTGATAAAAGCTGATCAAACCTTTCCTCAATTGATTTTGTTTGGTGCAAAATGAAGTCCTTATTCTATATCCAACAGGGTATCCATGCTGTGTAATTGGTCATATCATTCTGTTATTAATTTCTGTCTAATCAGTCATGTCATGTTTCATATAGATTCATCATATGGGCATACAGTGACTTTGACTCTTTTAAATATTCTACATCCAAATGAGAGGAGGTGGTAGAGCAAGGGGAGAGTGTTACCCATATAATGGAGAACCCAGAGGGAGGGTGAATGTGTTATCGAAAATTAAATCCAAACAAGTAGAGATGTAAACTAATTGCACACAGCAAGAGGGGGAAATAAGGAACCAATCACACATAAGGCATATAGGATTTATATTGGTTCGGTTTATCCAGACCTACATCCAGTCCCCAAGCAACCTCTTGGGAGTTTCACTAACACAAGGTACAAAGGTCTTGTCAATTACAAGCACCTAACACCTCCAACCTCAGCTGGTCCTCCTTCCACACGAGGAAGAAGAACAACCTCCTACAAACCAATAGGCCCTCTCTTCCAAACCAGGAATAGGAATTACAATGAGTCTTATAAAAATAAGTACAAGAATGCATCTTAAACAATAGGAACAATGCACAGAGATGAAGACTAAGAGAAGGAAAGAATGCATTACAGATCTTGATCTGTGATGAAGAGTGCTTGAGAGCTTGTTGTAGCACAACTGATGAAGCTCCCCCTCTTAGGATCCTCTCTCAGCATCTCTCTAAACTATAAAGTAGTAAGTTGGGTGCAGAGAGTGAGGCCTTTTGAATTTTGAGTTTTTGCTCTTGTATCTTCTGTATCTTCACTTTTGGCCAATGTCTTCAATTTATAGGGAAATTTGAATTTACCTGTTGGGTCTTAGCTTCCCTCCTGTTGTCTCTAACAACTCCAAGTTAGGGTCTAACATTAACCAAACTGGGTCTAATAGTAACCTTGTCGAGAGTGCATAGAGAGAGCTATATCCAGCACATGTCGTTATCTCTTGGAAGCTTCCAAGAGCTGTCCCTTTTCCTTCTAGATACATCCCATGCAAATCTCACCTAACCTACTGACTTACTAAAAGAAGGTTCGTTCCCATCTGGTGTATGGACTAGAGGTAAGTGAGTGGCAGACAAAGCGCAAAAGGTAATCAGATTTGCTGCAGGCAAATCTCCTCATTCAGAGCAAAAAGTAAAAGTGTCAGACGGGCCAAGTTTATCTGAGGAATCGATTATATGTGGAGGAATTAATTAATTAATCAATTGATAAAATGTTCGTTAAATCGATTAAGTAGATATTACTAATCGCAAGCCGAAATGACATAGTTAATCGCAGTGCTTAGAACATAGAATTTGATTAAGAATAAATAAGGATAAATCACATAATGGAGTCACAGATAAACAAGTTAATCAATTCACAATTAAACATGTTATAATCGATTTAAGTAGCTAAGCTCTATCGAGTTCACTAAATCGATTTGGCATAGTGCAGCTAATCGATAATGATAATCAATTAAGCATAACACAAGTAAATTGATTTGAATTCAGTGCAACTAATCGATTTAAACTATACATCGAATCGATGTCACTTAAGTTAACTAATAGAGTTAATCGATTTGTCCTTAGTCTAATAATTGACACAATTGATCGATTAGCCTTTGGCAGTGGGCATAATTGGTTTGCCATGGCGATTGCCAAATAGATTCTAATCCTTTAGCGATGGTCTTGTAATCGATAAGTCTAATAGATTTAGCCTTAGTGTTAGACTTAATCGGTTAGCGATAGCGATTACAAGAAGAATTATGAGAGCTCTAATTGATTTGAGATCTATGTCCACAATAGACTTACTATACTGCTAATCGATTAGCGATAGAGAGATAATCGAAGTCCCAAAATAAGGTATGTTCAAGCAGTGTCTGTTAAAGGGTAATCAATTAATTCAGTCATTTAACTTAAGTTATGATAAAGCTAATTTCTGACATTTTCTAAATGTGTTATCACCAAAACATAGGGATTAAATAAATATAATAAAATAGCTCAACAATCTCCCCCTTTTTTGGTGATGACAAACTACTGAAAATGTAAGAACAGAAATTTCAGAGCAATTTTTAAAATAAGTATCAAATCAGGAAATAAGCATGTATCAGAGCATAAATATATAGATATAATATGCATATAAGTATGTTATAAAACAATTTGGAATGTTGGATATAATGTTTTTTTTT
This sequence comes from Zantedeschia hybrid cultivar, assembly GCA_030544215.1. Lineage (NCBI taxonomy): Eukaryota > Viridiplantae > Streptophyta > Magnoliopsida > Alismatales > Araceae > Zantedeschia > Zantedeschia hybrid cultivar. The sequence continues at coordinate 17,662,049 of JARZZO010000011.1, forward strand.
GAGAAAAATACGGATTGTACCACCAATTTTATAAATAAAAAGAGGAAATACAATCAATGGTAGTGAGGAGAGATTCCTCAACTACCCAACAAACCAGCTAGGACTCTTACAAATTAAAAAAGGACTTCCACTCAGTCACATAACAACCTAATAAGACTTTGCTCCAAAAATAAATGAAATTCCAAGCACGAAGAGAAATATTTTCCTGGTAAATTCTACTTCCCCGGGATATTCTTTCATTCCGCTTCTTCCAGATGCTCCAGCAGATGGAATGAGGTAGCATAATAAAGATTTTGCACCTTATCGTGTTTCCCTCTGGCCTTTTAATTGTTTCAAAACAATTTCACATTTTCTCAATGGTCTCAAATTCAAAATGTCTTCCAGTGAGCTGTTCAAATATCCTCCAAATTTCCTTGCTGAACATACAAGTGCAGAACAGGTGGTCCACAGTCTAAGGTTCACTGCTGCAAAGGATGCACAGGTCATCGACCTCTGGATGCCATTTCCTTCTGTATACTTTGGTATCTATTCTTTTGTAGGACATTAACCACATGAAAGCCCTGACTTTTAAAGGGCATCTGACTTTCCAGATGGCTTTATGTAGTTTAAACTGCTGAATCTCACCATCTATAAGCTTGTAAAGAGATCTAACAGAAAAGGTGTGATGCGGGACAGCTAACAGACTCACAGGCGTTGATAGAATTTCAGCAATAAGCATTTAAAAGTTAGACAACTGTAGTCTAATCGCACAATAGTCCAGTTAGATAACCACGCCTATAAGCAGAAATAGCTGAAAAGCCGTCCTCGCGATGAGGAAGCGTGGGACCGTTTGGTAGTTGAGAAACTACCACAAGTCTAGGAATTAGGACCACCCAAAGTTCTGTCGGAACTTGGGATCGGTATAGCGCACTCACAGCCAACAGTGATGTAGAATCACGGGCTAGGACCTATCTCTCGATTCGGCGGCAGATAAAAGCACATACGAGACAAGCAAATCGAGAAGAGAAGGTTAGCACGTACCTCCACGCTGGTGCGTGGGAGAAGTTCACCCGGTGCTTGTGTACCACCCACCAAATACAATAGAATAATTGCCCACTCCTCGCAGGGAGGTAAAAGGCTACAATAAACACAAATAAATCGATCCAGGGTGGTATCACAGCAGTTGACGGGACAGCGGTGGCGTGAAAGTTGCTGGAAGAACGCCTCGGGAAACGTACAGCTGTATCAGCTCTCCGGAATATTGGCACGCAGATCGAAGCGGCTTGTGTGGACCTTGGAAAGCACGATCGGAGTCCTTGGTATGTGCGCAGAAATGGCACGTAAAACAAGGTAAAATCTGGGTCACAACACTCCGAACCAGAATAGGCGTTGTCGAGACGAATTCAACGCCGCAGACGGCACGCAAATCGGAGTTCGGACAAGCTCCGTATGAGGGCGGTGCACTAAGGACCCAGTTGTAACACTGTTGCACCTCCAGGTGCACTGTACTGAACCCAATCTTGACCTGACTCGACCCAAATTGACTCAGGGTTAGGGCCAGGATAGAGCCCAGTGGCTCAGCTAAGGCTCGGACCGAACCTGGACGGAATCAGATCAGGTTCGGATCCCATTGAACATGGCTCGAGTCATGTTGTGAATGGCTCGAACCACTTCCAAGTGGTTAAGTGGACCGGGTCAAACGAAATTGACCGGACCACTTGAAAGGGGCATAAACCCTTTTCTTTTTCTTCTCCACCCTTCTTCTTCCTTCCTCACATGCACGAACCAGTCAGGGGATAGGGCTTGGGCGGACGGCTTCGAAGGCAGTGAGCGGGGCGGCGGCAGGCGACGTCGGCGGCAGCTGGAGCAGACGACGGTGGCGGGCGAGTCCGCGACTGCGTGGGGCGGCTGCAGCAACTGCGCTGGTGGGGCCAGGAGACGATGGCTCCGGCGATGGCGGGGCAAGGCGATGATGGCAGGGCGTGCGGAGCAAGCGGCGACGGCGGCGGTCGTGGCAGCAGGTGGCGGAGCGAGCGGCGACGGTGTGGAGCGGCGCTGGTAGTGGAGGCAGGTGGTGGAGCCTGCGGTGACTGCGGGGAGTGATGGCGATGGCGATGGAGAGGGTGGGGCAAGGCGGTGAAGGCGGGGCTTGTCCGGCGTCACACCGGAGTGGGGATTACTCCTCGGCGTCGCACCGAGGTGGTTCTCCGGCGTCGCACCGGAGCTTGGAGGGGGGGGGGGGGTCTCTCTCACAGAGCCTAATCGCACACAGGTATTTTTTTTTTTTTTCAATTTCATTCATCATCTCCTCTTTATTCTGTTAACATCATACATATATAGGGAGATATGTAACTCCCGTCCCTTCCCATTCTCCATCCGACTCTTGGACTACCCTTATTCATATTTCTATAACTCTTAAAATTAACAAAGACATAATGGGCCATAAATTGGCCTAATAAAAGCACAAGGGAATGGGAGAGGGATCCTTTGCTTCGTATCCTGCATCAATCTCCCCTGGTTCGAAAAAACTCGTCCTCGAGTTTTGAAGTGCGCCAGTATAATCAAGCGGATGGTTAGATCATCTGTGGGAGTCTTCAAGTAGAGAATCATATCAAGGATAAACACCCAGTCTGCTGTATGTGAATCACAGAAGGTCTGCCATATCAGATCAGTAAGATCCGATCTTGATTCCACAACTAACAGAGAATCTGAACTCTCTGAAGAAATAAGGTCATGCCCACCACTGCATAATAAGTCATCATCGGAAATAACAATATCGAACATGTGTAACCCAGAATCCACAAATAAACTATGATCCCATGAATCCACAATCAATAGCTCACTAGCAGCTGACAACAATGGACTATCTTCACATACATCCTCTGATGATTCACTGACGACCAACGGTACTGAATTAGTCTCAATCACATCGTCCGTTGTTAAATGAAGTCCAGAATCAATACATAGAGTAGTATCCCGATCAATGTCAACCGTAGGATCAACACTAGCACCCTTAGTATCAACTGTCACATCTGATTGATCATCATTTGTAGCTGGCGAGACTGTATCAAGCAATTTGAATGGTGTTCCCATTACCTTAAGAGAATAAAGTGACGATTCCGGAAACGTGAACTTACGTCCATCAAGATGAGGATGTACGAAGGAGCATCGACGTTTATCATAATCCACCGTCGCTTGGCGCTCTGATAGCCACTCTCGACCCAAGCAAATAGAAGAGCTCCATGGATTTATAGTACACCAAGCTCCATCCACATATGTAGTGGAGTGTCCCGTGGTGACACCTTTAACCCGCCGATAAAACTCCACAAAAGCCTTGTCACCGTCTACAAGAATCTCATTCGTCTTCAACAGTGAATCAACAATATGTTGGGGAATCACATTATCACTCACTCTCTCATCTAATATCAATGTCGTCCATTCTCGATTCGGCAAGAACACAGCGAAACGGAAATAAATGGAAGACATGTTACAAGAGATTATCCCAAGACTCCAATTATGATAAAATCAATCAGTGATCCGCAGAACAAGGCGTCGTAGGGGCAGCACCACTTTGGAACTGAGTCCGTCTTGCTGAGATGAAGCCAATGACGCGATCAGTGTAAGAAACAGAGCCCAAAAGATGATCTTGATATGCGTGCAGCAGTGGCACGCAAATCAATGCAAATCGAGTCAGATGTCTGTTGAAACTGGATGGGCCTTGCTGAGATGAGACCAACGTCACTGACGGTGCTCAAATCGGAGTCCGGGACGACTCCGAAACGGTGAACACAAGTGTCCTCGTAATGCGTGCAAGTGCTGCACGCAAAACAAGGCAAGTCTGGCTGCTGGCCGCTGTGAAATCAATGCACCGGGAGACTGGCACGCAAATCGAGACGACTGACGTGGGCCTCGAGATGCGCGATCAAGGTCCTCGATATGCGTGCTGAAGTGGCACGTAAAATGAGGCAAATCGGGAACAGAAGCACTCTGGATCTGGATAGGCTTCGTCAAGACGAACTCAACGGAGCAGACGGCACGCAGATCGGAGCACGAACGAGCTGTGCATGAGGGAGGTGCGATAACGGCTCCAATTGCACCTCTGTTGCACCACCAAGAACTTGGATTGGCTCCTGGTTCGGACCTGACCGCACCCTGGTTCGGACCAGGACTGGACCAGATAACTACTTGGTTCGAGCCGTAAGCCACATGGTTCGAGCCATGTTCATTGGGTCCGATCCAGGTTCACCGGTCTGAGCCACCTGCCCTCAAGGGTTAAGCTCTCTGGTTGCTAATGGCTCGAACCCAGTAGGATTAGGGCTCGAACCAGCTGATGATAGGGCTCGAACCGAACCGGGTTGGATTGGACCGGTTCAGACCGGACCACTTAAAAGGGGACGAGCCCCTTACTTCCCCTTCCTCTTTCTTCTTCTCCTTTCACGGTTCACCAACATCGAACCGATGCAGGTGGGGGCGGGGCACGAAGGTGGCAGGGGCGGAGGCTCTGGCGGGTGGCGACGGCGGCGGTGCTGGGGGGAGGCTGCGACGGCGACGGTGGCAGGGCTCGACGACGGCGGCTTCAGCGGAGGTGGCAGGGGCTTCGTATTCTTTCACCGACGACGGCGGCTTCGTATTCTTTGCATCAATATGTGCGCCGTCTGCGTCGTTGGCGAGCGGCCACGTCGACAGTGGCGGGGGAAGCTGGTGATGGTGGCGATGGCGAGAGCGGCTGCGGGAGGCAGCGATGGGAGAGACGGCTACGAGGAGCGATGGCGGTGGAAGCCGGCGGTGGCGTGGTTCGCGACCTCTCCAAACCTTCCTCTTCTTCTTTTTTTGTAGTTGCTGCGGTTGGGAAGGAGAGAAGGAGGGCAGGGTCGGTGGAGGGTGGCGACGGCAGCGGCTAGGGTGGTCGGTGGACGCAGCAGCCGTGACGCTTCCGGCAGCCTGGGGATCAACGGCGGAGGACGGCGACTGAGGACAGTGATCCCGTTGGGGAACGGGGGTGGCACGACGGCGTGGTGGGGGATCGAAACCTGGCTCTGATACCAAAAGCTGATGCGGGACGAAGGGGAAGAGGGGAGAAATGGGAAAGAGATCCTGTCGGCCTCACACCGGCAGGCAGGGTTTCCCCGGAGTCGCACCAGGGAGGGGGAAGAAACCAGCCGGCGTCGCACCGGCGGGCTGTACTCCGGCGTCACACCGGAGCAGGGGAGGGGTTCTCGGCGTCACACCGAGGAAGAGGGGGTGGAGGGGTCTCTCTCTCACAGAGGACAACACGCACACAGGTATTTTTCTTTCAATTTCATCATTCATCTCCTCTTTATTCTGTTAACATCATACATATATAGGGAGATATGTAACTCCCGTCCCTTCCCATTCCCCATCCGACTCTTGGACTACCCTTATTCATATTTCTATAACTCTTAAAATTAACAAAGACATAATGGGCCATAAATTGGCCTAATAAAAGCACAAGGGAATGGGAGAGGGATCCTTTGCTTCGTATCCTGCATCAATAAGCATTTAAAAGTTAGACAACTGTAGTCTAATCGCACAATAGTCCAGTTAGATAACCACGCCTATAAGCAGAAATAGCTGAAAAGCCATCCTCGCGATGGGGAAGCGTGGGACCGTTTGGTAGTTGAGAAACTACCACAAGTCTAGGAATTAGGACCACCCAAAGTTCTGTCGGAACTTGGGATCGGTATAGCGCACTCACAGCCAACAGTGATGTAGAATCACGGGCTAGGACCTATCTCTCGATTCGGCGGCAGATAAAAGCACATACGAGACAAGCAAATCGAGAAGAGAAGGTTAGCACGTACCTCCACGCTGGTGCGTGGGAGAAGTTCACCCGGTGCTTGTGTACCACCCACCAAATACAATAGAATAATTGCCCACTCCTCGCAGGGAGGTAAAAGGCTACAATAAACACAAATAAATCGATCCAGGGTGGTATCACAGCAGTTGACGGGACAGCGGTGGCGTGAAAGTTGCTGGAAGAACGCCTCGGGAAACGTACAGCTGTATCAGCTCTCCGGAATATCGGCACGCAGATCGAAGCGGCTTGTGTGGACCTTGGAAAGCACGATCGGAGTCCTTGGTATGTGCGCAGAAATGGCACGCAAAACAAGGTAAAATCTGGGTCACAACACTCCGAACCAGAATAGGCGTTGTCGAGACGAATTCAACGCCGCAGACGGCACGCAAATCGGAGTCCGGACAAGCTCCGTATGAGGGCGGTGCACTAAGGACCCAATTGTAACACTGTTGCACCTCCAAGTGCACTGTACTGAACCCAATCTTGACCTGACTCGACCCAAATTGACTCAGGGTTAGGGCCAGGATAGAGCCCAGTGGCTCAGCTAAGGCTCGGACCGAACCTGGACGGAATCAGATCAGGTTCGGATCCCATTGAACATGGCTCGAGTCATGTTGTGAATGGCTCGAACCACTTCCAAGTGGTTAAGTGGACCGGGTCAAACGAAATTGACCGGACCACTTGAAAGGGGCATAAACCCTTTTCTTTTTCTTCTCCACCCTTCTTCTTCCTTCCTCACATGCACGAACCAGTCAGGGGATAGGGCTTGGGCGGACGGCTTCGAAGGCAGTGAGCGGGGCGGCGGCAGGCGACGTCGGCGGCAGTTGGAGCAGACGACGGTGGCGGGCGAGTCCGCGACTGCGTGGGGCGGCTGCAGCAACTGCGCTGGTGGGGCCAGGAGACGATGGCTCCGGCGATGGCGGGGCAAGGCGATGATGGCAGGGCGTGCGGAGCAAGCGGCGACGGCGGCGGTCGTGGCAGCAGGTGGCGGAGCGAGCGGCGACGGTGTGGAGCGGCGCTGGTAGTGGAGGCAGGTGGTGGAGCCTGCGGTGACTGCGGGGAGTGATGGCGATGGCGATGGAGAGGGTGGGGCAAGGCGGTGAAGGCGGGGCTTGTCCGGCGTCACACCGGAGTGGGGATTACTCCTCGGCGTCGCACCGAGGTGGTTCTCCGGCGTCGCACCGGAGCTTGGAGGGGGGGGGGGGTCTCTCTCACAGAGCCTAATCGCACACAGGTATTTTTTTTTTTTTTCAATTTCATTCATCATCTCCTCTTTATTCTGTTAACATCATACATATATAGGGAGATATGTAACTCCCGTCCCTTCCCATTCCCCATCCGACTCTTGGACTACCCTTATTCATATTTCTATAACTCTTAAAATTAACAAAGACATAATGGGCCATAAATTGGCCTAATAAAAGCACAAGGGAATGGGAGAGGGATCCTTTGCTTCGTATCCTGCATCAAGGTGCCTCCATGAAGACCCCAGTACAGCTGATCATGAACCCTGCTGTATGTCAATATTTTCCAGAATTGACATAACAGAAGCATACTCATCTATTTCCTCATCCGTCAAATTCCTGCGCAGTTCCAATGTTGACCTGTTGAGTTCCATTCTATACAGTTAAAGGCTGTTACTCATTTGCTCTGTGTCAATCTGAAAATCTGTGGATATCTATCCTTCAACAGAAAGTCTCCAGCCCATTTATGCCACCAGAACAGAGTGTTCTGGCTGTCACCAATCTTGAGTCTAACACCTTTATCCACCCATGTTGCAGATTTCAGATCCCCTTCCACATTGGTGACATCCATCTCCAATTATAAAACCTGTGACTGTCCTTAATAGTGTTTTGATTTGATGATCTCTTTCCATAGTGCCATATCTTCAGTAGACAGCTCCCACAACCATTTCCCTAGAGGTGCTATTTCATAACCTGCAGATCCTTCACCCCCAGACCCCCTTGTTTGATGGGTTTGCAGACTAAATTCCATTTCACTAGTGACAGGAATTTAGCATCCAACTTTGAACCATTCTACATAAATCTTCTCCTAATGGCATCCATCTTCCTCACATCACCTTTGGGTATATAGAACATACTTAAGAAATGCTGAGGCATGGCTGAAAGAACTGAGTTTAATAGCCCAACTCTGCCACCCAGAGAAAGATTCCTCGATTTCTATGCCGATAGTCTTTTGACTCTTTTCTGCATGTTGATTAGAACAAATGTCCCACTGGGCTGCTGATAGTGATTTGAAATGCAATGTGTCACGGCATAACTTAGAAAAGCCTAAGTTACCGACGATGCCGCGCGGCGCCCCCGTGGAGGAAGCACGCACTGATACCAGCCTACAAATTTTTGCCTCATATTAGAGTTGTAGCGCCCAAGTGCTCAGTCCGGAGGCTTCTCACAAATCTTTCCGGAGAGGTTCGCCACATTAAACTCCGGGCACCCGCGCAGGTGGCGCATACGCGGGATGGTAGTTGTTCGGACCCGGCCGGCATTTGCGTCCATACACATTGCCCTCAGCGCCCTTGCCCAACGATCAAGACCTTCGCACTAGCCATCGGCTTTGCGCCTATACACTTTGCCTAGGCGCTCGCGCGTTGGTCGAGTGGACCTTCGCTTGAGGCCTGCCGACTCCGCGCACTGCGTCTCATCTAAGCACCCTCGCTCAGTTGGGCGGGCCTTCGCTTGGGCCTGTCGGTTGCGCGAATAGCGTTTCACTTACGGCCATGCGGACTTGCGCTCGGGACCTGTCGGTTCCGTGCCTCGTGCCTTCACCACCCTCGCCTCCGCAATGCACCTTCGCTCGAGGCCTGCCGGCTATGCGCATCGTGCCTTCGCCTAGGCTCCATCGCTTAGGTCTATCCTAGGTTAATCGGCCCTCGACCTTCTGGCCTTGTAAGAGGGTGAACGGCATAGCCCGGGATTCGTCCAGCTAGTTACACTTAAAGGTCTTCAACTTGGCCAACATTTAGCCGCCAAACATCGCCGCCTCAGTGGGATTGCGTCGGAGCACCATGTCACCGCCGCCCTTCATGCACGAACTTGCATGCCGGGTCCTTCGCCTTGCTTTAATGGTTGCTCCGGAGTTCACGGCCTCTGCCGCCTTATGGGACTTAGCTCCGCACGAACGGGTCTCCCTCGATGCACTACTTGCTTCACGGGCCACTCGGTGTTCAAGACCACCACCGCTTTGCAGGAGATGCGCACGGACATGCAACACTAATTTCATGTCTTCGTTGAAGCATACAAGGCATGCGCCCAACCTTGCGCATACCAGGGGAGGCGACGGCACCTGCGGGACTTGTCTTCAGCTAGTTGGTGCGGCATAGCCTACGGCCAATGGATCCTAGGGGGCATCCTCCTCCATGATTCTCCTTGCACCTAGTATGGCTATCCGCCATTGTTAAGCCCGACTCTTTCCATGAAGGAACTCATTGGCACGTTAGGTCACACCTAAATGCGGCGGCCGCACAACGAAAGTGTGGCTGAGGGGGTCCACTCGGACGAGGCCGCAACCTACCGGCTACCGCCCTCCGGACATAGTCCGGCTCTATGATCAAATTGCAATTTGAAGACTTCACTAACTAGACCGCCCCTCTTGGCATACCCAAGTAGTCAAGGCTTAGTAAAAAGCCTAAGTCACGATTTCGGTCGTGATAGGCTCCCCCAGTTAAGCCATCGACGTCCTCGTCGACCTCTGACTTTTGCCAATCTTTGTTACTGCAAGCACTACTCCCACTAGTACCCCAACACAGCTTAAGCTATGCTTCAATCTTCAGTCATTTTGCCTCCGCCAGGACCAATCTACCTACTGCAAGCTTCGCGTCAACATGCTGACCCTGAACTCCTTTAAGGCTGCCTACCCGACACTCTTTCGCAACTTTTGCATGGAGAGTGGTTTGAACTCTGCTGCACAACACACGATCAGGCTCCTGCTTCGGCTTCAAAAGACTTGGCGGCCCAGCTCTGCCTTAGTCTATCCAGTCGCGGCCGGGCTCGAGATCACTACACAATGCTTCAATCTTTTTGGGTTACTAGGTTCTTTAAGGGTCACTACACAATGCTTTTTTCTAAAAAAAATTGCAGATTGTGGTACTATCTGCTTTTAGAAAAGGGCATCTGATACTCTCTTGTTATTCTTTCTGAGAAAGACAATTCATAGTCTCATGGGCTATCAACTAATTTGCCGTACTTAAATGTGGTGTTCTTAAATTGTCCAGTCTGGACAGTGGTAAATCACTCTATTCCGTAGGTTGACTCCCTAGTTGTCAAAGTGGTAGCTTCATTTATGGGCTACTCGTTTTTCAATCTATTTCGTTTTTGGGTTATGCATTACCTATGTTTCAACAAGTAAAAATTTTGTTTGCTACAAATTATGAAGCTTGACCGTGGAAGGGAAAAAAATAACCGGGTACTGAAATCTGGAGTTTGGGAGACTAGAGGAAAAATTTATAACTAGACCAAGAAATGTAGTCCATTATCGTGCACAATCATGTATAAAATATAAATAATCACTACTATTAAATTATCGATAAATATTGTTCAAATAATAGATGCATCAGGCAATCAAATAGTTGACCGACTAAAGTGCCTAGACGGGTGCCTTCTAAGGTGCCGAGTATCTGCCTTGTATTCAACATATGGTAGGAACATAAGAGGAAACATATCATTTATGGTTGAAAAACTAGATGAAGAAATTTTAAGCAGAAATGTTTGACATATATGACATGAAACATGTAACCATGTTGACTAATGAACTGTAACGTCATATTCGAAAAAATATTATTTGTCAACTTCTGCCCGTTATTGTCATCATCATCAGGTCTTATTTATCGATCTGTGTCAGCATTAGTACTGGATGGCCAAGCCGCAAGGGTTTGAGCCTAGTTTTTGGTCAGCTTCCAGCGTGAGGCCAACCTCCCGTATGTTCAATACCTAGGCCTCGTTGAGAAAAGTTGGCAGGCAAGAGAGGCTCGCCTTATCATAAGTGTCGGGGAAAAGAAGGAAAAGCTACCTGATACTTATTTGTATTGATGAATTGGGTCGTCCAACTTACAACCAATTGGTTATGAGCGTTAAAGCTTTGTTCTTTGAGCTTTTGTTTGTTTGTCCAAATATTCCTTGATACTCCCTCATTAATTAACGAGCTATAGTTCAATTGATAGAAAATGCATTCTGAAGAGGTAGTATACTTGGCAATTCTGGTATGTGCATGCAAAATGGTTTGTCTTTTAGATCGAAAAGTACATCTGATGGGTGAGCTATTATTTAGCTGAAAAAAACCAAAATTAAACACTTCAGACTCTCTGCATCAAGTTTCGTTTGTTATGAGCCAATGGAAATTTCCGAGAGAAAAGTTAAAGCAGCCATGAAATAGATGGTTGAACACTTCTACTTCAACCATCTTTTTCTGAGTCAATGGTTCCCTTGGTACTAGTTTGGTACTTAAGAATCTTCTATTGGAAAAGCCATATTCATTATGGGGGGAAAGAGTGATTAGATAATGAACTTCATGTCCCCCTGGTTTCTTAGGAAGTGATGACGTCCCTGATCATGAATTATCTAGGTAAGTTGTTCTCTACTCAATCTGGGACCAGATAGTTCATCAAATTAATCTGCAGACAGAATCATCTTCTCTTTACAGTACTATTCAATGCTATTGTTCTGTCAAACCTCTGAACATGCTTCTTTCCTGGGAAAGTTTCTCTCTTTGGCAAGCTAGCAAGGTGCTAAGCACTGGATTTGGGAAATTCATTAAAGGGGGATATGGCAAAAAAAATACATCCATGTTCATTTTTCTTCAGCATGTTGGATAAGAGGAAAAGAATATGAGTGTAGAGAAGGATCCATTTGGATGTGATGTTGTCTGTGCTATTTCCCTATGTTAAATTGATTTTTACACTTTCTAACGTGAGAGTTTACCTTCTAGAATTTGAAGGAGTTTCTTGTTACTGCTGAAGCTGAAGTGCGGACTCTAACTTCTTTGTACTCGGGGGTGGTATGTTGGGTTTGTGAGCTCATTTATTATTAACTACATGAAACAATCTCCATTAGGTGACAATTGGCTGGTGCTATCTGATACAGGGTAGAAATGCAGATGCTTTAGCACTTTATTTTGGAGAAGATCCTGTTCGTTGCCCATTTGAGCAAGGTAATTCTGAGATCCGTCTTGTCTTGTATTTAATTTCTTGACTTTTGTTCTTGTTTTTCTCTCTCAACTTACTTTTACTTGTTGGTTAATTTTGGTTTCTTAACTTTTACTTGTCAATTCATTTCATTTCTCACTCATTCATGTGTCATTCTGTTGTTTTTCATTTGTCAAAGGTTGGGAAACCAAATTTCTTTTAGCACAGATTTCTTGTATTGGGTGAGAATGACTTATTTCGGAATAAGAGGGAATATGCAATTCAGGCAAAAATGCTATAATTCCTTATTCTACCTATAATGAGCATTAATGACACCTCCTTTACACATTTTGCCCGAATTGCTTATTCCCCTACAATAAGCATTAATGATACCTCCTTTACACATTTTACTTATTTTTTTAAATTTTACCTAACTTGAATGGCTTATTCCTGGTAGAGCTAGAATAAAGTTATTATTATTATTTTTTGAAAGTGAATGGTACCACAATTGTATCTAATGGTTAAAAAAGGGGGGATGTACAAGTATACCCATCTCAGCACAAAAAACCCCAGATACCAAAGAAAACACCAAAAAGGTGTAAGAATCACCCTTCCCTCAAAAGAAAAGAAAAGAAAAGAAAGTACCTGTCCAGAGCTCTTTTACTAGAACCAAAACAAGCCTTATTCTGGTACAAGCAATCTGGAATTATTTATATGGGAATAAGCTATTCTGATATTAAATTGGCACTTATGTTATTCTCTTAGCTCCACTTTGTTTGCAAAAATAAGGAAAAAATACGGCCCCTTATGCCCATAATAAGGCTAATTCTGATTTGATTGGAGGAGTTAGTTATTCCGAGTCAGAATTTGTTATTCACTGAATTAGGTGAATGAGCAATTCCACCCTACACCCAAGAATTTGATATTCCGCCTTGGATTCCATCCCGCTATCAATGTAAAACACTCCTGGTTCTGGAATAAGTAATGCAGAATAACTAATCATGTCCTAACCCATTCCGCTATCAAAGTGGGGCTTAGCTAGTAGGATGTATTGTCACCATTTTCTTCAGGAAGTAGGAATATTATTTACTTTTCAACTTTTTATTTCATTAATAATAGTTCCATTTTGGTTGCATTTGTCCCATTGTTAGCAACTTCACTTCTTTCATCAGTAGCTGCTAAATTTGCTTGGCCATTTTTTGTCCAATTTTGCTGACGTACACCTCAAGTTCTGTAGCATACAATTAGAGAAATATATTCCAGAGTTCACCACTTTCAAAAGGAAACAACTGCATATAATCTGAATAGATTGTAGTATTTATGTTATTTATTACATACATCAATAAAAGCTAGGATGTAGGTGATCATGATCATCTTGATTCTTGTTTCTTTTCTTCTCTAGTGCTCTATTTCAAGAAGCACCAGTGTCATACACTGGTAGATTACATTTCAGAAACCATCCAAGTAGTTTCCTATTATCATGAAACCTCAGATAGTATGTCAGTAGTAGCTGGTGCCATTTTCGATGGAAATGAATTTCTACTACTGACAGAAACCTGGTCATGTGCACATGGAACATTAAAATACACTAATTTGTCTTTAAAATATTGGAATCACATTCTTTTTCCCAGATATTACTGTGCTCCTGTGAGAATTGTGTCTGTGTCTTGGGATATTTGCAAAAATAACCCTCTTAAAATATTAATTGCAGATTTGGCTATCTTATGTTTATATTAGTATAAATAACCTCACTGCCTGTAGTAATGTAGCTGTTTGTTTATTTGAAGGTTAGGAATCTCTCTTACCTTTGATGCTTGGTTGTACAACCTCTGTTTATGTAATAAAATTGGTGGTACATACTGCAGTTTCTTTCAAAAAGTAACCTCATTGCATCACAATACTTGCATCTTATCATTACCATCCGTTAGCATTCAGTTAAAAATCTCTTATCTAACCCTGGTGTAACCTTTAACCAAAATTGAAAAGGTCTACTACCCTTATTCTTTCCTCAACTCTCTCTCCCCCCCCCCCCCCCCCCCCCCCCCCACACACACACACACACACACACACACACACAAAAAGAAAAAAAAAGAAAAAGAAAAAAAAGAACACAACGTGCCTGTCAAAGAACTCCTTTTCATCGGGGGTATTTTTGCTTAAATATTGAATTTGGTAGTTGAAGAAGGAATATTTGCTTCATCCTTAATGGAGGTTAACTGCATCGGTATTTTTTGACGTATTGAGGTGTAGAATGCTGAATGGGCTTTCAAGTATTGCTTTAATCCCTTATGATTTAGAGGGTTATTTTTTGCAAAATCCGTTATGATTTTCATGCTATACTATAATGGTGGTCCTCCTATGTACTGTGAGAGCTATGAGTTGGAAATATATTTGACTGTCATGAGAATGCTGTATGCTTTCAAGTATTGCTTTAATTTGTACCTTTTAATCTTGTGCTCTTTCCAAAGTCCAGGGACTTTTTGTCACCTAATGATAACGAGCTTTAAGTTACCATCCAACAAGGTGGTTTCCCCTACTAACAAATCTGTCTCATGGGACTTTTATGACACCTACCATTTGGCTTAGCTCAGTAATTGGCATCATCTCCTGGTTTTGATGGGCAGCTGATCAGTAACTACTCTTGAATCGTTATGGCTTTTGATGATGATGTAGGCCTAACAACCTCTTTTGCATGAGGTGCCTTCTCCCTATGCCTAGCTACTCTTTCAGCCAAAAGTTTCAGCATTGTCATATCATTAGAAATGGATGTGCTACTTTCTTGGAACAACTATACTAGTACCGTCACCACTTACAAGTACAAGCCTCCTACCAAATACTGTCTGTATATGTTTGTTGATCTTGGCTTCATGACTGGTTAGCTAACCATAACATTTAATGCATCAAATATTTAAATTAATCATCATTTACTTTGAGAGGATGTACTTTTGTTTTGACTCAGTACACAGATCGATGTGTGATAGTAGTTTATGAGGGTGAACCTTTGGTTTCCTAATGTACTAACTTTGAACTTCGTAGCATACAAAGCAATATTGTAGGTTAATAAACATTATCTTTTATTATTCCATCGTTTAAATATAACTTGTTGAGAGGCTATATAGAACTTGCAGATGGGTCAACTGACAATCTTTTTTTTTTCGAAGTTCATAGTACCACAAATGTCATTAATTAAAAGACTATGTACAAGTGTAAAATGAGAAGTACACCCCAAAAATCAACCACCGTCTACATCCAACTTGCCCAAAAAGGTAGTATACAAAAGTCAAGTCCTGCTCCCCCCACCTTAAAGAAAAGGAAAAAAAAAAAAGCATCACCAAGCTCATGGGGCCGGTCAAGGGGCAAAGTAAACCCAATAGGTATGACCATAAAACCAACTATAATTAGGACCAAGGTTTGCCAACTCAGTGGGTTGTATCGACCCGTATCCTCCCAGATACGAGTTGTATCAGGCCGACTTGGATCGATTCGTATGAGGTGGACCGATTCAGGCCACTTTTAAGACCAATGATTTATTAATGTCAATGCCTTCAATCCAAATTTAGGAGAAAGCTACTGTATTAATTGATATAAAAGTGTAAAGTATCAATCAAATTGGAGAAAAGAGTCTAATTACTTACCAATTGAATAAAAAAAGTCCAATTTACTTACCAAATTGGGAAAAAAGTCTACTTAATAAGAATTTAGATGAAAAACTCAAAAAATAACTCATTATCTAGATCGGGCTGGATCGAAATGAACCGTGCCAGATCAAACTAAACTGCATCAACTTGTGCATTGGGTCAAACTAGATCTAGGCTCAACTGATTTGGTGAGTCGGATCATATCTATGTCTCATAATCACCCAAATACGAGTCAACATGTACGAGTCGGACCAAGTTGGAAAACCATGATTATGACCAATGTTTTAAAAATGCCGAGGCGGGGCAAGGCTGTAGAACCACTTACTGCCTAGGCAGACTGCCAAGTCGGCAGGGTGGGTTCCTCATTAATGAACTAGATATTTTTTGTTAGTTTTTAACATTTTACACAATCTTCATGTATTGTTTGACCCGAGCAAACATATTGTCATTTATGATGACATTTGGGGATTTTGTCTGAACATTAATCATAAACAAAGAACAACTGTGACCTATTTTCACCTTGCAAACAAAGTATGAGAGATGTAAGATAATGCATGACTAAATACAATTATGATCAAGAGCCATATTTGTTGAGGTATGAGGCTATTAGCAAATATTGTTGCATCCCAATAGTGTATGCATGTGATGTGATGTAGAAATCCTGTGACTACATACTAATATTGACTATTGAGAATTATAATATATTGTATATTAGATATGTGTAGATTAGGCCTATATATATGGAAAAATATTGACTTTTAAAGTGGAAATAAGGCACTGTCAGACAGTTTGTACTAGTGAAGACTGGAGAGTAGGGGTGTTCACTATTTGGTTCAGATTGCAAAACCAAACCAAGCCAAACCAATCCAAATTTTTGGTTTCGTTCGGTTTGACGGAAACTTTGGTTTGGTTCAGTTTTAAAACTTCCTAAGCCGTAGGAACCGAACTGAACCATCATCATCATCAAAGCCTTATCCCAACTAATTGGGGTCGACTACATGAATCTTGTCCCGCCATCTTAATCTATCCAGTGCCAAATTAGAAGTAACACGTAGCAATGCCAAGTCTTTTCTAACTACATCCAACTAGCTCATCTTAGGTCTTTCTCGATATCTTCAACCCTCCTCCACTCTAATTCTATCACCTCTTAACTGGTGCTGAACTTGGACGGCGATGTACATGACCAAACCATCTATGGGAACCAAACCAAACCGAAATACTAAATATTTAATATATGATGTTTATAAAGTATACACGTATATGTTATAATTAAACATACACTTTTAAATGACTTTTTTGACCGGGTGGTTCTCGAAGCATTGAAGCTGTGGGCGCACCAGGTGAGGCGTGCTCAAAACTGGGGTAACTTGAATAGGTGTTTATTAAAATTTATAATATCTATCCCGCTTTTTTCTCTGATCTCGGACTAAAGGGGAACACAGCATATCCCCCAAGACACCTACCGGCGAGGACTGTTTCTTCAGATCGAAATGGAGAAGCACCGGATGGTGCCATCCAACCTTTGCTGTCATCATCAGAAGCTGGTGAGAATCAGTTTGAGCAGCTCTTTGGAGAGCTATTGGGAGAATGTGGATGGGTTGTCCAGCTTAGTCCCCACCTTGAAGCTGGGTTTGTGCTCCTGCTGCATGTCTGCCACCTTGCAGGAGCACCGGAGGTGGAGTAGGTACCGTGCAGCAAGAGGGGGAGAAGAAACACAGGAGACTCTGCTAACACTGGTAGCTGTAGGAGGAAGACTGGAAGCACTAATGGGGTAGTCCTTTTGCCGCATCCAGGTGCAGCATGCTGCACTAATAGTCCTACGTCGGACATATGATGAAGATGCAGGTTGGAAAAGTCTGTATAAAAAGATCAAGAGCACCCAGAATCAGACCGAGTGGCACATAGACCGTTGGGCCTCGCTGAATGGCACACTCAGGTGCACCCAGGTGACTGGCCTCACAATCCCTGGTGCTTATGAACCCAAATGGTTTAAACTTGAACCGAACCAAATGGAACCGAATTTCGGTTTCTAAGAGACGGTTGGTTTCGTCTGATACATGCCATTTGATGCTTTCCCCTATTTATTGATGTAGATCAATATGGCCTCTTTTTTTTTATCATAAATCTAAGCATGAATAAACATCAAATGATGAAACAAGTCCAGTATCTATGGAAAAATCCTGACGTTACTAAAAGTTTTCTAGTCCTACCCAACATCTAGAGATACGACACGACATGTTATGTTACTACCAAGGACATTAGGTAATTTTTTTTCTTGAAAAAAGGACATTAGGTAATTATGTATTTACATGAAGGGGAAAGCTGATAAGACAAAACTGCCAAGAAAAGGCTGAGGCGGAAACCTTCGAGGTGGCCAACCATCTGAGGCACCTAGGCGGGCTGCTTAATGATCTAGGCGCCTGCTTTTTAAAACAGTGATTAGGACCTCCCATCCCTGTTGCCCATCCCGTAACCCAATCAGAGATGAAAGCCACATGCTGCTCCCCAGTTCTGCTCTCGCTATGCATCAGAGGTTGCTCTAGCATGAAGCACCATCCACCAAACCTCATCTGTTTTACTGCATCCTATGCCATCCAAGCAGCAATTCCAACACACCAGAAGGGGTTCCACTGCAGCATCATCCTGGAGAATAATGCAATCCGTGATATCAACCATCAACAGTGCACTTTTGTGTTTTTCCAGAGGATCACGGGATTAACCCCTATTATACATGTCAACATAGGGGTCTAGATCAGATGCCACTCATCATGTTTGGGGTGACATAGCCCAGGGGTTCTACTAGACATGGTCTTGTATCAGTTGTGGGCCTCAAGTCTGAGCATTGCAGTGTGGGTTCAGGGTGCAAGCTTTTCTGTACATTGGGTGGGTTGTGGGACTGGGTTTTCCCTTCATCAAAAGGAGATGTGAGTTATGGGTGGATCTGTGTCTCTTTTTGTAGATTGACAATTTCTTATGCACCATTGCACCTTTGTTTTGGGGTATCCTGCATCATTTACACTTGAATATCTTGTTGAAGAATGCCTCCCACCCACCTAAGCGCACAAGTAGGTTGCCTATATGGTAAAGCTACTGTTGAACATCCAGGTCCATTTTTACACCACATTAGTCGCTATTATGGCGCTGGTTCCGTGGTAGATGTCCCTTCAGAGTTCAGAACCAGCTTCCTTTTAGGGTTTTGATTAGGGGATCCTTGCTAAGAGATGTGCATGCGTTGTTTTACTACATTGCTGAAAATCATTGAGGTCTTCTGGGTACATTTCTTATCATGGCGATTGTTTGATTTTTTGGGATTCTTTTCTGTCTTAATTATGCCCATTTTTTATTTAATGCTCCAGTTATTTGTTTACCATCTTCAATTTTCATATGATTCAGTAATTCTCTGTTTATCCAGAAAGCCGAATCATTTTTGATTGATTATTCTTCAATGCCATACAGTTGTGTCTACTCTTCTGAACTTTGTTAAAATGTTTGGACGTGCACACGAAGAGAACTGCAAACAGCTTGAGCTTGAAAGGAAAAAGGCTCAGAAGGAAGCCGAAAGTGAAAAGATGAAGATAAATGCTCTGAAAAGAGAATCCGAGCAATCATTACGATCTCCAATCAGAAGTACCAGTGCCAAGTGATTAATGCTTGGATTTTACCAAAACAAATCTATCAACGTGCTTTCTGAGTAGAGAGGGAGGAGAAAAAAAGGGGGAAAGCCTGCTTCGGTTCCTGTCATAAGAGCTAACGCAGAGAAAGATGGAACGAAAATGTTACACCGTGAGATGTGTCAGTTGACAGGAATTAAAAAATCTTAACCACATGGGAGCACATGGTATAAAAGACAAGAGTAGCCCCTCTTAACTGTACATGTAAGCCTTTTTTTTTACTCGTAAATCACATTCCCTGGTGATCTTTGGTGGTCCATCTCACAGTTTTTAGCGTTAAGCGGAGGTGTATGCACCACTGGAGCTCCTTAGTCGTTGCGGTCTGTGTACATAGCTCACTGATGAGATTCTGTTTATTGTAAGGAAGCATGGTAAAGGTTGTCATTCTTTCATTGTTTTCTTGTAAGCTGTGTATATAGATGTGAAGGAGAATTCTTGTCCCTATTCTATGATCTACATCTACTAATTTTTCTAGTGTCTTATTAGTTTTGTGTATATTCATTTCTTATCTATTAGTAAGTGGCCGTTGCAAAATTAACTGGTTCTGGATTGTCGGTAGTTTTTGCTTTGGAGATTGTTTTTTTTCAGCTCTGACCTTGTGCTTGGTGGTTGCTTTAGCGTTCACGAGTACATGGTTTAGCTTAGTTTTTCTCCATTTTATTTACTTGAGGTTTATGTTGAGACAATGTGGTTGGCTCTCAAACTTTGCCAAGTAGATATATACGTGGTTTTAAGACAGGACGAAGTTCTCAGCGGCCACAATATGATTCTCATATGATGCTCTGACTAAGTTTGACTACGAAAGGCAGAGTAAAGACTCCTACATAATAGCGTTTTTTGGGCGTGTTTGAACTCATTTGGGGCTGCGTCCATGAAAGGCTTCTTAAGAAGAGTCATAATAAAATAAAAAAGTGGCATATAATTGGAGTGCTGAAGTTTTTCTGGGATTTAACCTAGATGATTAACTATTATGTATTTGGTTAAACCCGTCCAATTTTGCATAGGGTACGCTTGGTTATATGAAAAACATAATCGGATAGAAAAGATTTTCTAAGGAAACACGTTTACAAGAAAAATGAAAATAAAATTTGCCATTTGGTACTTGTAAATATAAATTTAACTTGACATTTGGTCTTTTATATTCAATGGATGCCAGAATCAGAAAAAGAGGAAGTTAACGAATTAAATTTTTAGTTGATTAAAGTTTTATGAATTATTAAATAAGTGATTGTTATATACTTCTCTGGAAAAAAATTGTGTGGTCTATTTTACATGAAAACAAACAGACTTTTAGTTCCTGCAAACTAAAATGCCTGTTGAGAGGTGAACGATAGAGAAAAAAAGTATCCGGTAAAAAGGAAGATGGGATCAAGAACTATTTGACAGTTCCATGAAATGATTTTAACTATTTTCAGTTCGCCACAAACATTAGATTGGGTGGTCCAGAGCTTATAGCTCAGTGGACGCCAGGCCCCTCCCTCCCTACTTGGGGAGGGTGGGAGTTCGAACTCCCTCTTGTTGCCAGCTGTGGATTTAGCAGAACGGGGGTTGGGGCACTGTCCGTCTTCGACGGAACGTTCGCTCTCAATAGGCGGAAAATTTGAGCATAATTATTCTCCTATTTTGGGAGGTGGTAGTTTCGAACTCAAATCTCCTCTGTGCATATGTAATCTTCTAACTAACTAGTGTACTATATGACCAAAAGAAAAAAAGAAGGGTCGGCAAATTTGACCGAACTTTTGTTATATAGTGTACTAAAATTTGAATTCAATTAATCTAAGTTACGAACTCAGTAGAATGTTAGCTTCTTCAATTGTTCTCTTGTTCAGAGATTTTCAATTTACTTTTATGGAACTAGACTTGATAGAACGTACGTACAATTGTAGAATCCTAAAGAAGAGGTTGCAATTAGCTCACATGAAACTAACTGCCATGCATCGTTATTTGACGACTTATTGGATTCATTTAGAATCATATGAGACGCCTTAGTTTTCATTTATTTTTGAGTCCCATGTCATTTGATAAAGTGTGTCTTGCTAGCACAACCTTTCTATTACCCGCCAGCAAAAGGAGTGGTCACTACAGGAAAATAGGGGTATGTCAGCAGATGAGATCAGCTAACAGAGATAAAAAGTTGTAGATTAATATATATGTCAATGATTAAGGAGCCATTGACAAAGCCGTTGGCAAAAATTTGTCGATGGAGTTGTGAAACCGTTGACATATGTAACGCATGTCGACAACTTCAGTCGCTGACTTACAATGATATATGTCAAAGGCTAAAGCCGCTGACAAGTAGTATACTATATGTCAACGGCTGAGACCGTTGACATATGTAACACATGTTGACGGCTGCCGTCGTTGACTTACACACTTATATGTTAACGGTTATAGTCGTTGACAAATAGTATATTATACGTCAGTGACTTAGACCGTTATTTTAGCTGTTGACATACATTTTGACATGAAGTTTTATCAACGGTTTAAGGTGTTGACAATTATCAATATTAAAAAATATAATTATTTTAAAATATTAATTAGTTCTATAAATCACAAAAAATTGTAGTTCATAATGATAGCATTCACAGACACATCCATACACAAATAAACATATTCACATACAAATAAACACATCTACAAAAAATTCACAGAGAAATGTATACTTACCTATAATATAAATGTATAAACATAAAAGTGTCAATCGCAATTAGAATCCTCGATTCACTCATCATTATCACCATCAAAATCATCTCCCTCCTCCTCCGTCTAGCCCTTGGTGTCGCTCTCATGCACAACAGTTCCCTGAGGCTGAGTGGAGCTCTGCATTACCTGAAATCAGTTCATAAATGTGTTCATCTCTGTCATCTGCTTGCGCATCCACCTCATCTCTTCCCTTTGCACTTTGAGCTTCTCTTTCACGGTCCGTAGCTCTTCAGCTTGCTCCTCAACTTGTCGTTGATAGATGGAAGAGTTTGACTCTTCTCCGGGTCTATACCATGTACGAAGTGTCTCTTGGCTGCCCGCAAAACAAACACAACCATCTTTTCCTGTGCAGCTTCGTGATATAGATACGAAATTTCGGAAAGTATCATGTTATTAAAAAAATAAGAATCTATCTGAAAATTACCACAAAACAGGTACCCGGATCATTATGTTACAAAAGCTATACTGATTATTAAGAAATCATCAATACCTATTTTTCGAGACTCGTGAAATTAATCAGCCTTAAACTGTCAGAAAGATGAATTATTTATAGAACACTATTCATTAGATTTCATTACAATCATGATTGTGCGTTCCACGATCAAGTATGAAATCTAAGGGAAACCCCAACCTCCACCTTGATTTGAGAAGGTTGTGCTGTCACAGGGTGAACTAGATACCGAATGAACATAATTAAAGCCACAAGACATTATCTAAGCTTCTAATGATAATGAGAACCACTCAGAGCATTTCACCCATTTAACAAAAAAGAGTGTTATAATTTCTAGCTGACAAAAAGTGCCAAACAAACCATGGAATCCTATTTTATGAAACTGTTGGATTTGGTACTCTGGACAATGCCCAGAAGATGGGCTTTAGTAGTAGGTTATAGATTGATAACCTGTGACCTACCCCAGTAGATCACAACAGGCAGCTCGCAGTGGCGGCGAAGGAGGCGGAACCGATGGTGCAAGTAGCGGGGTCGAACCCGCCGCCGGCCCAAGCGAAGTGGACATCAGGGATGCAGACGACTAGAGTAGGGAGCTGGATGACATCCCTGTGCCTCCATCGGCTGCAGAACCCTAGGGCAGCAGAATGAAAGTGTCGATGGCGGCCGAAGTAGGGTAGCAGGAGGCCGGTGGTGACGACAGGAGCGGCATATGAGGGGGGCTGAGCGGGAGGCTGGCAGTGGCAACGGGAGCGGCAGACGGCGGTAGGCCGAGCGGGGAGAAGAGGGCAGCAATTAGGGCAAAGGAGGGGGAAAAGATGGAGAGAGGGAAAGGGAAAGAGAAGGGGGGGGGGGATTTTTGTGAGTTTTTTGTCAACGGCTATAAGTATAGCCATTAACAAATAGAGGATATGTCAACGGCTTAAAGCTCTTGGCATATTAAGAATTTTTTTCTTTTTCTTATTTTTATCATTTTTATTTCTTACTTTTATCATATGTCAATGGCTAAACCTTTGGCCGTTGATATTAGGTTCATATGTCAACAACTTCTACTATAGCCGTTGACATATCTTAAATATATGTCAACGGTTAAAGTAGTCATTGACATATAGTATTATTGTAAATGGCTTTGTTTCTTTGTCGACAAGGAAGCTTAACTATCGACATATATTCGCTGACAAATCTTCTCTTTGTTGTAGTGCTCGAAAATTTTGGAAACACCTAGTTGGAAGTTATTTTTGATTTTTTTTCAATATAAAAAACAAATTAAAATATTTATAATTAATTTTTACTAGTTAGACGAATCAAACTTCCTCTAACAACCTCACTTTTATCTAGCGTAAAGCGCTCTAGTTTGAAGTTTTTGACTGGAAGTCAGAAAACAACCAAAAATTATATAATTTGCTTTCAATAGCCATCCTATTAAATAATTTGATTGAAACTTAGAAGTAAGAAGATACTTTTAATTGAAAGTTGCACCATATATGCCTTACACAGTAGCTTGTAATGTGGTTGGGAGAGTAGAGTGTAATTATGTCTTGCAGTGAGTTTTATTCCCTTTTGGGGACATTTTCTTTTCAAAGTTTTACTTGACAGGGTGAGAGATTCGCCGAAAAGAGTGGGGTCTGAAGAGTTGAACTTGCGACCTCCCCACCAATGTCAGGGATGGTGTCCAAACTGTGCTACGGTGGGGATGCATGATAACAAAGAATCGATCTGCAAAATTTCAGGCATCAACATCAAACTTGAATTCTTGGAGCTGAATGAGCCAACTGACTGGCCAGGCAAGGATAATTGACGAAACTCGTGTGGCCCCAGGTGATGGTGCTAAGCTGGGCGGACTGGCAGGTAGGGTGCATGGCTAAAAATTGTATGAGGTAAGCTATAAAGAATTTCTTCTTACATGCACTTAGAAAAAATGATACTGCACTTTGTTTTCTTTATACCATTCATACTTCACTTCTCTTATCGACTCACCTATTATGGCAGAAACAGGAAAGGAATACGATATATTTCCTATTTTTTAGAGATTCTTAACCAATAAGTTAAAACGACCTATGAGTGATATTGAGAAAGTCAACTCAATCTTAAAAAAATGTGCCTTAACATTTTGTAGCTTATAGAGAAATTGATGGACATTGAGGCAGATGGATAACAACATTAATTTAGAGGATTAAAGGTTGGTGTTGCCAGTTGACCATTAATTTTACTATCCTCTTGCAAGCCCATCATGGGAAACTTGGAGCAGACTTGGGTCAGCGTGGACTTTCCCGAATTCGGACTAACATGGTCAAAGTTAGGGGGGAGTGGGGACTAGTAGTTGGACTTTCGATGGGCCCAAGGTCATTGTCAGACCTGCCTTTTGTCGCCTCAGTTGACGTCAAACTCCATCCATCTTGTCAGTCTCACATCAACAACAAATGAGTTGTTATCAAATATGAGTATACTATTATAAAAGGAGGGAGAAAATTAAATGAGTTTGTGCTAAGTATTTCATATTACTTAGATTCTAAAAAGTTGATGAGACATTAGTCTATTGGTTTCAACTTTTCAAAATCTAAACATCTATTATAATCTTAGAGTCTGAAAATCTGTGGAGTGTCCCAAACAAACACAGCCTGAGTCTATATGATTCTTTAAAATTTTGCGATGAGAAGTCCGGCACTTCATCTCAGTATGAAGGCTACGGTTTTTTAGTATGCCAAAAGGTTGAATTTGCATACGATAGTCAAATCGGCTGTCCGTAACTTGTTTGATACCAATAAGGCAGCTATGCATCCAATATTATTATTATTATCTTATCCTAAATATTATTTCGAACAATTATCAGTCAAGTCCACCTTCCGGTCACCGAAATATTATTATGTATTTTGTGACTGAGTGGTCCCTTTTTTAGTCAAACTTTACATTCTCAACGAGAGTGCTAGGTTCAAACTCATCGAATGTTCTTAAATACAAGAAAAATGTAAACAAATTGAATAAATCTGCCAAAGTTTGAATGAGCTGCTCAAGAGTCGTAATCAAACTATCGACCTTCCCCTTTAAAACGAGGGAGAGTGCCCACCGACACAAGGGTCATTTGTACCATTTGCCTCGTTTTCAAAGGGGGAGTTGGGGGGTTTGATGTCTAGTCGTGGATTATGCCAAACAGTGCACTCACCGTTTGATGAATGAGTAGAACAAACTCCACGGTATCAAATCGCTTGCCAGTGTTTTTAATATAATATTTTTAGGTGGATCATAATCTTAAGTATCTGTACAATCTGATTTTCAATCGGATGGCTCAAAAAAATTTAAAAAATTTAAATTAACTCTTAATGAACAGAAAAGAAAAATTGTTACTATTCATTGAGGCTGAATTTTTAATTTCTTAATTTTTTTAAGTCATTTAATCAGAGATTGAGTTGTATGGACATATAGGTTGAGACTTACCTAAAAAAAGTTAAAATTTTCTTCAAACATTAAAAACATTGGCTGCAGCAAGTTTTACTCTCGATGAATTCATTTGATTTGCTAGTATTCTTCTTCTCTCTCTTAAGAGCTCCTGATGAATTTAAATAACGCTTTATTGGGAATACTAGATAAAGCGCTCATGTAAGTGCATGTTGGAGAATATGAGAAGAATAAGAGGGAATAAGAGAAAAATAAGTTTAGTTTTATTTTGACAAGGCGGAATGGCTTGTATGGGGACATAATAGCATATTCGGAGAATAAGCTATCTCACTCTAGATCTAAAAATTATTTATATTTCTTATTCCGTCAGCGGATCCCATAAAACTATCAAATCGAAATACTTCTTATTCTAGTATGCGTTATTTTGTCAATGGACCCCACGTAATAACTTATTCCGCAAATAACAAAATAGAGCCAAGAGAATTACAATGAAACTCTCTAATCTTACACGATATATAGGAAAAGCAACACAATTTCAAAACTAAGAAATGCTAAAGTATGATACCATCAAGGGTATCCACGTATTATATTTTGCATAATATACTTAGCACCACTTTGATTGGAGAATAGGAGAATAATAAAGATGAATAAGAAGAGAATAAGTTTAATTTTGCTTTGACAAGCGGAATGGCTTATACTGTGCAAAATAAGATATTCGGAGAATAAGGAGAATAAGTCATCTCACTCTAGACTCAAGAATTGCTTATTCTTCGTATTCTGTCTGCAGGTCTTACAAAACTATCAAATCGAAACATCTTTTATTTTAGTATACGTTATTTCGTCAGTAAATCCCACATAATAACTTATTATGCAAACAAAGTGAGACTTAGAATGCAAAAGTGATGAGGGTAATAAAAAGGATTGGCAAGTCAGCGACGGGAAAGGGTCGTTCAAATATCAGAAGATGAGACATTTGATCTCCTTACTACGTTACGGTCTTATTTCTATTGAAGTTATTGGGCCATCCAACTCAAAACCTTAAGACCATGAGTGGAGTAGACATCATCTTCTAAACATTTTTTGATTTTGTTCTTTTTCCAATACAAGACTATTCTAACACGCCCCCTCACATGCAGATCGATTTTAGACTCTGTCCCGTGGACCACAAATACGGGGTGCGTGGTCCGGTTCGTAACTATGGGCTCTGATACCATGTTGAAGTTATTAGGCCATCCAACTCAAAACCTTAAAACCATGAGTGGAGTAGGCACCATCTTCTAAACACTTTTTAATTTTTGTCTTTTTTTCAATACAGGACTATTCTAACAATTTCTTACTCGAAATTTCTTACCTTATATGTGAACCACAACACTTCACGTAACTCATTGGTCTCTTGGGAGGAAGAGCTTGCCCCATCCATGGGAATTGTATGCTTATTGCAGGATGAATACTTAAGATGAAATGATGCATGTTTAGTCTATATAGTCTAGGAGTGTGTGTCGGTGTGTGGGTGGAGGAGCTTACGTGAGAGAGAGAGAGAGAGAGAGAAAGGCAATTATTATGGTGGGATTACACATAATGGAGAGAGGCTTATTTTCTTTAGTTTACTCTGTTTGGAGAATGGTTTAAACTAAAATAAGGTTTTAGAAATTTTTTAAATCAGAATAAGAAGTATTTTGATTTGGTTAGTTGTTGGTATTCCACTTAAAATAAAAAGAATTACACTGCACTATTTTAAATGATTTGGTAAGAATAAATAAAATAATGAAGAGTGAAATAAAAGTAAAATTGGAAGAATTAGATATTTCACGTAGAATTTGAGAAATTGGAGGAATTAAGAGAATTAGACATCTCCGCAATCAAATCAGAATAAAACCTTTATATCGGTTATTCTGGCCCTATTCTACAAACAAAGTGAGCATTTGTGTGCAATGGCGATGTCAACAGTAACCGTTTATTTGATATTCGCATTGCTCGTTAGTTTGCGGATAGTATTTTTGAATCCTCAAAGTTAACAAACATGGAAGATATGTTAAAATAAATTTCTTTATAGATGCGGAAACGGATATCCTCATTTTCAAAACCGCTATTTGACGCGACCCACTTGATTTTAAAATACATGAAGTAGGACCCTTAGTTTGAATCTAACGGCATACATCTCCCATGCGGAGTTATAACCTAAAGCCATCACCCGCGGAGCCCCCGAAGCAAGCACGTCCCCAAACGGGCCTCTCCCAAACATGAACTCCAACTTCGGTCCTCTTCCCCCTTCTCCTTTCACCTCTCTCTACTCTACCTCGTTCCTCTGTCCCCTTCTCCTTTCTCCTCTCTTTGCTCTGGTCCAGGGAAGTTGCAGAGCAGAGGTTCCTCTTCTTCCTCCTCATCTTCACCTATTCCAGTGGCGAGGTTGAGGCCGCCTTACATCACGATGGCAGTGAAGCTATGAATGAGCACCGACATCTGAAGATCTCTCAGTCGAGGCCATCCGCAGATCCGCATATCTCCAAGCCGACGCCATCTTCCAAGTATCCACAACCTCACGTAGGCAGATTTCTCTTCTCTCATTTTAACTGGTAATTATTCAGTAGTATATCGAAAACTACTTCTATTTAGATACAAAGAAATGAGTTCAGATAGTACGTTTCCTGATAGTTAACAAATGGTTAATGGATACACATTTTGAAAAGTGGATACGAAGATTGATGATCCATTATCTGCACTAGATTCTACCCGTTGACCTAGTTTGTAAAAGCAAAGTTGGTACATATGAATTTTCTAAAAAATATTTTTAATTAAGTATTTTATATACGATGTCTACGATTAAGTAAATGACTACTATACTGACGAGCATTATATACTATTTAATTAATTAAACATAATTCGATGATCGAGGTGAAAATACTTGATTTAAGGATTCATGTGTTTATCCACATAGATGAAATATGTTGAGAATATTTTATTAGATAAGGATACTTTCTTTGTTCTTATCCTTGTATTCTCATATGTTCTATAAACTTCAAATAAGAACAGATACTTTAGCTTATCTTTTCCCATTTGCATCCCTAGTCACAAGCATTTGGTTACATAAAAGTGGATGGCATGTCCGAGATTCATTGTATCCTCATCGTGTCCAATAATAATCAGTATGATCATGTCCATTTCCAAGTCTTGTCAGATCTGAGGATGTTATTCAAAATCCAAGATGTCTATTAATTAATCGGGATACAAGTTACCATTGACATCATTAATTTTTTTTATATTTTTATATTATTTATTAATAAATGACTAAGTAAACATGCAAAATAAGGTCTTATTCGGTGTAGAGATATAAAAATGGAGATTAAATAATTTTGTATCAATTGTTGAGAGATAATTATGTGCTTATAAAGAAGGCCTCTCATCTTCTTTCCTACAATAACCTTTTTTTCAAAAAGACAAAAATGACGTCCACGGGTCAAAACGGACAATATTTTGTTGGCGAGATTCTTTTCTGCAATATTGATGCCTTCTCAAGAGATTGTGTAGATGTATAGAATTGAAGGTTAAATAATGATGTATTAGTTGTTGAGGAGGCAACCATATGATTATAAAAAAAAGTCTCCTACATTCCTTTTAACAAGAGTTTTTTTTTTTTTAAAGAACAAAATCATGAAGTCCACGGGCCAAAATAGATAATATCTTGTTAGAGAGAGTCCAAGTTTCTTCTCACAACATTAAAAAGTTTATAATATTTGATCCACTTCACTTTTAGAGTTTCAAATTAAGTTTTGATACAGGGAATTAAATTCCTAACACGTCCAATTACTCTTTAGCGTTCTTCTCGTTACCTGGGAGACATTACAAATAATGCAAATTATCATTTTTTTTTTGAACGAGTATACTAGTAATAACAGAAAAGGAGATTCTTGACCAAGGTTCTATGTTCGAAACTCAACATTTTGCCGGATTAAGCACGAGAAGGAAAAAAGACATCCGCGAGAACACCCTCGCAAAGTTCGAATCCGGGTCTCCCCACCGAAAATGGGAAGACGTATATGTTGCACCACAAGCGTTGGACGACAAATAATGCAAATTGTCCGATATAGCTAAATCACGTACCATTTGATCTACGGATATCGTGTCCCCCAAAATATTTCAACGAACATTTTGGTGTCTTCTCGAACATTTTAAAGTGTTGCAATATACTTTTCCTCTATGACGGTACAATGGACGGTGCAGTACCGTGGCAACTCACAAGGGGCCGCAAAACCAACATCATTTTATATATATTTTTATAAAAGAATATTGTGATGCATTTTCCTATAGAAACTCAATCATAATCATTCATTGGATATTTGTTGATTTGATTTAAAATAATAATAATTAAAAATAAAAATTCATCATATTATCATTAAGATTGTTCTTGTCCTTTGGAGTCACCAATTTGCTCATTTCCGATTAGATAGTTACAATTAAATCGAATATGATTAGAAGATGAAAACTAAAATTTAAAAGATGAAAATAATTCAAGGAGATAACTAAATATTTAAAAATAATTTATATTTTATATTTTTAACATGAAGATGAGGCTACAACTTAGTGTGGGACATATGCAAGAAATGCACCAAAGAACTCCTCTATCTTTATAAATAATTATATTTTTATATATATTCTTAACTCTCACATATTATTATAAGCATCTCTAACATCTTTAAAGAGATTGTATTTATACTTTCTCGTCAACGGTCGTGAACTTCAACTGAATATATAAAAAAGATTCTATTAATTTTGATGAATTCAGTAACATATTTATAAAATTGTTATGAAGTTAGGTATATGTGAATCTTACTGACACACTCGTTTGGAGTTGTAAGCACAACCTTTTTAAATTAAGGATACAAGGGTATTTATAAACACTAAATATTTAATGTTCACTCCACTGATCATCCTAGTAGAAATAAACCATTTGGCATACCAATTATGGCCTATCCAAAACCTTCAAATCTTCCCTCTGTAACCCATCTAGAAAACGTGTCGGCGCCCTTGTCCGTTCCTGTGTGGGGGGCAAAGTCAAGTCGTACGGTGGTCAAAAGAGACTTGATTGGAAGGACGCGAACAACAGCTGGAGGAAGCGGATCCCATTACGGCAGCTGACCGTTGACTTGACTCGCGTGCCTGGGAGACAAACTCGCACGTTTTTGGACCTATCCCCTCGGTCACATGAACGAAGGAAATGTATTAATAATAGGGTTTTAGTTTTTGGGACATCAGAATTATAACCAACCACATAGATTAACATGTAAAGTAACATCTGCAACACCCCCTGCGGGGTAAAAAGACTGACGTAGATTGTAATATATATTTTTTTCATCATTTGTTTTATTTTTTTAATATTTTTGAATGGAGAAAAAGAAAATATGTAGTTTTCTGACAACATTTATTACTATTATTTTTCACTCAACTTTTTTTTAAAAAAACATGAAACTCTTTATTTTAGTCTAGTCACTTTACCGTTTATCACTTCCAAACTAGTTTTATTACTTCCAAGCGCAAAAATATCACCTTTAAACTATAGTTTTATCATTTTTTACGTAGCTCAATTTTATCACTTTTAAACGTAATTCTATTACTTCCAAACACATTTTATTCTTTCCTACGTAATTTAGTTTTATCACTTTTTAAATAATTTTATTATTTCTTAAGGCAATTTTATTAATGAAAATGATAAATTGTGTTAGAAAGTGATAAAATTATATAAGAAATTTAAAATTGAACTATATATGAAATGATAAAAATACGTTTGAAAGTAATAAATTTGTATTAAAAGTGAGAAAACTAAATTATGTAGGAAGTGATAAAATTACACTAAAAAATGATAAAAATGAACATAAAAGTGATAATTTTGTGTTAAAAGTGACAAATTGACATAGAAAGTGATAAATTGACAAGTGGACATAGCAAAAGGGAATTTTTGGGTCCTTTTTAAAGGGTGATGAGAGGAAGAAGACAGTAATATATACTGTTAGAAAAGCTATAGCTCTCTTTTTTCTTACTCAAAAAAGTCAAAAATGTACAAAGAAAGTGAGACAAGTGATGGAAAGAGATGAAATGTTGCAATCCACATCAACTTTTTTACACTATATGCAAGATAGTAGGTATTGCTCCAACATGTAATCATGAATGGATATGTTTGATTTGTTGCAATAAGGAGTGGATACTTTCGATGTTTCCCTAGTGTACTAATAAAATGAAGTATATCATCATATCATTTAATTTTGTTAATACAATGCATGCTCAAAGGTGTCGCAGTACTGATCCGGTACCTTAAGCCTATCGTTCAAGCATACAAGTTGAATAGTGATGGAACTTTCAAAAGAAGTATTGGAGCAGCAGGTAGTAATGGTATCCTTAGAGATTTTTTAGTTGATTTTGTATTTGTTTTTGCTCACTATTTTGATTTATGTTTCAGTATTGAATCAGAAGCTATGTCTCTTCTTGATGATATTAGAGTCAGTACCTAAATGGGTACATGTGGAATATGACTCTTCTGTATTAATTCAAATCATTACAGACAACTACTCTTATCTTTGGAGGCTGTTCTTATTAATTGGACATATTTTGGATTTGGTGGCTACCCTTCAGATTTCTATCCAGCATGTCTATGGGAAGCTAATCACTGTGCTGACACATTAACTAATCATGTTTGTATTTCCTCATTTTGGCACGATTGGATTGGCCTTTCTCCTGATGTAAGATGAGCATTTAATTAAATTAGATAAAATTGGATTTCCTCCCTTAAGCTTTAGCCCTTTGGCCTTCTTTTGCATATCTTTCTTTTGCCTGCTGTATCTTCAGGGGCATACCCCCGGTAACCTTGTATCACTTCTTTCTTATGAATAATATTTCTATTTATGATTGTTTTGGTGGAGCGGGAACATATCTTTTCTAGGAAGATCTGTGAATTCTCCTAAGACACCTTAGATAGTTAGAAAAGAAAGAAAGAGGAAAGAAGTCACACTACTCATCACAATGAGATATGACAAGAAAGCTTATGTGAGAAGATATATTTCTAACTATTTATTCAAATAAAAAGAGTTTTGTCATAATTCTATGGGAAATGCTTTCTGTACTCCCTTAAGTTACTCTTTTAATGTACTTTTGATCTCTTAACCATCCAACTAAATTTTCGCAGTGAACTCTTTGTTATGATTAAGTTCATTCAGTTGAGGGTGGTGAGGAAGGAAGTACCACAAGGGAGTTCATTAAGGGTGTAAGAAAAACATCCTCCTAATTCTATACTCCCCGTGTAGTACAGATCATATTGATTAGGTGATTGGTTTGGAGGATTAAACTGTATGCGATATTAAAAGTCTTTTGCACACTGGATAAAAGACTAATTTGTATACTTAGTCATAACAAGGAACTTACTTGCCAACATAGGCTGGTAGCCAACTCTTTCCGATGGGAATACCCTTTGAAGGCTTATTATACAAAGTCCTGTCGTCACATTACGTTTGCCTTTGGCTAAGGGTTTACCAAAGCAAAGATGCACAAAAGAAAGACGTTAGGTAGGTTAAGGTTGGGTGGGTGGGGGTTTGGACATGCAAACATATATAATCAATTCAGGAGACGTACTGTATGAAAATAAAAATAGTAAACATGCAATTACTTATAAATTGTAAAGGTATAAGTTAGAAAACCCATTTGAGTGCCATGTTCATGAAGAAGATAATTCTCTTGGATGACGTAAACTGGCAAAATTGTGCCAGAGTAGAGATAACTAGGGAGGAATAATGATATAAAATATGGTCAAATGGCTTCTAAGAATTTTTCATCAAAAAAGATAACTTATCAATAAGAATCATATGATGGAGGGCAATATATCTTTCTTTAATTTCTATTGTATGCTTCGAGAATCATGGACAATCGATTCACGTACATACCGACAGGAAGATGCTTCTCAAGTTTTACAACGTGGAGAGGTTGCACAACATTTAAGCTTTACCAAGGATGAACTGTTTTCTTATAACATTGGATCTGAAAGTTTTTTTATAAGCCAAGGACTCAATCAAGTGCCATGGTCATAGGTGACATGAAATCATTTAGACCTAATTGATCTTTGTATTTCATCGTTTTCTATTTTTTTTAATATTCAGCTGTATTTTATGTCTTACAAAGAGTTTTCAAGTTGAGGAATGATACCATGAGCTCGCCTGCATGGCGCTTTCATGCTGTCGAGTCTGTTAGCCGTCGGATTCGGCTATTAATCTTGATTCTGATAACTCCGATTAAAGCAAGAGACGGCGTTAAGCGGGAGGGGGGGGGGGGGTTCCAGGTACAAAGGGGTTGGTTTAAATTTTGGTTACCATATATATATATATATATGAATCATTAAAAAATTTCAAATATTCAAATAATCCTCTCTAGATAGTTTTTCATTCCTTTGAATTTAATTTTCACCATTAAATCAAAAAAAATTAACTATAATTGTCCAATCAAATGCGTCATTATTTTGGAATCAAAACTAAAGTTCGAGATGATAGGTCAACCATAAAGACTAATCTTAAGAATTTTTATTTTTTGATATATTTTTTATATTTTTAAATATTAATTTTTAATACATGTTCAATCGAACGACACTAATTGATTTTCAAGATCGGACTATGAAAATTAAAACTCTGAGAATGAGATCAACCCTAAAGTTTTATACGTGTGTGTATCGAATGTATGTGCATATATATGTTACTTAAGACATTTTAAAGTCTAATTAGTTAAAATTATATATATATACTGGGACACATCTAAGTTAGATGAGTTCTCCCTTTAGAATCCCACCCTCTATAAAACATATAAATTTTTTTATAAAATTTAAATGTTCAAATAAGACCCTTAGGGTTGATCTCATTTTCGGAGCTTTAATTTTCGTCGTCTGATCTTGAAAATTAATCGGAGCCGTCCGATCGGATATATATAAAAAAATTAATGTTTAAAAATATTAAAAAAAATAAAAAATAAAAAAATATTCAAATTAGTTCTAAGGATTGATCCCATCTTCTAAGACTTTAATTTGATTATCAAATAACAATGCATTTGATTGGACAATTACAGTTAATTTTTTTAATTAACGGTGAAAATTAAATTCAAATAGATGGAAAACTATCTAGAGAGGAGTATTGAATATTTGAAATTTTTAGTGATTCACATATATATATATATATATATAATATTCATTCTTTGTAGATATTTTTTAAAAAATTATAAATCTAATGCATCTCACCGGATAAGAAGTTATGGTACCCAGAATTTAAACCAACCCCTTTGTACCTGGAACCCCCCCACTTAACGCCGTCTCTTGCGTTAATTGGAGTTATCAGAATCAAGATTAATAGCCGAATCCGACGGCATGGAAGCATGGAAGCACCATGCGGACGAGCTCATGGTATCATTCCTCTTTCAAGTTTATCTTAACCAACAAGAATTTGATGAGATTTGAAATAAAGTTGGATCAATAAAACTTAGATCAAAATAATATAGAAGACTAGATCTAGCCGATTTCATTAGTCCTTAGTAGAGGAAGCTTGGCTGGGTGAGACTTTCACCTCAAAGTTATTTTAGGAATTGTTGAATTACAATGTCCATTGGTGTCAAGCTCTTGATCGCAGTCTCATTTTTATGTTAACCATGCTATTTTGTCACCATATTCAATGTAAAAAGGGTGGAAGTAGATCCAACTAATATCGGACGGCCACAACAAATCATGACTCATGCTCATCTTATGGTTCTTTGATGTTGAAAACTCTATCTAGTTAGCAACCTATTCTTAGAAGCCAAAAAATTATAGAAATAAGTTTCCATACCTGTGTTTCTTTCTCAAAGTATGAACCAAAAATTATAGCTCAAGAACTAGA
Organism: Zantedeschia hybrid cultivar; assembly: GCA_030544215.1. NCBI lineage: Eukaryota > Viridiplantae > Streptophyta > Magnoliopsida > Alismatales > Araceae > Zantedeschia > Zantedeschia hybrid cultivar. The sequence goes on from JARZZO010000011.1 coordinate 17,697,722, forward strand.
ATTGTACACGACTGCATGTTTCTGATTCACATGAAATCACAAGTCGGAAATGATCATTAATTTCCTACAGCAGTCCATCCTTCTCATGATAAAGTTTTCTCTTTACACAAGCTGCAACTCTCCAAGTAATCATGAAGAGCCAGGACAAGAGCCAGAAGAAGGGATTCAATTAATTAAAACAAAGGAGGAGATCTATGAGATTCCTAATTACTTTGCTCCTGTTCTTGCCTATAATTTCATAATTCTCCCAGAAATCGCCGTCGCCAGCGCCGCCGTGAAGCTGGGATCCTTGGTCAAGGAGGAGGCCATCTGCTCCACCAGGTGCTGGAACTGCGGCGGCTCCACGTCCTTGCGGGGAAAGCCGGCAATATTCTGGTGTAACCTTGCTGCTGTGAGGTCGAGGGTGACCGTGGGGCTAGTGGAACCGGAGGGCACCGGGCACGCGGCGGCTGTGCTGCTGGGTCTCGAGCCGGCGGGGGCCTCGGCGTGGGAGGGGTGTGGATGGTTGTGCTCGCCCTCGTACGTTGCCACCAGGATGGACCTATCTTCCAAACTTCTCTGCACCTGGAGGAGAAGAAGAAATTGCCGCCGAACCATTTAGAAAACCTTCTTTTTCTTGACATTAATAGATTGTTATGGGAGAAAATTAGAGGAAGATGTAGAGATTTAGGAGTGGTGTTTTGTAAGTACCTTCTTCTTGACAGGACACACAGGTGCGAAGGAACACCTGAAGTAAGCTCGTGGGGAGGGGTTATCCCTTGTAACTTTCTGCCCATATTTCCTCCATTGGTACCCATCCTTTACCACCTGAATATGACACAAAACAAAGGAACCAAGATGAGTGTTTCTTTCTTGTAACTACATAAATTGTTTTCTTCTTCTTTCCCTTCTCTCTCTCTCCCTACAGATGAAGCTGTGCTATTCGATTTAGGGAACTTACGAGGCTGGTGTCGGTTGGGCTCGTGCGGACGTAGGCCTTGGTGATCTTAACCTTAGACTCCTCCCTCGGCTTCTTGCAGGAGTCGTCCTCGCTGGAGGAGCTCTCCATGCAGTTGTTGATCTCCCTGCCGCGCCCGTCCACGGCGCCCGCGTCCTCGTTGCTCACCGACTCGTGGCTGTCGGCCTTCCTCTTCCGCGAGGGGGAAGGAAGCCTCTTCTCCGAGGAGGACGTGGCCATCATCTCCATCAGCTGGCTCTGCAGCGCGTTATAGCTCTCGCGCACCGCCGCCAGCGTCTCGTTCAGACGCCTGTTCTCCTCGCTCACCCTGGCCAGCTCCGCTTCCAGGGAGCCCGCGGTCTCCAAGCTCACGTCTTTCTTGATGGGCTTACTCCTCTCGCCATCCATGAAATCTCTCGTCATGACCACTCTCTGCACAACATTAGAGACTAACTGGATCAGGCTTGAAGCTAAACATATATATGACCCAGAAAATTAAGAACACATAGCTGTGCATATATCCACAAACGTTGCTCTCACCTGTAGAGGCTCTTCCTTGGGGATCCGCAGCGTGCCGCCCCCGCTCATGAGGTTGAGGCCGAGGCTGAGGGACGTGGGATCGGCCCAAGCCGGCGAGGTGGAGGACTCCATGGTTAGTACAGACAACAGGACGTTGCAAGTGACACCTTGAGAAGCTAGAGCTTTGGCCTTCTCTGGGCAGAGAGGGATGGAGGAGAAGGTGCCTAGAGAAGATGGAGACTCCAAGGATCAGAGGTCTGAGAGATGGGGGGAGAGGGTCTGGAGGGGAACTTATACATATATTGGTTGGGGGGAGTCCTGAGGACCTGATCAGTGGGTGGAGTCTTGCAGTACTTGGAATGTCCTCATGGCGAGGGGGGTGCCTTAATGCCCCATCATGGCGGCGGCGTCAGCATGACCACCAGTGGGGGAGAATAGAGGAGAGGGTAGATTGGGAAGCTTCTGAGAACTCATGTAACGTGTTTGCACATGTAACACACTTACGACACGAGAGGTGGGGGAGAAGAAGGGGAGATGAATCCATGGCGGGGCGATGTCGGCGGGGAGGGGTCCGCCACGAGAAGAATGTGGTGGAGTCAAAGTCAGCGGTCAAGGAGAGTTCCAAATCGGATGAACCCACCCCAAGTTGCCTCGCAGAAGAGTTGTCTTCATGTCATCTAGTTACTAGTCCTTGCTCGCCACATCTCTCTCTCTGGAGATTTCTTTGTTCAATTCCTTATGTCTGAGTCTTGACCACAAGACCTTAGGATCTTTTGTTGCTCTCCTTCCCAGTGTCATTGTGCGGTAAAGCTCTCCAAGAGTTGGAGCTCAAGAATTGCATCTTACTATGGAATCATATTTTTATATGGATGGGTGGATTTGAGAAATTAGTTAAAAAATGACTGGATAAAGTTGTAATGGAACATATGATCACTTCTTAATCTCAAATATACAGCGCTCTAGGTGCCATTGCTTCAATTATTTGTTAATTTCGTTAATTCCACGGTAATTATGTATGATCTCTATATCTTTCGTCAGCTACATTTTGGTTAGATATTCTGACATGTTAAGGGCGTGTTTGTTGCAGCTTTTAATTGGAGGTACTTATAGACTTTTAACTAGTTATTTTGTAAGAAAAAAGTAGATGTTAGTAGTTACTTTCATAGTGTTTAGTTTATGTTTTAACTTCCAATCTATAGCTACCAATTGGAGCTTCTTAAATTGGACAAAAAATGAAGTTGTTACAGGAATTTGACTTTTTATAACAACTTAGAATTAATTATAACTATTTGTATCCATTATTTTTCATGTTATAAGAGAAAATTAAAAATGACTTTTAATTAAAAATTACGTCTGACAAAATTTCTATTTGAAAGTTACTTTTGACTTTTACTTCTTACATAAAATAAGTTGATGGAGAGAGATTATAACTAATTTTGATTTGTTACAATAATTAACTCTTTCATAATAATCTCAATTTTTTCCAATCTTGGAAGCTCTCCTTTTGTAGCTTTTGGTTGGAAGCCAAAACACAAGGAAAATATCACATAAATGGTTTTTAAGATTTAATGATTTTCATAAAAAATAACTAAATGAATTATGGAAGCCATTTATGTGATATTTTTTTTGTGTTTTGACTTCCAATTAAAAACTACAAGAGGAAGTTTCTAAGATTGGAAAAAAAATAAGATTGTTATGAAAGAGTTGATTTTTGTAACAAATTAAAATTAATTATAATCTCTCTCCTTCAACTCATTTAAAATAAGAATGAAAGTCAAAAGTAACTTTCAAGCGGAAGTTTTGTCAAACACGTCCTAAATCAACTCATACACAGAAAGCACTTTCTTTTCCTGTGTTGGAGTTGATCCGTGATTGGCCGGTAGTCAACCCGTTCATTACCCATCAGTAGAAATGGAAGGTTTGGGTTAATCTTTTTAGTTGGAAGCACCCACGCACCCAAGTTAGGCGCAGATCGTGCAAACCCATTCGATGGGCTTTGTTAACTTTCCTCCACCCTTCAAATGCCCAAGTAAAGCCGGTTCTTTTCTTGTTATGTCAATTAAGTATTGTTATGGCACTTATGTTTCCAGAAAGCTATCTTTACATGATCACTGGATTAGTTCTAAGCGTGTGGGGAAGAATAGTCGCGAGTTAGGCAGATTATTCCATCCTTCGTCAATTTTCTATTTGAGAAAAACAAATAACACAAGGGCACATTTTAACATTTCAATTCCCTATTTTCTTTATCCGAGGGAAGCCCCAATTGAAAATGACCTGGTTATCCTACGCATTGACCAAATGCTCTATCCTCTCATACATTTAAGTTCCCAACCAAACTTTTGGTCCCCAAGACCGGATAAGTCCTGGTTCGACTCACTTACTCTATTTGCCGGCGGGGCCTAACAAACGCATCCATCATTCCATCCATGATTAATCCAACAAAACATGGGAACATGGGTACTATCCAGTGGGAGGCGCAGAACTTTTATCTAGTGAGGTCACTCAAGACATTAAGTCATAAATATAGTTGGGTCAGTGAGATCTTGAGTTAAGTTATATGAGGTCTTGAGTTGAATCAGTAAGATCCTGAGTTGAGTCAATGGAATCTTAATTGTTCTTTCTTTCTAGTTGCTACTAGCAGATGAAGATTAGTTTACACGTAACTAGCAATGATAACTACGAGCTACCTGTTATTATTAGCTCAGAACATAAATTAAGAGTATAAATTTCTCTTATTGTTGAACGTGGTAGAAACTAAAATAGAAGAATGCGACCTCACTTGTGTCGTCCTCTAGCTAGTTCTAGTTGTTGTCATGCTTGGTGGAGACCTCAGAGCCCTGTCCATGGCGGCGACGATGGGTCCCCGGACGAGCGAAAAGATTGACTTAAGCAAGCTGAATTAATCAATACAGCGGCTCCACTTGGTTTCCTTTGACGTTTTTGAAGTCTATCTCTGCATCTGGCAAGAAGAGCCATGCATGGCTCTAGGCATGGAAAACTCGCTAGTTTTCCCACGTTCTGGAAAACCGCTTATTAATAATTAGTCTTCTGCCCGATCCGTAGAGCTGAAACCAATATGAACACCCAGTTGAAGTTTCTGATCTCATGAAGTCGAACATATACGTCACATGCATATTCCAACTTGTCGTGGGATCTTTGGATTTGGACAAAAAGATAAATTAGGAGGATGAGGTGGGCAAAGATGGACGTAGAAATTTTGTCTAGTAGAATTACTCGGACATTAAGTCATATGTATGACTGGGTCAGTGAGATCTTGAGCGAGGCTATATGAGATCTTGAATTAAATTAGTGAGGTCTTGAGTTAAATCAGTGAAGTTTCGAATTAAACTAACTTGCAAAATCCAGTAGAATAAGTTAACCCAGGATCTGCCACTGAAGGTGGGGGTCCCTCACGTGTAGGAAAGAAGGGTGCGGGCAAGCTCAGTTTCTGACTTCTTGCAGGAGTTTCATGGCTTGTTCGTCTGTTCATGGAACAGCATGACAGGTCTCCGTGTTGAACAACCTTTTGCGCGTAGGAAATTTTTATCGTTCGTATGTCTTAATTTGTGCAGCTAATAATAACAAATTAATGGAAAATGCTACTATTTTGGTTGACAAATGCAGGGCTTGCTTTTGGATTTTCTTCTTGGAATGGGCAAACCCCAGTAGATCTGAACACTCTAATTGAGACAATTCTCATCCTCTGTCTTTTCCTTCGGCGAGAATTCCTTTCCCGTCATTGTTCTTGGTGGACTTGGAGACATGTTCGATTATGTCTACCACGTGGATTGGAGGTAAGAAAATTTTAAATCATGCATGAAAAAAGGTCAAGTTTTCTTTAGACAACAAAACTTCCTAATTAATTTTTCTTTGAGGTTTTTCATAGTTCTAATTATATTCTTTCGTCGAAATATGTACTGTGAATTTTAACTGAATATGTTAGGAAAGTTTGGCCAATTTTGATAAGGTTTGAGGTATATATGAAAATTTTTGATCGATTTAAAATTACATACTAAAAAATATCTGAATCTTTTTGTTACATTTCTTTGGAGTTTAAGATGTTTTGACAAAAAGGGATATAACCATAATTTTTTTGGAGTTGTCAAGAATATTTATAATAATATGTGAGAGGCAAAGATATGCATAAAGATACAATAGTGTATAGAGAATGTATACAAAAATCTCTTTTCTTTTCTCAACTAGATTTGAGTTTTTGGATATGTTATCGGTTACCCTTGCCTTAATTATAATAAGTTTGAATATTATTCTTGAACATCATGTTTGACATGTCAATGTACGTAGCGCGCGCATAAGGACATTTAATCCCCCCATTCATCGTATGCGTAAATGCCATTGACGGTGCGCACCTAACTAGTAAAGGAAGAGAACTGAAACATGCTTTCAACATGCCTATTGCCGGCCTAGTTTAGGCTCACAGGATTTGGTTGCGAAGTAAAGTTTAAAAAATCTAGTCTTTCCACCATCTAAAAGAGTTTAATTTGTAGAGAATCCAGAGAGCTTAATTTGTAGAGAATCCAGAGCTTGGGTCAGAGTTAATTTCTACACGTATACATCTCATCTTTCTGTAGGGATTAAAATATTATAAAAGACCCAATAATTGCAACGATTATAGTTAAAATTGTATTTGACTGTTGAAAGAAATCACGGTCCGCTTTGATCTTAGGGTAATACAATTTTGTTCTTTTAATTAGGAAAATGTGCCTCATTGGAGGGAGGGTTGAGGTCCTCTTTATAAGCTCAAATTCGCCTTCTTGATGACTGATGTGAGATTATATGGAGTCCCTACTTTTGGTTTTAGCAGTATTTTAAAAAGATGATCTTGCAGTTATTTACTAGGCTCTTTGAGAAAATTATTGAGGTACCTACTTGGAGGGGGAGACAAGGCCCTCTTTATATTAAGCTCAAAGTCGCCTCTTAACAACTAATGTGAGATTATTTAAAACTCCTATATTTTTTTGTCTTTTGAGAAGATGAATGTGTACTTATCTACCAGGTTTCTCATGCTCCTATTCCTAGTGTCATCACTCAGTTTTGAACCCAGATGGTTCCCTCCCCCAACATAGTGCGTCAAGTGCCTTTTATACCAGTAGAGTGGAGATCTCTCGGTATCTACTTGGACATGAGTCCAGCAGTACTGAGAGGGGGAGGAGGGTCAAAAAGTGCAAAATCCTACCCCATGTGATAGCCAAATTCCCACCCCACGTGATAGCAAAATTTAGGGTTTTTGGTCTCCCTCTTTTTTTCAGTATTACTGGACTCCGGTCCAAACGGGTACCGAGAGAATCTTTATTCTTACCAATGAGGTAAAGGCATCTGACAAAACACCTGATTAAGTTGGGTTAACCTTCTATTGCATTTTCGACACCAAATACGTAAAAACGCACTTATCTTATGGAAGCCCCTCCCCTACTGTTCTAAGCCAGTCTACGTGTCTCCCATGTGATTTATGTTAGGGCCTTCGGAAAAAGAGTTTAGCTGATGAGTCCATGCAGGTGTGCATCTTACTGCACTTAGTAGACGGTAACACGATGCCTCCAAGACAAGGACACAGGAACAACTCGTGTTAAAGGTGCGGGATGGACTCGAGCTAACCATCGGCTAGGTTGAGATTTTAGATCTTGGACGTCTTTGGAAGCGACTGCCAGCAATTTGTTTAGATCAGGCAGGAGGGTTCCGTTGCCAAGTTGCCATCATTTGCAAAATAAGAGTGACACTACCTAGTATTAGAAATATATTACTTGAATTAAAATTTCTAAATCTAAACTGTTCAATCTTCTCTACTATTAAAATAGCATCTATGAATTGGAAAATAGATACATCCAATGCTCTTTTTTCCTAATGACTTACAAAATGGATGATCCGGGTAGTGTTATATTTAATATCACTGATTTATAACTTTTAAATATCAAAACTTAATGATTTTTTAGGTGCATATTGTTTTCGCATTGTATAAGAGATTTGACGGTTTAGCTTAAAAATTGGAGTTCAAATAAGATTGATGTTTTTAGAATGGATGGCACTATTCTTATTTTGGCACTGGTGGCAATGAAGCTCTCTTTTAGATAAGATGTTAGACCTTGTTGTGGTCAAATTTTTTACTGGTGAAGCGTCGCATTATAATTAGTTAAATATGCATGTTTATACATGTACACAACATTTCTAAATGTAACTCTTGTGTGTCATACCAAGTTCAAAGGTCGGGACGTCTGTTTGACATCAACTTTTTGATTCACATGGGAATACATTTTATATAATACACTATATTATTAAATAAAAATAAATTTAAATACTTTAATCTCACAAATCATGATATTATATGATTAAAAACTTTAACTTTTTATTGAGATAAGTTCATAATTTGATTATAATTTATTTGTCTTATAGTTGTATTTTTCTTTTCAATTTTGAGAACTCTTGATAAGGAAATTCATGTATATTTTGTTACACCTTTTTGCCACTGTAGAGGTCTGGGGGTAGAAAAATAGAGAATTGAGTGAAGTAGGATGAGGTGGAAAATGGACTAGTAGGATCAAGCACCACTCCCTTGTAACGTGGACCCACTATTGCAAGAAGAACTGCGTCCGAGAGGGGTTTGTTAGGGATTTTCGGAATACCTGGAGCGGAAGCCATCCCTAACGCAGAGGAAGACGATGCCGGAGTCGATCCCCACGCGCAGCGGACCTCGAACAAGAACGCACGAACTCCGGACAGGAAGACGGTGTAAACCCACGCACTGTCTCCACTGGTTTCCTCTCTCTATTCGTCTTAATGCGTATGACCTAATGGGGAGTCACAGGCTTCTTTTATAGAGAGGAGGGACCAGTCCCGTTCTTACTTCTAACAGGATCCTACCCATTACAGGATCCTTATTGGGCGCCTAATGGGTTAAAGCCCAATCATATTCCATTAATTGGATGCCTAATGGTGTGCAAGTGTGCAGCCCAGTAAACACAAGTGGACCACTAATTGGATTAAAACCCAACATTCTCCCACTTGGTCCAACTTGTCTTAAGCACATCAAATCTTCCTTTGAAAACATACTTATAGTATAGATATATATAGTTTCAAAAGGACTCTTGAAGATTTGACATCCTGGGTATACACCTGAAGAGAAAATCACGGTATGCGCGCGCACGATAAAACAAAACTACACACCATTCCAATTAACGGAATCTTAAAGGTTCAAGAACAGTAAATCAAATGACATGAGTCATGGCGGCAAATGCATTCAATTACACACCACCTTCCATGTACCACAATGCCACCAACTTACTACAATTGAACATCAAATATGGAACTGTAGACAAACTCAAACATAATGTTTATCTATTGGTCACCACTTAAATATACAATCTGCCAACCAAAATCCATAACTAACATGTATACAATGGAAAATGCAGAAAGTGATAGAAGAATCACAACATATCGAGAGAACTGACAAGACCCATCCGAATCACATGACTACAAAAAGTGCTAGCAGGTAGTCCTTTCGTGAGTGGGTCAGCAACCATAAGATCCGTTCCGATATGTTCTATAGACACTTCTTGATTCTTCACTCTGTCTCTAAGAGCAAAATACTTAATGTCTAAGGCTCTACCACCTTTGGACGCCTTATTGTTCTTAGAGAAGAAGACCGCAGCGGAATTGTCACAATATATCCTGATAGGTCTGGAGACGAAGTCAATAAATGATAGACCTGTAAACAGATTCCGCAACTGGATGGCCTGTGCACTAGCCTCAAAACAAGCAATGAACTCAGCTGCCATCGTGGAAGCCACTGTAATACTCTGCTTCTCACTGCACCAAGTGATAGCTCCTCCTGCTAGGAGAAAGATGTATCCTGTAGTGGACTTCCTCGAATCAAGGCAGCCGCCAAAATCAGCATCAGAATAGGCAACGACCTCTAGCTGATCTAACCTTCTATAAGTGAGCATGAAATTTAATGTGCCCTTAAGATACCGCATGACTTTCTTGGCAGCTTTCCAATGATCCATGCCTGGGTTGCTCTGGTATCTGCTGAGCATACCCACGGCAAAAGCTATATCTGGACGTGTACAAGTCTGAAGGTACATCAAGCTCCCAACGGCTGAAGCATATGGGATAGACTCCATCTGCTTCCTTTCCAAGTCGTTCCTGGGACACTGTAATTCACTGAATTTATCACCTTTTACAATGGGTACTTTATCGGGTGCGCAGGACTACATGTTGAACCTTTCCAAGACCTTTGAGATGTAAGCCTTCTGAGAGAGACCAAGAGTGCCTGAGGGTCTATCTCTAGTGATTTCAATGCCCAAAACATAGTGGGCATCACCCATATCTTTCATCTCAAAGTTCTTAGAAAGAAAAGCTTTGGTTTCGTGCAACAAACCAAGATCACTGCTGGCAAGCAAGATGTCATCCACATACAAAAGCAAGACAATGAAACTACTCCCACTGATCTTTAGGTACAAACATTCATCAATAATGTTTTCCTTAAACCCAAAAGACAGTATGATTTCATTAAACTTTATAAACCATTGGCGGGAGGCTTGCTTAAGTCCGTAAATGGATTTCCTTAATTTGCATACCAAGTGTTCTTTACCTTCAGCACGAAACCCTTGAGGTTGCTCCATGTACACTTCTTTATCTAGGTCCCCATTGAGAAAAGCCGTTTTCACATCCATCTGATGTAACTCAAGGTCAAAATGAGCTACCAAGGCCATGACTATTCTGAATGAGAGTTTCTTGGAAACTGGAGAGAACGTCTCATCATAGTCAATGCCTTCCCTTTGAGTGAAACCCTTAGCTACCAATCTGGCCTTATATCGTTCAACTTTGCCTTTAGCGTCCACCTTAGTTTTGAATATCCATTTACATCCAACAAGTTTGGACCCTTTAGGCAAGTTAACGAGATCCCAGACTTGGTTTTTAGCCATAGAGTCAAGCTCTTCTTTCATGGCTTCAAACCAATAGGCAGATTTTTCACTCTTCATGGCTTGTGAAAACGTCACTGGATCATCAATGTCACCCCTGTCTACACTATCCTCCTGTAGGTATACTATGAACTCATCAGATATGGCAGGTCTCCTGACTCTTTCAGATCGACGCAATGTTGGCCCCTGATCCACCTGAGGAGGTGGTTGGTCAACAACAGCGACATCTTCTAGCTCTGGAGCAACCTGGGGTGGACCAACTGCAACTATTTGCTCCCCTAGGATTTCATTCCGAGGAATGAATATGGGAACAAGGTTGTCAGTTGTTACAGGTATTTCAACCTGATCCTGTAACTCCTCAAAAGAAATCTCTCGAGAAGGTCCACTCCCACTAACTCCGCCATCTTCAAGGAACCTTGCCTTATCTGTTTCTATAATGATGGGAACATGGGATGGGCAATAGAATCTATACCCTTTCGATCTCGCTGGATAACCAATGAAAAATCCACTGGTTGTTCTGAGATCAAAAGCCTTTTCCTGTGGACTGTATGGTCTAGCCTCAGCTGCACACCCCCACGTGCGCATATAGCTCACAGAAGGTTTCCTACCACACCATAACTCATAAGGAGTCTTAGGCGCAGCCTTCGTAGGAACCTTATTCACAATGTGAGCAGCTGTCTTAACGGCTTCGCCCCACAAGGATAAAGGAAGGGTAGAATAACTTAACATTGCCCTGACCATTTCTTTAAGCGTTCGATTCCTTCTTTCTGCAACCCCATTCTGGTATGGGCTGCCAGGAGTAGTGTACTGAGGTACAATACCCTCTTCTTTAAGGAATTTAGCTAATGGACCAGGCCTTTGTCCCATCTCAGTATACCTACCATAGTACTCGCCACCTCTATCAGACCTGACTATCTTGATTACTTTCCCTGATTGTTTCTCTACTTCCTTCTTGAAATCCTTAAAGACATTAAAAACATCTGCCTTTTCAAGAAGTAAATAGAGATACATGAATCTAGAATAGTCATCTATAAAGGTGACAAAGTACCTTTCACCAGTCAGACAGGGTGGAAAAGGACCACAGATATCAGTGTGAATTATTTCTAAAATTCCAGAACTCCTTGTGGCATCTTTATTAGGCGTGTGTGTTTGCTTTCCTTTAATGCAATCAACACATGTCTCGAAGTCAGTGAAATCCAGAGTGTGTAACACTCCTTCTCCCACTAACCTTTTGAGCCTCTTAATGGAGATGTGTCCTAATCTCCTATGCCACAACATGGATGAATTTTCATTAACTCTACCACGCTTGTTGCCAATAAGGACCGAAGTATGCAGGGTGTTATGAGATTGTTCAATCGCATTGCTAAGACACAATTTATACAAACCATCAGATATAGAACTAGTACCAATAACAATAGAATCCTTTATTAATTCAACTGAAGAGTTTCCAAGTTTGACTTGAAAACCTTTTGAATCAAGTCTTGATACTGAAACCAAATTTCTACTAAAAGATGGTACATAAAAAGTGTCTTCTAAATCTAGAACAAATCCTGATTCCATAACTATCCTATAAATTCCTACAGCCTTGACTTGTGAGCGCGTCTTATTTCCTGAAAAGATGCTCCGCTCACCCTCATTCGGAGGCCTTTGGAAAAGGAATCCCTGCATAGAAGTGGCAACATGCACAGTAGAACCTGAGTCAATCCACCATGTACTCTTTGGAACATTAACTAAATTAGACTCATAGCAAACATAAGATGAGAGATTACCTTTCTTTTCAAACCATGCCTTCCTTTTCAGACAATCTTTCTTAACGTGTCCAGGTAACTTGCAGAAGAAGCACTTGTCATTTTTACCTTTTGACTTGTCCTTCTTCTTGTCCTTCTTCTGGACACCCTTCTTCTTCTTTCCTGGCCCACTTTTCACTTTATGAGAGGTAAACAAAGCAACATTGTTCCTCTCTCCTCTCAACCTCTCTTCCTCCTGGACACACATGGTCATCAATTCATTGACTGACCATTTAGCCTGATGTGTGTTGTAGGAGATCTTAAATGCCTCATATTCGCTAGGCAAAGAGTTGAGAATGAAATGGACTAGGAAAGTGTCTGAAATAGTAACCTCCATGGCATTCAGTTGAGCAGAAATATCTCTCATGATCATTATATGCTCTCGAACACTACCACTAGTGTATTTCATTGAGGACAGTTTAACCATTAGAGTACTGGCTTTGGCCTTATCAGAACTAATGAACTGTTCCTCAATAGCCTTAAGAAATCCACTAGCAGTAGTCTGATCTGGGATAGATCCCTTAATGTTCTGTCCAACGTGTCCCTGAAGGAACAAAAGGCAGAGACGATTGGACTTTTCCCATTTTTCATAATGAGTCTGCTGTTCCAATGAGCTTTCTGGAGTAAGTGGGGCCGGCATAACCTCACGTAATGCTAAATCTAAGTCCATGCAGCCTAGAGCAAATTGTACCCTTTGTTTCCACTCAGTGAAATTAGTGCCATTCAGGTACGGCACACTAGCATTAAATGGTGCAAACAAAGGAGAAGCAGCTGAAATAAACAAACACATGCTCACATATAAGGCAATGGAACTAAAATATTGCAAGTAATGAGGCAAACAAATATGCAAAGTAATTCAACAACATAAAGAGAACTACTTTATCAAGTCGTCCGATAACTTCATGGACGAACCCCCCCGAATTAACTTAAGTGATAAAACTAAAACTTATAAACATTTTGATATCAAGAGAGAGTACCTTTGGGTACATAACTCTCAAGAATTGCCATGTAAATAAATTTTATTTTATCCTGCTCATGACATGAAAATAAATACTCCTTTGGGAGTTAAATTTACAACCAAGTCATGAACACAAGTATTTGAAATCATTTTAATTTCTTAACGAGTTTATTTTATTATTCTCCATGCATAAGGTCACTTTGGTGATCTACTTACACACTTTGAATACTAAAACATCCTCCCCCAATTAAAATGATAACAAATATCTAAATGCTCATCAATAATGCTATTTAAAACTTAATATGGTAAGATTTTATCAATCCTCGTGATTAGTGCCACTTTGGTGGTCAAACTAATCAGTTAGAAATCAAAATTTACCACGAAACTACATAATAGCATTAATGAACACATAACATAAGCAAAAAGGACATAAACACAATAATTAATGCAATCTTAAGTGGAGATATTCATACATGATTAAAAACTGTAAAGAAGACAAATAATCACAAGAATATCTCCTAAACTTACAGCAATAATTATTGATTCTTAAACAACATTAATCATGCTTAAAACTACATTAAAATGATTACTTAACAAGTTTATAGCATGCTGTTACATATATGTCCTTTTTCTGTTTGCAGAAAGAAAACTGAATTGCAAACATAGTCTGAACAGTTTACAGAAAAGTCCTGAATTGTAAACATACTTTGTAGTTTGCATGAATAATCATAAATTGCAAACATATCCGTTTTAATTTGCAGAAACAACTTAAATTGCAAATATATCCGTTTCTGTTTGCAGAAATAACTAAAATTACAAACAGATTATCAAAATTGTGTATGTATCCAAACAGATTTAAAATATGATCTTTTATCCTTTAAAGATCACTAATGGGCCTAAATGGACCCAGAAATATGGGCCAAAGATCCAGAACTTAATAGATCAATTAAATGACCATTAGTGAATTTTAAAGGACAAAAAAATAACTAAAGGACTTTAAATTAAATGATTTTAAATCTTTTTAACTTAAAGGATACATATACACAAACGGATATAAACGGATGCGGGTCCGGTTCTTAATGGATTAACGGATTCGATTTGGGTTAGAATAACGGATTCGGGTTGAATACTTAATCGGATCCGAATTCGGGTCTTAATGACATCCAAACGGATATCGTACCCAGAATTCGAATCCAAAACCCGTTAACTAATATCCGTTAAGGAATGATCAAATGGATCCGTATTTGGGTCTTAATAAGATCATAACGGATCTAATACCCAAAATAGGACCCAAATGATCTTTAACCAAGATCCGTTACGGATTTAAAATCCAACCCAAATAAAATCCAATAATTTTCTAAATACAAAGTTTCCTAAACTTAATGGTTTCTTAAACCCATCATCTTCAACCTCCCAAAAAGGAAGGTTAGGGTTTAGAAACTCCAATTTAAGGAAACCCAAATTTTAGAAAATCAAGATTTAGGAAACCGCCGCCGGAACCCAAAAACCCGCCGGAAACCGGCCGCCGGAACCCGCCCCCTGCGCGGCAGCCCGGCGCGGCCAGCGCCGCCGTGCCGCCGGACGCGGCCCTGCGCGCAGGGCCCCCCCGCGCCGCCGCGCGGCCAGCGCCGCCGCGCGCAGGGCCCCCCGCGCGGCCGCCGGCCCCAGCGCACCGCGCGGGCCTGCGCGGCGGCCCCACGCAGGCCTGCGCGGCCGCGGGCGCCGCGCGCAGGCCGCGCCCGCGCGCGGCCCCGCGCGGGCCTGCACGGCCGCGCGCGGGCCGCGGCCGCTCGCCGCGGCGCGGCCACGCGCGGGGCCAGCGCGGCCAGCGCGGCCGCGCGCAGGCCACGGCCGCCCGCCGCGGCGCGGCCATGCGCGGGCCGCGCACGGCCCCGCGCGGGCCTGCGCGGCCAGCGCGGCCGCCCGCCGCGGCGGGGCGTGCCGCGCCCGCGCAGCCGGCGCTGCCGCGCTCGGCCGCGGCGGTACGCCGGCAGCCGTCCGGCCGTTCGGCCGTCCTGAAATTTTTTTTTTTTTTTTTAAACAAAACCGGGAAGAATCCCGTAAATCGGAGCCCCAAAAATTTCGACACGGGCTCTGATACCACTGTTAGGGATTTTCGGAATACCTGGAGCGGAAGCCATCCCTAACGCAGAGGAAGACGATGCCGGAGTCGATCCCCACGCGCAGCGGACCTCGAACAAGAACGCACGAACTCCGGACAGGAAGACGGTGTAAACCCACGCACTGTCTCCACTGGTTTCCTCTCTCTATTCGTCTTAATGCGTATGACCTAATGGGGAGTCACAGGCTTCTTTTATAGAGAGGAGGGACCAGTCCCGTTCTTACTTCTAACAGGATCCTACCCATTACAGGATCCTTATTGGGCGCCTAATGGGTTAAAGCCCAATCATATTCCATTAATTGGATGCCTAATGGTGTGCAAGTGTGCAGCCCAGTAAACACAAGTGGACCACTAATTGGATTAAAACCCAACAGGGTTCTCATCCCCCCCCCCGGACACTTAAGTCAGATCTCTCTTCTCTTTTCTCTTGCCCTTTTCTTCGTTCTTTATCTTGTGCACTCGTGTACATACTTGAGCTCCATTAGGCTTGATCCTCCAAAGATTCGAGGGCACATGACTCCCCTCTATATGCCATGAGGCACTCATGCATTTCTAACAAGAGGGAAAAGGTGACGTGATATTGTGAGATCTCGAGGAGGGTTCATAATGCATTAGGGGGTCTCCTGCTTTGGTAGATGACATGCCTATCGTGTCCTCATAGAATTCCTATCGAAGTGATGATCCCCCGAGTCACTGGGAGACACGTGATAGGTTCCTTGGGGTATGCTTTGTTGGGGTGTGGTCCATGAAGCTCTTGGGCCTGTATTGGGCTAGATCCCTAGAATTCCTCCATGCAGGCCCCCCTTTAGATTTTAGCCGATTGGGTCTCTCTGAGTGTGAGCTAAAGTTTCGTAGCTTTCTCCCTTTATACTATCACTTTGATGTGATCATGGAGATTATGGATTGATTTGGTGTGAAATGTTCTACCCTTTTGGGGAAAGATCGTGACCCCATTGTTGCTTGAGGTGCATACCACAACAAAGTCTACTCGTGCTGGGTGCAGCTGAATCTTGGGAGATTTTTTTCATTTTTGATGCTTGTTGGGATGCTATGCACTGCTGCCTGCTCCATTTCCAGTTGCAGGTATTTAAGCAGGCATTTGCTATCTTAGGGAGATGATTGGGCGATGGCTTCCCATGGACTTAGAAGTGGAGGTTCTTCCTCTTCTTCCTATCTCAGTGCATCTCAACCATGATTGTTTTGCCTGATTGTGCAGGATATGTCTCAGGTGTCGACATATCATGGCCGAGTGTGTGCTGGTCTCTCCAAGTCTTTGGTAGTTGGTGTTAGTTTTAGGTGGCCTACAAGTCAATCTAATTATGTAAATCTCGTTCATTTATTAATAAAATGGCATAATATTCATTATGTGTAAATCGCATTAATTATCGTTTCATAATGAAGTCCGTGAATATGTGCTATGGTGATCAGATTATGATGAGATCATACTAATAAGACTGATCACTTAAACACACATATTCTTAATTGTTCATAGTCGGAGGATATTCGAGAAGGACATCGGATATCCAGTTAGACTAGTACAGATTACTCCTGCTCATATGATGAGAGTGACTGATCTCATAAGTCACTTATGTGGAGACACTAAGGCGAATCTGTAGGTGCTCATTGGAGAATGAGTTCACTGAACTGATCTGACTGAATTGCTGGATGATATTGTACCTCACTGTCAACCAGCTTGATTCTATTGTCGCAGTTGCGTGGATGGTCCTCGGACCTGAGACACTAATGACACCTTGGCGATGGACTTCTGTGCTTTGACCTTGGTTTACGAATCTCTAGCCATGGGATTCTAATACGCCAAGGATTGGGTACAGCGGAATACCGTCGAAGGGAATTGTGTGTCAATAAAGAATCATTCGCTCTCGGTACTTAGAGAGAGAATGTTCTAGGAAGGATGCGCGAAAGTCCCTGGCCAGGGTGGACGATAATATCGGGAAAGGAGTTTTCCGATATTCATCAGCAGCATCCAATCCAAGTGAGTCGACCGGTTAGGATTTGACAGCTCGCCATACCCTGAGTTGACTCGAGAGCATTGTACGAATGAATGATTATATCCACGCGGTAACTGTCGGCAGAAAGGTTCCAAGAGTGGGTTACTTAATCCCAAATACCTTCCGGGTTCACGCGGTGTTGCTTGGCACCCAACGTGATCGGAGGCCCGGTCGAATTCGATGTGCGACATCAATTAGATTGATTAATTGATTAATAAAGGGTTATTAATTAATTAATAAAGCCAGTGAGGAGTCACTGGGCTTGTTGGGCCATTAACTGGACTGGTACTTGGACCTATAGGGTCACACGCAAATGATTCTCAAGGCGATAGATAAATAAGTGTGTTTTATACAAACCGGGAGTTTTTATGAAAAACCGCGCGGTTAGTATAAAACATAGCGAACGGACTGAGCAGGCCAAGCTGTTGCTAACCCTAGTCGCCCCTCCTCAGTTTCTCTCTCTTTCTGGCGTCCAGGCAGATCCAGGTCTGCTCCGCCGCTTCTCCGAATCCTGTTCGACGGGAAATCGTCCACGCGTTGCGGCGATCATTGCGGCGACCGGCGGAGGCCTCGTGGGCTGCGAAGAATGAGGAACTTGAGGATATCCGTCGCGAGGAGAATCGCGTGGACTTCGCTAGAGGTCGGGCGCTTGTGCGGCTTGCGGTGTCGCACCGACGGAATCGAACGGTTGCGGATTCGAATCCGCACACGGTGAGAACTTTGATAATCTGATTATCGTATTTTAGATTTCGAAACGGGAACGGATCGCTGTAAATATTTTGTTTTTTCGTTGCGTGAGCGATCCGGAGAAACCGAGAAATCCCAACAGTTGGTCCCAAGTGTCCGTTGGAGTTGTGGCATGGCCATGGTCCCCTTCATGACTCTGCTGATGGGGTCGATGTTGTCCCCCATCTTCTTGGGGCCTTCTCTCGTCGAATGGTACCCGATAGCTTTTATGGGTTCATGGCTGTAGGGTGGCTACTTTGGTAGGGGAGCCGGTCCCCTTCTCGTAGGGTAGCAGCCTTAGTATGAGAGGGTAGAAGCTGTTGGAGGACCAAAAAGGCTAGTTGTTGGGGCCTCGGTGGCCAATCCTCCAATTGTGGATGTTTCAAGCACAACAGGTTTGGTTCCTGAAGAGGAAGAAGGTTGCTGTAAGGATCGAGACTTTCGGATCCGGTTTTCGGGTCGGACCCTGTAGTCCTAGCCCTTATGAGGGGCGGGGGTTCTGAGTAGAATCGCGTCAGGACCTCGAGACGCGTTTTGAACGGCGTCCACCGTGGCAGACGCGTTTCAGGTTCTGCCACGTGGGCTGGCCTTGGGCCGCGTGAGTACGGCCCTGTCATGTCGTCTGAACGGCGTCCGCGTGGGACGACGCCTTTTAGACTGCGACTCTGGGTGTGTCAGAGTACGGCCCTGACAAGTTGTCTGAATGGCGTCTGTGTAGGACGACGCGTTTCAGAATCTTGTCAGAGCGGCCGTCCCGTCACCTGATAGGCGTCCGTGCATGTCGACGCGTTTTAGCCAGTTTTTGGTTAACCCCGCGAGCCCTCCTTCTTTCCCTCATTTTCTCCTACTCTCCTTCTCTCCTTCTCCTCCGGCGACCGGCGGCGACCCCTCCTCCTCCCTCTTTTTCTCCCACCATTTCGCCTCTCCCTCCACTCCATCCTCTACCTGGTTCCTACCACTACCACCTCCATTTCCACTGCGGCGTTCTACTCTCCGGACGGCGGCCGACGTCACGGTGGAGCAAGGACGACCACGGTGGTACCGGCGGCGGCGTGGGGCGAGACGGGTGGACGGCTTGAAGCTTGGAGGAGTTCGAGTGTCCGGTAGGGTGACGTTCCCCATAGCATCGTGCTTAAAATCATGTTTTTCCTCGTTTATGCATGTGGTAGATCTTTGGTTTGGGGGTTAGAATGAGCATGTTTAGGAGTTCATTTGATGACAAGGGGGATTTCCACGAATGTATTGCCTATGGATGGTATTGCTTCTCTTTTTCCCTCCGTTTTTGGATTTTTTTGGGGTTGGAAAGGGAGCCCTCGGGCTTAGGGCGATTCTGATTCCTGGGGTTGAAAGACGTCGTGCATGGACGATGCCTTTTTGAAGGGCGTCGGGCCATCACGACGCCTTTTAGACAGGAATCGCCTGACAGACAGTCTGCCAGGTCGGGGATTCCGAGCTTAAAAGACGTCATGGGTGATCGACGCATTTTTGAATGGCGTCAGGCACCCACGACGCCTTTTGAGGCAGAAAATCTCCTGAGTAAAGGCCTTTGAATTCCGGGTTTCTGTGTTGAATGGCGTCTGAGGATGTCGACGCCTTTTAAAAGGCGACCACTGGTGTCGACGCCTTTTAAGGCCAGATTCTGAAAACTGATTTATATGAACCTGTACTTGGAGCTTGAATAGCGTCGACCTTGGTCGACGCGATTCAAGACAGAATCTCACTAACTCATGCCAGTAAAACGTGTTCATACTGCTAGATAGCTGGTTAGCACATGTTTTAGTGCACCCGATAGAGATGGATTCCTCACGTATCGGATGGTTCTATGTGTGTTATGCGATCGCGGGCTTTTCACGTGACCGGATCGCACTGTGTTGGGTTTTCAGTTACTGTGGACCTGGAGTGACATTGTAGCACTTTATCACCCTGTGCTGGTGGGGGCGTGAGCACAGCGCCGGTGGGGGCGTGGGCGGGGTGACGCCTAGTGAGAGAGGGTCACCTGGTGAACCCCGGGGTCAGCTAGTACCGGTGTCGGAGTGGTACATTCGGAGAGTCACTCATGCTGAGGGAAGGGGTAGTCAGCTGAGCCAGTTGGGCCGGAGTAGCGAGTGTGCTATCCGAGGGGCTACTCCTTGGTCTCAGCGGGTCGAGGTTTTTCTCACCGTTGTTTGTACGGTCGGCGGGTTCTACCGAGACTACAGTTGTGGATTTTCTGACGGCTGGTTTAGAATGTGTATGTTTATTATATTTCGACTGCATGCGTTCTCACGTAGAGAATTAGATATTGTACCTGCCACTACACTTGTTACTTTACTGTTAGCTGTACTTTACACTTGTGGGTGTGTGCGTGGGCAGTGGAGATCGAAGGATCCCTACTGAGTCTTGTCTTGAGACTCACCCCTGCGGTTTTCAGGTGAGGACTCCCAGCAGACTTAGAGCGGCGTGTGCGGCCGTGTGTTGTGCGTCTTCGGCAGTTGTTCCGGGGTATGCCCCGATGTAGTTGTTATTTATTTCTGGCCTGTATGTTTAATTATTTTTTTTCAGTTGGAATATGTAATTATTTGCTGTATCGAGTCGCATTGTAATAATTTTAATTTCTGCACTTTCAATTCAATGCGATGTGAATGTTTAGCTTAGTTTATTATTTATTTTCCAGACTTACTAGATCCTGGTTTAGTTCCAAATTAATGATTCGGTACCCATTTAGTAATCGGATCCCCGATTATAGGGTGGCGGGTCGTTACAGTTGCTCCCTTTGTGGTTTCATTCCCCCATCCCCTAGCTTGGTGGTGGGTTTTTCAAATCATTTTGAATATATTCTCACTTCCCTTTTCCTTCCTTTGAATGTAAGTATTAAAAAAAGATGTATAAAAGAGGTCTTTACCTAGATGCGATGTGCTTCCACTTTTACTTTTGTCTTTATCATGGCATAATTACCTGTAGAGGGTAAGTTCGTTTCTATTGGTTGAGTGGTCACGTCGTTTCTCATTACACCATGCATCAGGTTACATATCTATTTGTTGTCCTATAGTTCGAGGGCTCCCTCGTAACGAATTTCAGGGTGAAAGGGAATGACCCTTTAGGGCGTCTTCTTCTTCATCGAGCTCTTCAGGCGTCCTCATAGGAAATCCTTCTTTGGCCACCAAATTTTGAATAAGCCTTCTCTTATTCGGGTTGCATAAATTCCATCCATTTTCTTCTTTTTGTAGATCTGATGCATCTCCTTCTTCGTCCTCTCCTTCGAATTCTTCTTTCTCGAGTGAATATTTTGATTCGCCTTGGTGACCATGGCTGCTTCTAATTGTGGGGGGCATCATGGAGGGTTTCAGAGACGTTGCATGTCGCATTTTCGGGGGAGGGTCCCCCCGGTCAGCAACTGGCCTCCGTTGATAGCTCCTCCTGTCCCTTAGTGCAGATAAGATTCAATCCCTTTCCACTGAGTATAGGGCTCCTAGCGGTTCCTACCATTTTATCATTTTGACGCTTTAATAACACTGCAACACCTCTATCCTAGTGTCTTCGCTATGTATTTCGACATGTTTGAGACATGATTCCAGTTTCTTATTCCTTCCTTTATACAATCATTGTTAATTGACTATGACCTGATCTCTGTGTAGACACGCTAATTTTGACGTCATTTCGAGTAAATTTCATATCATATAATAATGCCTCAGAATGGTCTGATAATTAATCATTAATTAATTTTTATTAATCTTTTTGAGTGTCGGGTTTAACAGACATGTTTAAGTTAATCAATTGAATTGGTTTTAATTCAAATTTGAGTTAAAATATGAAGAATTCTAAAAGACGTCGACCCACGTGGACGCCATTTAGAGTTTATTCCTGTTTTAACGATTAAATTTAAATTTTAATTAATTAATTAATTAACTAAAAGGCGTCTGGACATGTCGACGCGTTTTAAGTTTCCTAAGTGATTTTAACTTCTCTTCCGGATGTTTATCCTTATCTTAATTAGTCTAAAAGACGTCTACATAGATGGACGCGTTTTACCTAAAAAAGATAAAGATAAGTTTTCCCGGATATTTATCCTTATCTTAATTAATCTGAAAGGCGTCAGCCAAGGTGGACGCGTTTTAGATAATTACAGATAAAGATGAATTAATAAGTATTTATCTGTCGGTTAAGATGGATAAATTCGGAGTTTTTCTAATGTTAATCGCGAACGCAAGAAATGCCTATAAATACCCTGCATATTGAAAAAAAGAAAAAAAGAAGAAGAGAATTGAATTGAGTTGAGCCATAGCGTTATAGCGATTTGAAGATCGAAGCAACAACGTCGTAACGCCGGAGTACTGCCATTTCCAGAAGTCGGCGTTCCTTTCAAGATCTTCATCCTTTCAAAGCTTCAACCGATTGGGCATAAGTTTTTCATTACTGTATTCATTTCATTAGTTTCATTCTTCATATTCACTTCATGCAAACACACACCACAGCATAATCTTTCAAAACCTACTTGATCTAAGGGGTTTCAAAGCCATTAAACAAGTGAGTTTGCTGTTTTAAATATGCTTATAATCATGATTAGTTCAGATACTGCTTCTACTTAAATTCTTATCATCATTCTTCTTTATTTTGTTTCTGTCTCTGCTACACTCAACAACAACAAGAGATCAAAAGGGGAAATCAAGCATAACTTCTGGACGATCCTCAACCTCAAATTCCAATAGCAAGAACAAAAAGCAAAGAAAGGGCTATCTTTCTTCAGCCGGCTGAGGAAGGGGAACCAAGGACTCAATCTTCCGCGTTTGAAAGGTAGGCGATCATATCTCTTTTGAAACTTTTAAGTTAAAAGTTTCTGGCGATCACTGCACTTTAGTTGCTATTTTTAATAGGTTAGTTTACACTAAACAACATAGATATTTCATGTTAATCACACGGTCATTCTAAGCACCTACAACTTTTTTGGCGATCACGGTGGGACTTGGTCTCGCCATCTTTTAGTTTCTTTTTGTTCTTGCTATCATCATATCGGGCACCCACGGTGCACCATTTGTGTCTCTGGACACGTCCTCACCAATTGGTGAGTGTTTAGTTTAATTAATTTCCCTCGTGCACCACGTGCACACCCCAGTGGCAAGATCTTGCCCTCCCCTTGATTAATTCAAAAAGCTGTTTTTGTGATAAAAATGATGTGTGCTTGATTGTTTTTCTAGTTGTTTAGTCAGTGAATCATCCTGTTTAAAATCTGGAACTAAAAATTTTGCATGAGTTGATTGTTTACTGCTTTTTATCTTGTTTAAGGAGGATTCAACCCAGAAAATCCTCCTGGAAAACTGTTTCTGCGAACTGAAAAGCGTCCAGGATCGCTGACGCGTTTCAAACCGCGTCAACACCCGTAGACGCCTTTCAGGCTTCACAGTTTCTCTGCTGTCTGCATCTGCTTCTGCGAAAAATTAAGTTCTGTTTTGAATAGCGTCGACTACCATCGACGCGATTCAGACAGTTTCTTAATTTTTTTCAGTTTCCAGATTTCTGTGTTTTGAGTGCTAGCTACCCATTACTTACTAAGCATTAGAGGCCATCCAGGCCACAGGACATACGCATTGAGGCTAATACCCTCCTCTTCTTAGGAACACATTACTCGACGTCAGCAACTCTCTCTGATTGGGTTGGTCCCTTGATCAGACTAGAGAAGTTGACGTTGAGACCTCCATAAGTCCCCAAAATCAAGGTATTCCTCCTTGATCATCGGGCTGGTTGTACCAATTGAAGTCCTGGTTAGATTCTGAAAGCGTTGTGAGAGAAAGCCTTAGAGAATAACGGTGGAAATTGAACTGAAACTAGGATCCTTTCCCTGAGCGAAATTGTGGTTTAATCCAATTCAAATAACTCAACAAGGAATCCTAAAATCACGTTAAGCATCCACTTGTTTGATTAATCTCTGTACAACTTGTTTGATTAAATCTTTGAAAAGGGAATCTAACATCATGTTGCTACGATCAGGTAGGGACTTGAGTGTGGCTCCAGACGCCATGGTTAATTACGAGGGAGATGCTAATGCCCCTTGGGATTCTGAATACAACTATGAGAGTGGGAGAGATGCTGATGCCTCCCGTAGTTCTATCCCCATTCCATATCGTCTAGATGGGAATGTTCGGACACCTCTTTTGCATCCACGTGATCAATATCCTGATCCTCCTCCGCATGAATATGCGATCCCTAATCCTGATCTTGAGGGGGACATGAATCAGAATGATCCCTCATCCTCTGATCCTACGGATCTCATCAATGCTCTGGGAGTTCTTGCCTCCCGACTGGACCCTCAGCAGTTCGAGGCGATCCAATCTATTTTGAAGGGGAAGGCACCCATGCAGCCTGCCGAGCCGAACCCTGTGGCTCCCCCTGCTGTTCCTCAGCAACCTTCTTTTCCTCCTCCTTATATCCATCAGGCCGTGGAGGGCCTTCATATTACTTCTCGGCCAGCTGGGCCGCAGCTTTCATCATCTAGGCAACCGGCTAGACCGCGAACGCCTGCTTATCAAAATGCCCTCGGGCATGGCGGAAGCTCTGCCGGACCTCCCCTCTATTGTCCACCCTGTCCAACGTACTCTAGGCAGCAGGCCTACCAAGTACCTCCTCCTCCTCCTCCTCCTCAAGCAGATCTGACCACACAAACGCTTGTAGGTGCTTAGAATGACCGTGTGATTAACATGAAATATCTATGTTGTTTAGGTGTAAACTAACCTATTAAAAACAGCAACTAAAGTGCAGTGATCGCCAGAAACTTTTAACTTAAAAGTTTCAAAAGAGAGTATGATCGCCTACCTTTCAAAATGCGGAAGATTGAGTCCTTGGTTCCCCTTCCTCAGCCGGCTGAAGAAAGAGAGCCCTTTCTTTGTTCTTTTGTTCTTGCTGTTGAGTTTGAGGTTGAGGATCGTCCAGAAGTTGTACTTGATTTCCCCTTTTGATCTCTTGTTGTTGTTGTTGAGTGCAGCAGAGACAGAAAAAGAAAAATGAAGAACTATGATGAGAATTTAAATAGAAGTAGTATCTGAACTAATCATGATTTTAAGCATATTTAAAACAGCAAACTCACTTTTTTAATGGCTTTGAAACCCCTTAAATCAAGTAGGTTTTTGAAAGATTATGCTGTGGTGTGCGTTTGCATGAAGTGAATATGAAAAAATCTAATGAAGATGAATGCAGTAATGAAAAAAACTTATGCCCAGTTGGTTGAAGTTCTTGAAAGGATGAAGATCTTGAAAGGACGCCGACTTCTGGGAATGGCAGCGCTCCGGCGTTACGACGTTGTTGCTTCGATCTTCAAATCGCTATAACGCTATGGCTCAACTCAACTTAATTCTCTTCTCCTTTTTTCTTTCTCTTCAATATGCAGGGTATTTATAGGCATTTCTCGCGTTCGCGATTAACATTTAAAAAACTCCGAATTTATCCATCTTAACCGACAGATAATTACTGATTAATTCATCTTTATCTGTAATTATCTAAAACGCGTCCACCTTGGCTGACGCCTTTCAGATTAATTAAGATAAGGATAAATATCCGGGAAAAGTTATCTTTATCTTTATTAGGTAAAACGCGTCTACTTGTGTAGACGTCTTTTAGACTAATTAAGATAAGGATAAACATCCGGAGGGGAAGTTAAAACCATTTAGGAAACTTAAAACGCGTCGACCTTCACAGACGCCTTTTAGTTAATAAATCAATTAATTACAATTCAAATTTAATCGTTAAAACATGAATAAACTCTAAATGGCGTCTACGTGAGTCGACGTCTTTTATAATTCTTCATATTTTAACTCAAATTTGAATTAAAACCAATTCAATTGATTAACTTAAACATGTCTGTTAAACCCGACACTCAAAAAGATTAATAAAAATTAATTAATGATTAATTATCAGACCATTCTGAGGCATTATTATATGATATGAAATTTACTCGAAATGACGTCAAAATTAGCGTGTCTACAACGCTGTTGGCCAAAATGGAGCGTATGGATGAGCAATTTAATAACCTCCAGAAAATGATGGGGGTCAAAGCTGTGCCAGAGATCAGTCTATTGAGTCTGCCAGTATTCCATCTGCCACCCTCTGAGATGCCAGTGTACCGAAAGTATAACAGTACTGGTAACCCCTTCACACACCTGAAGGAGTTCATGTATGAATCCTCTTTCTGGCAGAATGATAAGAGGTCGTTGGCCTTCTTGTTCAGGAGATTTCTAGAGGGACCAGCCCTCGAGTGGTTCTTTTCCCTGGAACCCTCAGAAGTAGAAGATTACGGTATCGTTTCACGCAAATTTATTCAACGGTACCAGGACAGAGTTGCACCCTCCTTGTCTATCACGGACTTCATTGAAGAAAAGATGAAACCTGATGAGGAGTTTGTCAGTTTTGCTGACAGGTGGCGGGGTCTGGCTGAAAAAGCGAAGGATCACTTGTCCGAGTCCGAACAAGTGAAAATGTTAATTTCTAATGCCACCCCCCAGTTCAAGCTCGTCCTCTCCTTGAACAATTTGATTAACATGGCAGAGCTCTATGAAAGAGCACGGTACTGCCAGAATGCTTTCAAGGACGCTACATTCTCTAGCGTCTTTGATCCTCATAGACCTAGCAGGCCTCCGCCTCGGAAGCCTGCAGTGCCGAACTCTTCCAGCACAGGTCCGACTACTGAGGGCACGCTCTCTCATGAGCAAGTGAGTACCATGAACAATAACTCGCCCCAGTTCGTGAGGAGTCAGCAGCAGTACCAGAGGCCACAGCAGCAAGGGTACAGACAGCAGCAGAACCCCCAGTACCAACAACAGTATCAACGGCCCCAGCAGCCGAATCAGTATCAGAACCAGCAACAGCCACAGTACCAACCACGCGCACCGTCGGCGTACCACAATGTCCCTCCTCCTGGTGACTACAACCAGCAGAGGAGACCTCCAGGCCCGAAGAGGGCAGAATATGCGGCACTCCCAGAATCCTTGGCCGATATCTTCAGTGCTTTAATGGCAGCTAACGCTTTAGTTTTGCCAAGGGAAAAGGCCGTCTGGCCTCAAAATGCCGATACGTCCAGGTATTGCTACTTCTATAGGCAACCTGGGCATACCATTGACACTTGCTTCCAATTCAGAGATTATATTCATGATCTCAATGAGCAGGGCGGCATAGACTGGGAGGAAATGAAGAAATACATAACAGCCCTGAAGGCGAGAAGACCGCAACAGCAGTAGCAGCAGCAAGCAAGACCACCGGCACAAGCAGCAGCACCACCCAACATGGGCATAGTGCAGAATCCACTCCCGGAGCACCAGAACC
Source organism: Zantedeschia hybrid cultivar (assembly GCA_030544215.1). NCBI lineage: Eukaryota > Viridiplantae > Streptophyta > Magnoliopsida > Alismatales > Araceae > Zantedeschia > Zantedeschia hybrid cultivar. The sequence continues at coordinate 17,724,995 of JARZZO010000011.1, forward strand.
AGAACCAAGTTGCTCCCATTCTGACGAACAGCCAGTCTGAGGCTGGTCGTGGGCAACAATGGAGGATAGAAGACTCTTCCTCTCTCTATTCAACGGGTCACGTTCAAAGTACCGCAGAGCGACTACCACGCCGCACCATCTACATACCCAGACCACAACCCGTCACCATCACCCCTCTACCCACACCCACATATCACTCGCCCTCACCCAATAACCCACTACCACTACCCACCTTCCTTAGACCCATTACGCCCCGCACTCCTACGCCTCCATCATATACCCCTCCGCAAACCAATAACGCGCCTCTCCTACCATCTAGGCCACTATTACGCGTACCATTTCCTACTTCACCCGCTACCACTACCTATCCAGACACCATCCAACCATCCAGACCGCTATTACGCGTACCATTCCCCACTTCACCAACCGCGTACCCATCTACCATTCAACCCTCTAGGCCTTTAATCCGCACCGCGCCATCACCACCTAACCCTACGCCATCACCACCTAGCCCAACGCCACCACCTACGCATCAACCCTCTGCATCACTTACGCCACCCGATTCTGCGGTACTCAAGGTGTCACCCGGATCCTCCACGGTCGAGGAACATGCGCTCCGGAGTGGAAGGATTTTCAACAAGGTCTTTCCTCAGTCCACAGTCAGAGACGGCCCATCACAGCCAACTGAGGAAGCCCATAATGAAGAGAGTGCACCAGGCACTCAATATGACTTGTTGAAACATCTGGACAGAACACCGGCACGGATCACTGTGCTTGAATTGATTAAAAGGTCCAAGATTCACCAAGAAGTCTTAATGGAATACCTACAAAAGGTGATGGTCAACGAAGACGTGCCGGTGGAGAAAATTGCAGCACTACTAGTTCCTCAGGGGGATCAGCCCTCAATTACATTCCACACATCGGAACTAGCACCGCCAGCCGCCAGAAGCATGGCTCTGAGCATCACGGTCAATATCTGCAAAAAGGCCGTGGATGCATGCCTGGTTGATACAGGGGCTTCAATTAATGTTTTACCTCCGAAAACCCTGGAGCTATGCGGTGTGCCCAAGGAGAAATGGCTGCCTAGCCCCATCTCAGTTACGGCATATGACAATTCTACCCGTTCCCCTCTGGGAATGGTTTATTTAAAGGTGGAGCTAGGTCCAGTAAGTCATGCAGAGGTCGAATTTCATATTCTAGAAATCGACCCTTCCATAAATGCCATTCTGGGACGTCCTTATATCAAAACTCTTGAGGCGATTCCTTCTACGAATCACCAATGCCTCAAATTCCCTTACAAAGGACGAATTATTAAAGTGACGAGCATGCCGATCCTTGCTGCTGCTCATACCTTAAATATTAAATCTGCTGTTTTACCTGGCCGACAACCTTTTCTGTCGGTATTACAGGTCTACCGTCCAGTGGCTGATCCTTTGAAAGCCGCTACCATTTCTCCATACCCATTAAATGCTATCAAAAGGGGGAAGTGCATGAGTACCCCAGGATGGAGGATTATGATGAAGAACGGCTACGAGCCTGGGAAAGGTCTGGGCACACAGTTGCAAGGCAGGACCACTCCTGTTAAAGATCATCGGGCAGTACCTGGAAGCGGTCTGGGCTATAGGCCGAGGAAACTGAAGCAAGACAGGGTTCAGCAAGAAGATGGTCAAGAAATCTTGGAAACAATGTCCACACCACTTAAAGAAGGCCGAGATCCCTTAACATGGACTCTATATACACACTTTGTGAAAGGGCCCATACTTAGTCATGACAACACGGTGGTCATTACTTCATGTTTTGACTTCCATGACATATATGGGAGGGACTTGGCCAGACATTGCTCCTCCTGTCCCTTAGTGCAGATAAGATTCAATCCCTTTCCACTGAGTATAGGGCTCCTAGCGGTTCCTACCATTTTATCATTTTGACGCTTTAATAACACTGCAACACCTCTATCCTAGTGTCTTCGCTATGTATTTCGACATGTTTGAGACATGATTCCAGTTTCTTATTCCTTCCTTTATACAATCATTGTTAATTGACTATGACCTGATCTCTGTGTAGACACGCTAATTTTGACGTCATTTCGAGTAAATTTCATATCATATAATAATGCCTCAGAATGGTCTGATAATTAATCATTAATTAATTTTTATTAATCTTTTTGAGTGTCGGGTTTAACAGACATGTTTAAGTTAATCAATTGAATTGGTTTTAATTCAAATTTGAGTTAAAATATGAAGAATTCTAAAAGACGTCGACCCACGTGGACGCCATTTAGAGTTTATTCCTGTTTTAACGATTAAATTTAAATTTTAATTAATTAATTAATTAACTAAAAGGCGTCTGGACATGTCGACGCGTTTTAAGTTTCCTAAGTGATTTTAACTTCTCTTCCGGATGTTTATCCTTATCTTAATTAGTCTAAAAAACGTCTACATAGATGGACGCGTTTTACCTAATAAAGATAAAGATAAGTTTTCCCGGATATTTATCCTTATCTTAATTAATCTGAAAGGCGTCAGCCAAGGTGGACGCGTTTTAGATAATTACAGATAAAGATGAATTAATAAGTATTTATCTGTCGGTTAAGATGGATAAATTCGGAGTTTTTCTAATGTTAATCGCGAACGCAAGAAATGCCTATAAATACCCTGCATATTGAAAAAAAGAAAAAAAGAAGAAGAGAATTGAATTGAGTTGAGCCATAGCGTTATAGCGATTTGAAGATCGAAGCAACAACGTCGTAACGCCGGAGTACTGCCATTTCCAGAAGTCGGCGTTCCTTTCAAGATCTTCATCCTTTCAAAGCTTCAACCGATTGGGCATAAGTTTTTCATTACTGTATTCATTTCATTAGTTTCATTCTTCATATTCACTTCATGCAAACACACACCACAGCATAATCTTTCAAAACCTACTTGATCTAAGGGGTTTCAAAGCCATTAAACAAGTGAGTTTGCTGTTTTAAATATGCTTATAATCATGATTAGTTCAGATACTGCTTCTACTTAAATTCTTATCATCATTCTTCTTTATTTTGTTTCTGTCTCTGCTACACTCAACAACAACAAGAGATCAAAAGGAGAAATCAAGCACAACTTCTGGACGATCCTCAACCTCAAATTCCAATAGCAAGAACAAAAAGCAAAGAAAGGGTTCTCTTTCTTCAGCCGGCTGAGGAAGGGGAACCAATGACTCAATCTTCCGCGTTTGAAAGGTAGGCGATCATATCTCTTTTGAAACTTTTAAGTTAAAAGTTTCTGGCGATCACTGCACTTTAGTTGCTGTTTTTAATAGGTTAGTTTACACTAAACAACATAGATATTTCATGTTAATCACACGGTCATTCTAAGCACCTACACTCTGCTCAACTTCTCCTAAACAGTTGGTTGATGATCATACTATACATGACCATTGGCAAGAGGCTCAACTTAGAACCCAAGGTGGGAGTCTTCCGGCAACTTATTCATGCTTCAAGTGGTCCCTAAGGTTGGGCCGAGATACTATCATTTCAAATCCTATCCAAACTGCTTGTTTCTCTACTTCTCCAAATTGGTGTCAAACAACAAGGGGTGGAAAGGGCATTTTTTCTTCATAGTTTGTCGGAAGGGGTTGAGGGACCCTTGGCCATTTAGGACTAGTTTCAATGTAAGGGTGATCTATGACCTTATGCTTCCTATGATCCCAAGTATGCGTTCTGACCTCTAGTACTTCTACCGTCGGAACCTAGTTCATGCATTCGAGAAGGAGATCACGGATGACCTCCTGGTGGATATTGGGTTGAGTCTGTTGTGGCCAGTAAGTCTTTGGTAGGATTCCCCCTTTTCCTTCTTCTTTTCTTAATATGGGGTCATTTCTAAGTTTTATCTTGACTTTGTTTTTGCCAGGGGAGAGATCGGGAGGGACTTGTAGTCCCAGATGCCATCATGTTGCTGCCATCTTTAGACTGACTAAGAGGGTTCTTGGGATACCTAGGATTGGAGTGGATAGAGGAGTTCTTGGACAACGTAACTATGGCATAGTCCCACGATAAGTCAATTGTAGCCTTTGGCAGTTGTATATCATCTTTATCCGAGGAAGAGAACGAGGAGATGGCACCCAAACTGGATCCCAACGCCCTTGTGGTAAGGTGAAAAGGTAGAGGAAAGAAAGGGGCTTCCTTCGCATCTTCGAGAGGTGGTCAAGTTCATCTTGAATCTTCTAAGAATGACTCTTCCTGTGGGCCGTTCATAATCCAGCAAAGGCATTGCTTTTCAATAAGGACACCTTCGCCTGCTCCCTCAGACTTGCTTCTAGATTTAGGCCGCAAGCATCATCTGTTGGACATCCCTCTAGCCTAGGCTCTTGTACAGGCCCCCGAGGATAGGCTCTGGCGCCTTGACTGGGCAGTGACCAAGGTTATCTCTCTATCTGAGAGGGAGATAGTTGTTGCTCTGGCTCATGGCATGCCTCTTTTGGGCAACATGAGTGAGCTTCTAGGCCCATACTGGAGTTAGTTGGGTAAGGAGTGTAAGGATCGGATAGGGAGAACAAGAACACAGTGGAAAGATCGATTTAAAATAAAATCATGCTGTCACTAATCTGTTTCGAGAAAACTAGAATGAAGAACGGGTGATCGTTCATCACATTATGCGGATTTGAGTCCGCGACTGCTCAGTTTCGATAGAGTGATACCGCCAGCCGCGTAGGTGCCTGACCTCTAGCAGTATTCATGCAATTCTCCTCTTCGGAGATCATCCTCATCTCCTCTTTCAGTTTGCCACGATCGCCGAGATTTCTCCTTCGTGACGGTGCTTGTGGCATGCAGACGAAGTTTTCTAATGATCGGAGATAGAAGCAATGGAGGTGGACGAAGGGGGTGCCCCGCTCGAAGTGGGGTGCCCGGGTTGAGGGAGAGAGAGAGAAGGGAATGGCCAGCAAGGGGAAACCTTTGGAGCTTGGCCCAGGGTTCCCACACGGCTATTACTTATCTTAAGTCGGGTGGTTTTTTCATAAAAATCTCCAGTTTAATATAAAATCCACTTAATTATCCCGAATTGAAAATCTTTGTAGGTGTGACCGTCTAGGCCTAAATACTAGCCCTATTTTCAGCCAGTTAAGTCCGATAAGACTTTATTAGCTTAAAGTAATTAATTAATATCACATATGTAATTAATTACTTAACTGAATTACATCTTCATGTAAATTTGGCCAGACCTCCGATCAAGTTGGGTGTCAAGCAGTACCACATAATCCGATAAGGCAATGAGGTTAAGTAACCTGCTTAAGGAACCTTTTCCGTCTACAATTACTGCGTAGATATAATCTTTCATCTGTACATTGGTCCCGAGTCAACCTAGGGTATGATGAACTATCAAACTCCCATCAGTCAACTCACTTGGATTCGACGTGTCTAATATGTGTTAGAGAACTCCTCTGACACAGTGTCTGCCTTGGCCAGAGACTCCCGGGCATCTTGCCTATAACATTCTTTCTCTGATTACAATAGCGAATGATTTCTTATTGAACACACAATTACCTTTAAAGGTCTTCCATTGAACCCAATCATTGACTATTAAAAATCTTGTGATTAGGGATTCATTAGATAAGGTTAAAGTTCAGAAGTCCACCAATAAGGTGTCTTTGGTGTCTCAAGTCCGAAGACCATTTATGTAACTGTGACATTGGATCTAGTTGGTTGATAGTTAGGTAACTTACTATCCAACGATCTAAGTTGGATCAGTTCAGTGAACTCATTCACCAATGAGCACCTACAGGTTCAATATAGTATCTCTACACAAGTGACCATGAGATCAGTCACCCTCATCATATGAGTTGAAGAAACCCACACCGGTCTTATCGAGTATCTGATGTCTTTCTCATATATTTTCTAACTATGAACAATTAATAGTGTGTTTATAATTTGTCAGTCTTAATATTATGAACTCATCATAATCTAACAACTATTGCACACAATCATAGGCTTCACTATGACACGAACAATAATGGCAATAATTAAGAACTGAATTCAATTAACATATAATGAATGTATATTGCTATAATTAAATAATTGAATAAGACCATACTAGATTGTCTTGTAGGCCACACATAGAGCTTACAAGGAGACCCATCACAACGGTCTCCATTCTACTATATGCATCCTCTGTTTGCTTCAAGAGGAGCACATTCGGTGCATCACACAGCATGGCCTCAAAACGGATTTCTATAGGCTCTAAGGTGAACTACAGGAGGCCCATTTGGCCCTGCAAGAGGAGAAGAGAAAACTGAGGAGAAGGAGTGGGAGTGATTGGAGGCAATTGCCGCTCAGAAGGCCGCCAATAGTAAGTTGCTACAGATGGAGGTCAGTCTTGCCACTCATAGAGAAGGGCACTGTGCAAAGTTTATTAGCCAAAACTTAGACCAAGTTGGACGATGCTAACTTTCAAAAGATGTTGTGGAAGAGTCGGGCAAAAGAAGCGGAGGTCAAGCTATCAAGATTTGAGGAAGAGGTGATAGAGGCCTATCGCAACACAACTAAGTATAAGGAGGAACTTGACACCTTGGCCGTCCCCAGTTTTGATGGTGGCTATGATCAGGGTTCTGGAAGTGGAGGGAAAGCCCATTGTTGGTAGATAGAGACTGGGGTTGTTGGATTTCATTGGTACCGCATCTTGACCCTTTTGATGATGATGAGAAAGTTATGCTTGGCTGCCCTGCGGAGGTTTCTGAAGAAGGAGCCAAGGAAATGGCTCCTATTGATGCGGCTGCCAACCACACCCCTCCTGAGGATCATCTTGTAGAGGACAAGGCCCAAGGTCCCAAGACTTGGCTTTTCTTTTTACTATATATGTTCAAGTTATGTATTTCTTCAGGAATACTACTGGATTTGATTGCTTGACTATTTAAGATCTCTTAGTTAAAAATTTATGAGTCAAGATTTAAACCCAAAAGTCAATCAACAAGATGTCTTTGATGTTTTAGGTCAGAGGACCAACTATGTCATAGTGATGATGTTAGTTGACAGTTAGGTATATTATCATCTAGTAATTCAAAAGTGAATCAATTCAATAAACTCATTTTCTAATGAGTACTTATAAGTTTACCTTAGTATCTCCACACAAGTGACTATGAGATCAGTCACTCTCATCTTATGAGTAAGAGTAACTTGTACTGATATGAGATCAGTCACTCTCATCTTATGAGCATTAGTAACTTGTACTAATATCCTCAAATATATGCCTTGTCGGGGTGTGGCCCAAGAAGCTCTTAGGCCTGTATTAGGCCAAATCCCCAGAACTCCTCCACAGCCACCTTATGAATTTTTGACTATCTTATTTAAAGAAGTATGCCCCAAATGCATTTCTATGTAACTAATTGTGGTTTAGATTTGTAGCATTTTCCTTCTATTATTTTTAGAGATGTCAACCTCTTATATGTAATATGCGCAAATATTATTATCATCACCATCATCGTTGTGATTCATTCCATTTATTGACGCTGGCTATATAGATCCTACCTCACCATTTTAATCTAAGCCCATGTTTGTAGTTAAGCTTAAAAAGATCAAGTTTTTTCTTATTATATTAACTCATCTAGTTTTAGGCTTTCACAAACTTTTTTGCCCATCCTCAATTTGACTTTTATCTCACCTTTTTAACCAGACTGGAACCTAGCAAATGTAGCACTTGATCAAATCATCCTATAACCTATTTTTTCTTAGCTTAATGTTAATTGGCTACATTCAAGTCTCTATGTACATGTTTATTCTAAATCTTATCATTTCTCATATTGCTATATATCATTTCAACATTCCCATTTCTGCTATATATTTTTTTGCATGCCTTTTTTCTTATCATTTAATAGTAAGTCCCTAGCAACAAAACAAGCCTCATCGTAGGTTTATAAAATTTATCTTTGAGCTTCAAGGAGATTTTCACATAAAATTCTAGGCATACTTATTTAACTAACTGGCCTTAACCCTTGATGAGGCAGAATCCGATTCGGCCCATTAAGACAAGCCCAAACCCAGCTCAGCCCAGCAGCAGCAGTAGAAGGCCTCCAGAGAGCCTTCGGCCCATCAGCGGCCCAACAGCCCTCGGCCCGTAAGCGGCACCGTTGCTCCCGGCCCAACAGGCTTCAGCCCGTTAGCGGCCCGTCAGCCTACGGCCCGGGAGTAGCCCGGCAGCCCCAGGCCCAGCAGGCTTCGGCCCATCAGCGGCCCAACCCCCTTCGGCCCGATAGCCGAGTCCGGCCCACTCCGGTGGAGGACTAGGCACTATGGCGGTTTACGAGTAAGCCCGCACATAGTCCTATATCGGCTGCCACCGTTAACCATCCTCTATCCTCTGCTATAAATACCCCGCTATTTATTGCCAAAGGTATGCAATTCTATGCCTTCGAGACCCTAAAGGACTATAGTCCAAAAAGCTTTAAAGCTACTCTTAGCCTTCTGAATCGAATCTTCTTCAGAAGCTAACTTGACCGTCGGAGGGGGTTCCTAAGGGCCGAAGCCCGGGACTCCTGCTGACCGGTTTCTTCTTCTTTCCCTCCTGCAGGGGCTCGGTTCGAATCATCGCCGACCTCCCCGAGTCGGTCTCGGCCGCCGACCTCGGACTTCTCCCACCGGTCTCGACGCCGTGCGCCGGCTGCATCCCCGACCGAAGGAGCCTCGGCCCCGCCTTCCGAAGACAAGCCAGCATCCGACCAAGCCATCCTCAGTCTCGGACCTTCGGCTTTGCCTCTGCCTCCATCGCCTTCCGGATCCCCGTCGGGCCTCCAAGACACCGATCCGACCCAGCTCCGGATCCATTTCTTCGGATTCCAGCTTCGGAATCCGGTCGTGATAGCTTCGGCTACATCACGTGGCGCCGTCTGTGGGAAAGCAACAAAACAAGTCATGTCTCAACGACCTGTCACCCGACGATCCGGACAGAGCGAAGCAGAAACACGGGAAGCTTCAGCACAGCCACTTCCCTCCGAAGGCGCCCCGTCTGCTCCTCCGCGCACGACTCTGCCAGTCGTACAGGAGTCTCCCGCCACAGGAGACGACCAGATAGGAGTGCTCCAGCAGCAGATGGCGACACTGGCTGCCACCGTTACTTCTCTGGCGCTCTTGCCAGATGTGGTATCAGCCATGGCCTAGTGCATAGGGGTACTGAGCCATCTCCCCCACCAAGCACCACTTCCTCTCTTCTGCCCTGTTCAAGATGAGAGGTTTCGGCCAGCACCTTCACGAGTCTTTTCCGACGAGGCCGTTTCGGTGAACAACAAGCCCTCGGCACCGCTTGCCCCTCTAGCGGCTCGCCCTCAACCTGCAAATCAAGAACCTTCACATAGGCGATATCGAAAGGAACGGAACCGAGGAAAGCGACAGGGTCCGCAGCCACGGCACCTACCGCTAAGTGCTCCCCCTTCCCAAATACTTACGGAGGTGAAGCATATTCTCCGACGGCCACAGCGCCTCAAAACTGATCCTCGCCGAAGGGACCCTAGCAGATATTGTGAATACCATCAGGAGACCGGCCACACGACTGATAAATGCCGGCACCTTCGGGAGGAAATAGATCGCCTCATCAGAGAGGGCCGACTGCCACTGTACCGGTAGGAACAGCCTCGACAGAGGCATAACCGGAAGCCCTCGGAGCAGTAAGGCAACATCCGAAGAGATCCCCTGCCATACCTCTAAAACGACTGAGTTTGTAAACGGAAGCGACCAAGGGGCTCACGGATTAGGGATCCCTTCGGACACGCATCCCCCTAGTCTAAAAAACGGAGTACCTATAGTACTTCATGTAAATTAACCCCCTGAATTCAGCCGGAAGGCATGAAGAGAGTCTTCTTCGAAAAGATCGTGTCCGGCAGTGCTTCTCAAAAAAGTCCGCAGCAACCCGATCCGAGAGTGGCTCCGGCCATGAGTACCGGATCGAGAGCGGCACGACCTTCTCAAAAAAGTCCGCAGGTCCTTTGATCCGACGAATGGTTTCGGCCATGTATTCCGGATCAGGACTCAGCATGGTTTTCCTAAAGTCCGCAGGTCCTTCGATCCGACGAATGGTTTCGGCCATGTTTTCCGGATCAGGACGCGGCATGGTTTTCCTAATCCCGCAGGTCCTTCGATCCGACGAATGGTTTCGGCCATGTTTTCCGGATCAGGACGCGGCATGGTTTTCCTAAGCCCGCAGGTCCTTTGATCCGACGAATGGTTTCGGCCATGTTTTCCGGATCAGGACGCGGCATGGTTTTTCTAAAGTCCGCAGGTCCTTCGATCCGACGAATGGTTTCGGCCATATTTTCTGGATCAGGACGCGGCATGGTTTTCCTAAGCCCGCAGGTCCTTCGATCCGACGAATGGTTTCGGCCATGTTTTCCGGATCAGGACGCGGCATGGTTTTCCTAAAGTCCGCAGGTCCTTCGATCCGACAAATGGTTTCGGCCATGTTTTCCGGATCAGGACGCGGCATGGTTTTCCTAAGTCCGCATGTCCTTTGATCCGACGAATGGTTTCGGCCATGTATTCCGGATCAGGCCTCGGCATGGTTCCTCTAAGTCCGCAGGTAACCTGAACCGAGAGTGGCTTCGGCCATGTGTACCGGTTCGGGAAGCGGCACGGTATTTTTAAGTCCGCAAGTAACCCGTACCGATCGGGAAGCGGCACGGTTTTCTAAGCCCGCAGGTAACCTGAACCGAGAGTGGCTTCGGCCATGTGTACCGGTTCGGGAAGCGGCACAGTATATTTATAAGTCCGCAAGTAACCCGTACCGATCGGGAAGCGGCACAGTTTTCTAAGCCCGCAGGTAACCTGAACCGAGAGTGGCTTCGGCCATGTGTACCGGTTCGGGAAGCGGCACGGTATATTTATAAGTCCGCAAGTAACCCGTACCGATCGGGAAGCGGCACGGTTTTCTAAGCCCGCAGGTAACCTGAACCGAGAGTGGCTTCGGCCATGTGTACCGGTTCGGGAAGCGGCACGGTATATTTAAAAGTCCGCAAGTAACCCGTACCGATCGGGAAGCGGCACGGTTTTCTAAGCCCACAGGTAACCTGAACCGAGAGTGGCTTCGACCATGTGTACCGGTTCGGGAAGCGGCACGGTATATTTATAAGTCCGCAAGTAACCTGTACCGATCGGGAAGCGGCACGGTTTTCTAAGCCCGCAGGTAACCTGAACCGAGAGTGGCTTCGGCCATGTGTACCAGTTCGGGAAGCGGCACGGTATATTTATAAGTTCGCAAGTAACCCGTACCGATCGGGAAGCGGCACGGTTTTCTAAGCCCGCAGGTAACCTGAACCGAGAGTGGCTTCGGCCATGTGTACCGGTTCGGGAAGCGGCACGGTATATTTATAAGTCCGCAAGTAACTCGTACCGATCGGGAAGCGGCACGGTTTTCTAAGCCCGCAGGTAACCTGAACCGAGAGTGGCTTCGGCCATGTGTACCGGTTCGGGAAGCGGCACGGTATATTTATAGGTCCGCAAGTAACCCGTACCGATCGGGAAGCGGCACGGTTTTCTAAGCCTGCAGGTAACCTGAACCGAGAGTGGCTTCGGCCATGTGTACCGGTTCGGGAAGCGGCACGGTATATTTAAAAGTCCGCAAATAACCCGTACCGATCGAGAAGCGGCATGGTTTTTCTAAAAAGTCCGCATACCCTGATCCGAGGGAGGCTTCGGTCACGTATACCGGATCAGGAAGCGGGAAGGTATATCAGTCCGCATAAGACAGAACGGGAGTGGCTTCGGCCACGCAAATCGCGTCAGGAGCAGCAGGATGTCCCTTCGGATCATATGAACCACATTAGTGAAGGCCACGGCCGTATATACTATCTGTGGCGACATTCTATCAACTTCCTATCCGAACCTACATCGGGTCTCGGCCTTGCGAGCTATAGCGAACAGACGACAGGATCTCGGATTTCTGAAAAACCAGATTCGGTCGATCATACACACGACATCGAGTTCTCGGCTGCCCCCTCCAGTCAGAAGGCTCGGCCCTTCGCTCTCAGAGGCAAAGGCCTTCGTCGCCATCCTGGATGAAGACGAAGCAGCTACGTAACCCTCGGCCGACCGAGGGCACCCTCTTCTCAAGAAAAAGAACAGAAGACTTCGGGTAAAGCACCTGTTACGCTATTCCCAACAAGCTTCGGGCTATACTCTCGCCATCTCAGAACTGAGGAAGACAAGAGTGGGGGGCTATGTGATGAGGCAGAATCCGATTCGGCCCATTAAGACAAGCCCAAACCCAGCTCAGCCCAGCAGCAGCAGTAGAAGGCCTCCAGAGAGCCTTCGGCCCATCAGCGGCCCAATAGCCCTCGGCCCGTAAGCTGCACCGTTGCTCCCGGCCCAACAGGCTTCAGCCCGTTAGCGGCCCGTCAGCCTACGGCCCGGGAGCAGCCCGACAGCCCCAGGCCCAGCAGGCTTCGGCCCATCAGCGGCCCAACCCCCTTCGGCCCGATAGCCGAGTCCGGCCCACTCCGGTGGAGGACTAGACACTATGGCGGTTTACCAGTAAGCCCGCACATAGTCTTATATCGGCTGCCACCGTTAACCATCCTCTATCCTCTGCTATAAATACCCCGCTATTTATTGCCAAAGGTATGGAATTCTATGCCTTCGAGACCCTAAAGGACTATAGTCCGAAAAGCTTTAAAGCTACTCTTTGCCTTATGAATCGAATCTTCTTCAGAAGCTAACTTGACCGTCGGAGGGGGTTCCTAAGGGCAGAAGCCCGGGACTCCTGCTGACCAGTTTCTTCTTCTTCTTTCCCTCCTGCAGGGGCTCGGTTCGAATCATCGCCGACCTCCCCGAGTCGGTCTCGGCCGCCGACCTCGGACTTCTCCCACTGGTCTCGACGCCGTACGTCGGCTGCATCCCCGACCGGAGGAGCCTCGGCCCCGCCTTCCGGAGACAAGCCAGCATCCGACCGAGCCACCCTCGGCCTCGGACCTTCGGCTTCGCCTCTGCCTCCATCGCCTTTCGGATCCCCGTCGGGCCTCCAAGACACCGATCCGACCCAGCTCCGGATCCATTTCTTCTGATTCCAGCTTCGGAATCCGGTCGTGATAGCTTCGGCTACATCAACCCTATATGTGGCACTCTCTTGAGTCTAAACATGGACAGTTAGTCCCTAAATATTAGAAGTTGTTATCTTTTAAAATATCTTGACTATGGATTATAACTAAACCTTCTTGATCAGCCTTCATATTGTTAAAACTACATTTCATACATTTTAATTTAGTTCGACTAATCTAGAGAATTTGATTTCAACACAATATCATCTACTAATAAAAAATATCTTGACTACTGATTATATTTAAACCTTCTTGATCAACCTTCATATTGTTAAAACTACATTTGATACTTTCTAATTTAGTTCGACTAATCTAAAGCGTTTTGATTCAAAAACACAATATCGTCTACTAATAATCGTACGGTAAAAAATTCTATACGGTCAGTGCTTATAGCAGTGGGGTCAAATTTATGATCTTGATGCGACTTGTGTACGTATCAAGTCATCAAGGTATCGCTGTTTAATGCATTCGTGTCAGTTTGATGGAGGGGACTCAAGAATTAACATGTGCTTGCATTTTTCTTTCTCCTGTGATAGCCACATTTAATTAACAAGGTAGATCGATCAGAATTCTCTCTTGTGGTCGTCCTTTTTTTTTTTTTTTTTTTTGCAATTGATCTAATAGTTCCACTTTGATTGTAGATTAAGTTATTCAGAATTACATATTCGGAATGAATAGTCGTATATTAGAATAAGGGACGTTTTAATTTAATAATTTTGTGAGATACACTCACGGAATATAAAGAATAAGTAATTCTTGAGTCTAAACTGAAATAGTTTATTCTTTATATTCTGATATAAATAATTTTGACGTGATATAAATTATTCTATCCGTCAAATTAGAATTAACCTAATTTTAAGAATAAGAGGCCGTATTCTTCTCTTATTCTTCGATCAAAATGACGCATAGTTGGGCACATGTTCTCTTATTAGTTGGAAGAGTAAACTAAGTAAAAGATATTTCTTAAGAAAGTGAAAAATAGAGACCGCAGTTGAGCAAACATTAATTCCGCGTTAGAGGGGAAGTTCACAGCGAAATTTTGAACAAGAAGACGGGGAGCAGTAAAGAGTGTCAGTGTTTTACTCCCAACGAAATTTGTCTCGTGACTAGGCTGCAGCAAGCAGGTCGACATTTTAACTGGACTATCTGCCCACGATATTAATATTCGATCCAGCCTATATTTAGTGGAGTCCCCTTATTAGATTTTATCAATTTTACTAAAATCTTCTAATTTTAACCTTTTAGAGTAATTGACCACTGATCATGATCTATTAGAATGACTCCGTTGACCTACTAATTCCGACTCAATAGAATAACTCCACTGGCTCACTGTCTTAGGGACTCTACTGAATAGAATTTGTAAGTCTGCTACTATGTAACATAGTTATCTTCTTTTGCCTATTCTAATGTGGTTCGAATCAAACTGATCACCATTATAATTATGGTAACACTTGCTGCAGCGAGTGTGGTCAGTTATCTGATTTGTAAGATCGAACGACTGCAGTAGCAACAAATTTTTTTTTTAATTTTTTTAGGTCGGCTCTATCACGTCTGAGACTTCTTCTATGAGTTGATCTCACATGGGACGATTCAAAAAAATCACTGTTCATTGGGCTCAAATTTTTATTTTTTAGATTTTTTTAGATTGTCTGATCGAAAATCAAATTATATGAACATGTAGAACATGATGAACCCACCATAAAGAAATTTTAAAAAATAAAAATAAATAATTTTAGCCACATCACTGCATGCAGTGCAACAAGTATTACTCTTATAATTATCATCGATCCGGACTCTCTGACTTCTGTTGGAAAAAAAAAACTAGCATACTGACATCCGCTATGCCAAGTTAGAGGTAAATCAAAATTTTTGGGGGCTAAGAAAGTGATGGATCATTTGGACTACTAAAATGTACCTTAATACTTTCATATTAGTCTACCACACGGCAAAGGATAAAAGTTTATTGAGACATGCATGGGGACAAACACATAGATGTCCTCTCCTGGATAGCTGGCCTAGAAATTCCTTCTCCATTGGCAAAATCGTCAACGTTCATGTTATCACTCGTCATGAAACAACACACAAAGACAGAGTGGGGTCAGTGGAAGTGGAATCATCCATTCTGGTCCCTTAATTAAGACTGCTCTGGGATGGTCTAATCTTCTCATTTGCATGGTGCAACTCACGCGGTTTCATCCATCACAGAAGTGCTAACAAAGGCAGGTTGCATGGTTGGCCCATCAAGTTTGCCACAACAGAAAGATACATAGCAGGGCTTGACGCAGGGCTCACGGCACTTGATGGGAAAAACCATTTTCGCCCACGGTAATTAAGAGTTTGAATGTTTAGGGAAGTGCTTCTAGATGTGGCAAAACTTAATCTGATCTGTTCTAATTCAATTCAATTCGATCCTTAAAAATATTGTTGGTACGTACAAGTCGGAAAGTTTAAACTTAGCAGCTGAGTTAAGTTTTGGGTTAGATAATTTTGAGTCGAATTTTATATCGAGCTAAAGGTAAACAAATTTGACTTGAACCTACCTCAACCCGTCTAATCTTTAATCTTTGACTCTCATTATGTTGACCCATCATGAAATGTCTTGAGCTGGGTCAAGGTGTATGGGTCATAATTGAAGCAAAGTTGAGTTGGTGTGAGTCTAGTAAATTTTGTTAACTGTTGATTTAAGTTGAACCTGATTTAACCCTACTCATTGCCACCGTCAAATTGTTATAAGAGAGAATTTCACTTGCTAGGAACTTGAGACTTTCATCAACTTGTTGATTGGACGTCAACACCTAATTAGGATGCAATAAAGGCTTTAGATTATTCTCGGAGGTCAGCTTTGAGCAACTGATCAATTCCCATTCTCCAAACTATGTACTCAAGACTTTTTCTTTCTTGTTTGGTGTGCCATAAAATATTTAAAACATAGTTAACAGCAACGGTAAAACAATATTTTTCTCATGTTTGTATTGTTGTAAATCATTTTGTCCTATTTTTTTTCTTACGTTTGGAGCGTCGTAAAAGTCATATTTAAAATTGATTGACCCTTAAAATCTTTCTTTTAATTCATTACGATTTTTAGTAAAAGTTTACCGTAAATCAAAATTGATGATTTTAAGATTAGCAATCTTAAAATTAAAATTTATTTTTTAACCGAAGATTTCAAAACCAATATTTTGTGACATTATTCGATGCATCTAACTAGCCTTTACTCCATCACCTTTCCTTTCGACTAATGACATGTAAGTGAAACCCATGGACGAAAACGATCAGGTATCTGGCACTGGTTAGGAGGGGAAAAGACAAGGCAGGCCAACAGGAGCGTTGCTAGCTCTTGTCGTGTTGAAAAAATCGTGTTCGTGTAAGATTGGTTACACTGTCACATTAGCTTCTTATGGCTATCAGTTTCTGATCAGAATCGAAACATTTTAGCACACGGCCTTTTTTGGTTACAAGCTACGTTAATGAACCATGTCAAATTCGAATCCGGATCCAAATAAGAATCACCGAACGGTGGGACCACGTTGAGGGTTACATTAGGTCCAGAAGGACAGGGACGGCGTCAACCCTTGACCGGTGAGTGGAGGAGGAACGTGAGACGAGCACCACCGCTCTTTGCCATCGCCGGCGAAGCCGTGTGCTCGCACGGCTTCTTCGCAGGGTGTGGCCGAGCACCACCGCCCACTCCGACAAGACCAGACTGGGCAGGCAGGAGGAATTAGATCCCTTGGACCATGTAGAAAGACTTTTACCTTGGACGTGTGCGCAACCGCAACCTTTGTCGTTATGGTGCGGAAGACGATTCTCTCTTCGGTGCGGTGCCACTAACAAAGTTGCACGCAAATTTTACATGTTAAATTTCAGAGGCTACGGATGATTCTTTTAAGAGAGCCACAGAGAGAAGAAGGAAAAAGTTGAAAAAGAAAAAGAAGAGAGAATCTCACGTAGTGCGCTCTCTATTCTCTATACACACATATATATACAAAAAAGGCCCTCGAACAATTCTCACCAAATAAGGATTCGTAATCTTCCATATCCTAATCTAATGGAAAAAACACTTCAATATAGATGCTTATCGGTACATGACCTATGTCACATGTAAGAGACTATTTTGTCTAGACTTTGACATGTTCTAGACTCAATTAAAGGTGAAGTATTTGTTTGGACTTATCACTTTAAACATAAATAATTTATTTATTTATTTTATATTGAGTGTGAAGGTATACTGAAGTTCAAAGAAAGTGGTACAGACGATCTCGCCATGCAGCAACCGGTTTGAAACAAACAAAAGTACGGTGCGGTACGTCTTTCAGATCACTCAAACTATCTTGTGTCCGTTGGCCCGTAGCGCAGTGGCGCTGGACAGGACGCCATGCTCTTGCTCGGGATTTGATCGCGGGTTCAATCCCGTAGGTCTCTATCCTATTTAGGAGGAATTTCGCGGTACTCCGTGGAAGTTTATACCTCAGGCAGTAGTATTTCACATTCGAGTGGAGAAAAATACTTTTATCTTGAAAGGAAAATCTTAGGCCTCCGGCCGGCTCGATTCCAGCTCCTTCGAGTTGGACACCATGTCCCAATTCCACTGGGCTACTGATCAAAAAAAAAAAAAACTCAAACTATCTTGTCGTTGATTTAAGCAGAGAGTGAAGCTTTTCTTAGAAGCTACAACTTTCTTACCTTCTTAAGGCAGATGAACGCAATGCATAACACCTCAACTCTAGAGCTGTTAGAGGGAAAGAATTATGGACACTCTAATTAGGGATTATCTATTTTAATTTATAAGAGGTTGTTTGTTTCAACGTAACATAATTTAAACTAAAATAATTGTTTTGTTGTACGGAGTTTTCGAATGTTTGGAATGATGTAAGACAGTGTAAACTAAAATCTTATTTGGACTTTACCTATTCACTTGATGGTCCAATTTCTTTGTTTTTATTTACAAGAAAGACCTATCGTAAATCGAAATAATAAGATTGAAGAACTCTCTTGTTTTATTTTACAAGCAATCAAACAAACACTTCCTAATTTTAAAACTACAAATATTTTACTTGTTTTAAAACCGATGATTTTGAAACCGATAGATTAAAAAGTTTTAGATTGAAAGAAAATGATGATTTTATGATTTTATCTTTTTTATTAGGAAAATAAACTCTCATTAAGAGGAAGATGAAAAAATCTTCTTTACAAACATAAAGTTACTTCCTCAACAATTGATATGGGATTATGCAGTACTTACAAGATCTGCTTTATAATTCATATTGACTTGGGTTCATACATACCGTACCAACATTAAGGAAAAGAACCTATAAGCGAGGGACTTCTAAGTATAAAGTTATCATCTTAACAATCGATATAGAATTATTTAGTTCTCGTTACATGTCTCAACAAAAAGTTCAGAGAGGAAATGTTCTGCAACCCATTCTCTGCCTCTTTATACGCTCTCACTCACAAGGATATTAAGAATGATTCAGTTATTTGATTAAATAAAATAGATGAAATATCAAATTTGTCTATCGTTAATTTGTGTGAATCAGATCACATCCCAAAGGTTAACAGCCAACTTAGACCGCTACCTCGGGGTGCATGCATGATGATGTCTACTCTCGTAAATCGTGGACAACGTTGTTCACGTTTTCCGAGCTTTGGGATATGGGCATGAAAGAGGGAGTGTGTGGTTAGGTATGGCAGATCATCGGCATCACAAGTGTGTAAATGAAAACTTTGGATCCTTCGACAGTCATATATGGCAGAGAATTAGAGTACTGTAATCAGAAAAAAAGGAAAAATAAATTTCTGTCTGATTCTGAGCTCATTCATTTCATGTAAATGGGGATCTAATTTAAAAGAAAAAGATTAAAAATAAAAAATAAAAAAACCATAAAGCTTCACTTGTTTGTTTAACCCTTTTCTCAGTCAAGTGTCAATGGAAGGAGTGGAAAAGATGACACCTAAATTAGGGGAAAAAAGGAAGGGAAAAGCTCCAAAACTTCGTTGGCAGAACACACCTCCATCCAAAAAATTGGCAGGTCGAATTCAAACGGCACCTCCCGAGCCCCACCTAAGGCAGATATTGATGCAGACTCGAGCACAACAGTGCATGAGATTGAGAGCACTTTCGATGAGAAGAATCTACCTGCTCTTATTTATATAGTTAAAAGTAGCAAAAAATTGAAAATCTTTTGTATTGGATTCTTGCTTTGGAGCTTCCATATAAGTATGCCAAAAAGACTTCTGTTGGGTCGAAATATCATCCACTGTGATCAGAGCCATCCGCTCGGTATTGGAAGGCTGGAGGGCAATAGACTGAAAGAAAGAATACCGTTACGGGCTCCTGACGATTATCTGAAGGATCCTCCTCCGATGCTTAAGTCAGAGAGTTGAAATTCAAGAGGAAGAAAAGACCAGTTGGGTGCTTGAGAGCGTACCTAGGGAGGTCAAACCAAGAGTCTTTATATAGTAGCTCTTGGGCAATTTATGAGCCAATTTCGATCAGGAAGAGTAGATCTTGGCTGGAGTCTCCTTTTAGGAACCGCGGCTGAGAGGAGACTATTTTGGGAAGGACGGATTGAGAAGGATCTCTAGTTTTTTTTTTTTCGTTTTGGCAAAAGATATCCATACTGCTCATAACAACCGACAATTCTGTTCATACTTCCAATAAGGATAAAAATAGTAAGCGGTGAACAAAAACAAAAGATATCCATACTAAGCCATAACAACAATAAGCCGTCTAAAAGACGAAGATTCCAAAAAAGTTCCACTAGGAACATTGAAATGTCATCCTCTTCAAATACAGATCTAGTAAAAGAAACCTTGCACTTTGCCACCAACATTCTTTCTCCTCGCCTCTTCATGGTCCATGATGCCGGCAGAAGTTGTCAGCACAATATAGCCAAACTGACAGGATGGAAGGATCTCCAGGTTCATTGTGATCTTTCTGAGATTGGAAGGGGTTGCCTTGAAGGGTAGTATTCGTATCTAGGTAGATTTCTAAATTTGTCTAGATTTGCTTCGGTTCGCGGTCGGATCAGAATGAGGAGGTCAGGATCCTCCTATGAGGAGGAGTTTCGATCGAGTTGATCCGGGGATTCCGCCAGGAGGAGGACTCATATGCTTCCTTAGTGATCTGGATACGGTGAATTGGGTGCTTCTAGTAGTAGGCTCCTTCCTGGGTCCAATCATGGGCCTAAGCGGGATTGGGCCCTAATGGGGCCGTACTTGTTGGCTTAGATTCACGCTATCGGGTCGGCTCATTGGTTATTTGGGCCAAGCAAAATTCTTATTCTTCACTTGTCTCCCACTCCTCAATAAAGATCTTTCGATCCCCACTATTTATTCACGCACCCACAAGTGTAATAACACAAATATAGACAATTTAAATAAATAAAATAGTAAACACAATTTCTAAAGATTCTCAAATTTCGATATAAAACGCATTCATTCATAAATATAACATGCACAACTCTGAAACCATTCTATCACGGAGTCTACAACCAGCATCTTGGTTAAACACACAAACCACACGGCCAAACGCAGAAAACACCGATCCGCTGAGACCAAATAGCAGCCCCTCGGATAACGCGCTGGCTACTCCGGCCTGTCTAATTCTAGGTGGTTCTACTTTCCCCAACACGAGTGACACTTTGAATGTATTACTTCCACACCGATACTAGCCATACTCTGGAGTATACTAGGTGATCCTCTCTCTAGGCATTATCCTGCCGCTTCTACACCAGCGCCGTGTCACTCTCACACCGACACAGGATGCCTAAGTACTAACAACTGTCACTCTAAGTCCACGATCGCACAAAATACAACACAGTGCGATCCAGTCACGTCGAAATCCTCGTCCTCGAGTATGTTTTTAAACATGCATTTAACCAAACTATCTAACAATGTAAATATATGTTAATTGTATGGATTAATGAGGTTCTGTCTTAAATCGCGTCGCCCGTAACCGACGTCATTCAAAACCCCTAAACTAGTTCATACGAAAATTGGCCTTAGAATATGGCTTAAATCGCATCGCCTTTGACAGCCGCCATTTAAAATGACGTCGCTGTCTCCAAACGCTATTCAAGATAGAGATAGAATCTCCTAATCTAGACTAAATCGCATCTCGGGTGGAAGCCGCCATTTAAAATGGCGTCGCTGTCCATAGACGCCATTTAACAGTCATAGATAGGTTCCCCTTCCAGTCTTCTCCGAGTTACAAAGTGAGATTTCTCCCCCAAATTGTACGAAAAATGTCAAAAATAAAGAAAGCAGGAGAGAAGCTTAATTATTTTCATAAAGAACCCTTTAGAATATGTTTTCTACCTCAGAATCATCCACACATATTGTATGTTTTAAAGCGGAAAAATCATGGTTTTAAACAAAACACCACGAGGATCGTTACCCTACCGGTTACTTGAACTCTTTCGAGCTTCAAGCCGCCGAACCGTCACGCCACAAGCCGCCGCCGGTACCGCCGTAGACGTCGGCCGCCATCCGGAGAGAAATGCGCCGCGGAGGAGATGATGGTGATAGTGGTGGAAATTAGAGGATTAATGGAGTGGAGGGAGATGAGGAATGAGGAGAGGAAATGAAGGAGAAGGGGAAGGGGGCGTCGGAAGTTCGGAGAGAATGAGGAGAGAGAGAGAAGTGAAGAGAATGAGAGAAAGGAGAGAGGGTTTCGGAGCGTCAACTGAAACTCACCAAAACGCGTTGTCTAAGACCGACGCCAATGAGATGACAAAGTGGGGTTGTACACTGACAGATTATGGTCGTACTCTGAATGGCGTCGACCATGCAAGACGCCATTCATACGATAAGATTGGGGCCGTACTCTCGCGTCCCAAAACCAGCCCACATGGCACATTTTAAAACGCGTCTCCTCAATCGAACTCCGTTTGAACCGAAAAAGAACTCATGCCCTAGTCCCACAATGACCCAAATCAAGAGGTCCGACATGGAAACTGACCTGATAATCGAATCCGAAACTTCAATCCTTACAATTATAGTCATACACATGTATATTGCTTTGTAATTACTTGAAAAGAGAGATAAGAGACCTAGGGGACAAAAGAGAGGATGTCAATATATGTACATTGCTAATATTTGTTTAAGTATGTAACTTAATTAGTTAAATACTTAATTAGTTGTCTATTAATTAAGTTACATAATTAATATTATGTTTAATTATATAACTATGTCATATAATTAACTATGTCATAATAAGTTAACTATATTATATATTTAACTATTTTGTATTGGTTATATTAGTTAACTAAATATTTAACTATATTAATTATGTGCTTAAATAATTATGTATAACAATATTTATATATAATTAATATTTACATAATAATTTCATTAGTTAAGATAATTAGTTACACTCTAACCAGATTAGTTAAATACATAAATATGATATATTTAACTACATTTATGTTAGTTTCATCTTATAATGACTAGTTAAATATATACCTATATGTATACTAATAATGACTAGTTAAATATATACTTATATGTATATTTAATAATATAATATTTTGTTAAATATAACTAATATATTTAATTTAACTAATATACTTAGTTAAATATATTTAACTATATTTATTTTATATATTTACTTAGTGTGACTATATTTATAATGTGTTTAGATAATATTTTACTAAATTAATTATATATTTAACTATATTATACTCAGTTAATTATACGATTTATTAGGTAGAAGTCATATTTAATTATAATTAATATAATAAATATTACTTATAAGTTATATTATTAGAATTATATGAAAAATATTAAGTTAAATATTCTATTTATATTTTATAACTAACATTAATACAATATTAACTATACGTGTATTAAATATAAATAGAATATATAAAAATTATTAGTGACGACTAATTTTAGTCATCGTAAATAATATTATAATAGCGACAAATGGCATTTCAACAGTCACTAATAATATTATCTGCAACGACTGTTTTTAGTCGTCACAAATAATACTATAATAGCGACGACTTTTCTATAGTCGTGCTATAATATTATAATAACGATGGATGGCATTTCAACCGTCGATAATAATATTATTCGTGACGATTGTTTTTAGTCGTCGCGAATAATATTATAATAGCAATGATTTTTCTATAGCCGTTGTTAATAATATCATAATAGCGCGGATGACATATTAACCGTTGCTAATAATATTATTCGTGACGACTTTTTTAGTAGTTGTCGCGAATAATACCATTCGCAACTGTTTTTTTAGCCGTCGCGAATAATATTATAATAGCGACGACTTTTCTAGAACTGTCGCTAATAATATTATTCATGACGGCTAAAAAAAGCCGTCGCGAATAAGCCGTTGTTAATACTATGATTTCTACTAGTGCCAGTTATTTAATGACTTTTTGGTTCCCAAATATGGACACAATCTATTCAACCAATTATTCAATTGATAAATGAAAGCTTCTTCTGACAACCGAATGCAATAAGAAGTTATTTGATCTTGAATATAAAATATTTATTCTTTAATTGAAATATTCAGAGATTAGAATTTTCAGTCGAAATATAGAATCATTGGATGATTTATATATACTTGAATATTCCACTCCCATGTTCCTTTTTTATCCCAACAAACATCTTGGTGGATGATTGAATAACCTGCAGCGTAGGTCTAATAAATTTTTTGTCACATTTATCCACGTGGATGATATCACAGGATATAGACTATAGAGACCATCTCTCACTTATACTCCGAAGTCTTCAGTTATGGAATTCTCTTTGGATAATAAGAGAACCAATAAATTGAGATGAGGTTTTGGATCTTTCTTTAGATTACGATGTGCCCCTACTCATATAAAAGGAGGAAGTGAATAGATCATTAAATTGTTGCAATAAGATGAAGAAATACTTATTTACTCTATCCTTTATCCCCCATACGAGCAAGATCATATAATAGTCAAGTAAAAGAGGTCCAAGGTCTCATCTCTAATAAATTCTAACTAGTACCAACTTTTTATTTTGAATAGAGATCCTCTGCATGCAAGTTTAGACTGAACTCAATCAGTACAAAAAGGAAAAAGTTTCAAAACACTCCTTCATATGACGCTTTTCTCATTTCTGAAATTTTTTTTTTATTAAAACCTTCCTCCTTTTCTTTGTGCATTGACTGAGTTCCGTCTAAACTTGCACCGAGAAGAACCATACTCCTTTATTTTGGGTCTCAAACTAACCCTAAAAGATCCATTCACTTTCCGATCATAGTGGCCCTCCAATTTCTCTCTTGGAAGCACTCCAAGATTCAAACTTCAAATCCTATAACCGGGGTTGGTGGAGGGCAAATGGTTTTTCCTGGTTCAAGTGCATGCCGTAAGGGCACGGTCAAGCCTTGGTATCGTCTTTTCCTTGTGTGGTGGCGGGCCTGCCCTAGGCTCGACTTTGGAAGCAATAGACTTGGGCTTCTAGCTGCTTAATTTCTTGGGACTGATCTGTAAAGCATATGACACCCGCGTGAGCTCCACCATGCAAATTTAGGGTTGACAATCCCTGTCCGCATGCAGGACCAGATTAGATGGTTCCCCTTTCACTCAGAAGTACTCCACTCTTTCATTGGTTCAAGTTGTCTTTGTGAGGAAAATTTTACGACAAGTTGATATGTGACAACGAGAATATTCATAATCTTCTCAATAAACAGAGTGACATTTCAAGGTTGTCTATTTTTAAGCTAGTCCCGAATAGACAAACCCATACCCTCTCTCTCTCTCTCATATACATTCTCTCCCGACTGCAAAGAGTCTGATGTTAGACAGTCTCAATTATTTTTCTGTACAGTTACAACTGTCTACAGTGATAGACGCAGAAATTTTGTCCAGTGAAATAACTCAGACATTAAGTCATAAGTATGATTGGGTCAGTAAGATCTTAAGTTAGGTCATATGAGATCTTGAGTTGGGTCAGTGAGATCTTGAACTGAGTTAGTGAAGTCTCGTACTAGACTACTTTAAATTGGACCAATGAATGTAGCAAAATCTAGTGGAGACCTCACTAGATGAATGTTGGATCCGTCATTGACTGTCTGATTTTTTATAGGAACAGTTCCTTCGGATATAGATATTTCTAATGTATAAAATAATATTCTTTTTAAAAATCAAATATAGATTCGAATTAGTGAATAAGTTAAAGCACTCGACCCCATCCTAATACACCTGTAACGCGTTGATCTTGTGCTCGTACGTTCTGTTGGGGACCTCAGGTCGTCGTCCACTAAGTGCTGTCTGAAGCGCATGCTAGAAGATCCACACTCCATTCTTCCAATCCATGGACTCACATCAGTGACCTACCTCCCTTTGTAAGGCTGCAACATAGATCCAATGGGATGCTCTTGCCCTGTGACCTACCATAGTAGGAGAGGTCTCCATCAGTTCCAACGTACGTACACAATAATACAAGTGCATTCCCACATGGGTTGGTTTGGAGAGTCCACTGTAACTAGTGGCTTGGCAATTATCTGCCACTTTATCCTGTATACATATACGTTATGTTTGATATATACCTAATTTCTACTAAAGTTGGCCTAACTAGTTTTGGATATTTTGTAGAGATCCTAGCAACCTTAGTTACCCCAATAGGGAACCACAATCGTGGTAACATAAGAATGGTTAGTGTATTGGTCTTTATCAATACAACTGTTCACCCAAGGCAAACTTGAGCTAGTTTCATTGCTCAAAAGCCACTTACTACCTATATCCACACGGCATGAATAATTGAGATATGCATTGAAGTCAACAACGATGACATGCAAAGGAATTCATGTCGAGTTAAGGGAGAAAGAGACGGATATTATGAAAGTTGTTTGAGTTTAGGAGTGGTGTTGAATTGGTTTTTATGTCAGTCCGGGTTTACCTTCAGAAAATCCAAGAAAACAAACTCTCTTAGATGTATCATACTGAAGCAGTGATGGACACATAAATTTTGTCCAATGAAGTCACTTCTTAGACATTAAGTCATAAACATGGTTGAGTCAGCGAAATCTTGAGCTGAGTCATATAGAATCTTAGGTTGCACCAGTGGGATCCTAGGCTAGCTCAGTAAGATTCTAAATTATATTGTATTGGATTGAGTCAGTAGACTTGACAAAATCTAATAGAACCCTAAGACCTCACTGAATTAACGTTGGATCTATCACTGTGCCGAAGAAACCACTTGCTGGATGCATAGGGACAAACCAAGAAAGATACAATTTCTACACTCGAGAGGTCGACACACAGTTTTGTGTTCTACTTTCATAAAACGAAAATGACGTCCGAAGGAGAAAAAATGGTTTTGGTGAAGAAGAAGACTGACGTGCAGTACCGATAATTTCTTTCTCAATGTCCAATTATCAAATCAAACAAAGAGAGGTATCAAACTTACATTTTTAACATTATTTTCTTCTTTACATCTGTTCTGATGATTAGATGACGAGGACCGACTAAAATACTGTTTAATCAAAGTAGTATTAGATGGGGTAATGGTTGATTTGCTTATATGATAAGGAAGTAAGAGTACACATGCAACTGCATTCACCGTGTTGGAATATTGGCAAATGTGTAGTTTGCTTGTGTTAGAAGGCTTGGTACAACTAACTATGTTACAAACAGTTTAATATCACCACTTTAAGATCCAAGAAGAGTCGACCATATGGTAAGTTACTATTGCCTTTTATAGTAAGTTGATTCTATGTCTGAACGTGACATTCTAGTTACAATTTCACAATATTCTACGTCGAACCAAGTAACACCTTATTACTATTGCATCTTTTGATTGCATTTACAGATTAAGATGATGGCTGAGTAAGAATTAGGAGGAAGGTCGAGAAGCGGTATTGATCCTATTGTGTCAAAAAATCATATGAGATTTGTCACATTGTCTCAATATAAAATGGCTAGTCTCAAATCAGTTGTTGCCTATGGTGATTGTTTGTTTATCAAATGGGTTTGTCATTCTCTTTTTGTCGAAGGCTCTTATTTGTAAAAAGACGAAAGAATTCTCTTAAAAGTTTAATTATAGACTCATCTATCTTAACCGAATATTATTATTGATAATTGAGCTCATTACCTCACAACACCTGCAAAATACTCATTACCTCACAACACCTGCAAAATACCCATAACACTGTAACGTTTTAACATTCTATTACAAATCTCTTACTTAATCATGATTAACTTCTGACTAAAGTTGAAAAAATCTAAAATATTCTCATTTTTTCCTCAATCCTCTCTTACTCTTTCTATCTCTCTCTATCTATCTTTCTCTCTTCTTGACATAATGTGTTCATAGGAACATCTTCGTCTAATCATTAACTTTGATTATTAAAGAAGATATATTCGTTGGATTTTTAAGAGGATTACTTTTACACAAATGCCAAAGATGAAATCATGAGACATTTGAGAGTCAAAGCAGAAATATCTAAAGGGCCACACAACGCACGTTAAAAGCCCGTTACAACATTTGCTACGTTTAATCTTGTATTAATTTTTGTCACAATGATGATTGTGAACTTATCATCCAGATTGAAACTTTACATGCACCACAGCATTCATGTGAGAACTGGAAAAGAAAATTAGATTTTTTAGTTTTTGTCCCTCTAATCTACTTAATTTAATAAAAGTTTCCTTGTAGCGTCACTTTTATTTTGAAAATATCCTCACAAATTTGAAAAAAGACCTCAAAGGTTTTAGAATATTTTGGAAAAACGTCTTAAAAAAGGTCTTTTCTAAATAAAGGTGAGATTTAAATAAGTTTTTAAATACAAAGGTTATAATTTTTTTTATAAATTAAGTAGATTAGAAGAACTAAAAATTAAAACATCGGAGAAAATTCAAAGGTACAATTAACTTGGGCTGAAATATCTTTCGGACAACAAAGTGATATTCACCTTTCATCATGAGATTACTCTATCAACCTTTTTCTCAGGTAGCTTCTTAAATGCAGCTTAAATTATAATTAAAACGTTTGACACAAGCTTTTTTTGTTTGACTTGCTTCCTCCTAAAATATTTAAAATACGGATTTTTGCATATATACTTTGAAAATTATTATATTTATATTTATACCTCCAACTCCTACATATTATTGCCAATATCCCCGATGAGTAAGGTTGCAATTAGGGATTTTTACATATATGCCTCTAAAAAATATCATATTTGCATCTATAATCCAAATTCCCACATATTGTTGTCAATACCCTCAAAATCTCAAACATACTATAACTATACCCTTCTGTCAAAATGTCGCTACATCAAACCTAAAGATTTTACATATATACTCCCAAATTTACTAAAATTTTGTCTATATACCTTCTATATTCGATAGAATTTTGCATATATATCCTTGATGTTATCAGGATTTACGAAATCTTTTTAGTATATTCGGTCGGAGTTCATCTGATTTTGACAGAGGGACATAAATACAATATTTCTGAGATTTCAGTACTATCAATAATGATATGAGGGAGTTGGAGTGTATATGCAAATACAACAATTTTAGAGATGTACATGCAAAATTCCCTTGCAATTATACCCTCCTTTAAAATATCAAGCCTAAAATTTTACATATATACCCATAAATTTACTAATATTTTACATATATACTCTTAGATTTATTAAAATTTTCTATATGCACCCCTAATGTTACTAAGATTTAGGGTATCTTTTACTCATATTTGGTTCTAGTTTATTTTATTTTGACGGAAGGATATGACCGTAACTTTTAGGAAGATTTAGGGGATATCGATAACAAAATGTGAAAATCGAGAGTATAGATGTAAACATGTGTTTTCTAAGCATATATATGAAAAAAAATCCTTTAAGATATTAGAATCCGGATTCGAAGAACACTCGAACGGTGCGACCACGTTGAGTCTAATTGGGGCGGCTGCCAACATACGAGTCCACCCCTTTTCCCCATCGCCGACAAAACCGCGTAGGTCGCACCAAGTCGCAGGTTGTCGCCGACTGCCACCGCCCGTCCAACCAGACCGGGCCGGCCGGGACCGAGCCAACCCACTTTTAAGTTTTAACCTCTAATGAACAGGGAACCACACCTGTCAAATCAACTTTCTTACTCGTCAAACTAAAGAGACAGTTCAGAGCTCCAAGGGGGAGAAGTCATAAAGTAATGTCTCCATGAAGTTGACTTGACTCTCACCGGTACCCAGGGATGTAAATGGCATCAGAAAATATCTGTTTAAAGGTCATAAAAGAATACAAGATAAGGATAAAGATACTATCTACATTCATATGATTTAGGATAAGAATAAGGATATATTTTTTAAAATCCGATTATCCAAATATTCATCTATTTTCTTTTGCTCATTTTACCTATTGATCATATCTTATTTAAAATTCTCATCTTTAAATGAAATCACTAATGGTGTACTTACATAATTACATATCTTATTGTCCACGTTATTCTTTGCCCCACTTTGTTTGCAGAATTAGAGAAGAATAAGACCTCTTATCCTTAGAATAAGATTAATTCTAATTTGATGGACGGAATAACTTATAATGCGTTAGAATTACTTATATCAGAATGAAGAGAATAAACAATTCGATCATACACTTAAGATTACTTATCCTTCCAATTCCGCTAGAGCTAAACATCTCTTTTTCTAATATACGTTATTTCGGATAAGTAATTCTGGATAACTTATTCTGCAAACAAATTGGGGCTAACTCCTTCACTAGTTTGCAAGGTTTATTCCGATAGATGTCACGTGATTCATAATTAAATTTATAAGAATTAATTAAAAAGAATTTATACGTATATATATTTTGAAAGTAAAATTCCTTTGTTCCTTATAGAAATGACAAAAAATTAAACTTATGTTCACACATATTATTGTCCTATAATTTAACCTTTATGTATTCGCTTTCGATAATTTTCGAAAATTTTAAAGGATAAGGATACAAGAAGATAAAGATGAAGATATACATGTTGCTTAAAGGATAAGGATAGGGATAGTGCCACTATTCTATCCGATATGTATCCTTTTACAATCCTACTGGTGCCCACTAAGAATATAAATAGGTCGCAAATTTAATAATCTATATCCATTATCTTGTCCATTCTGTATATCGAGTTTAGAAGAACTGTCTGCTAATTGTTTTATGGGCTAATAATCGATCCAGAAATCAAGTCATCGGTTGCCATTTGCATCCGTAGTACCAATCTTAGTACTAGCACTTCTCACTTTCAGTTTTTCGCATTTTTAGGAGATATGACCCTACGTGGAGTGGAAGATTGTAATATCGACTTGGGTTGATGTCAGTAGAGGTTCGTATCAAGTGTAGTCATAGAAGATTCACGCCTGTTGATACTATTATAATTGCACTGGTTAAAATGCATGGACAAAAGCATGAAGAAGCAAAATGAAATGTGTTTAGAATCTTTACATGTAAACACTAGAACATAGTATTGTATTTTCAAAAATAGGAATAAAATAAAAATAAAAAGTAGAAGGTTACACGGCAAAAGGGGCTTTAGAGGTTGAGGGATGAAGACAGGGAGGGAACTTTTAGTTAAGGACAGGGAAAACGAATGGAATATTGTGTAAAGGGTTGTTTGGTGTGACGTGAAATGTCATAAAATATCAATTTTAGGAAAATTAATCTTTGATTTTAACTGACTCTAGTT
The DNA here is from genome assembly GCA_030544215.1 of Zantedeschia hybrid cultivar. Taxonomy (NCBI): domain Eukaryota; kingdom Viridiplantae; phylum Streptophyta; class Magnoliopsida; order Alismatales; family Araceae; genus Zantedeschia; species Zantedeschia hybrid cultivar. The sequence goes on from JARZZO010000011.1 coordinate 17,755,708, forward strand.
TTGGAATTTTCAAATTAAAAATTGAAACGTAAGTAAAAAGAATAGCATATGAGTTAATTCATTTTGAAAGGCAACAATATATGACACTTTTTAAGTATACTGAATACAACATAAAAGGATTCTATAGCATTTTGCATTTAATGGAAATATTATTTTATAATAATATTTTACAATGTTTATGGTATTTTACGGCACACCAAATGATCCCCAAGTAAAGTTGATGGCAAAGTGAATGAATTCTGCTTTTTAACTCAAAAGCACCTCAAATTAGAGGCTGCACATGAACCTTATATCAGGAGCGTTGTATCCCAAATAAAAGTTTCATCAAAACACGATCTTAATCCTATCAACTTCGATATTTTAAGCCTATTTTAACTGTTTCACCACACTAGAGAGGTCCACTGGGAGCCTATTATAATTGTTTTGACAAAGAGGTCCACTGGGCCAGCTTCTTTGACCTGGGCCTAATCCCATCCACAAGCTTCCATGTGCGGCCCGATAAGGGCAAGGCATCGCCTCTCTGGCAGGTGGCGGACCCGACGGTCCATTTGGCGCTCTCTTGCACAACAAATCCAACTCTAATCACACTCGGCATTATACTATGTACTTCCACATGATACGACAGTTTTTTGTTTTTTGTTTTGGTTGAAACTGTCACCCTAGTTAGGCAAATTTTGTTTGAAATCATATGGCACTGTGGGAGAGGGAGGTTTTATTCTCTTGCACTTGATGTCTTACCCATGCAAGCACAATGGGACAACTCTGTTACATGTTTCATGTCATCATTTTACATCATTATCATCATCGTCGTCAAAGTTTATCCCATCTATTTGAGGTCGGCTACATAAATCATGTCTCGTCATCTTAATCTATCAAATGCCAATGTCACCATCTTCCATGCAGCACATATTATTAAGCAACTAGTGAAATGACAAATTAGGATAATCTCACATTCACCACTCTTGTATGTCAGATTTCAAAGATGCCATGCGTATTGTAAATTATCCTACATAACATTCTAATATGCATGCTATATCAAAATTACCATTTTGATGGCATATTTTATAGATATGTTATCTTAATAAGGCATTTTAACATTGTGGCTGTACCCTTCTCTTAATTAGTCATCCAAAAATGCAAATTAGTAGGCCCAATAGCAGGCCCAAGCTTAGAGCCGTTGTCACTCCCAGCTCAACTTGTAAGATTATACTGAAATAGATCTTAGTGGCGCGCATTACATATCATTAAGTTTGTAGCTTCTCTAACATATTCATAGAACATTACACATGCACATCCTTCTGTTGGTACTTTCTGCATCTTCAAGATCAAAACAACTAAGTGACAAATAATTCTGTCTTGGCTAAAACCGCGGTGATTAGTTTTTTGTGGGATAAAGATACTTAAATGTGATCATGAGTAACTTGTAACCTACATCATATAGTTTTGAATATACGAATTTTATGAGATACAAAAATGTATTCACGATTTGAGTTTCTTGGGGGGGAATGCATCAAGCATCATATCCCACAAATTTTGCATATTTTTGGCAATTTTAATGTGGCCTGGCGACTTTCTTGCCCTATAATTTTGAGCAACATTCAAAGCCATGCAGTATCCGGTTCGGTTGAGGCCCAAATTGCAAACTACTTCATTCGGGTGTCGGTGTGAGTAAAATTTTTTACTTTAGCGAACTAACTCATGAAGTGGATTAACTTATGCAAATGAATGAGATTAAAAGAAGCTTTAAGAGCCAAGCTCCAGCAAAGGTAGGCTCATTTTTCAATATTTTTTTTTTTTTTTTTTTTTTTTGTCGTTGTTGTTGTTGTTGTGATTACCTTAATGCTTGTTGACCTTATTCCACCAAGGTCCCATTTTATCAGTTGATTGCTATGTGGATACAAGGAGCGGAATTTGTGAATAACTGATCAGTTAATGACCTTTAACAATTGTGAATTTATGAGGACCAAATGAGGCAAGCTTATTCATATTATCAATTCAAGTTTGAATTAAGGTTTGCGGACTCAAAGAGTCGGACCGATTCGAATCTCGCATGATTCGGTACGAGTTGGGTTGACCCGCACAGACTCGGCATAGAAGTATGAAAAAGGTCTCCTAAAGTGCATAGACTCGGTCGAGTTGCACCGACTCGAATTCGTCCTGATATGGTACGAGTCACTCGAGTCGGCACGAGTTGATCCGGTACGATAAACTATAGTTTGAACAAAGCAAACTTCAAATTCATCCAATATTCGATCAACTCGAACCCACTCAAATTTGATTCAATTAATCGTCACACCAAGTCTTAAGAGCGCAAATTTGCCATCCATTGCGCAAACGTGCATCACAAAAAAAAAGCAAGCTGTTCAAGAACTGGTTTCTTGAAGTGTCAAAATCATGTCAACACAAAGAACAGCTGCAAAAGCTGTTCAAGAACTGGTTCCTTGAAGTGTAAAAATCATGTCCACACAAAGAACAGCTGCAAAGTGGCTGCCATTGGGAGCTGTTTCTCATTTCTCTTTTGAATAAAGTGAACAACTGGAGTGTGGCTCCCATTGGGTGCTGTTTCTTATTTTTCTTCTGTCAAAACTTACCAAGCTTTGAAGCCCACTGTGAGACACATGAACAGTACCCTTACCCTAGGAGACCTCCATGTAGAGAGGAACCCACAGTGTGGGGTGCATGGAATAAAGTTATCCAATGATGAAGCCTCCACTCCATTCTAATCAAACACCCATATGGCTACCTATCACCATCCTTGCCTTCTACACAAAGGAACCCCTCGTTCACGCGTCCTTCCATCCTCAGATTCGTCGCCAATCCTCCCAGTACGTGAAAGGAAAAAAGATTCCTTCTTTCTATGTATCGGCAATGTTGCTTGCTCGTCTTCTTTGTCTCGCTCAATTATGAGCGGAAGGGGTCCCGCGTTTCCGTGCCCGCTACCTGTTCGACGTATTGCTCCAACGAATGCCTGCTCCCCATTGGGGGCCCTCTGCTTCGGTTTTCTTCAAGTCAGTGCTCACTGCAGCACTGTTCTCCTCTCTTCAGTCACAGTAGTGGCTTTTCGCCGTCGTCGAAGGCAGCTAGCAGATCCTCGGTCCCTTATTTATCGGTTCACTGCCGACATGACCGGCGGGACCTGGGATGCTTCTGGTGATCGCCAGTGGCCCAGTTGAGCGGCACACGCATTCAGCTTCCTCAAATGCGTATTTATGGGTGCTGGTGGCCGGCATGGACTGTTTGAAAGGTGATGGGCTTGAATTGGGTTGATGCGCCATCTGTTCGACGTATGGACTGGAAGGTCCCCCATGCGATGATAACACCAGAAAGAACTAATCAGTAGTGCTTTGCGACAAATGGGAAGGCCATGAAAAGTGTTCACAAGCAATGGCCAAGCAAGCCGTTGTCAAGGTTTTGTTCCTCATAGTCAGAGATCTTCTGTCATAATTATGAAGAAAGAACTAACATAAAAAAGAAAAGAAAATACATATGCTGCTACTTCTATTTGATACGCTCTGTTGACACCATACAAATTAATATGATCGGATTAGGTGAACAACTAAGATGCCAGCTCGTGTAAATTGACCAGAGTCAGGCAAAAACTACCACCATCAGCATGATGAACGTTAGCTCGAATGAGTCTAAATTCAAGCGAGGTGTTTGGTTTGACATAAAATGTTGTAAGATGTTGCAAAATACTCCATTCACATAATACGTAAAATTAATGTGGCATTTTAGGGTCTCTTAGTTTTATATTATTCCTCATCTGATCCTGTTACTAACAACAACCGTTGATGAGCGCAAGGCAATGACCGATCTCATTCGTAAGATCCAATACTTGCTTTCTTGGAATGATATAGAGTGTATATATACTTAGAAGTCACTTTGATAGGAGAATAAGAGAAGAATAAGGGATCTTATTCCTAGAATAAGTGTTTAACAGGCGAAATAAGTTAAACCGCATCAGTTTATTATCTGAATAAGAAGAATAAGCAATTTCACCTTAGATTCAAGAATTGTTTATTTTACTTATTCCGTCAGTAGATCCTACACTATTATCAAAGTGAAACGTCTCCTATTCTGATATAAACAATTATGGTATAAATAATTCCAAATAACCCATTATGCTGTAAAAGTGCGGCTAGAGTCTTAACAGGATAAGCGGAACCGATAATTTGTATGTATTCAACGAAGAAGTATATGTGTTTGAACTTTTCTTCAATATATTAATCTTACCTTGACTAATTAGATGTTATTTTATGTCGGTTAAGTGTTTCCTATCTGTTAATAAAAAAATTGCTTTGAATAAATAGTGAATAAGATGTAGAACACAAGTGGCCAAGGACTAGAATCTGGCGAAGGAGGAGAACAAATGGACAAGGACTGCAGTATGGTGATTAAGAAGAAGAACAAGTGGATAAGAACTGGAGTATGAGTTCATGCAATGTGCTTGATTATGGAGTTTGACTTTTTACCTCAATCCCAGTAGGATTCAAATATTGTTCAATACTAAGTTGCAAAAGTAAACGTTTAGGTTTCTTTTTTTTTAATCAATATCCTTTTCCACCCTTTATTATAAGGTTATTATGTTACCAAGGCAAGGATAAAAATGCAAGAACGGCACCACTATATGCGGAAAATCTTAACTTTGTACTGATCTCATAAAGATGAGTAATACTTGCTACAATGACGGTGCGTGCTGCACGCACCATTATTGCGGTGGGTTAAAAAAAAAAATCTTATTTTTTTTTAGGTCGCCTTCGAGGTGCCTTAACTGTACAGTGAATGCTCGATCGGACGATTCAAAAAAATCTGAAAATTAAAAAATTGAGTTCAATCGGGCAAAAAAAAGTATGGACAATTAAGACATTTCGAACGCGACCTAAAAAAAAATTTTTTTTTTTTAAAACCCACTGCAATGACGGTGCGTGCAGAACGCACCATCATTACAGCAAGTATTACTAGATAAAGATATTAAAGGGTATCCCATTTATCTGCCCTTTTCAAAAACTTGAGGACACAGTCCACGTCCATATGTTAAAGGACAAGAATACATATACAACTATTCTTATATCTACATTTTTTTATATGCCTATTTATTTTCTTCGTACATCTCATTGGTCTTCGGCTCTTAGACATTTATTATTGTTGGGTTGTGGCTCAAATTCAGAGGGTTTTTCTTTGAATTCTAGAGAGATCCGCTCCAATGTGGTCTGACGTAAAGCTATTTTGGGGTTTTATTTCTGGAGGGGATTATACATATTCAAACTTCGGAGAAACTTATTATAGGGTTGGAAAATAACAAAGGGCAGCTGGTAGTTCCTTCTAGAATTATGTTCTTGTACATGTTTTCGGAGAAGATTAATGCAAGACAATAGTGAATGAGTCGAACTCCATAGATATAGGTATTTTACTGAACCACGTAAATCAGTGTATGTTGTCTCTCTTTCCTTCTCTTATGCTCTCTCTGTGTAGTTTGTTTGTTTTTATTTTGATGTGTATGTCCGATCTAATTGGTGAGACGGTGAAACTATTTCCGCACAACAATTATATTTTGTGGATGTCACTAGTACTTTAGAATAATTCCAAGCAGACATAAAAGGTACATCACTTACGACTCACAAGATTCATTGAGTAGAAAGGCTCGGATCGTTGCCCTTGGAGGGATCTCATATCTGTCGAGTGAGCAATGGAATAGGTCATCTTCATTGTTAGCTCCGTTGGAATGTCCTCTTCTCTGTAACTACATATTACTATGGGTAACACTTAGTGCACACTTTCGTGCGCTGATGTGGGCGCACACCAGTGCATGAGTGTGCAGCAAGTGCTGCTCTATTACTGTAAGAATGGAGATTGTTTAGTACGCTCGAGGAGGGAACTCAGTCGCTACCTAGAGGGGAAGGTTTTTTTTTTTTCAAAAAGCCGACACCTCATATCAAACTAGACAAAGCTCAACATGAGAGAATCTTTTGAAAAAAACCCTCCCTCTCTTGGTACCGAGTACTGACTGAGCCCTCTCCTTGATTGTACTAAGAGAATCTCGATCGTGCCCTCCTCGACATCTCTTCTTTTTATGGCGATACTACTGCTCTCCATCTTGACTTCGCATCTCTCTGCAACAATATTACTATCTATACTTTGATTGATAATTTTTTCTGAAGATAATCATTTTTACAGATCAAATGTTTCTTATAAGAATAATATTTACTGTAATATCTCCATTGCTGCAGCGCCGGGCATTGAAGTGGGTAAGTATTTTTTTTGATTTTTAAGTTTTTTAAAGGTCGAGCCTCACATACGTTACATGCATGTCTACGTACATTACAACAAGTACTACTCTTGCTACAAAAAAATAGACAAAAAATGAAGAAGATGCACGAGGCACAGGGGCCCATAACCATGCCGACAGCGATGGACAGAGCGGTCAAAGACGCCTCACCATCCCACCAGAAGAACCGATCGATGCTTGTCTAACCAGTTCCACTCCAACGTACCCCACGCCTGCCGAATTAAACACTTCCACGAACACAACAAGGGCTGCTGTCGCCTCTCTCCAAGTGCTCCATCAGGTTGGCCAGTGGCTCCCTTGTTAGCTAGCTAGCGTGGCACCTCCATGCCCAGTCCAAGGTCCCCGGGTTGCCTTCGCCATTTATATATTCCACAACTACTCCGCAGTGCAAGCATGGAGACAAAACACTTGCAGGCCCCCACACCCCTCTCAAGACGACGAAAGGAAGAGAGAAGACGAGGGATCTCCCGGTGGGTCTGCTCAAAGCGCCCCCACCACCGTCCGTGGTCGCCACATGGCGGCGTCGGCGTCTACGTCGCGCACATGGCCGGCACATGGCCGTCTACGGCCGGCGGGACCGGATCATGCGCACGGTAGGGACCGCGAGAGTCCCCTCAGTTGGGGACCCCGATCCGTGTGGGTTACTGAGATCTAGAGCTGTCAATGGATACCCGAGTTCCGATTATCCGCTCCGTTTCCGTTTTTATTAGTGGATAAGGAACTCCGTTAAAGACCACCCGTTAAGTTATAGGAAACGGAAATGGATCTCCGATAGTTATAGGAGTCGGAAACGGAAACACTCATTTCTGCATCCGCTAACCCATTTCCGTTTCCGAATGATCATGTACTTTATACATCCATCCACACGTACATATATATATATATATAATATCTAATAGTGAGAATATCTCTTAACAATTTGATAAAAAAAAAGGTCATACTAAAAAGTTAGAAACTTTTTAACACTTTAATATAACTTTATGACACATGTTTGGACATATTTATATGTAAATTTAGATTGATAGATAAAATAGATTTCAAAATTCAAAATTTATAGATTATTAATTTTTACCTATATTAAAATTTTGTAGGTTCTTAAAATTTTTAATTACTAGAAGAAAATTTATCAAAAAGTGAATAGTAATAATGATTTTAAATATCTTCTTAATATAGCAATGATGATAGCGGAACTTCCATTTACTTCCGTTTCCGTTTCCGATTTTCGATTTAAAAGCGGAAATAGATGCGGAAGCGGAAACACTCACTTCCGACTCCGTTTCCATCTCCGATAAATCTTATAAGAAACGGAAGCGGAAGGTGTCATTTCCGTTTCCGTCTCCGACCTGTTGACAGCCCTACTGAGATCTAATTAAGGAAAAAATATGAGTGAAAGAACCTTCTTTTGTTTGATTCCAATTCATTCGAAAAACTTCAAGCAATTTTGGAATAGGCTAACAAAAAATATAGGATTTTTTCGCATATATATCCCTCAAAAATATTGTAATTACATGTATACCCCTCATTCTCACATATTATCATCAATATTCCTTCAATCTTCAAAATGTTGTATTTATGTCCTTCCGTCAAATTTAGGTTAATTTTAATGAAATATGTCAAAAACATTGCATAAATTATGATATCGTTGGAGATATCGAGATACAAAATGCAAGATTTTAGCATATTGAGGAGTACATATGTAAAATATTAGTGAATTTAAGAGTATTGATGCCAAATCATTAGATTGAAGGATATAAAATGCAATATTTTGAAGATCGTATGAGTATTGATGATAATATGTGAAAATGAAGGATATAGATGCAACTACGGTGTTTTTGAGGAATATATATGTAAAAAACCCAAAAATATATTTGCAGACATTAGTTTCGTGTGGTGTATATACCAGAACGTATAGAAGGATATGTTAATTTTGGCAGAGCAGGGATTCATTTCTACAGCTGGTACAGGAATACTTGTGGTGTCACCTAGTCCAAAATCGTATTTATGGATTTCAAATTTTAGTAAATATTATTTACTAAAATAAATTGGATATTATGTTCCATTACTTTCAAGAAGCTTCCCACTAGGCCATTGTTGACGCCCTACCATCGACATGCATGATAGAGTATGCCATTGCAAACTGCAAAATTATGATAAATGTTGAGTACTAATTTTGAGACGAGATCTCCTGACTTCACTAATTCTTTGCATCTCCATATGCCCCAACTGATAAGAATTAGAGGTAAATTAATTGTTTAATCAAACAAAGTAAGGAAAGTAATATTTTTATCTTTAATCCATGTAAGTGAGAGCATACGTAGACGTGTTTAGAAGATCTTATCTGGCAAGACATTAGCGTTCACTCTACCATCATTGGATGCTTCAAAACAAAGAACCACACTCTATCTATAGTCCAGCTGCAACATAACAGCTGCTTGCTCCCAAGGTGTTTGATCATGGACCCTCTTACTCTTTTTTTTTGGTCGTATATATTTACGTCATGGTGGAGATAGTACAAATAGACACTCATTAATTCTCCCTAATTAAGTAATTCTTTCACATAGCCGTGATAGTTTTACCTTATCGGGGGGAGTATTCTCCATGTAGAGAAGCCAACCAAGGAATCCTGTCATGGACACATTAATGCCGTAATGAGAGTCTGAAACCTCCATCCTGCTAACTAAGTACGAAGTAAGGTTTTCTAACAGAGTCGATTTGTCCGTACCATCCGATAGCTTCATCCTTAATATTAATGTTGGAGGCCTGCTCATCTACTTTGTCTCCGCTCAATCATGAAGTGAAGGGTCCCCCTTTTCTGGCCCTTGTGTTCTTTCTGGGCAACCCGCGTAGGTTTGGCCGAGGAAAAATTGATGATATAACGGTAATTAATTTTTTAAAACTTTTGTTGGGGTTATCAAGCATTTGAAGTATATAATTAGGGTAGTATCACAAGCTTAGTATCATATAAGGGGATGATCTATGTTTTGTTCTTCTTCCCCCTAAAAGAGCTCTTCTATGACACAGTAAAAACACGCTGTGGGGATCGAAAGCACACTTCATAAGAAGTAGGAAGACAGTAGTCACGGATGAATGTAGGATAGAGTCATTACTTCAAAAAAAAAAAAAAAAAAAAACTTTGAAAGCATTCTCTTTTTAAAAGTTTACAACAATATTTTGGAAGAAAATAAGCAAAAAAGATGCTTCGCGCCCATGCATATCTGATGTTTTTTTAGTCGAAGTGGCTCAGCGATTACTTACAGGACAAATATTCATTCAAGTTTGAGGAGCCGAGTTCGAGTCCGTCAGCATACGAAATATCTACCCAAATAGACGATTTTTCCACTCAGTGAAAGAGCAAGAAATTTCACGGTAAAACCTCACGCCCGCACATAACGCGGGCGAGATCGATACCGCGACCTCTCCGCCTTTGCGGAGAGGGGCGTACCACTGCGCTAGAGCACGGGTCATGCATATTGGATGTTAATTCTGTTATCACTACTCCTGTTAGATATTCTTGTTGTCTGATGCCTCAAATAAAAATTTGCAAACTATATTGCCAACATAGGGTACTTGTTTCCATGATGAATAAATACCTTACAACACTAAAAAACCTATGATAATAGAAAAAATAAGAATATAGGGAAAATTGGAAGAATAAGGTGGAAGAAATATTAGTCCAAATAAGGTAAAGAAATTATTCGTACAAACAAAAGTATTACTATGTGGATTTATCCTTAAATTGGAGGAATATAGAGCCCAGTGAGATTTGAATTATGTTCATTTAAGAGACATTGTACATACATGACCAATAGGGATGCAAATGAATTAATACGCTCAATGAACAACTCGTAAAACTGCTCGATAAGAATTGGACTTGGCTCGTTTATTAAATTAAATAAACAAGTTTGAACAAAAAATGGAACTTAATTTATTAAACGAGCCAAGTTTGAAGGCAAGTGAATTCGACTCGATTATGTTCGTGAACAAGTTCGCTTAAGAACTCGTTAAGAGTTCGGTTTAATACTCGTTTAAGTACTTATTATGATCTTTTTTAAGTACTCATTTAATTACTATGTTTATGAATAATCTTAATTAATAGATATTTTAACATCTTCTAGAGTTTTATATTAAATAACTAAGGGTGCAAAGAATTTACTACTCACCATAATTTAGCCTGAGCTTTATATATTTAAATTAAAATAATTAAATTAAATATATCATAGATTCATTGAATTTGCAAACTACTCGATACTTGACTCGAGTTTATTTAATATCTAAATGAATCAAATTTGAACAATCATCATAAAAATTCGGTCCGAACTCGATTAAAATTAATGGAACTAAACTTAAACAGAATAAAACTTGGCTGGACTCAACTAATTTGCATCCCTAATTACCAACTGACCTATCTTAAGAAAAGAAAAAACAAACTTGCAACTTTCCCACGAAAATGCCCGCGCAGAGCCTTGTGTACTCTGAACTGGCAAAACTTCAAATACGTCGACCTGGGCCATCTCCAACTTTGACACGATTGCCTCCCTCGAAAATTTTAAAATATAATATTTTTTTATTTTATCTTAATAAATAACTTATGAATAATTGATTAATTAAGTTAACTTGAATTTAAATAAATATGTTTTGACAAAACATGAAACAAGAGGTACACTCCATATATAAGTGCCTCATAAGTGTGCTTTGAAACATGAAATGTCTTCCTTTGATAAGAGGACAAAAGGTGAAAATAACCTCTGAGTTAGATATACCCTTTTAGGGAGGGTATGGAATGAAAAATCTAAGCTTAACTAGATTAACCCTTGTTCAACTCTACATATTTTAATTAGATCAGCTGATCCTCCTTCCTTGTTAACTTCAGAATAAAACAGATTAACCTAAAACTACCCTCCAATCAACCAAGGGCTTAGTGTCTCCCATCTAAATGCATCACATACAGCCCTACGTTGGGGCAGTGATGGGCATCCAAGAATGGCAGAAAATGGATTGGAAGATCCATTGCATTTTGTATTTGGTCCATTAGAGGTCCAATTGAGGTCTTTTCTAATCTTTTTGTAATTTTTTACATGTTTTGACTATTTTAAGAGTCGTAAGAGTATTTTGATAATTTTTCTATTAGGATTTCTTTTTGGGACCTATATATATCCCATGTACTCTTCCTTTTTTAGACATTGAAGAGTTAATGATGAGAAAGAGGAAATGATTCCAACCGCCACTGTGTATATTGTGGGGAACCGGATGGTTCTGTGTGTGTAGGGGTGTGAAGCCCCTGTGTTTCTTCTTCCACCCCCCTTTCTTCCCTTGTTCTTTCTCTTCTCAGCCCCTGTTATCCCCTCTTCTCAGGCCTCCGAGCCCTTCATCTAAACCTTCCCATTCCTGTCCCGCATCAGGCATATTATAGCTAGGTTTCTTTAACTGATCAAACAGCTATTGGGTTGAAAGATGCAATCCCTAGAGCCTTGATTGGGTTATTGAGTCCAAATCATGGCAACATTGAGAAGAACAGTTGCAGCATGGTGGCCTGTTGGGAGTAAAAAAACCCTAATTCCCATCCAAAACTTTCCCAAGTGTAAAATGCGCTAGTTTATATAGTGGAAGGGTGTACCATCTCCATGCAGAGGAACAGTCTGCGGTGTGCGGAGTGTTTAACATGAAAGGTCATAATCAGACCTCCATTGTGCTCACATTGCACGAAGTAGGATGATCATGGGAACCCATTTGTCACCATCCGCCGACATCTACATAGCCACTGCTTGCAGACTGAGATTCTCCGATCCACTTAGGTAAGGATGTCAATCGGAAACAGGTCAGTCCTTGGCCCAGCTTAACTTAGCCCATATTAAAGAAAATTAGATTGGACTAAGTTATATAAATTAGATTGAGTTAAATTTGAGTTGACATTAATTAAATTTGAATTGGGTTGAGCTGAAAACAGACTGGCCCGTTTAATTTATTGACTTTTACAATAATTCATACAAAAGTAAAACACTTCTAACAAACTATTTATAAACATGGTCAGTTCAACCCAACCCATTTACTATTGAATTGGAGTAGAATTTTAGCTGAATTAGGTTAAATTTGGACTGAATTTGAATTAGACTAAAATTAGAGTGGACTATTTTGAATTTAGATTAGACTCAAATTATCATATAATCCAATCCAATCCACCCAATTTACATTCCTACGCTTAGGTTAAATGCCGACATCTACATAGGCATTGTACTCACTTTAATTGCACCAAGTAGCTAGGATGGCACTGGGAACCCATTTGTCACCTTCTACCGACATCTACATAGACGGTACTAGCAAAAATCTATACAGGACAAAATACTGGTTTAATTGTGAAAATTTTTAAATATTAAATTATATATTCACTCCGTTACAAAGACTTTGTAAGTACTTCCGACAGAAAAAAAAAAAAGAAGAAAAAAAAACATCCACTAAGTTGCCCAGTTACGAATCAGGCCTAGCATCCAAGAAGCATTCTTTTTGGGCTCGTTTCATCGTGAACGTAGGCCTGCGCCGTTCAATCACGTACGCAATGATAAAAGTCAAATGTGTTATTTAAAACATAATTATAAACTATTTGTTTTAATTTTTAGCTCACGGACTTGATTACTTTCATTTTAGGACTTATCTTCTTTCTGTTCAATAGATGGATTGTTTTATAATTTATGAGTTGTTCAGTTGTTCACAATGAAAGTATTTTTAAATATGTAAATTAGTATGTTCTTATTATACAGGTAAAAAACGTAAAATAATAATATATTTTTTTTATGCTTGATAATTATTAGAGACGGCTCTAGACGTCACTAAAGATAACTTTGAGATGGCTTTAAACATCTCTTATAATCTTTGGAGACGACTGCAAATCGACCCATTCTTGTTAGATATTGTTTTTAAAATTTAGGGACAACTACTAGATGGATGTTAAGTTATCTCTGAAAAATTCTTAAGAGACGGTGGAGCCACTGACTCTAATAATTACTTTAGGGACAATGACCTCTGTCACAAATAATTATAATAAGAGACGGATAAAAGTTGTCACTATTATTTTTTTTATTGAGATAGCCAAAAGCAGTCTCTATTAACATCGTTTGAGATAGCTACAAACCGACCATATACCTCGTTTGGGACGACTATAGAAAATTAGTAGAAATGGATATTAAGCCGTCTCTAAAAAAATCTTAAGGGATAGTGAAAACATTGACTCTAGTACTTGTTTTTTGGGATGATGGTAACCGTCACAAATATTTTAAAAAAGAGACAGATACAACATCGTCTCTAATAAGTCTTTTTGATTGAAACGACTACAAATTGTCTCTTATATGACATTTTAGAGACGGCTATAAACGCCGTCTCTTATGTTTTTACCGACGGAGTTATTAGAGACGACTTGGAGGATAGCTAAAAAGCCGTCTCTAAAAATATTAGAGACGACGTAATACCTTTTAGAGACGACTTTAAGTCCACGTCAGTTTTTACTTTTCTTGTAATGTTAGTAGAGCAATTGATTTGAAGAAAACTCTACCTTTTGAAACACATTTAATTTTATCTAAAAAGAACTTGGGTGACGTGATGGGTGCGTAATACCACTCAGTGGCAAATTCAACTTATTGTCAGTGGGTTCTATGATCTTACTAGATTTTGTAAAATTTACGACGATCCATTAATCTTGGCCTATTAGAGTGATTAATTTTTGCAAAATTCATGAAGACTCACTGATTGAATCATTAGAGTGACACCATTAACCCACTGATTTCGACTCAATAGAATGACCTTACTGACTCAATGACAGAAATTTATGTGTCTACCACTGATGCCACTCCACTAGGAGGAGTGACTGCAGTTGTTACATTCCCTTTCGAGGAAATCTACCTTATTATTTGGAGTGGAATCAATGGATCTTCTTAGTGTGGAAATTGGAGGGAGGCCTGCAATCCTGGGCTGTAGGCAAACGTGCACCCATTAGGGATGCAAACGGGTTGAACTTGGTGCAGATCTTAGGTAGTTCCATAATCCTATCCATTAAACTGTGTTTAGAAATACTATGTGTTGACTGTCCTATAAATAAATAATCGGTAGGATCATTGGATCTTAGTGGAGTATATGTGTTCGCTCCAAAAAAAAAAAAAAAAAAAGATGTATGCATTACCTTCTCTGCAATGCATATCAATTTGAAAAAAGTATCTGTCAATGATCGGTCGAGTAATCAGGCTATCTGTTACCATTTGCATCTCTAACACACATTGTGGACCAATGACATGCGGCAGTTAGTTCATCTTTTTCCTTGGCTGCCTCTCTCCCATCTCCAAGTGAAATCGACTGTGCCATATCACCTGGATCCATGCCGATTGGCCCACCGTTATCGACTGCAAAGTCTCCTCCCCACCACCCAATAAGTTGATCGGCTCATATTTTAATAGGTATCTATTGGTTGCTCTCACTTCTTGACCATCGATAGAGACAGTAGTTAAAAGTTAGATCAGATTATATGACTATGTAGGTCAGAATCGAGTCAATTTTAAAATATTTTTTTTATTTGAAAATACCAGCAGCTGGTCACCAGCTGTCGGTGCAACAAAGTTCAACTCTACACAGCAGCATGTCTTGACGTATTTCTTGTTCTACTTGCTCCACATGCATGATGCCGATGGTGGCGGTGCCCAGTTGCTTCCATTGTTTGACAAGAAGTAAGACCTCAGAGAATGAGTTCAGAGAAGTAATCAGAACAGCTAGCAGCATCACAATAGAGTACTACATGCCCTGTACAAGTTCACACGATGCACCACGTTACAAATGTGCCAAGAGACCATGTGCTCGAGTTTTAGGACATGTCCTCGCAAATTAATTTTAATGATGAAAAACATTTTTTTTTTTCACTTTCAAGATGAAAATTGATGAGTGCGGGTAATTTACGAACCGGCCGGCGACAGAATTAAGAGAGAACGTATCGATAATTGAATAGTCCCACACATTTCTCCTTATGATCAAGAGCGTTCTATAAACATGTGAATGAACAAGATCTAGAGTTAAGAGAATGTGTGGACAATCCAGTAATATGTAACAAGATGGGTAAGTAAAGATGTGAGAGTTGAAGATAAGACATATATATATGGTCACAAATAGTGAAAATGACACAAGGAAAACATGGATGCATAAACCAATAATAGGACTCAAAAGATGACATGTCCTTGTCTCTATCTAGAATTGTTCGGATATAAACAAACATCTTTTTATTTTTATCATAGAATTATGAAGGAATATTCCAGTATCGTTCTAGATGTGACTTTTAAGTACCCGTAAGGAAAGACCCACAGGAGAAGACTGAAGAAGACAGAAAACGGAAGCACACTTACGAACCACAAGCATGCATGGAGGCAGATGCCATTTCTGACCCACGAAGTAGTGGGCCCAATCCAGGCCGTCAGCAGGAAAGCTACGGACAGCATTTCCCACTCTGCTCCGTGTTAGAATGTGCCTTCTTTGCACTTTCTTGAAGGAATGGTTTGTAATGATTACCTGTTTTGTTTAATTTAGTGGTGATGGCTGTCATCAGGAAACTTAAGAGCCAATAACCAGAGATCCAGTGGCCAAAGTTTTTTAACAAGATTGTATGGAAACGTGTATTTTGAAGGATTTCGGATTTAAGTGAAGGTTGCTAACTGTTTAGTTCTAATCGGAACATCAAATTGAAATAGTCAATCAGATTGGGTTTGGTTTAGTTTGGAGGTGAAAATATTTTTATTTGATCTGGTTTGTATTCAAAGTTTAACTGAAGTATGTGGAATGCTTAAGATATTATAAAATTACACATGATTTTTAAAGCTAGATATGTTTGATTGCAATTTAGAATGAACGATCATTAATTTGATAAATAATTACAATTTATATTTAAACTTGTGAAAAAATTAATTTGGAAAATTTAATAAGCCCTTTAAAAGCTAAAACAAACCGGACCAAACTAATCTTCATGTGTTCTATACCAATTTCTAGATACAGATCATGTGGACCATTAATAGAACAATGTTTGATGGCTAAGTTCTCAATACTTTCAAATATTTGCAAAAAAAAAAAAAAAAAAAAACTAAATTTGAAGAAGCATGTGTCATCTCTACATCTTCTACAATTACAACTTTCCCTCCTTCACTGAAATAAAGTTAGACACGGATGATGATATTTCCTCCTTTCCCTCCTAAGAAAATTTCTTTATGAAATGAGATCCTAATGGGGTCGCTCATAGGCTAGATTGGCCCAAAAGCCTATTGTGAAAGAAAGGCCTAAAAGAAGAGATAGTTGCTAGCTAAAAGGGTTGGGTGAGGTTTTGCAAGATCAGCCTTAAGGCACAAGAGTTGCTGCTTTCACCACATCCACCTACTCACCCAACACCCTGATGTTCATAAGTCAGCCTCCATCCTTGCCTCTTCCTTACCCTCATAACCCCATGCATAAGTTACTCCCCACTCCCTGCTTGACTAGGGATGCAAATGTAACCGATAGCCAGATCATCCGACTATTCATTAGCTTGTAGGTCAGTTAATACATAATTTTTTAAAAATGATATATACAGTGGATAAGGTAACATATATAAACTTTTTCTGACCAAAAACATATGATACACTATGATCTAATTATCCAACCGATTATTATCTTATGGGGCAATTAACAGATAGTATTTTTAAACCGATAACTTAACGAATACGGTCATGGATTTATTCTAGATCCACACCGAATCTGACCTGTTTGCATCCCTATGCTTGCCCACAAGACCACCCTCCCCCCCAAACAATGCCTTCGTGCATGTAAGCCACTTAGATCTATACCTTCTTCCCCAACCCAACCACCAACTTATCTCTATCCAATCCTTTGACACTAATTGTTGATTACTACACTTCCATTGCCTATGCTTCTACTAAAATAGGTAGCCTCCACTCCATATGCATGCATAAGGTGCTTGATCTGAATCCCCTACAACCATAAGGATTCATAAGCGCCTTCCATTCCTACTTGTTCTTCCTAGCTTGGTTGCCCGTTTGACTTTGCTCTCCCTTGCGCATTGTTCCTTGTCTACCACTTGCAACCTTGCACTCTAACGTATTTGCAATTATATTCATCTCATCCCACAATTCGACTCCACTTGCACTGTTGCACACCCCTTAACTAGTGCTTCAACCTATAAGCAACCCCCAAACATAACTGAAGCTAAGTTGAACCTTTTTAGGTATGACCTAAGTGAGGCTAGGATTGTAAAAAACAAGAAATAATTGAGTTCTAGCTAGCCTAAAATGTTTGGCTATACTGAACATAGGAATGCCTCTGTATCTTTGTTATGTCTTAGAACTTAAACCTATTATTACTAGTTAATAGGTCATAATTATTAAGCTCAATTTACTTAATTAATGGGTAATAGGTAATTAGGCATGTTAATGAGCTATTAATAGTTAAAAATAATGAATTTAGTGTAAAAATATATTAGAAGAGTCGTTAGGCCCATTAAGCACATTAGTTGTTTAAGAACGAACTAACTAGTCTCTAACGTTTAGTCAAATTCTAGGTTCGGAGTTGTGTAACAGTAGCTCGATAAATTGGTGATTCCTTTTTGTTCGGTTGGTGAAAAATTATGTTCTTACTAATGTTGGAAAGAGAAAATTAAGATCTACAATTTTGTAGAAGAAAGGTTTTGCTAATTTTAATTGTAACAAGGTCGAATTTGGGAGTTTACAGTTAAGAAAATAGTTAAGTACATGAATAGAGTCCTAATTGCACTAGGAAGTGATTTTTCTTTGGGGATCAAGCTATTCACGGTTGGAGTCTAGCTCTAGCATGGAAAGGGAGGTTTCTTAGTTGTATTAGGAAGGCAAGAAGCTGTATATGATCTCATCAATTCGTGCTAAGACTTCTAGAGCTGCACTTGAACTCATAAGGTAAGAACATAGTGTTCTTGAGAAGAACTAGAAGATATTTTGATTTATTTCTTTTTTAGATTAGTTCTAACATATGAATTGCATTTTTGGATAGTTAAAGGGCATAGCGGAAGTTCTAGAAGAGGAAGATTTCAGGGCTAGAGTATAAGAAATTGATTGGAAAAGGATTTAAGTGGTGTTCTTCGTATTCTTTAAGATGTAGGATGTGAAAACTCATTAAATAAAATATTTTATATTAATATAAAAAATAAATATTTTGATTTCAGAAGTCGACAAAAAGGTTTCCTAGAAGCAATTTCCTGTCAAAATTTCAATTTTCTTACTTTCAGCCTGAAAAATACAATGGACGGGAGCCTCCTCCATCGTCTGCTCTTTTAAACAGTAAGCAGTGGTGATTGCTGTCCAGCTTGAGCCGGAAGGCAATGACCCTTGCTGTCTAGGTCTCTGGATGGCAGTGACCCTTGCTGTCCAAATATTTGGATGAAAGTTAGTCTTGCCGTGCAAGTCTTTGGACGGCAATGACCATTGTCGTCCAGCCTACTGTTACGATTGTTAGTTCAAATTTCGAAACCACTTTGATTGGCCATAATTTTGTGAATCATTATTTAAATGAGTTGAAACTTTGACTACAATTTTGCTATGATTATTTTCATGTCTGTGAAATTTGACAATTTTTGAAACTTTAGTTGCAATTATTTTGCTATTTATTCGGTTGGCCAAACATGCAAGTTCCTTATATACTACTAGATGCTCTAAATCACTCCTTTGACATCTAACTTGTATAAAACTTTATTCACATGATTCATGTGACCTATTTGACATGTTCACCAAGTTTAGTTATTTTTCGAATATGTTTATTATATTCAGATTTATTTATTAATTTTTTATTTCAAAAAATTGGTTTAATACCTGAAAAATATAGTTACTAATCCAAAAATTATAAGAAAATTATTGGAGCTTACTTTTATATCTAGTAACATGTTGGCATCAGTATTATTCTCTTTACTCAAATATAGGCTGGTGGTTAAAAATATGTCCACCACACCTAGGGATGTGAAGGATACATGTCAAGTTGCGTACTGGTTTTATCCTTCTTCTTATCCCTTAAATTCTTCTTATCCCTTAAATAATATGTGTATCTTTATCTTAATCCTTTAGGCCCTATTTGGTACAGAGATAGCATGAGGATAAGACCTCGTTAACCCCATTCTTCGTTTGGCATGCTAAAAATTCATGAAGATAAGAAGGGTTAACGGAGGTAAGGATAAGGGAGCTTAACCTCATTTTTAAGGTTAAACATGAGAATAACTTATTCTTCCAAAAAGGTGGAATGACTTATCCCCGCCCTTTAATCCCATTCTTACCTTATTTGCTCATTCTTTAGTTTATAAAATAATAATATAATTAACTCTAATAATAGTTGTATTACTAGGTAACGACGTTAAATATGTTATTAAATAAAAATTGATACCACTTATACAATAAATAATTATACATATATCATAATATATAATTATATTAATTAGTACTAATAAATATTTTAATATATTATTATATATAATATAATAATATATATATTATTATCTTAATTTAATATTAATACTTATACCTACGTGCTAGTATTATTACTAATAAGCATTAGTACTACATCGAGTTTGTAAAATAATAATATAATTAAATCTAATAACAACTTCATTACTAGCTAATGACGTTACATGTCATTAAATAGAAATCTTAATTAGCCCAATACTTATGGAATATATTATTACATATAATATAATAATATATATTATTATATTAAATAGTACTAATAAGCATCTTCAATGTATTATTATTATATATATTATTATGTTAAATTAGGATTAGTACTTACATACTAGTATTAATAGTAATAAGCATTAGTACTACACGGGCTTCATAAAATAATAATATAATCAACTCTAATAATGAATTCATTACTAGCTAATGACGTTATATATCATTAAATAGAAATCTTAATCAACGTCAGTACCTATGGAATGTATTTTTGTATATAATATATTGAATAATGTTCTAATTATACGTTAATTATGTGTAATATAAATTCAAATGTATTTAATATATAATTAAATTCAACAACTTAAATTAAGCATCTTTTGTGTATCATGATATGAGTAATGAAAAATAAGAAATATTTATATTTAATATACTATATTACATAAAATAATATAAGCATATCCTTGTTATCTTAGGATTAGATAGGTAGCAGTATCTTTTTTCACAACTTATCTTTAGTACTATCCTCATTTTCACCAAACAGAGAACATGATTGACTTTTTTCTAATCTCTTCGCATACCAAACGCACTATAGAATAAGGATAGGGATAAATTAAACCAAGTTGTCTTATCTTTATTCCTCTCCATTTTTATCTCGATACCAAACATGACCTTAAAAAATTTATGTATTATTATCCTTATCTTTTAAGATTATATATGGGTTAAATTATCAGACAATAATATATGTTAACATAAGCTTAATCTTATATAGCTTATAGATGGAATAAGGGAATACTACTTTCAAAGTATACGTACGTATAAATTCTTTCTTAAGTAGTTCTTATAAATTTACTCGTAAATCACGTGACATTTGTGAAAATAAATCTTGCAAACTAATGAATGAGGAAGAGAAAGGGTCAAAAGAATAGTGTTGATAATAAGATATATAATAATATAGGTATGATTGAAGATTTTATTTAGAAATGATAATTTTATATAAGATATAATAAAAAATTAAGATGAGTGAAAGAAAACAGACAAATACTCTGATAATTAAACTCAGAAAAGGGTGTGTCCTTTACGTTGTCTTCAATCATTCAGATATACACCGTATGTTTATCTTTATCTTTTAAACTATGTCCTTTTTTACCTTTAAATTTTGAAAATTGACGGATTAACATATTTTTGAATACCATTTACATTTCTAACCACAACCAAATGGAGGAGATGAAAGCTACCCATTTGGAACCACGAAAGCATGGCCATACAAAGCGGTAGACAAAAAAGTTGATATATGAGAGAGAGAGATCGGCTTTTTCGCTTTCAAAATAAATTTATTCGTATGACATGGTCCGAAAGTGAGGGAAGCTTCCCTCTATTACTCCAAAAGGAGTACCACTGGACTCCTAACTAAACCATGCCTTTCTTCCCTTTGTCATGGTAATACACGAGCTCATTCTTTAACGATCAAAATGGCTGTAAAAGGGAAGGGATAAACACGTTTTACATCACTGAAAACCGATAAAAATAAATGATTCTCATGTTTGTCATTTAATTTGAAAAAAGGAAAATGAAAAAGAAAAGTGATTGAATCCATATTAATCACTCTTATACATTAAAATTCAAAAATGATTTGTAGGAAAAGATATATTCATACTAATCATTTCTATATATTACATTTCAAAAATGCCATGCCTATTTAAATATATATTATCCTACGTATCATCTTAATGTGCATAATATTTTAAAATTACTACTTCAATTAATGGCATATTTGATATATGTATGAATATTTTATATATACTATTGAAACGACATATTTGACAGATATATTATTTTGTATGAGAATGAAAGATGATAAATATATCTAAAAAGAATGAAATATTCATCTTTCATAAATATATCAATCCAAGGGAATCAATTTTATACATGATTAATTAAGTAGAGAAGTTTTTAACATGTATAATGCGCGTACCATATTATATGTAGAGTATTATTAGGCAAACCTCATAATTTCCTACTCCCCAATCCTGTAAAGTCATGCCTCCCATCTTGCAGCTGCCTACTCCTTTCCTCATGTTAATGTTTGATCTAATTCTCTAGTTCAATCATATTTTGATTGTGTGATAAAGATTTGTTTCTTAATTATACTTGTTATGATCAAAATATTAAAACTTATTGATTTTTAAAGTACGTCTTAATATTTTAGTTGGAAAAGTCTTGCTGCACTATGCACATTGCAACGAACGTTCATCCTCGTAAGCTAGGTTCAACCCCTTGCAATAGTATTCTCGCAGGCGGACGTTTCCCTATCCTATGCTTCCTCCGACTGTTGAGTCGGGTTTTGAATCCAAGTCTCATGTTCGTTGTCTCCCTTCCCTGAGATCGTCTACTCTATTTTTTTTACATTATTTGTACTCTATTAATTCTGATTGGTTTAGAATCTTTAAAAAGTAGAATTTTTTTTTAAAAAAAAAATTATTTTTCTCCCGTCACAATAACTGAACTAATATGATAAAGTGGAGCATCAATGATGTAAAAAAGATGGAGTAGACGATCTCAATCCCCTTATACTTGCCTAGTCAAGTGTGTTAGTCTTCATAACCAAAAAAAATGCTACATTTGGGGTCGCAAGTTGTAGTGTTTGATTTGACATGTCAAATTACATGTAAAGAAGATTATATCAAGTGCCGACATGCATCTTTATCATAGTATACTCGTCTCATATTTAACTATCTCTAAGAGTTACGATCCCCCAGCCTCCACGTGCCAATTTGCCGTAAGGGTCACGTATGCTGTAGTGCAGTGAGACACCTTTCCGCTAGGAACGCGGAGATGAGTGCTATTTTACTCATTTTAGAACTAAGGTTCGGACTTTGCCCATCAATTTTAGGTCTTAAGGCATTTAGAATAATTTGGTGCACAGTCAGAGAAAATTGCACCACCTAACGGTACAGTCAAGTTAATTTTTTTTTTTTAAACCCACTCACAGATTCGACATGTACAATTCTTTCTTGGATCGGATGAGTAAAAAAAAGATGAATAATGAAAAATCGACTCTAAATGAACAGTAAAAAAAAATATAGGTCAGGCACCATAGGGGTTCACAAAAAATAAGAGCAAAATAAGAAGTCTTATTCTTAGAATAAGATTAATTGTAGTTTGATGGGCGGAATAACTTATACCATATTATAACTGTTTATATTAGAATAAGGAAAATAAATAATTCAACCTTAGATTTAAGAATCGTTTATTCTTCCTATTCCGCAAGTGGGTCCCACAAAACTATCAAACTTAAATGTCCCTTGTTCTAGCATAAGTTATTTCCGAGTAAGTAATTCCAAATAACTTATTATGCAAACAAATTGGGACTAAAACACTAGGCTACTAATCAGAAAAAAATAAAACTCTCTCCACAAGAAGAAATGGAGGGATCAGGACCGAGTTGCTTGATAGTGTAAGTTGGCTCTGAATTATGATTGGCAGAACAAAATCTTTTTACATCATTACCTATTCAACTACATCAATCACCGATGTTTTCTCTAATCACAACTCAGGATTAAAAAAATCCCCGTTTACACATTTCTCTAATCACCGATGTTTTCTCTAATCACAACTCAGGATTAAAAAAATCCCCGTTTACACATTTCACATCACTACGCTACTCTTCCACATGAAGCGCTTTTAGCTAGCTCAGGGCTCATCTCCGCCGACTTCTCCATTGGCTTGTCAAAGACTCAGAAGTCTTCGTCTTTTCCGATGGCTTAACGATGTCGGTTCAATAACCTCCATTGGTGCCATCATTCCATGTGAACGTTATGCCCTATCATTCCCTGAACCAAGACCTAGTCTACCCACAGATTTGTCAGCCGTCACACCACACCGTTTTAGTTCCTACAACCTCTTAATATTACAAAAAAGTTCTCCTCTTATAACTATTTTTTCGAAAGTCTCCAAAATCTTCAAATGTTTGTAAAATCACTCGTATGGTTAATGGATGCTTGAAACTAGGACTGACAATATGTTGAGTCGAGTTTTGAATAGTTCAGGCACAGCTTGGGTCAAAGAAGCTTGACTCGAGCTCGAGCTCGAACTCGGCTCGAGTTCTAAATTTGGACTCGAACTCGACTCGGCTCGAGTTCGAATCACATTCGAATCACATAAATTTAAACAGATTTTATTTAGTTTTAATCATTTGATGCACAGTAAGAATGACAATCTTTTAGTAAATATATCAATCTGACCTAATTTAGAGGAATTTTAAAATATATTAAATATATCGAACTGACTTACGAGTTGAGCCACAATAAACTTGAGCTCAGCTCATTAAACTATTCGAACACGATTGGAGAGATGATTAATAGATGTTTGAAGCGGAGGTTCGCGGCACTCCAATTCCATAGAGGGCAGGAGCAAGGGGAGAGGGTGCCGGCGAGGAAGTTTTCTTCCCTTTGGACGACCTCTTCGACGGCCGAGAGAACGACGGCGAGGAGTGTCCCTTCCTCTTGGTGCCAGTGCTGTGAAATGAAGGGAGGGAATTGAGGTTCACAATTGGTTAACCTAAGGGTAATGTTCTCTCATAAGTTGAACCTTTTGTCATATTAAAAGTTTGTAGAGGTTAAAAAGTAAAAATTCCTAACTAAAAAGACAAACCAATATTTCCTTGTATTCCCTCGTAGGCAACTTAACCGATAAGATAGTGCGCATTCTAATAAATAATCCTCAGTTTTCATCTTTTAAAAAATGGGATTTCTGATCTTATAAAGAATTTCACCTAAAATTTCTCGAACAATGTGATATCACACACCGGATAAATTCTGAATCCTTCTTCCTTGTATTTATGAGCGGAGACGGAAGACCCTTTCCATAGGACACCCTCCCGTTTATAACGAGAGGCTTAGGGTTCGAGCTAAGTTAAGCAAGTTTTCGACTTCTAGAAACCAAAAAATGAGAGTATCTAACAATGTTTTAGAAGAAACTGTCTTGGGGGATAACTAAAACATTTTAATTCAATAAATAATTCCCTTGCATAAACCTAAAAGCGACTTTTAATTCAAAGCTATGCCAAACATGTACATGAAAAATAACTTACTTTATAAAACAAAACAAAAAAACTATATTTTACAAAACGAGAAGAAAAGAAATGAAAGGAAAGAATAGAAAAGAGAAGTCTCAAATATCCACAAAATCCTTTTCCTCAGTAACTATGAATTTATAAGCCAAATACTTACAAACACACGACGCCATTTACAAAGTCCACCCCCCGAACCGCCGGTTGAGCCCTTAAAAATCTCGCAATTTACACCAAACTCCCTCTCCAGTCTACACGCACTGACGTACTTCCCCCAACACCCTAACAAAATTATCAAAATATCCTTACAAGGTCGTTAGAACGGCGACGTCATCAGACCAACTCCAGCGGTCCGGCCCGGCCGGTCCGAGCCGCGGGTCGCTTCACCGTAGGTCATCGTTGGACTTCGTTACGGCAGCAGAAGCCGTCGCCGCCGGTGTTCCTGCAGCCGTCGCCCTGCCACGTCCACACCACGTCCTTGAGGCCCGGCCGGACGTCCTCCTCGCAGAACTTGACGTACTCTAGGGTGTCGCCGGAGGACTTGGAGAACTCCACCACCGCCACCCCGGGGGTCACCTCGAACACCTCCGCCGCCACCGCCAGCCTCCCCTTCCTGCCCTCCTGGGACCCCTCGAGCCGCAGCTTGTAGGGGTTGTCCCCGTCCTCCTTGGCCCCCCGCCTCACCCCGAAACCCAGCGCCCTCCCCAATCTCTCAAGCCTCTCCGCTATGGCCCCCGCCGCCCACCGGGATGTGAACACTGACCCCGCCCGCCGCCGGGGGCTCGGCGTCTCCTCGAACAGCCCCGACAGGTCGAATCCCGACCCCATGGCCGATATGAGCTCGAAAGCGTTGTAGAAGGCAGGCGGCGGCGTCTCAGCATCAGGTTTCTCCTTCTTCTTCTTCTTCTTCTTCTCTTCCTCCTCCTCCTGCATGGGAGCTGCGGCAGCTTCGCCGGCGTCGATGGCAGCGGCCAAGGCGGCGGCTTTTGAGGGGTGGTTGGCGGGGATGGAGAAAGCGACGGGGCGGGAGAAGCCCTTGCGGAACCAGGGGTCCTTCATGATCTCGGGGATGGTGATGCGCTTGTTGGGGTCGGCGACGAGAAGGCGGGAGATGAGGCGGCGGGCGCCGGAGGAGAACCATGGGGGGAACTCGTAGTCGGCCTTGAAGACCTTGCGGTAGAGGCGCATGAGGTTCTCGTCCTGGAAGGGCAGGAAGCCGGCGAGGAGCACGTAGAGGACGACGCCGCAGGACCAGAGGTCGGCCTTGGCGCCGTCGTAGCCCTTCTTGCGGAGCACCTCGGGGGCGACGTACGCCGGGGTGCCGCACTGCGTGTGGAGGAGCCCGTCATGGAGGAGCTGCTCGGGGAGGGCGGAGAGGCCGAAGTCGGAGACCTTGAGGTCGCCGTTGTCGTCGAGAAGGAGGTTCTCGGGCTTGAGGTCGCGGTGGGAGACGCCGCGGGAGTGGCAGAAGTCGACGGCGGAGATGAGCTGCTGAAAGTACCTGCGAGCCTCGTCCTCGCGCAGCTTGCCGCGGGCGACGCGGGCGAAGAGCTCGCCGCCGCGGACGTGCTCCATGACGAAGAAGATGCGAGACTTGGTGGCCATGACCTCGCGGAGCTCCACCACATGAGGGTGGCGGACCAGGCCCATGATGGAGATCTCCCGCACGATCTGGGCCACCATGCCGTGCTCCCGCTTCACCTGCTCCTTGTTGATGACCTTGATGGCCACGCTTTCACCCGTCGCGAGCTCCTTCCCATAGTACACCTTCGCGAAGGTCCCCTTCCCCAGCAGCCTCCCCATCTCGTACTTGCCGAACACCACCTTCCTTTCCCCCACGCCCGTAGCATCCTCCTCCTGCCCCATCTCTCTCTCTCTCTCTCTCAAAGTGGAAGTGCCCAGGAAGGAGAAGACGACCCAGAGGCGTGGGAAAGTTGCAAGCAGTGCAGGCTTCTCAGTCACAGAAGAAGGGATTGAGCCCAAGATTCCTGGAGAAGGGAAACCTGGCGGCCACGGGCAGACCCAGAAGGCTCCATTTGGTTTAGAGGGGAGGTGTGTGTGTGGAGTGGCTCAGGAAGGGGAGGGGAGGACGATGTTTAGGGGGGGTTAAAAGGGGTTGCGGCCGGAGCTGTGGGCGGGGGGTAACGTCTGTCTTGTAGCGGCCGGTGGGGGTGGGGGTGTGTGTGGGGGATGGGAGGAATGCCGCTGCTGGTATTTGATGGCGTGATTGTGGGGTTCAAAATTCTAACTTTTTTGGAAAGCCGTGGTGGGCCGGGGGGGGGTGTGGGGGGCGCTGCAGCCTGCAGGTGATCCGTGGTGGGGCTGGGAAGGAGAGAACCGAGGGGAAGGAGCACACAGAGAGCCAGCGGGGTGGTATATAAAATTGTAAATATCTGTGGATTTGTTGCATTAAATTAATTGGCGAATGAGGAAGTAACACCTCAATATGTGAAGGGGATTCCTCTTTGTAGTCCCCTGCACCTTGGCACAGTTAGCCTATCTCAACACTGTGAGAGAATAGGCTACTGTTGTTAATTATTGCCTAGGGCGTAATGCGCCAGGCTGTAGAGAGAGGAAGCAGCTTCTTCGTCCTTGAAGGCCATGGGTACGGGCCTCGAAACTAAGGACACGTTGAGGTTGTGACCCTCTCCTTAGTACATGTTTGGACCTGAGTCCAACAATAGTGAGAGGAGGAAGGTTCATATATTCGTCAAATTTTAAGATCATATGAAGAATTTTTTTACAATGTTTGACTCTCTTTTTCTTTGTACTTTTGGACGCTGGTCCCCAGATTTAGAATGTTGCTCGAATGGAAAAAGTAAAACTTTAAATGATGGATCCTTTTGGTAAGTTTGTGATGGAAATATGATATGATATAGAATAATGCTCCATTGTTGTTTAATCAAAGTGGGGAGCAGTCGAGTGGAATTGGAGAACTTTTATATTAAATGTTGTTTTAATGTTAATTTTGGTTCAATTAAGTTTGAAGAAAAGTCGGAGGGTTTGCTGCCAGGTGGTCGCTGCCACATCGGAAATAGCCACCGTCAATATTGGACCCTATGTGCTGGGGCGTATAATTCAAGAATGGAATCTCCAAGGTGGGAAAGAAATAAATGGACTTGAGGCTTAGAGGCCGAAATCCTTGATTACTTTTCTCTAATTTGTTGAAAGTAACATTCTTGTTTCTTGAAATGATTTAAAGTCAGAAAAGGTTTATATGTACAATGTAAATCTAAATTTTTGTGCAACTCATTGGCCAGAAAAGTTATCAATAATAGAGAATGTCAAAATTCAGCTTGTAGAGAGCATATGTTCTTGTATCAAACTTTCATCTTTTATTACTTGTCCGAGTATTTCTTCTCAAAATTTAGGGAAAGACTGAAGAGTCGGCTCTTTATGAAGTTTAGACTCTGCCAGCTTGTTCACGAGAGTTTTGGCAAATTTTCCTTGTCTAAAGTTATGCTAACTAAGCACTTGACACAAGGAATTGACAACATATAGACAATTAATTGAAAATAAAATTATTAATTATTTCTATTATGCATTAAATGTACTCAATCAAAATTAGTGTGGTAAAATCTTCAGACAATGAATGGCAACAATCATCCCCCACGACTCATAACTCGGTTGGTAACAACACTTTAGGACAAAATGAATAAATCACATATATATTCTAATTAATATTGACTAGGATATTAAATGCGTTGTTTTCCCAAAATCTACATGACCTCAAGGGGAATTACCTTTGACTAGGATTGCAAATGAACCAATACGCTTGATGAACATCTCATAAGACTACTCGATAAGAGTTCGATTCAACTCGTTTATTGAGTTAAATAAACAAATTTGAATAAAAATTTGAACTCGATTTATTAAATGAGCCAAGTTTAAACACAACCAAACTCGGCTCGAATATGTTCGTGAACAAGCTCATTTAAGTACTCATTAAAAGTTAATTTAAATACTCATTAAGATCTTTTTAAAAATGCTCATTTAGTTATCCTAACCATCAATAATATTAATTAATGAGATATTCTAATATCTTATAGAGTTTTCCATGAAATAGTTAATGGTGCAAACAACTTGTTCACGGTTGTTTAGCGTGAGGTTATATATTTAAAATAAAAAATGAAATTAAATATTATCACAGATTCATTAGCCTACGAGCCACTCGATATTCAACTCGAGCTCATTTGATATTTACATGAACCAAATTTGAATGACGATTATAAAAACTCGGCTAGAACTCGAACTCGATTAAAATTAATTGAACTAAGTTTGAACATACTAGAACTGAGTTCGACTCGACTCTTTTGCAGCCCTACCTTTGACAAGCTTCTGGTTTCCACTTGTTGAGCACCTTATCACGCACTTTAGTTGTTGTTGGGTGTAGAAAATTAAGTATGTGGACCAAAAAGAGCTAAACGTCATTTGGAAGGACCTCATCCGAGCTATTATTCTATTGGCGTTGTTGTTTACACACAAAAATAGATTGGAAATTTTGAAAACATATATATGATCGCATCACTAAGCTTTCATTGTGGACCAATGGGTTCACCTTAACAATTTCTATAAGATGATCATTGAAACCTCGAACAGTGATCAGAATCCAGTAGTATGGCTTGTGGCCACTCGTCATTGGTGATGAGACTTAACATTACATTAACAGATCGATCATGTGCTTTGGTATCCCCTTGGCAGGCTTGCACAAAAAAGAGCTACTGTTTAAAGAGTTGGCTGTTTCCTGCTAGGAGAGTTTGTGGCTTGGACGCAAAGGGAACTCTCAATATGGATGTGCATGTCACATAAAGGAGTGAATTGAGTGTTGACAGTGGCACAAAGTTTGTGTCCATTCCTCTTCCATTAGAAGGCTAGAATGAGAGCGGATCACCTTAGTGCATTCGGGGAAGAAATCCCTGCTATTACTAATGTCATACTAACATACAATCAGATTTTTCCCTTTTCTCCCACCTCATGCATAAGGTAGAATTAGTTGTCAACCTTCGTCTAGGATTCTATTGGTTCAAGTCATTTGCATATGGGTCTACAATTAGTCACCGCGATAGTTCTCTCCTTCAATGCACAAAGATACGCTTCCATGCTAAAGTTGATGCCAAGATTTTCATGCATAGGTACTTTTCTTGCCATCGTGCCTGTTACGCATGTATAATTACTGTTAAGATGGCATGTCACTATAGTTTTCTGCTGAAGTACTTTTGCGAGATTCTTGAGTAATATTTGCTGCACCCAGGATAGTGTACTTGCGTTGAATCATTTTGTAATATAAATTTTCATGGATCCTTGTAAGTATGATGTGATTGCTGGGCCAATATTTCACAGATGGATATTATCATATCTGGCAGACAGTTAATCTGCATTCGAATTCTTGAGCACAACAAAACATTATGGAAGGATGACATATATTACATAAAAATACTCTATATTTATAGAGATGACAGAAAAATACATGGGGATGATAAATACTAACGAAGCATAATAAATAGTATTTATTAAATGGCATATAACATTTATGATGCCTAGACATGGCAAATGCGACCTAGGGATGACACACCATTTATCAAATGACATGTAATCATTTTTTGGCAACATTTGTCGTGTCTACAAATT
Source organism: Zantedeschia hybrid cultivar (assembly GCA_030544215.1). Taxonomy (NCBI): domain Eukaryota; kingdom Viridiplantae; phylum Streptophyta; class Magnoliopsida; order Alismatales; family Araceae; genus Zantedeschia; species Zantedeschia hybrid cultivar. Next base: position 17,786,381 of record JARZZO010000011.1, read on the forward strand.
TACATACACATTAAATATTTGTCAAACCCAATAATGCTTTTCTGTGTGAAAAAGTTGACCCAAGTTTCTCCTCGTGTCCACATGATCTAATAAAAAGATACACTGTAAGATAAGTAAGTGCAGCAAGTATTATTCGAGATTCTTATCAGTCTACCTACATATTTTCTTGCACCTCACAGCCGACCTACTTACATCCCCACACAGGCCTTGCACATTCTCATTTGTAAAGAGGGCATTTAAATGAAATCCCAACCCCATAATAGGATTTCTAAATTGGTTATTAAGAGGGTCATATGTACAATTAAGTCATTCTGAGTGGTTCGCGTGCCTAGCTAGCCGGAATCCTCAGAAGTAACCTCCTCCCATCTTAGGTGGCCCGCCATGGAACCCCCACGCCTAGGCCGGCACCACGCGCCGCACCCCGCACAGGGCCCAATCCACCGGACCAGTGCGTTCAGGTGCGTGCATCTGGACCGGACCCAACCGGTCGCCATCGCCCAAAAGGTCGAGGCTAGAAGAGGATATTCGCCGAATTTCCTGATTGGACTCATGATTTTACCATTTTTAAGGGCCATAAAATTTAAAATGTCATAAGGTTGCCATATTTTGTCACTTCGTTTGAACAAAACTTCGGAGGATGGTAAGGGGCAATCAGCGATAGAATATATATATAGTTCGGATACATAAGTTTGAACTTGGGAACTTGGGGTGTGGGATTGGTTTTCCATTTATATAAACAGTCCATGCAACTGCCGGATTAGGTCGTAGGTGATGAACCAGTTGCCCAGTGCATGCAGTTGGTTTATCACTTACCTTTTAATTGGAAAGTCTCAAGTTTAATTCTAGTTAAGGTTTAAATTTTTTCCAGTTATGCAGTCAAAAAGAGTGATGTTGAGATATTTGTCTACATGATTATTTTTTTGAAAAATCAGGTGGATTTAAAATTCTCGCCTAATTAGACGGACTTCTTGATCGGTACATAACTATATATCTCCAACTCTAAAAGATATCTCGGACTCGATCCTTGAAACCAAGATTGTAACCCACAATCTCCCCACTGGTCCCATCTACTTCGGCCATTTTGCCTAATGTACGCCAACACATTTATTTAGGTCTTGTTTGATGTATATTAACATACAACAACATAATCTTGATTTGAAAATCATCAAATTTTTTTTTAAAATCAATGAAAATAAAATTTATAATCCACTTACGTCACTTTAAACGTATGAAAGAATAACATACATAATTTACAACAATCTAAACATAAAGAAAATATCATTTTACAACTATTTACAAGTATCTCACGGTACACCAAATTAACAACCCCTTAGCCTACGAATCCATCCACGTACAAGAGTCGCATACTTTTCTTTTCCATCTTAACCATTCTTAGTTATTAGACCTCACAATCACACCACCAGGGAATCGTGCTTAAGCTTTGATATGCTTAACTATTAAGTAGATAGATAGCTCGTTTATCTCAACTTTCTTATTATTTTTGTTCGTCTCCTCAACTCAGCCGAGAGGGGTGGAGAGGCATGTCGATCGTGACCGCAACGGGGCGTCCTGCCACATGCGGTTGGGTGGTCCGTTGCCGTTTGTATTTGGGGGAGGTGACGAGCGGGTGCGGTAGGACAACTACGTACGTACCGCGCAACCGGCACACGCCAGCCAGACTGGGGTCTTCCGGCGGTTTCTTTGTGCGATTGGGACGCTGGCGCTGTCGCCGCTAGAGATGCACAAATGGTAACGGCTATAGCCCGATTATGTGACCAATTGTTAATTTATAGGTCGGTTAATGAATAATCTTTTTAAATCGATATGTATAGCGAATAAAGTAATGGATATATTTCTTTTTTTTGTATTTTATATATATATCCTTAAAAAATAACATATTTATATGTATATCCTCAATTCTCACATATTATCGTCAATACTCTATGTAATTTTCAAAATGTTGAATTTTATATCCCTCAATCTAATGGTTTGACATAAATACTCTTAAATTTACTAATATTTTACATATGTATCCCTCAATATACTAAAATCTTGTATTTTGTACCCCCGATACCTCCAACGATGTCATGATTTACACAATGTTTTTGACATATTTCGTTGAAATTAACCTAAGTTTGACGGGAAAGGTATAAATGGAACATTTTGAAGATTGCAGGAGTATTAATGATAATATGTGAGAATTGAGAGTGTACATGTAATTACGGTATTTTTTAAGAGTATATACGCAGAAAATTCTATTTTTTTTCTGACTGAATAGATATGATATACTAAGATCTGATTATCCGACCAAATTATTCGTTTATAAGATAGTTAACGGATAATATTTTTAAACCGATAACTTAACGAGTACAATCATAAATCTACTTTAGATCCGCACCATATATGTTCTGTTTGCATCCCTAGTCACCGTCGAGCTACGGGCATAAGCACTTTTAAACTTTCTTTTTTCAGTCCTTTTTATCTCTGTACATTACCATATTTGTATGTATATTTTTGACTCTACATATAAATTGTTATAAGCATCTCTTACATCTTTAAAAAGGTTACAATTATATCTTTCAACAAAATATTGTGATGTGAAATGTGCCAAAAGGATTATATCAATTTTGGGAACTCATGGATGTATTTACAAAGATACTAGAATCTTTCCGACTTTAAATGGAAAAAGTTTTAACTTTAACTTTTTTAAAGATGTCGGAGGTCTTTACAACAACACGTTGGTGTCAAAGATATAATTAAGATCGGAAAACGTCCAGTGCGGGACAGGAGGCATATGGGCCGCTCGATCTTGATTGGGTGGCCCAGAAGGCGCCATGCGGTGCCCCTCCCCCCTACCCCCCCTCCCTCGTGAATTTGGGGGCGCCGCAGGCATTACTCTTTTTCTTTTTTTGGTTTAATCGGGACCGTCCATGTTATTATACGGCTAGGCCGCACCCAATGCCCTGGCCGTACAATAGCATTACTATATATATATATATATATATTAGAATATTTTTTTTATTTTTCTTAGCTCATGTCAAGACACATTTATGCGGGGACAGTCCTATGTGCGCGCTTCAGACGGTGAAATGGGACTGGAAGGCTTATTTCACGTGATGCAACAAGTAAAACTCAGTAGAATATCAGGGGATTCAGGGCCGCATGCTTCGTCAGTTGTGTTCTTAAAGTAAACTAGACTCGAGGCACAAGGCATTGGCCAAGACGTCCTATCGGGTTACCGAATAGTTGTGGGCCGAGTTCACTGTTGGGCCATTGGGCCTCTCCTTCGATTTAATTTTCCAAGTTAGACACCATATATTTACGGTTGTGGGTCAAGTTCAGTTTTGGGGTCACAAGTTGAGCTCAAACTTGACGAGTTCTTAAATGAGCCAAGCTTGAACAGTGAGTTAAAAGACTTGGTCGAGTTCGAGCTGAGTTAGAGCTCGGTGTAAAGTTGTTAAACCGAGATCGAGTTCGGTTCTGCTCGACTTGTTTGCACCCCTATTCACACGCAAACCCACTTTGCCGCAGCTCAGTGGGTGTGGTTTGGAGTGGATTCTATTACGGATCAGAGACAATACTTTGATAATCAAAATTTATATGCAATAAGATACATATATCGTATCTAACCTATGTATATCTTTTAAAACAAAAATTTTTATTATACAAACATATTAAAATCTTAAGTCTTTATTTAGCCTACACTAAAATTAGATTGTCTATCAAGACTATAAAGTAATTAAAAAGTTACAACTAGTTTAAATTCATTCCAAATTTATAATTAATTAATATTCATCCCAAGTAAGTTATTTGGTGAATCAAGGAAACATGGATCAAGTGGATTCCATGATATTAAACATAGCACTAAATAATTTATTTATAACATGCGGATCAAGGCAGACACATCTGCGGATTTGTAATTGAAAGATCCAATCCAATCCATAAGGTCGGTCTCGCAGGTCACAATAGATTAATTTGAGTAAATTCATAACCCAATCCATTAAAGATGCGGGTGAAGACTTTTAACCTACACACTAATCCGATTTATAATTTGTAGAGTGGATTGGGTTTCATAGATCGGGGATGGATTGGGATTGCAAATTAACACGATCCATTTGCAACCCTAATATACAGTTCCAAGCCATATAGAGTTTAAACTCTTTAATGGGTGTTTAAAATTAAAGCCCAAGAGATGGAAACAACTCTAGGAATCATTGATATCATCTTATTTTTTTTTATTTTTTTAGATTTTTAGACTATCTAATCATGAAGATCAAAAATAGCATCCAATTAGACGACTATAGTTAAAGTTCATGATCAGACGATCAATCTTAAGTCCCAAAGGATGGGAACAACCCTTAGGGATAAGTTGAATATTTAAAATTTTATGAGGATTTTTATTTTTTTTAATATGAAAGAGGGGTCAAAAATGACCATGCAATCTGGCTGCTCATTTGCATATTAGCATACACACACACACACACACATATATATATATATATATATATATATATATATATACACACACATATATATATATATATATACATATATATATATATATATATATATATATATGTGTGTGTATATATATATATATATATATATACATATATATATATATATATATATACATGGAGAGAGAGAGATACTTTCTTATTACTTTGTACTGATACTGACACGTATTTAAAAAGATAAGATCCAATATAGATCAACGATACACGAACCTTGATTTCAACATGATTGTCTCTATAAAAATGGACTTAAGAGACCGATTTCAAATAGTTGATGAAATGCCACAAGTATACATTATTATATTATAGTCTCTAGTATTTTTTCATGAATCAATGTGATACATCACTGCTAAGGTATAAGCAATCATCTATTGTCACGTGAAAAGAACAATCAAATATTACATCAATCACATGAAACTTACATTTCGTATGTTTATCAAATTTTTAAAGCAACAATAGATGCAAATGTACGCAACTACACACTAATATTTCTTTAGAGGTTAGCTATTAATTAATATGCAGTACCATTAAAATCTCAATAAGAAACTATAATGGTATTTTGCATAATTCAATGACATTCTATATAATGCCTTTTATATTGTGAATTGAGATGATTTGCATAATTCTATTTCTATTTAAGAAGTTACACATAACTTGCATCACCAGTAATTAAGTGTTATGAATAATGATTTTGTAAAAAGATTTTTTTTCTTCTAATGCATTGAGGTTGAAAATTAATTTTTGATGTATAAAAATAATGGAGGAGTTGCATTCCCGTTAAGAAAGATTCAACATTTATCATGTTTTAGTTGTTCAAAACTGCATTTTTATCATGATTGAAGTAATAAACAATGGCCCTACATGAAGTTCCTTAAAAGCAATGGAATATATAACATCCAAAATTTATATGGAAGTAAGTCTCTGGAGTATCTTCTCGAAACATTTAGGAGTATGACAGATTCCAAGAACATTTAAAACAAACAAAGAACTTGTTGCATCTTCTCGATACATTTAAAGTGTTAAGAATACAATATAAATCACTAACCTAAGAATAAATAAAGTGATTAAGGTCCATTATTGGTCTCAACTACTAATTTATTCTCATTAGTTTTTGTTAATCTTGATCCTCATTGTTTTTTTCTTACATATTACATAATAGTCATATCACATCTTATACTATGTTTGGTTAGAGTATTAGTTTTGATATAATATTTTTTTGAAATTGATATTTTTGAGTTGTATAATACTAATATAAAAATTGATATTGGAAGAGCATAGAACAAGATGGTTGCTGGAGAAATAGTGTTAGACGCAAGAAAAAGAGAGGAAATGAGATCATGAGATGCTAAGAATTAAACTCTAATATTTTTAATATAAATTTTTACTTATATTAAATTTATTATGACGACATACTTTATCAATATATGAATCTCAAGAATACCCAACTTAATAAAGTACAACCAATGCAAAAACATCATGGTAGTAATAGCAATATGTGTTGGAGCTTGGGATTTAAGTCCATCATCATCGTCGGTAATTATAATTATCGTAGAACTAAATATAAGTTATATATAATACAACCGCCCTCAGAGGTGACACCTCTGTTATAGCCAGTTTGATTAACATGGCCCCAGGTACAACATATGTACCCTCTCAATAGACTTGGTCTAAGTAGAAAGATAGACTTGTGCTAGAACAACGACTGCATCTACGTTTGTCTAACATTTTTTGATATGTGATTTTTGTCAATATATTGTTTCTTTTGATTTGTAGGCCTTATAGTTTTCTATTGTTTAATGAAAATAAAAGTAAATTTGCCTATATAGTAATCAAGATAGGACTAAAATCATGCATAGATTAATTTGCCATGAATGGTTTCAATAGATAAAAATTGCAAAGAATGCAAATCTCCTTACTAAGCTAATGGAAGATAGTAATATCAACAACTTAAGTCATCAATCCTCTTATGACATCCCTCTAGTATGACTCACAATGCACATAGATGTGTTTCTAATTGGTGTCTCTTCTTCGTGGTGAGCCTGAACTATAGTCATTTTCATGGATAAAAATAGGTGAAGGTGCCCAAACAACTTTCTCTACATCTAATTTTTACACTCCACTCTATATGAAAATTATGTAAGACCTTCTTAATGCCTTTTAGAGTAGGAAACTTAATATAGAAGAGGTTAATGATTCATTGCTTAAAATTTGAAGCATCTATTGCATAATCGAACTAGTTATACCTTTTACAGTAGGGAACTTAGTACAAGAGGAGTTAATGACTCGTTTAAAATTGGAAAAGTCTATTGCATCATCAAACTAATCATACATACTCGATGATTTACACTCAGCTAAGATTGATAACCAGAATAAGTGACATTGATTTAATAATTATAATCTTAGTCTACTTAGAATAAAGAAAATAGAATTTTACTTGTTCCATCGCTGCCGGTGCAGCAAGGTTGAGGTGGTTTGCACCGTCCTATGGCGTTCCATCATTCGGATACAATATGTGGAGGTCGTTGCCCTCATCAAATACACGTTGCCATTATTTACATGCCAACACATATGAGAAATTGAATTAAAAAAAAATTCCATCAAATTACTCTTGAGAGCATGACAATATGGTTGACAATTTTTTTTTGTTTGTTGAATTCAACCTCCCATGTATGGTGGCGTGTAGATGACACCATCATACATTTAATGGGGGAGATAGTCCCCTAAGTGCTTTGTTCAAATGGCAGAACGTCATTGGATGACATAAACTGTAACGACCCGCCACCCTATAATCGGAGATCCGATTACTAAATGGGTACCAAATTATTAATTTGGAAACAAATCAGGATCTTGATAAGTCTGGAAAATAAATAATAAACTAAGCTAAACATTCACATCGCATTGAATTAAAAAGGAAGTGTAAGAATTAGAAATTATTATAATGTGACTCGACTCAGCAAATAATTATATACTCCAACTAAAAGAAAATAATTAAGCATGCAGGTCAAAAAATAAAATAACAACTACATCGGGGCATACCCTGGAACAACGGCTGCTGGCGCGCGACCTAAAGCAACACTCTCCTCGCTACGCTTGCCTCGAACCCTCATCTGAAAATCGCAAGGGTGAGTCTCATTGAAAAGACTTAGTAAGGATCCTTCGATCCCCACCGCCCACTCACGCACCTACAAGTGTAGCAACACAATTATAGATAATTTAAGCAAGTAAAGCAGTAAACACAATTCCTAGATTCGATATAAAACACATATATTCAAAATATAACATGCATAATTCTGAAACCATTTTACCACGGAACCCACAACCAGCGTCTCGGCAAAACATGCCAACCACACGGCCGAACGCGGGAAACACCGACCCGCTGAGACCAAACAACAACCCCTCGGATAGCGCGCTGGCTACTCCGGCCTGACATGCTCCAGGTAGTTCTGCTTCCCACAGCACGAGTGACACTCCGAATGTACCACTCCCACACCGGTACTAGCTATACCCCGGGGTACACCAGTTGACCCTCTCTCTAGGCGTCACCCCGCCAGTCCCACATCGGCACTGTGTCACTCCTACACCGACACAGGGTGCCTAAGCGCTAACAACTGTCACTCTAGGCCCATGATTGTACAAAACATAACACTGTGCGATCCGATCACATAGAACTCATCGTCATCGAGTACATTTCTAAGTATGCAATTAACTAAACTATATAATAATGTAAACACGTGTTAATTGTAGGGATTAATGGAATTCTGGCTTGAAATGCGTCGCCCAAGGCCGACGTCATTCAAGCTTCCTAAACTAGTTTATATAAAACTGGTCCTGGAAGATGGCCTAAAACGCGTCATTATATGTAGCCGCCTTTTGAAAGGCGTTGCTGTCCCTAGTCGCCTGATAACGACAGAAACAGAGACAGACCTTGGGTGATTTCACTTTAAAATGCGTCGGGCATGGAAGTCGCCGTTCAAAAGGCGTCGCTGTCCCTAAACGCTCATCAGTCCAGAGACAGAGTCTATTATTTAGGATAAATCGCGTCGCGGGTTGTAGCCGCCTTTCTAAAAGGCGTCGCTGTCCCCCGATGCTATTTAACCCTCACAGACAGGTTCTTCCTCCGCCATCTCCCAATCCACGGGGTGGGATTTCCTCCCCAAAATCGTATAAAAACACACAAAAAAAAGTGGAGAAGGAGGAGAAGAACCTAAATACCCATTAAAACACCTAATTCTCATTACATGCAATTAGTATTTTCGCCCCAAGAAAACTCCTAAACATACTCCAAAGTAGAAAAAACATGGTTTTTAAACGAAATACAACGGAGATCGTCACCCTACCAGCTACTCGAACTCCTCCTAGCTCCAAGCTACCAACTCGCCTTGCCACACCCCGCCGCCGGTACCGCCGTGGACGCCGTTACTCCACCAGGAGGTTGGCCGCTGTCCGGAGAGAAATGCGCCACGGAGGAAGTTGTGGTGGTAGTGGAGGAAGTTAGGAGTATACTGGAGTAGAGGGAGAGGAGGAATGGGGAGAGGAAAGCAAGGAGAGGGGAAAGGGCTCGCCGGAGATCGGAGGGAAGAGAGGAGAGAGAAGAGAAAGGAGAGTGAGGGAAATGAGGGAGGGTTCGCGGGGTCAAACAGAAACTGGAAAAAACGCATCGGCCAAGCGCGACGTCATTCAGATGACAAGATCGGGCCGTACTCTAACAAAGCAGGGTCGTACTCTAAATGACGTCGTCCATACAAGACGCCATTCAGACGATAAGACCGGGGCCGTACTCTCGCGTCCCAAGGCCAGCCCACGTGGCGCCCACGTGACACAGCTTAAAACACGTCCACATTGATGGACGCCGTTTAAACCGCATCGAGCTTGCGAAATTAAGTCTCAGCCCTACCAGGGCCCAAACTAAGGGATCCGACTCCGAAAATTGACCCGATAACCGGATCCGAAACCTCAATCCTTACATAAACCACCTTAGTCTTGTTGCATTGACAGTAGTGTAGCAAGTAAAATTCAAAAAGATAAATAAATTTATTTTAATGAGTTTGATGAAAAAGTAGCACAAGAGACAAACTAATAAAAATCAACTTCTACTAACTTAGTTGGAATGATCGATTTAAATGTTTGGTCCAATTAAATCCTATATTATGATATATCTCAATATATACATATATATTAGGTCTTAGCAAAATATTATATTCTAGCAATTAAATTGGCTCAACCTTGATATCTTGGATGATTCAATCTATCCTTGATTTATTGCATACGTTGTCGAAGGTCTTAAAGGATTTTAATTTAGAATATTTTATTTTAATTAGGTTAATCGTATTGTTGGATCGATATGACTCCATTTTTGTCAGCATCTTGTGGTGCAGTGGTAGTTCGACTAACACTTCTGCTCCTATTCAGGAGCACATGGGTCTAAGGATCAGGATAATCAAATAAACAAATTGAAGTCAAATGATATAACTAAGTAAAATAAGTATAGATCTCAAATAAACAAATTGAAGCCAAAGTATATGACTAAGCAGAAAATTTTAGTTTATGTGCGAATCAAATATATCAAATCAAATCATCATAGACATACACTCCAACTACAACATAAAAAGTCAAACAAAATAAATAATAAAGTATCTAGGCAAATGATACAGATGTCTTAATTACTGCGTAGAACCGGAGAGTCTAAGTCCTACTTAACTCTAAACTGTTAGTGCGTTACATGTCGCTTCCCCTAGTTTAGCCGGTCAAAAATAAGAATTTCATCCGTTTACCCTTTAGTTCCAAATAAAATTACATTATCTAATATGAATGATTATAATATAATCAGATCAAATATTTTTCTAAGATGGCAATGTCCAAACAAAATCAATTAATTATGGCACAATCAGATTAATAGAGGTCAAATGATGACAAGAAATAAGTATAAATCTGGAATTTAATTTATCAAAGTAATATATATAGTTATAAGTCAAAATACAAGCTCTACATACAAATAACCAATTATATAGTCAAATAGAAGCAAGTATGGTTCCAACATGTTATTGAACAGAAAAGTAAGTTACTAGAATTTTCTTAGATTTTTCGGACTATTAAACCTAATCTTTAGAATTGAAACTTTAGTAATTAGGTTCGAAAATAGCAAAAAGATTTGAAAAATAGTCAAATTTGGCAAACATGTCAAATAGGTGAAATAAAACATGTGGACAAAGTTTCATTTCATTTAGACATCAAATGAGTGAATTAAAGTATTGAGTGAATTAAAGTATTTAATTTGTTTTCATAGCCTACCTTGAGGAAGGACAACCAATCCCTCTCTAAGTAAGTCCTTAAGATCTAGCCTCAAATCTCTCTTTATTCTAGAGCCTCTCCCACCTCCTCTACACCTCAAAGAATACTAATCATGGATTAGAACTAATCCCCAAAAGAATTAATCAATGTTCCTCAAGAATAACATATGAACTTACTTTTGGAAGAGAGCTATGAGCAAGAGAGTTCATGCTCGCCCTCAAGATCTTGTTTATAGATCTTTTCCTTCCTAATACTATCCAAATTAAGTCTTCTTTGTGTTCAAGTCGAACTCCAATAAAGAAAAACTCAATGGCTAAGTTAAAGAGCTCTCTTAGTGCAACTATGACTCAATTCCCGCATCCTTTTGTTTCCTAATTTGAAAATCTTCAAATTAATCCTAATTTCCGTAAGAATTAGTTAAAAATTTTCTTCTATAAAGTTGTAGATATTAATTCCCTTTTTCCAACACTACAAAGATCACAATTTTTAGTCAAACGAGTGAAAGACTATCGTCAATATACCGAGTTGCTCTCACACAACTCCGAACCCAGAATTTGACTGTGTTAGAACCTAGTCTTGTTCTTCTTAAAACACTAATGGACTTAACGAGCCTAATGGTTAAACTAATGAGTTATTCAAACTACCTTAATTATTTTAACAAATAATTAACCTTAAATTGACCTAATCACTCATTATGTATTAATTAAGCAATTTGGGCTCAATTAGTCATGGTCCATTTAACTAGTTTTTGGGTTTAGGATATAGGGTATAATATCCTCTCTCCCTTAAAGAAATTTCATCTTCGAAATTTAAATCATCGTCACTTATCAAATAGGAATGGATACTTCTTCTTCATGTCTTCTTCTGCTTTCCAAGTAGTTTCCTCTGTAGAATAATGTCACCATGCAATCTTCACCAGAGAAATCATCTTGATACGTAATGTCTATTTGTTGCGATACATCATGCGAATAGGCCTCTCTTCATACGATAAGTCCGGCTACACCTCCAGTGTCTCATACCGAATTACATGGGATGGATATTAAATATAATTTATCAGCATGGACATATGGAATACCAGATGTATATTGGCCAGTGCAAGGGGTAAAGCCAGCTTGTAAGTCACTTCACCAACTAGCTATAAAATCTCAAATGATTCGATGAACCTTAGATTAAACTTTTCTTCTTCTCGAACCTCTTCACACCCTTTGTAGGAGACACCTTCAAGAACACATATTGTCTCATTTTAAATGTCAGCTCTCATCTTCTATTGTCTGCATAACTCTTCTGTCGGCTTTGAGCAGTAAGGAACCATTTCATGATAATGTTAATTTTGGATAATCTATAATCTTGATAAACTCCTCTCACCAACCTTTGACTAGCAATTGAATGATCTACATGGCCTGCCATAAAGCGCCGCATACGGTGCCATCTTGATATTAGAATGATAGCTGTTATTATATGCAAACTCAATGAGTGGCATCTGATCATCCCAACTATCCTGCCACTCTGAGCTGCACACTCTCAACATGTCCTCGAGCGTTTGTATAATCTTTTCTGACTGGCCATCAGTTTGAATATGAAAAGCCGAACTAAACTTAGGTTGTGTACCTAATGCTTCCTATAGATTCTTCTAGAATTGAGCAGTGAATCTAGAATCTCTATCTAAAATAATGGAAGCTGACATACCTTGGAGTTGAACAATCTCATCTATGTACATTTTAGTCAACTCCTCTAATGACTGGGTCTTGTGAATGGCCAGAAAATGGGCAGATTTAATCAGCCGATCCACAATCACCCAAATCATGTCATGCTTCCTCCTTGTCTTTGGCAGTCGTATGATTAAGTCTATTGTAATATGTTCCCAATTCCACTACGAAATTTTTATTGATTGCAATGGACTAGTAGGTGTATGATACTCAACTTTCACTTGCTGACAAGTCAGACATCTCGCGATAAAATATGTAATATTCTTCTTCATACTTGATCACCAAAATTTGTTCTTCAAGTCACGATACATCTTGGTGCTATCCGAATGTATAGAAAACTATGACTTGTGGGCTTTAGCCATCAACTATCTCCTAAGTTCCTCATCATTCGGCACACATAGCCTATTACAAGCCGAATGCCTCCATCCGTACCTTTCACCACATCAAACTTGCCCTTCATAGCAAGAATAACTTGATCCTTTTCTTGAGCCTAATAATATGGTTAATTAAAGCAGACCGAATAGTCAAATGCATAAGATATGACCTCTCACCACGTGTCTGAGATGTACCTCAATAACATCTTCTATAGCCTTCTAATCAGAGTGTAACTATAACACCAATAGCTTTCTGCTCAAAGCATCAATTATCACATTTGCCTTTCCTAGATGATAGTTCAAAGGGAAGTCATAGTCCTTTAGAAACTCTACCCGGCACCTCTATCTCATATTGGGATCCTTCTGAGAAAATATGTACTTCAAGCTCTTGTGGTATGTGAACACCTCAAACTGAGCTCCGTAAAGATAATGGCACCATATCCTCAAAGCATGTATCACATTAGCTATCTCAAATCATGAGTGGGGTAATTCTGCTCATAGTCTTTCAGTTGTCTCAATCATAGGCTACAACTTTGTCATGCTGCATAAGTACACATCCGAGACCCTTCCGTGATTCATTAGTATACACCACAAAGCCATCAACTCCATCCGGCAAGATAAGTATTGGAGCAATGGTGAACCTAGTCTTCAATTCTTAAAAATTGTGCTCACACTCCTTTGACCAAATGAATTTAGCACCCTTACATGTCCACTTGGTTTTTGCAGTAGCCAAGATAGAAAATCCTTAAATGAATCTCCTATAATAGCTATGTAAGGATTGAGGTTTCGGATCCGGTTACTGGGTTAGTTTCGGGGTCGGATCCCTTGATTTGGGCCCTTGTGAGGTTGGGGTGGACGCATTTAGGTTGTACCACGTGGACGCCACGTGGGTTGGTCTTGGGCCGCGAGAGTACGGCTTCTGTCTTATCTACTGAATGATGTCTTACATGGACGACGTCATTTAGAGTACGGTCCTGGTATGTCAGTATACGGCTCGGACTTGTCGTCTGAATGACGTCGGGCTTGGACGATGCGTTTTACCTAGTTTCAGTTTGATCCCGCGAACCCTCCTTCCTTTCCTTTATATTCTCCTTTCCCTTTTCTCTCCTCTCTTCCCTCCGAACCTCCGATGCCCCTTTCCCCCTCTCCTTCCTTTCCTCTCCCCATTCCTCCTCTCTCTCAACTCCATTAACCTCCTAACTTCCTCCACTACCACCACCACTTCCTCCGCGGCGCATTTCTCTCCGGACGACGACCGACGTCCCGGTAGAGTAACGGCGTCCACGGCGGTACCGGCGGCGGCAAGTGGCGAGGTGGTTCGACGGCTTGGAGCTCGGAGGAGTTTTAGTAACCGGTAGGATGACGATCCTCGCAATGTTTTGATTAAAATCATATTTTTCCCGCTTTGAAGCATATTTAGGGGACTTTTGGAATGAAAATACTAATTGCATGTAATGAGGAATTGTGGGTTTTTAATGGGTACTTAATTTTTCCTCCTCCCTCCCTATTTTTATGGCGTTTTGTGCGATTTTGGGGGAGAAATCCCGTTTTGTAATTCGGGAGAGGCCGGAGGAGAACCTGTCTGTCAGGATTAAATGGCGTCTGGGAACAGCGACGCTATTTAAAAAGGCGGCTTCCACCTACGACGCGATTTAACTCCATATAACAGACATAACAGACTCTGTCTCTAGACTGAATGGCGTCCAAAGATAGCGACGCCATTTAAATGGCGACCCCTTTGAACGACACGTTTTAGGCCAACTTCCGAGGCCAGATTTCACATGAACCAGTTTATGAGTCTTGAATGACGTCGGCCTTAGGCGACGTGATTAAAGAGAGAATCTCATTAATTCCTACAATTAACATGTGTTTACATTGATAGATAATTTGATTAATTGTATGCTTGAAATCATACTTGAGGACGATGATTTTTACGTGATCGGATCGCACCGTATTGCGTTTTGTGCGATCGTGGGCCTAGAGTGACAGTTGTTAGCGCTTAGGCACCCTGTGTCGGTGTGGGAGTGACACGGCGCCGGTGTGGGAGTGGTAGGGTGACGTCTAGGGAGAGGGTCACCTGGTATACCCCGGAGTATAGCTAGTACCGGTGTGGGAGTGGTACATTCGGAGTGTCACTCGTACTGGGGGAAGCAGAACGACCTTGAGCCAGGTTAGGCCAGAGTAGTCAGTGCGCTATCCGAGGGGTTGCTGTTTGGTCTCAGCGGGCCGTGTTTTACGCGTTCGGCCGTGTAACTTGTGTGTTTAGCCGAGACGCTAGTTGTGGACTCCGTGGTAGGCTTTATTTAGTTAAATTGGCTATATTTGTGTATTGCACTTGTGAGTGTGTGAGTGGGTGGTGGGGATCGAAGGATCCCTACTGATTTTTTTTTTCGATGAGACTCACCCCTTGCGGATTTCAGGTGAGGGTTGCAGACAAGCGTAGCTAGGAGAGTGTTGCCTTGGGTTGCGCGCCAGCAGCCGTTGTTCCGGGATATATCCCAATGTAGTTGTTATTTTCTTTTCTGGCATGTACGTTTAATTATTTATTATGTTGGAATATATAATTAATTGCTGAGTCAAGTTGAATTGTAATAATTTTTAATTTCTGCCCTTCCTTTACAATTCGATGTGATGTGAATGTTTAGCTTTGATGAGGCAGAATCCGATTCGGCCCATTAAAACAAGCCCAAACCCAGTTCAGCCCAACAGCAGCAGTACAAGGCCCTCAGGGAGCCTTCGGCCCATCAGCGGCCCAACAGCCCTCGGCCCGTAAGCGGTACTGTTGCTCTCGGCCCAACAGGCTTCGGCCCGTCAGCGGCCCATCAGCCTACGGCCCGAGAGCAGCCCGGCAGCCCCAGGCCCAGCAGGCTTCGGCCCATCAGCGGCCCAACCCCCTTCGGCCCGATAGCCGAGTCCGGCCCACTCCAGTGGAGGACTAGGCACTATGGCGGTTTACCAGTAAGCCCGGACATAGTCCTATATCGGCTGTCACCGTTAACCATCCTCTATCCTCTGCTATAAATACACCGCTATTTATTGCCAAAGGTATGCAATTCTATGCCTCCGAGACCCTCAAGGACTATAGTTCAAATAGCATTAAAGCTACTCTTTGCCTTCTGAATCGAATCTTCTTCAGAAGCTAACTTGACCGTCGGAGGGGGTTCCTAAGGGCCGAAGCCCGGGACTCCTGCTGACCTGTTTCTTCTTCTTTCCCTCCTGCAGGGGCTCAGTTCGAATCATCGCCGACCTCCCCGAGTCGATATCGGCCGCCGACCTCGGACTTCTCCCACCGGTCTCGACGCCGTGCGCCGGCTGCGTCCCCGACCGAAGGAGCCTCGGCCCCGCCTTCCGAAGACAAGCCAACATCTGACCGAGCCACCTTCGGCCTCGGACCTTCGGCTTCGTCTCTGCCTCCATCGCCTTCCGGATCCCCGTCGGGCCTCTTGCACCGATCCGACCCAGCTCCGGATCCTTAACTTCGGATTCCAGCCTCGGAATCCGGTCGTGATAGCTTCGGCTACATCACGTGGCGCCGTCTGAGGGAAACAAACAAACAAGTCATGTCTCAACAACTTGTCACCCGGCGATCCGGACAAAGCGAAGCAGAGACGCGGGAAGCCTCCGCCCAGTTACAACACTCTGAAGGCGCCCCGTCCGCCCCGCCAGGCGCGACTCTGCCAGTCATACCAGAGTCGCACGCCGCGGGAGACGACCGGGTGGGATTGCTCCAGCAGCAAGTGGCTACGCTGGCCGCAGCAGTCACCTCCCTAGTGCCTCTTCAGGAGATGGTATCCGCCATCGCCCAGCGCATGGGACTGCTGGGCCAGCTTCCTCAACAAGTACCACTCCCTCCACTCTGTCCGGTCCAAGATGCGAGGTTTCGGCCAACTCCTGCGCCGGTTTCCCCTGCCGAAACCGCTACGACACGCAGCGAGCCCTCGGCACTGTAGACACGCTAATTTTGACGTCATTTCGAGTAAATTTCATATCATATAATAATGCCTCGAAATGGTCTGATAATTAATCATTAATTAATTTTTATTAATCTTTTTAAGTGTCGGGTTTAACAGACATATTTAAGTTAATCAATTGAATTGGTTTTACTTCAAATTTGAGTTAAAATATGAAGAATTCTAAAAGACGTCGACCCAAGTGGACGCCATTTAGAGTTTATTCCTGTTTTAATGTTTAAATTTGAATTTTAATTAATTGATTAATTAACTAAAAGGCGTCTGTGAAGGTCGACGCGTTTTAGGTTTCCTAGGCTGTTTCTACTTCTCTTCCGGATGTTTATCCTTATCTTAATTAGTCTAAAAGACGTCTATATAGATGGACGCGTTTTATCTAATAAAGATAAAGATAAGTTTTCCCGGATATTTATCCTTATCTTAATTAATCTTAAAGGCGTCAGCCAAGGTGGACGCGTTTTAGATAATTACAGATAAAGATGAATTAATCAGTATTTATCTGTCGGTTAAGATGGATAAATCTCGGAATTTTGCTATGTTAATCTCGAACGCAAGAAATGCCTATAAATACCCTGCATGTTGAAGAGAAAGAAAGAGAAGAAGAGAATTAAGTTGAGTTGAGCCATAGCGTTATAGCGAGTTGAAGATTGAAACAACGTCGTAACGCCGGAGCGCTGCCATTCCCAGAAGTCGGCGTCCCTTTCAAGATCTTCATCCTTTCAGAGCTTCAACCGACTGGGCATAAGTTTTTCATTACTGCATTACTGCATTCATTTCATTAGTTTTATTCTTCATTCACTTCATGCAAACACACACCACAGCATAATCTTTCAAAAACCTACTTGATCTAAGGGGTTTCAAAGCCATTAAACAAGTGAGTTTGCTGTTTTAAATATGCTTAACATCATGATTAGTTCAGATATTGCTTCTACTTAAATTCTCATCATTGTTTCTTCGTTTTTCTGTTTCTGTCTCTGCTGCACTCAACAACAAGAGATCAAAAGGGGAAATCAAGCACAACTTCTGGACGATCCTCAACCTCAAATTCAATAGCAAGAACAAAGAAGCAAAGAAAGGGCTCTCTTTCTTCAGCCGGCTGAGGAAGGAGAACCAATGACTCAATCTTCCGCGTTTGAAAGGTAGGCGATCATATCTCTTTTGAAACTTTTTAGTTAAAAGTTTCTGGCGATCACTGCACTTTAGTTGTTGTTTTTAATAGGTTAGTTTACACTAAACAATATAGATATTTCATGATAATCACATGGTCATTCTAAGCACCTACAGCTTTTTTGGCGATCACGGTGGGACTTGGTCTCGCCATCTTTTAGTTTGTTTTGTTCTTGCTATCATCATATCGGGCACCCACGGTGCACCATTTGTGTCTCTGGACACGTCCTCACCAATTGGTGAGTGTTTAGTTTAATTAATTTCCCTCGTGCACCACGTGCACACCCCAGTGGCAAGATTTTGCCCCCCCCTTGATTAACTCAAAAAGCTGTTTTTGTGATAAAAATGATGTGTGATTGATTGTTTTTCTAGTTGTTTAGTTAGTAAATCATCCTGTTTAAAATCTGGAACTAAAAATTTTGCATGAGTCGATTGTTTACTGCTTTTTATCTTGTTTGAGGAGGATTCAACCCAGAAAATCCTCCTGGAAAATTGTTTCTGCGAACTGAAAAGCGTCCAGGATCGCTGACGCGTTTCAAAACCGCGTCAACACCCCTAGACGCCTTTCAGGCTTCACAGTTTCTCTGCTGTCTGCATCTGCTTCTGCGAAAAATTAAGTTCTGTTTTGAATAGCGTCGACTACCATCGACGCGATTCAGACAGTTTCTTAATTTTTTTCAGTTTCCAGATTTCTGTGTTTTGAGTGCTAGCTACCCATTACTTACTAAGCATTAGAGGCCATCCAGGCCGCAGGACATACGCATTGAGGCTAATACCCTCCTCTTCTTAGGAACACATTACTCGACGTCAGCAACTCTCTCTGATTGGGTTGGTCCCTTGATCAGACTAGAGAAGTTGACGTTGAGACCTCCATAAGTCCCCAAAATCAAGGTATTCCTCCTTGATCATTGGGCTGGTTGTACCAATTGAAGTCCTGGTTAGATTCTGAAAGCGTTGTGAGAGAAAGCCTTAGAGAATAACGGTGGAAATTGAACTGAAACTAGGATCCTTTCCCTGAGCGAAATTGTGGTTTAATCCAATTCAAATAACTCAACAAGGAATCCTAAAATCACGTTAAGCATCCACTTGTTTGATTAATCTCTGTACAACTTGTTTGATTAAATCTTTGAAAAGGGAATCTGATATCATGTTGCTGCGATCAGGTAGGGACTTGAGTGTGGCTCCAGAAGCCATGGTTAATTACGAGGGAGATGCTAATGCCCCTCGGGATTCTGAATACAACTATGAGAGTGGGAGAGATGCTGATGCCTCCCGTAGTTCTATCCCCATTCCATATCGTCTAGATGGGAATGTTCGGACACCTCTTTTGCCTCCACGTGATCAATATCCTGATCCTCTTCCGCATGAATATGCGATCCCTAATCCTAATCTTGAGGGGGACATGAATCAGAATGATCCCTCATCCTCTGATCCTACGGATCTCATCAATGCTCTGGGAGTTCTTGCTTCCCGACTGGACCCTCAGCAGTTCGAGGCGATCCAATCTATTTTGAAGGGGAAGGCACCCATGCAGCCTGCCGAGCCGAACCCTGTGGCTCCCCCTGCTGCTCCTCAGCAACCTTCTTTTCCTCCTCCTTATATCCATCAGGCCGTGGAGGGCCTTCATATTACTTCTCGGCCAGCTGGGCCGCAGCTTTCATCATCTAGGCAACCGGCTAGACCGCAAACGCCTGCTTACCAAAATGCCCTCGGGCATGGCGGAAGCTCTGCCGGACCTCCCCTCTATTGTCCACCCTGTCCAACGTACTCTAGGCAGCAGGCCTACCAAGTACCTCCTCCTCCTCCTCCTCCCCAAGCAGATCTGACCACACAAACGCTGCTGGCCAAAATGGAGCGTATGGATGAGCAATTTAATAACCTCCAGAAAATGATGGGGGTCAAAGCTGTGCCAGAGATCAGTTTACCGAGCCTGCCAGTATTCCATCTGCCACCCTCTGAAATGCCAGTATACCGAAAGTACAACGGTACTGGTAACCCCTTCACACACCTGAAGGAGTTCATGTATGAATCCTCTTTCTAGCAGAACGACAAGAGGTCGTTGGCCTTCTTGTTCAGGAGATCTCTAGAGGGACCAGCCCTCGAGTGGTTCTTTTCCCTGGAACCCTCAGAAGTAGAGGATTACGGTATCGTTTCACGCAAATTTATTCAACGATACCATGACAGAGTTGCACCCTCCTTGTCTATCACGGACCTCATTGCAGAAAAGATGAAACCTGATGAGGAGTTTGTCAGTTTTGCTGACAGGTGGCGGGGTCTGGCTGAAAAGGTGAAGGATCACTTGTCCGAGTCAGAACAAGTGAAGATGTTAATTTCTAATGCCACGCCCCAGTTCAAGCTCGTCCTCTCCCTGAACAATTTGACTAACATGGCAGAGCTCTATGAAAGAGCACGGTACTGCCAGAATGCTTTCAAGGACGCTACATTCTCTAGCGTCTTTGATCCTCATAGACCTAGCAGGCCTCCGCCTCGGAAGCCTGTAGTGCCGAACTCTTCCAGCACAGGTCCGACTACTGAGGGCACGCTCTCTCATGAGCAAGTGAGTACCATGAACAATAACTCGCCCCAGTTCGTGAGGAGTCAGCAGCAGTACCAGAGGCCACAGCAGCAAGGGTACAGACAGCAGCAGAACCCCCAGTACGAACAACAGTATCAACGGCCCCAGCAGCCGAATCAGAATCAGAACCAGCAACAGCAGTACCAGCAACAGCCGCAACGGCAACAGCAGTATCAGCAGCAGCAACAGCCACAGTACCAGCCGCGCGCACCGCCGGCGTACCACAATGTCCCTCCTCTTGGTGACTACAACCAGCAGATGAGACCTCCAGGCCCGAAGAGGGCAGAATACCCGGCTCTCCCAGAATCCTTGGCCGATATCTTCAGTGCTTTAATGGCGGCTAACGCCTTAGTTTTGCCAAGGGAAAAGGCCGTCTGGCCTCAAAATGCCGATACGTCCAGGTATTGCTACTTCCACAGGCAACCTGGGCATACCATTGACACCTGCTTCCAATTCAGAGATTACATTCATGATCTCAATGAGCAGGGCGGCATAGACTGGGAGGAAATGAAAAAATACATAACAGCCCTGAAGGCGAGGAGACCGCAACAGCAGCAGCAGCAGCAGCAAGCAAGACCACCGGCACAAGCAGCAGCACCACCCAACATGGGCATAGTGCAGAATCCACTTCCGGAGCACCAGAACCAGAACCAGGTTGCTCCCATTCTAACGAGCAGCCAGTCTGAGGCTGGTCGTGGGCAACAATGGAGGATAGAGGACTCTTCCTCTCTCTATTCAACGGGTCACATTCAAAGTACCGCAGAGCGACTACCACGCCACACCATCCACATACCCAGACCACAACCCGCCACCATCACCCCTCTACCCACACCCACATATCACTCGCCCTCACCCAATAACCCACTACCACTACCCACCTTCCTTAGACCCATTGCGCCCCGCACTCCTACGCCTCCATCATATACCCCTCCGCAAACCAATAACGCGCCCCTTTTACCATCAAGGCCATTATTACGCGTACCATTTCCTACTTCACCCATTACCACTACCACCTACCCAGATATGCCCCAACCATCCAAACCGTTACTACGCGTACCATTCCCCACTTCGCCAACCACTTACCCATCTATCATTCAACCCTCTAGGCCTTTAATCCGCACCGCGCCATCACCACCTAACCCAACGCCACCACCTACGCATCAACCCTCCGCACCACTTACGCCACCCAACTCTGCGGTACTCAAGGTGTCACCCGGATCCTCCACGGTCGAGGAACATGCGCTCCGGAGTGGAAGGATTTTCAACAAGGTCTTTCCTCAGTCCACAGTCAGAGACGGCCCATCACAGCCGACTGAGGAAGCCCATAATGAAGAGAGTGCACCAGGCACTCAATACGACTTGTTGAAACATCTGGACAGAACACCGGCACGGATCACTGTACTTGAATTGATTAAAAGGTCTAAGATTCACCAAGAAGCCTTAATGGAATACCTACAGAAGGTGATGGTCAACGAAGACGTGCCGGTAGAGAAAATTGCAGCACTACTAGTTCCTCAGGGGGATCAGCCCTCAATTACATTTCACACATCGGAACTAGCACCGCCAGCCGCTAGAAGCATGGCTCTGAGCATCACGGTCAATATCTGCAAAAAGGCCGTGGATGCATGCTTGGTTGATACAGGGGCTTCAATTAACGTTTTACCTCCGAAGACCCTGGAGCTATGCGGTGTGCCCAAGGAGAAATGGCTGCCTAGCCCCATCTCAGTTACGGCATATGACAATTCTACCCGTTCCCCTCTGGGAATGGTTTATTTAAAGGTGGAGCTAGGTCCAGTAAGTCATGCAGAGGTCGAATTTCATATTCTAGAAATCGACCCTTCCATAAATGCCATTCTGGGACGTCCTTATATCAAAACTCTTGAGACGATTCCTTCTACGAATCACCAATGCCTCAAATTCCCTTATAAAGGACGAATTATTAAAGTGACGAGCATGCCGATCCTTGCTGCTGCTCATACCTTAAATATTAAATCTGCTGTTTTACCTGGCCGACAACCTTTTCTGTCGGTATTACAGGTCTACCGTCCAGTGGCTGATCCTTTGAAAGCCGCTACCATTTCTCCATACCCATTAAATGCTATCAAAAGGGGGAAGTGCATGAGTACCCCGGGATGGAGAATCATGATGAAGAACGGCTACGAGCCTGGGAAAGGTCTGGGCACACAGTTGCAAGGTAGGACCACTCCTGTTAAAAATCATCGGGCAGCACTTGGAAGCGGTCTGGGCTATAGGCCAATGAAGCTAAAGCAAAATCTGGTTCAGAAAGCAGAAACCGAAGACGGTCAAGAAATCTTGGAAACAATGTCTACACCACTGAAAGAAGGCCGAGATCCCTTAACATGGACTCTATATACACACTTTGTGAAAGGGCCCATACTTAGTCACGACAACACGGTGGTCATTACTTCATGTTTTGACTTCCATGACATATATGGGAGGGATTTGGCCAGACATTGTTCCGAACTACTTACGTACCAATCCTTGGAGGCTCTGCGGCCTATGAAGAGGAGAAAATTCCATGACCCTGAATGCGAATGGTACAGGTGGTTCGACCTGAGGGACCTATACATAGCACTGAACAGACTATTTCTAGATCCTGCAGAACCCAAGTGGCCACCGCAGATCGACGAGCTAATTGAGAGCCCTGGCGCAATCTTTGACAAGCGGATACTGCTATCTGAACAAACTGATGAAGGGGAGCCAGATGACCCCTATGAAGCTGGTTATATAACAGATCTGCTCTGGAGGGGGACATATCCTTCACATGTCTTCATGCTCCATACTCTTTTTCGTACACTACTCTTGACCCCGACTTGGTCGCGGGTCATAATTGAAGATATTCCACGGGCTCCGCCCGTTATGATTACTCTGTCCCCTTGGGACTTTATTCCACAACCTCCTCTCGACCTAGAGAGGATGTATAATTTGATCTGGGACATATTACTATATGATCCCCCCAATCCTCTGGCCTTGGTGCCGCTTCCTCCGTCTGATTCCCCTTCCATTTGTATTCACTCCTGCTTCATGTATAATTCCTCTGATATCCAAAAAAAAACGCCAATTTTACAACAAATTCTTCCCAAATCGTTATCGAGGAAACATCTTACTTGTCCGATTACACCCCATCGCGCGGGTCCGTCGGTCAAGATTCTCTCCTAGATCTACTCTGTCCCTCCCCACGGGAGGATTCCCCTGTATTTCCACTTGTATCCCAGGATTTTCATCCTGCTTCATCTTCCTTAGGTTATGATAGGCAGTTTAGTGAAGTTAGGGAGTCCAGTTTTAGGCAGTTTAGGAAGTCTAGGAAGCCTAAGGGTAGGCAAATTCCAGAAAGATACCTCCAGGATTTGGCTGATAAATGTTCTTTTTGCTCTTTAATCCCTCAGCTGTTAGAAAATCCAATTCAGATGCCAGAAGATTGTACAGATGATGAGTCAGTCAATGATGGGTACGGGGTATATGAGTTAGTACATGAAAATGACCCCATTGTTGAAGATGAGGAAGATGATGAGGACGCAGCTAAGGCGTATGCCAGTGGAGTGAAGAGATTTGATGAACCTTCAGCTGCCGTAGAAGAGCCCACAAAAGAAATAAACTTAGGGACTGAAGATGAACCTAAGGTTGTCCTCGTCAGTAAAAATCTTTCCACAGAGGATGAGAAGGCAATGGTACAAGTGCTTAAGGATTATAAGGACACTTTCGCCTGGAGTTATGAGGATATGCCGGGGTTAGACTCATCTTTAGTTGAACACAGGTTAACATTAAAGGATGGAGCTAATCCGGTCAAGCAGAAATTAAGGCGATTCCACCCACAAATGGCTTTAAAGATGAAGGAAGAGGTCGACAAATTACACAAAGCCAAATTCATTAGAGTTGTCCTTTATCCACAATGGGTGGCCAACATAGTCCCGGTTATGAAGAAGGACGGGAAGGTCAGAATTTGCATTGACTTCCGCGATCTGAACCGGGCATGTCCTAAAGATGATTTTCCATTGCCTCATATTGATGTACTCATCGATAACACTGCTGGCTATGAGACGTTATCGTTTATGGATGGATTTTCAGGATACAACCAGATTAAGCTGGCAGAAGAGGATCAAGAGAAGACTTCATTCACTACACCTTGGGGAACATATTGTTATGTCGTCATGCCATTTGGATTGAAGAACGCTGGAGCCACTTATCAAAGGGCTATGATGGCAATATTTCATGACATGATGCATATAGATTTGGAAGTGTATGTGGATGACTTATTGGTTAAGTCTAAAACGAAGGCTGAGCACGCCAAAGTTTTGGCAAGGGTATTAGAGAGATCGAGAGAGTATCAGTTGAAGATGAACCCCAAGAAATGTGTATTCGGGGTATCTTCAGGGAAATTGCTTGTATTCATTGTCAGCAAACGGGGAATTGAAATCGATCCCAATAAGGCGAAGGCTATCAGAGAAATGCCACCTCCCAAAAACTTGAAAGAATTAAGAGGATTAATCGGGAGGTTACAATTTATTCGCCGTTTTGTCTCCCAGCACTCACAAAGGTGTAAGCCGTTTTACGAGCTTACCAAGCCAGGAGTCAAATTCAATTGGGACGATAAGTGTCAGGAGGCATTTGATAGATTAAAGGACTATTTGGCAAGTCCTCCTGTTTTGAGACCACCATCTCCAGGCAAACCATTGATACTTTATATTTCTGTCCTGGATGATGCAGTGGGGGCTGTCCTAGCACAAGAGGATGAAGAAGGAAAGGAGAGGGCAGCCTACTATCTCTCTAAACTTCTCAACCCCGCTGAACAGAGATATACGGCGATGGAGAAAACATGTGCAGCATTGGTTTGGGTTGTTCAGAAATTGAAGCATTATTTTCTGGCCCATGAAGTCCATCTCATCGCTAGGATGAATCCGATCAAGTTCCTTCTGGAGAAATCTGTTCTTACTGATAGGTTAGCGCGATGGCAAAGCTTTCTATCTCAATTCGATATCATTTACATTCAGCAGAAAGCGATCAAGGGCTATGCCATAGCAGAACATCTCACTCATCATCCCCTTCCTCGATTTGATCCAGTGCGATTAGAGTTTCCGGATGAGGAACTGATGTCCGTAAATCAAATCAGAGATGATATGTGGACTCTGCATTTTGACGGAGCTCTGAATTCTCATGGAAAGGGTATCGGAATCGTTCTGTTATCACCTGAAGGTGTCACCATTCCACAAGCCTTTCAGCTTGACTTTCCAGTCACTAACAACATAGCTGAATACGAGGCACTTCTTGCTGGTCTCGAGGCTGCTCATTTTCATGGTGCAACCAAACTCAGGATTGTGGGTGATAGCCAATTAATTCTTCGCCAAGTGCTGACCAAGTATCGAACTCTTGATGCCAAGCTCAAGCCATATCAAGAACTTACTTCTGCATACTCAAAGCTTTTCACAAAATTGATCTTTGTCCATGTCCCTAGAAATCAAAACATCTTAGCTGACGCTCTAGCTTCACTTGCATCTTCCCTTGATTTTCCTATCAGCAAGCAATCTGAATCAATCATAGTTCA
Source organism: Zantedeschia hybrid cultivar (assembly GCA_030544215.1). Lineage (NCBI taxonomy): Eukaryota > Viridiplantae > Streptophyta > Magnoliopsida > Alismatales > Araceae > Zantedeschia > Zantedeschia hybrid cultivar. Next base: position 17,812,533 of record JARZZO010000011.1, read on the forward strand.
TAGGCGTCTTTTACCCGCCGTGAAAGATCCTTCATTTCTTAGAACTAAGGAGAAGTTGCTGAAGAAATTCAAAGATGAAAGTATTGTGGAGAAAAGAGAAATCATGTTGATGGAGCTGTTAGAAGAGATGGATGATGAACAGAAGCCATGGTATTATGAAATTGCAAAATATTGTGAAGATCAATCGTATCCTGAAGAAGCTACAACTGAGGAAAAAAGAGCTATCAGGAGAGTTGCTCGACGATACACCCTAGTTGGGGGAGCATTATATAAGAGAGGTTTTGATGGAGTTCTTCTGAGGTGTCTAGACGAAGATGAGCTTTGGAAGGTTATGGAAGGAGCTCATAGTGGAGTTTGTGGTGGCCATGTCAATGGACAGATGCTAGCAAAGAAGATCCTTAGACAAGGATTTTATTGGCCAACTATGGAAGAAGACTGTGTAGGATATGTCCGTAGGTGTGCCAAGTGTCAACTTCACGCCGACAAAATTCATTCTCCTGCATCTTCACTCCATCCTGTTTCTTCCCCATGGCCTTTCTCCATGTGGGCTTTCGACATTATTGGACCTCTTGGTAACCCAGATTCCGGCATCAAGCAAAAATCTTTCATTCTCACGGCAACGGAATACTTTACCAAGTGGGCAGAAGCTGAAGCATACGTGGAGATTAAAGCATCAACCGTCTGCAAATTCATCATGAGGAACATCATCACAAGATTCGGAATTCCAAGTACCATCGTCACCGACAACAGACCGCAGTTCGTGTCACAGGAATTGAAGGACCTCTGCAACAGGTATAAAATTGCATTGCATCATTCATCTCCTTATTATCCGCAAGGCAATGGCCAAGCAGAGGCAACTAATAAGACTTTGATAAAAATTATCAAAAAGACGTGTAAATCTAACAAATTCGCAGACTGGCCAGAGAAATTGGTTGAGGCTCTATGGGCCTACCGAACTTCAATCCGCACGCCTACTGGGCAAACTCCTTATTCCTTAACATTTGGAATGGAGGCGGTAGTTCCATATGAGATCCTTATACCGTCATTAAGAGTACAATTGAACAAGGAATTCTCCATTGATGAACATCGTTCAGCACTTCTTGCTCAATTGGAACTTTTAGACGAGAAAAGATGGTCAGCTGCTAATCATGCAAAAGCCTATCAAAACAGATTAGCACGTTTTTATCAAAAGAAAGTCATTGAACGAAAGTTCAAAGTCGGTGAAATGGTTGTTAAAAGAATTTTTGTAAAACCTGGTGGTCCGCGTTCTAAGCTCCAACCCAACTGGGAAGGACCTTATGTTGTATCGCACGCTTATCCTGGTAATGCTTATCGTCTTGTTAATGCAGAAGGAGAAGAGTTAAATCATCCTTGGAATGGTTTACATCTTAAGAAATACTACCCTTAGGTTAAAGAGTCGATCAGTATGGTACGAAGACCAGTGGAATCAGAAAATTTATAAACTCAAATTTCTTTATTAGTCTGAATAATTTAACTTCAAAACCCATTACTGCACACACTGACACGTTTGATTCGTGAATAACAAGAGATGCCAAGTCCTAAAGAATATCAAAAGCTTGACTAAAAGTGTAAAGTACAAATCATTCCTTTTAAAATAAAATTCTGTTTTACACTCGGCCCATGATGTCGGAACGAGGCTTAGAATAGACTACCAAGAATACCCGCCATCTTAGTAGGAGGCCGTCATAAAAAAAATAGGGGAGATCCGTCCCGAAAAGAAAAGAAAAGGATAGAAAAGCAAAAGCAAGGCAAAAAGCCAAATGTCAAATCAAAAGGCCATTACACTACAAACGTCACATGAAGGCCATGAAATGAAACAAAAGGGAACGCAAGGTCGATAAATACCCCGGGAAGAAAATGACCGAACCCCAACAGATATTAGGGTTGGAAAGGAACGTCTTTTTAGGTCTCTGGAACCTTCTCATGGGCTTTCTAAATCTATTCTTCTTTTCTTTCTAAAGAGGTGTACTTAAAGCTTAAGGAATGGCTTAGATTGACTAAGGGTCAAATCATCAAATGGGATCACGAATGGAAACACAAGTTCAAACACGATGGGTTTTAAGTTAAGTTGTTAAAGAACAATTTGGAAATTAAGTTAATAAATGAATATAATCTTTTGATCTAAGTACCATACTGGTCTTTTAGTCAAAAAAAAAAAAATGTATATGTCAAAATTCAAAAAAAATGTATATGTCAAAATTCAAAAAAAAATGTATATGTCAAAATTCAAAAAAAAATGTATATGTCAAAATTCAAAAAAAATGTATATGTCAAAATTCAAAAAAAATTGCATAGTCAAAATTCAAAAAAAAGTACATATTTCAAAAATTCAAAAAAAATGTACATTTGTCAAAATCTAAAAAAGAATACATATTTCAAAACCCAAACAAAAATGAATATTTCAAAACCACAAAAATATTTCAATTAGCATTTGCTTGTGGCATTTAGTGTGTTTTATTCATTTTATTTTCAGTGAGCATATGTTTGCTTGTATGTTGTATTTTGCTTAATTCTGATTATTCTTATTACCTTTGTTAATAAAGGCTATGCCCTTTGACCATTTATTCAAGGAAAAGATTAATTGACCATTTGTTTGGTCAGGCAATGGGCTAAGCCTAAATAGATACTTAACCTGTTTGTTAAGTGTTGTACAGGATGCAAGATAAGTACGAGAACACGAGATTGGAGCCCAAAAGTTTCATGTATATATCAAAAGTGTTTTGTACATGATACATGAAAGGAAAAGAAGTACAAAAGCCCTCAAGGCTGGCTCTCCCCTCCGCCCTCATCCAACTGGCTCTGGGCCTCATCCTGGGCATCTGGCGGTGGAGCTCTAGGAGGTGGAGGCGGTCCCATCACACTTGGCCCTGCCTGGCCAGATGATATGGCTATGCTGGCGGTAAAGGCACTCGCCTGACCTCGGTCGATAGCCCGCTGGCGGGCTCGCTGGTATCTCTCCTCCACCATCTTGCGCTCATGCTCCGCAACCGAAAGACGGCCCTGGAGGCTCTCCATCCGAAGACGGTCGCGGTCCCTCTCCTCCGTCAGGATCTCCAAGCGAACCTGGAGTCGTGCCAGATCTCCAGTGGAGAGGCGCGCCACCTGAGCCTCCAACTCGGCAATGCGAGCAGCCGAAGTCCGTGCTTCTGTTAGCTCCGCATCCCTCTGTCGAAGGGCCTCCTGAAGCTCAGCAACCTGCAGAAGAAGATTTTATTAGTCCAAGGCAATTAAGCAATGAGAATTAAATTTGGAAAAGAAAGCCAAAGGGAAGGAACTTACTCGAGCAGCACGGTCCTCCTCCGCAAGAGAAGCCCGGTGGATGGCAGAAGCGAGCTGACTCTGGAGGTCAGCCAAGGTAGCGTCATGCGCAGCGGATGATGAAGATGAAGCTCCATAAGTAGGGGGAGCCGCCTGGGTGTAGACGGCTCGCTGCACCAAAAGATAACTGTCAGTGTCAATCGCCAAAACAGTTAATTAATTAAAACATGCATTCATATTCATTCATACATACCAGATCGAACAATTCTTTCTGGACTTGTTCTAGCTGGGCCTCCGCATCATGTAGGCGGGCCCGGAGGTCGATGATGACCGCATCACGTGCATCCTGCAAGTCACACATTCATACATTCATTCACCAAACATAAATCAAGATAATAATAAAATTAAAGACGCATGAATGCATACTTACATCGAGTGGTCGGAGGAGCCGAAGTTGATCAGCGTAATGGGCCCGGTAATGCTGGAGGTAGCCCTCGCTACTCTCCGCACGGGACTCCACCCGTACGCCGCGGCGGTGCCAATCCTCGTACTGCTCGGGGAATTTCGCACGCCAATCTGTGAGGGCTTGCTTGCCCCTCATGCTCCTCCCGACGTCCTCCGGGACCTCCTCGTCGATCCATTCCTGGTGGAGGCCCAGGGTCCTCATCACAAGCCGGAGGCGGAGGGGCTCAATTTCGTTGAGGCAATGTAGCCACATTTGCCTCCCGAACCTCCTCCTGCCAGCCGTCACCCACGGCTGACCCTCCTCGCCCATACCAAGGTACGGGCGCCAGATCACCTGCATATAGATTAGATGCATTCATATAAATAATTTGCATTTAAACAATAAAAGATTGCATTGAATAAAATTGAATAAGTTAAAAAAAACTTACCAATAGCTCTGGATAATCTAGAAATTGACGGCGGAGGGCCGTCAGCTGATGGTGCTGCGGAGCTGTGTCCACAATTGGCTGCCAACGGCAGGCCAAGGGGACGGCATCTGGACGAACAATCCTCGCTCTGCCGAGCGGAAAATAATGGTAGCTCCACACCTGCATGCATGAACATATAAGTTAGAAAAAGCATCATATCATATTCTATATCATGAATAAATAATAAAACATTTGATACCTGGAGGAACGGCGAGAAGCCGCTGACAGTAGTCTCGCGGTCCGGAATGACCGCAGATAGATCTGCAAACAGGTGGGCCAGGAGGGCCGCACCCCAAGCGTATTCCCCTAAGCTATCTAGATCATCTAACAAATACAAAAATCTACAGTGGATATGGTCGCCCTTCGTACCGAAGAGCAACCGGCCGAAGAAAAAGACAAGAAAGACCCTAAGCTGTCGGTCTACCTCCTCTACCTGGCTAGGGTCCCTACAGTAGATGGCAGAGGACGACTCTGCTAGCCTGTCCCTAAACTCCTCCCGGGTCTCGTCAGACCGACGCCGGGGCTCGTCTAGACCTAGGGCAGCTTCTACTTCTACCCTGGGGACCATCCTAGATTCCCTGCCCATGCTAGATACCTCTATCCCTAACAAGGCCTCTGCCAATCCTCGATAGTCGGGGTAAGTCACCCCACTCACCGGTCGGCCCTCTACCCGGAGGCCAGTGATCCTGGCCACGTCCTCTAGGGTGGGGACCATATGTCCCCACGGCATTAGGAAAGCCCGGCTTTCCGCATGCCAACGCTCCCTGAGCGCCTGCAACAAGACTAGATCGAGCCAAAATGGCTCGATGTCTAGTATCCCATCCGGCGCAGGCGCACCTTCTGGAAATCCGGGAGCCCTCTATAAGCCCCTATAACTAGGTCCCAAGAGATCCTAGCCCTCATCACTCCCTGCAAATAAAAACAACAAAAAATAGGGTCAGCAATTAATAAAAACAGGAAAATTCACTGTCTGTTTTGAAAGGCGTCAGCACACACAGACGTGTTTCAAAACACGTCCACATACCTTGACGCAATTCAAACCTAATTTCTACCTATTTTAAAAATTCGAAATTTGGATTGAAAGACGTCGACCAAGAGCGACGCCTTTTGAAAGGCGTCACCTGGTCTGGACGCCTTTCAAGTCCAGATTTCGGGTTCTTGGAAGAACCCCTTTCTTCCCCTCTTTTCTCACCCCATCCAAACCATAAGGGACTTACCGTGTGGAGGTCGCCCTCCTCTTCCTCTTCCACCGCCATGGGCGCCGGTGGAGGGAGTTCCTCCTCCAAGAAGGCCGCCGCCTCGGCTAACGCCGCCGGCACCTCCTTGGGAGCCTCTTCTTCTTGCCTTCGCCTCCTCTTGGCCAAGGTCTTCTTCTTCCTTGAACCCTCGCCGTGTTCCATGGCTCTAGAGAAGGAGTTTTTGAGAAGGATCACCGGAGAAATCGCCGGAGCTCGGTTGAGAGAAGAATTTTTGTGAAAGTGAGGAAGAAAGGAGGGCCTTCCCGGGTCTGTAACGAAAAGGGTGAAAGGCGTCGACTCAGGAAGACGCGTTTTAGCGCGCATAAGTTGAGGCGGTGAAGGACAGCTGTTTGAATTGGTTGAAACACGTCCACATGGGTAGACGCGTTTCAGGTTCTGTTCAGAGCCGTACACAGGAAAATCATTAAAGGCGTCTTGGTTACTGGACGCATTTCAGGGAATTAATCATGGAATTAATGGCAGAATCCTGGGAAAAGTAGGAGAGAGAGTTGAAAGGCGTCTATAGATGTGGACGCGTTTTAAGCTTAAATCGGGTTTTTGAGGAATAAATTGAATTTCTGGAAAATAATTTTAGTTTGAAAGGCGTCTTTCTGAGTGGACGCGTTTTACATTTTATAGAACCCGAATTGTTGAATTTTCAGGAAAAATCAGGTTTTTTACTTAAGGAAAAATCATGTGCACATCACAGAAGGTTGGAGAAAGATTCTAAGACATAAAAATCGTTCTTTATTCAATGAAATCAATCTTTATTACATCAAAATCAAAAAGAGAAAAAGGACATTCAAGGGAGAATATCATGAAGACCTTTAAGATAAGGAAATTTCAATCCTTTATCTCTGTCTTTAGAGGATCTTACACGATAGCTAAAGCCAAGATTCCATAGAGTAATGATGATTTGTATGGCTTCATAATCTTCATCGGACTCAAGGTCACGCTTCTTGATTGGAAGTGTGGGAGAGAATTCGGGGAACTCACGACGAGCCAAGCTGAGTTGAGTAAGGCACCGGTGTGGATTGTATAACACAAACTCAGTAGCTCCAATTAACTTGAGATCTGCTCCTGCTGTGCGGCGCACCCAAACTGGTTTTCCAACAAGAGCAAGCGGAGACGAGTCGAATATGTCGGATGTCATGAGTTTCAAATACTCCCTCCAATCGGCTCGGGTCTTGAGTTTTGGAATCTTGTTGACCATGTACTCATTGAACTTTACAATATTAGCAATGCAATGAATTGGACTATTCAAGAAGATCTGAGATGGATTCAGAGGCCTTTTCTTGCTATGCTCGAATTTGAAGTGAAGTTCAACCCACAAGGCAAAGAGTAGCATGCATCCGTATGGAGGAAGGCCCACAGAAGCTGTAGAAAGTCCACTGTAGAGATATGCTAAGAGAGCAGTGCTAATGGATTTACCTTCGAAAATTGCGCAAATAGCACTAATTTGATCGTCTTCCAATATGTTATCCTGTGCAGGAAAGAATAAGGCACCGGCAAGGCATGTAACGAGAGCTTTCGTTACATCTTCTGCCTCATCCTCCCTTAAATCTTCAATTTCATAAAGAGTCCACTTGGCTAGTTTTGCGAGATTGATCCCTTTCTTTGTGAGGCATCCTTTAGTTTCTGAAGGATCCTTCATGATCAATGTCAATAACTGTTGACCGGTGATTCTCTCTTTTGTCAGGGCTATCTTGTCTCTGTTATCTCTGGTCTTCGGAAGACCTAATAGAAGTTCCGCCTCTTCTAGAAGGATTGTGCACTCGAAATCTTGAAAGAAGAACGTATGAGTTTGGGGATGCCACCACTCGATCAAGGCGCCCATAGCCGCCCAGTCTACGTTCGCACTCTTGTAATTCTTAGCGAGCACTACAAGTCCTTGAAGATCCCACTTGGATATGAACACTTGCATAGAAAGCTTGACACTTTTTGCAAGTTTACGAATCCAAGGGAGAGACGTGAACTTTCTTGGGCCAGGAAACATGGGGTAGTTCTGAAAGAAAGATAAAAAAAGGGAGCTTGATGAAGTTTGATGAAGAACATGATGAAGACATGAAGAACATAAAAGGAAGTTGATTGAACTTACTTGAAGATTGGGATTTCTTCTATTGAGATGATTCTCTATATCTGCAAATTTCTCCAGAGACATCTTCATCTTCTTGTTTGAGGAATCCATCTATCTTTTTCGGAGTTCCTCCTTCTTGAAGCTTGGGAAGCTTGAAAACCTTGAAGAAACCTTGAAAATTTGGAAGAAAACTCTCCTTTGGATCTTTGGATTATGATAGGATTGCTTGGAAATAACCTAAGAGTGTTTATATAGGAGGAATTGCGATCCTAAGTAGACCTTTTCCGGATTGGAAAAGGGATGTGCATTGATAGAGTTGGAGTTCGGGTAGAGAACAACCAGAAATCTGTTTCTGTGAGTAAAAGGCGTCGAGGATTCCTGACGCGTTTCAAAGTTAAATGGCGTCTGCGCGACACGACGCGTTTTAGCAAATCTGTTGTTTTCCCGAAATCCTGTGATTTTAATGTTTAAATTGAATATTTGTTTGGAACTAATAATTTTGATTGCAGAAAATTCAAGAAAGCCTGAGTAAAGCTGGAAATGTCAAGAAAATCCCATTGTGGAATTCAAGTCCCGACCGTGGCTCAAAAGACGGTTATTTCTACCCTTGTATTATTTCATGTAATTATTGTGCATTTGCATTACTATATGTTAAATATTTATTAGATTATATCAAGGACCTTGTGGTTTTGATGAAACTGGAATTTGAGTTCCCCTACAACAAAAACAGTGATAATTCCAGAGAATTCTTAATCGCACGGATAGGCCGTTGGATTGTTAATTAGTGGGGACGATGGTTCAACTTTTGTGAAACGGTGCGTGGATAAACGAGCTTCGGCTTAGCACTGAATTACAAGAATTGGTATCTTGACTCATTAATGACAATTTAGCAATATTATCCTTGATTAATTTATATTTTATTTGACTTTATATTTTTCTTTTAGCCCAGCATGCATCATATAGGACTTTGAAATCATTGTAATAAGAATTAATTATTGATTAAGTTTCAGACCATTAATCAAATAACTCCAACATGATATGAAATATTCCATTCCGAATTGAGTATCTTGATTATCTTTGAGGTTCGCTTGAAGATATCCTTGGAATTCTATCCTTGATTGGATTCTTTATCCAATATTCTTGTTTTCTTTTAAGATCCATCATGGCTGTAGCACGTCCACATTGGCTGGCAAACGCTCCCCATGATGAAACCTACAGTGTCTATGACCTGGGGTACTTCCCACTCCGAGGAGGTTGATCGACTTTATTTTATTTCCTTGTCTACCTCATCCAGACATGATTAATTCCACTGATTTCCTTGAGCTATCTTCATTGATAATTTTGAGAAAAATTCCAGTCATGTGATGTTAAGAGCGTGTCTCATCACACCTTGGCATCACCTTTTCAGTACATTCCATTTCATTTCACTCCCTTGCAAAGACGATGCCAAGGTGAGGCAGCTGTAGACACGCTAATTTTGACGTCATTTCGAGTAAATTTCATATCATATAATAATGCCTCGAAATGGTCTGATAATTAATCATTAATTAATTTTTATTAATCTTTTTAAGTGTCGGGTTTAACAGACATTTTTAAGTTAATCAATTGAATTGGTTTTAGTTCAAATTTGAGTTAAAATATGAAGAATTCTAAAAGACGTCGACCCAAGTGGACGCCATTTAGAGTTTATTCCTGTTTTAACGTTTAAATTTGAATTTTAATTAATTGATTAATTAACTAAAAGGCGTCTGTGAAGGTCGACGCGTTTTAGGTTTCCTAGGCTGTTTCTACTTCTCTTCCGGATGTTTATCCTTATCTTAATTAGTCTAAAAGACGTCTATATAGATGGACGCGTTTTATCTAATAAAGATAAAGATAAGTTTTCCCGGATATTTATCCTTATCTTAATTAATCTTAAAGGCGTCAGCCAAGGTGGACGCGTTTTAGATAATTACAGATAAAGATGAATTAATCAGTATTTATCTGTCGGTTAAGATGGATAAATCTCGGAATTTTGCTATGTTAATCTCGAACGCAAGAAATGCCTATAAATACCCTGCATGTTGAAGAGAAAGAAAGAGAAGAAGAGAATTAAGTTGAGTTGAGCCATAGCGTTATAGCGAGTTGAAGATTGAAACAACGTCGTAACGCCGGAGCGTTGCCATTCCCAGAAGTCGGCGTCCCTTTCAAGATCTTCATCCTTTCAGAGCTTCAACTGACTGGGCATAAGTTTTTCATTACTACATTACTGCATTCATTTCATTAGTTTTATTCTTCATTCACTTCATGCAAACACACACCACAGCATAATCTTTCAAAAACCTACTTGATCTAAGGGGTTTCAAAGCCATTAAACAAGTGAGTTTGCTGTTTTAAATATGCTTAACATCATGATTAGTTCAGATATTGCTTCTACTTAAATTCTCATCATTGTTTCTTTGTTTTTCTGTTTCTGTCTCTGCTGCACTCAACAACAAGAGATCAAAAGGGGAAATCAAGCACAACTTCTGGACGATCCTCAACCTCAAATTCAATAGCAAGAACAAAGAAGCAAAGAAAGGGCTCTCTTTCTTCAGCCGGCTGAGGAAGGGGAACCAAGGACTCAATCTTCCGCGTTTGAAAGGTAGGCGATCATATCTCTTTTGAAACTTTTTAGTTAAAAGTTTCTGGCGATCACTGCACTTTAGTTGCTGTTTTTAATAGGTTAGTTTACACTAAACAATATAGATATTTCATGATAATCACACGGTCATTCTAAGCACCTACAGGCACTGCCTGCCCGAGCTCCTTGCGCTGACCGCCTGACGGAGCAGGGCTATGCTTCGTCGGAATTCCGTCCGGACCGGACTGGAGGAGAATCAGTCGCTACCTCGACCGCCCCGGACCTGGATCGGCGGCTGACGGCAATGCGAAAGGAAATGCAGCAGATGGTGTCTCGGCCATATGGGGCACCTCTTGCTAGCAACATCCTGGAGCAGACCCCGTTCACGGCGGAGCTCCTGGCTACCGAGGTGCCTCCCAATTTCAAGCTGCCGAAGGGCCCTCTCTACGACGGAATGACAGATCCGGTCTGTCATTTCCAGAGATTCAACGCGTTCCTCACGGTCCGAGGGGTCCCCGAGGCAGTCCGCTGCCGACTTTTCCCCCTCACCCTTGAGAAAACCGCCCTCACCTGGTTCGAGACACTGGCCCCCAACTCCATCCACTCCTTAGTCCAGTTGGGCCAGTTATTCATCGACCAGTTTTATGATGCCACCCGGCAGTGCAAAACCTCCGCCAGCCTGTTAGCCATTCGGCAAGGCCCCACCGAAACTCTCCAGGAATACTTCACCTAGTTCCGGACCGAGGCCGCCCAAATCCCGAACCTCGACAGCTCGATCGCGGTCTCAGCCGTGATCAGCGGGTGTCGGGACGAAGGGCTCCTTGGGTCCATCGAGAAACGCCATCCCCTTACCTTCCAGGACCTCGTGGCCCGAGCCCATAAATACATCAACCGCGAGGCCCTGATGATGTCCAGAGGTAAAGGCGCGGCCGAAGCAGCCTCGGCGCCTGTCCCCCAGGTAGCCCGACCTCGGCCTGAAGACCAAGAACCCTCCCGAAAGCGATACCGCCTGGAGGATTGGGACAGGGAAAGGCGACGGGACCCGCAACCGCGGTACCTACCCTTACCTGCTCCCCCTTCCCGAATGCTCATGGAGGTAAAAGGCATGATCCGGCAACCAGACCGCATCAAGACGGATCCTCGCCGAAGGGACCCCGGCAAATACTGTGAGTATCATCGGGAGATCGGCCATACGACAGATGAGTGCCGGCAGCTTCGAGAGGAAATCGACCGCCTCATCCGGGAGGGAAGACTGCCGCAGTACCGACGAGAGCAGCCCCTGCCGCAGCGGAACCGGGACGTCCCTGAAACGCCTAGGCCGCAGTAGCACCCGGCGATAGAAGCCGCTCTTACACCGAAGGTCACCTCGGCCCCGGCAGAAGCGCCCCATCAAAGACCTAGCTCTGGGTCTATTATGATGATATCCGGAGGGCCAGGGGAAGGATCGAGGCCACGGCAGCACAGCTCTGCCACTATAGCGACGATCGACGTCGAGCCGAAGCGGCCTCGCCAAGAAGATATCACCTTCGGCTCAGAGGACCTGACTGATATTCAGGTCCCTCACGACGACGCCCTCGTCATAAACGCTGTAATAAATAGCTACGATGTACATAGAGTATTTGTTGATAATGGAAGCGCCCCAAACATCTTATTTTATGATTGTTTTAAAAAGATGGGATTGAGTGAGGCTAATATGAAGCCTCACCGGGGCCCCCTCTTCGGTTTTAACGGCTCGCCCTGCCGAGTAGAGGGCATTATCCGACTCCCTGTAACCTTAGGCTCCGCCCCCCGGCAACTAACCGTTGAAACGGACTTTGCCGTTGTAAAAATCGATTCGGCCTACAACGCCATCTTCGGCCGAAGGCTAATCGGCGGGGTCGGAGCCGTGCCTTCGTCTTTCCATCAGAAGCTGAAGTTTCATACCAGCCATGGAATAGGCGAGGCCAGAGGGAATCAAGAAGCAGCCCGGCGATGCTACATGATTTCGGTCAAAGGGAAGGCTGCAGCCGAAACCCTAGCAATCGAATCATCAGCCGAGGCATCCCCAGGAGAAGCACTCCTCGCCATTCCGGTTCCGGGAGGCGAAGGACGAACCCTAATGATAGGCTCCGGCCTGGAGAAGACCGAAGCAGAGAAGCTTACCGAGTTCTTGAAAAAGAATCTCGACGTTTTCTCCTGGTCTCCGGCGGACATGCCCGGTGTTGACCCGGAGATAGCTGAGCACCGACTCCATACCGATCCCGACCAGCTGTAGGTGCTTAGAATGACCGTGTGATTAACATGAAATATCTATGTTGTTTAGGTGTAAACTAACCTATTAAAACAGCAACTAAAGTGCAGTGATCGCCAGAAACTTTTAACTTAAAAGTTTCAAAAGAGAGTATGATCACCTACCTTTCAAAACGCGGAAGATTGAGTCCTTGGTTTCCCTTCCTCAGCCGGCTGAAGAAAGAGAGCCCTTTCTTTGCTTCTTTGTTCTTGCTGTTGAGTTTGAGGTTGAGGATCGTCCAAAAGTTGTGCTTGATTTCCCCCTTTTTGATCTCTTGTTGTTGTTGAGTGCAGCAGAGACAAAAACAGAAATAAAGAAGAACTATGATGAGAATTTAAATAGAAGTAATATCTGAACTAATCATGATTTTAAGCATATTTAAAACAGCAAACTCACTTTTTTAATGGCTTTGAAACCTCTTAGATCAAGTAGGTTTTTGAAAGATTATGCTGTGGTGTGTGTTTGCATGAAGTGAATATGAAGAATAAAACTAATGAAGATGAATGCAATAATGAAAAACTTATGCCCAATCGGTTGAAGCTCTGGAAAGGATGAAGATCTTGAGAGGGACGCCGACTTCTGGAAATGGCAGCGCTCCGGCGTTACGACGTTGTTGCTCTGATCTTCAATTCGCTATAACGCTATGGCTCAACTCAATTTAATTCTGTTCTCTCTTTTTTCTAACTCTTCAACATGCAGGGTATTTATAGGCATTTCTTGCGTTCGAGATTGACATAGCAAAATTCTGAGATTTATCCATCTTAACCGACAGATAATTACTGATTAATTCATCTTTATCTGTAATTATTTAAAACGCGTCCACCTTGGCTGACGCCTTTCAGATTAATTAAGATAAGGATAAATATCCGGGAAAAACTTATCTTTATCTTTATTAGGTAAAACGCGTCTACATGTGTAGACGTCTTTTAGACTAATTAAGATAAGGATAAACATCCGGAGGAGAAGTTAAAATCACTTAGGAAACTTAAAACGCGTCGACATTCACAGACGCCTTTTAGTTAATAAATTAATTAATTAAAATTCAAATTTAAACGTTAAAACAGGAATAAACTCTAAATGGCGTCCACGTAGGTAGACGTCTTTTAGAATTCTTCATATTTTAACTCAAATTTGAGCTAAAATCAATTCAATTGATTAACTTAAACACATCTGTTAAACCCGACATTCAAAAAGATTAATAAAAATTAATTAATGATTAATTATCAGACCATTATGAGGCATTATTGTATGATATGAAATTTACTCGAAATGACGTCAAAATTAGCGTGTCTACAGCTGCCTCACCTTGGCATCGTCTTTGCAAGGGAGTGAAATGGAATGGAATGTACTGAAAAGGTGATGCCAAGGTGTGATGAGACACGCTCTTAACATCACATGACTGGAATTTTTCTCGAAATTATCAATGAAGATAGCTCAAAGAAATCAATGGAATCAATCCTGTCTGGATGAAGTAGACAAGGAAATAAAATAAAGTCGATCAACCTCCTCGGAGTGGGAAGTACCCCAGGTCGTAGACACTGTAGGTTTCATCATGGGGAGTGTTTGCCAGCCAATGTGGACGTGCTACAGCCATGATGGATCTTAAAAGAAAACAAGAATATTGGATAAAGAATCCAATCAAGGATAGAATTCCAAGGATATCTTCAAGAAAACCTCAAAGATAATCAAGATACTCAATTCGGAATGGAATATTTCATATCATGTTGAGATTATTTAATTAATGGTCTGAAACTTAATCAGTAATTAATTCTTATCTCAATGATTTCAAAGTCCTATATGATGCATGCTGGACTAAAAGAAAAATATAAAGTCAAATAAAATATAAATTAATCAAGGATAATATTGTTAAATTGTCATTAATGAGTCAAGATACCAATTCTTGTAATTCAGTGCTAAGCCGAAGCTTGTTTATCCACGCACCATTTCACAAAAGTGGAACCATCGTCCTCACTAATTAACAATCCAATGGCCTATCCGTGCGATTAAGAATTCTCTGGAATTATCACTGTTTTTGTTGAAGGGGAACTCAAATTCCAATTTCATCAAAACCACAAGGTCCTTGATATAATCTAATAAATACTTATCATATAGTAATGCGAATGCTTTACATAGAAGAGTACAAGGGTAGAAATAACCGTCTTTTTAGCCACGGTCAGGACTTCTTGAATTCCACAATGGGATTTTCTTGACATTTCCAGCTTTACTCAGGCTTTCTTGAATTTTCTGCAATCAAAATTATTAGTTCCAAACAAATATTCAATTAAAATCACAGGATTTCGGGAAAATAGCAGATTTGCTAAAACGCATCGTGTCGCGCAGACGCCATTTAACTTTGAAACGCGTCAGGTATCATAGACGCCTTTTACTCAAAGAAACAGATTTCTGGTTGTTCTCTATTCGAACTCCAACTCTATCAATGCACATCCCTTTTCCAATCCGGAAAAGGTCTACTTAGGATCGCGATTCCTCTTATATAAACACCCTAAGGTTATTCCTAAGTAATCCTATCATAATCCAAAGATCCAAAGTAGAGTTTTCTTCCAAATTTTCAAGTTTTCTTCAAGGTTTTCCAACTTCCCAAGCTTCAAGAAGGAGAAACTCCGAAAAAGAGAGATGGATTCCTCAAACAAGAAGATGAAGATGTCTCTAGAGATGTTTGCAGATATAGAGAATCATCTTAGTGGAAGAAATCCCAATCTTTAAGTAAGTTCAATCAACTTTCTTTTCATGTTCTTCATGTCTTTTCCATCATGCTCTTCATCATGCTTCATTTTTATTTCTCTTTCAGAATTACCCCATGTTTCCTGGCCCAAGAAAGTTCACGTCTCTCCCTTGGATTCGTAAACTTGCAAAAAGTGTTAAGCTTTCTATGCAAGTGTTCATATCCAAGTGGGACCTTCAAGGACTTGTGGTGCTCGCTAAGAATTACAAGAGTGCGAACGTAGACTGGGCGGCTATGGGCGCCTTGATCGAGTGGTGGCATCCCCAAACTCATACGTTCTTCTTCCAAGACTTCGAGTGCACAATCCTTCTATTAGGTCTCCCAAAGACCAGAGATAACAGAGACAAGATAGCCTTGACAAAAGAAAGAATCACCGGTCAACAGCTATTGACATCTATCATGAAGGATCCTTCAGAAGCTAAAGGATGCCTCACCAAAAAGGGGATCAATCTCGCAAAACTAGCCGAGTGGACTCTTTATGAAATTGAAGATTTAAGGGAGGATGAGGCAGAAGATGTAACGAAAGCTCTCGTTACATGCCTTGCCGGTGCCTTATTCTTTCCTGCACAGGATAACATATTGGAAGACGATCAAATTAGTGCTATTTGCGCAATTTTCGAAGGTAAATCCATTAGCACTGCTCTCTTAGCATATCTCTACAGTGGACTTTCTGCAGCTTCTGTGGGTCGTCCTCCATATGGATGCATGCTACTCTTTGCCTTGTGGGTTGAACTTCACTTCAAATTCGAGCATAGCAAGAAAAGGCCTCTGAATCCATCTAAGATCTTCTTGAATAGTCCAATTCATTGCATTGCTAATATTGTAAAGTTCAATGAGTACATGGTCAACAAGGTTCCAAAACTCAAGACCCGAGCCGATTGGAGAGAGTATTTGAAACTCATGACGTCCGACATATTCGACTCGTCTCCGCTTGCTCTCGTTGGAAAACCAGTTTGGGTGCGCCGCACAGCAGGAGCAGATCTCAAGTTAATTGGAGCTACTGAGTTTGTGTTATACAATCCACACCGGTGCCTTACTCAACTCAGCTTGGCTCGTCGCGAGTTCCCTGAATTCTCTCCCACACTTCCAATCAAGAAGCGCGACTTGGAGTCCGATGAAGATTATAAATCATCATTACTCTATGGAATCTTGGCTTTAGCTATCGTGTAAGATCCTCTAAAGACAGGGATAAAGGATTGAAATCTCCTTATCTTAAAGATCTTCATGATATTCTCCCTTGAATGTCCTTTGTCTTTTTTTTATTTTGATGTAATAAAGATTGATTCTATTGAATAAAGAACGACTTTTCATGCCTTAGAATCTTTCCTCAACCTTCTGTGATGTGGACATGATTTTTCCTTAAGTAAAAACCTGATTTTTCCTGAAAATTCAACAGTTCGGGTTCTGTAAAATGTAAAATGCGTCCACTCAGAAAGACGCCTTTCAAACTATATTCTTTTTTCCAGAAATTCAATTTAATCCTCAAAAACCCGATTTAAGCTGAAAACGCGTCTATATGTATAGACGCCTTTAAACTCTCTCTCCTACTTTTCCCAGGATTCTGCCATTAATTCCATGATTAATTGCCTAAAACGCGTCCAGTAGACAAGACGCCTTTAATGATTTTCCTGTGTACGGCTCTGAACAGAACCTGAAACGCGTCTACACGTGTGGACGTGTTTCAAACAATTCAAACAGCTGTCCTTTACCGCCTCAACTTATGCACGCTAAAACGCGTCTTCCTGAGTCGACGCCTTTCTCCCTTTTCGTTACAGACCCGCGAAGGCCCTCCTTTCTTCCTCACTTTCTCAAAAATTCCTTCTCTCCACCCGAGCTCCGGCGATTTCTCTCTCAAAACTCCTTCTAGAGCTATGGAACACGGCGAGGGATCAAGGAAGAAGAAGACCTTGGCCAAGAGGGGGCGAAGGCAAGAAGAAGAGGTTCCCGAGGAGGTGCCGGCGGCGTTAGCCGAGGCGGCGGCCTTCTTGGAGGAAGAGCTCCCTCCACCGGCGCCCATGGCGGTGGAAGAGGAAGAGGAGGGCGACCTCCACACGGTAAGTCCCTTGTGGTTTGAATGGGCAAAGAAAAGAGGGAAAAAAAAAGGGTTCTTTCAAGAACCCGAAATCTGGACTTGAAAGGCGTCCAGACCAGGTGACGCCTTTCAAAAGGCGTCGCCCTTGGTCGACGTCTTTCAAACCAAATTTCGAATTTTTTTAATTATTAGAAAATAGCTTTGAATTGCGTCAAGGTATGTGGACGTGTTTTGAAACACGTCTGTATGTGCTGACGCCTTTCAAAACAGAAAGTGAATTTTCCTGTTTTTTTTTATTACTGACCCTATTTTTTTTTTGTTGTTTTTATTTGCAGGGAGTGATGAGGGCTAGGATCTCTTGGGACCTAGTCATAGGGGCTTACAGAGGGCTCCCGGACTTCCAGAAGGTGCGCCTGCGCCGGATGGGGTTTGGTGAGATACTAGACATCGAGCCATTTTGGCTCGATCTAGTCTTGTTACAGGCGCTCAGAGAGCGTTGGCATGCGGAAAGCCGGGCTTTCCTAATGCCGTGGGGACATATGGTCCCCACCCTAGAGGATGTGGCCAGGATCACTGGCCTCCGGGTAGAGGGCCGACCAGTTAGTGGGGTTACTTACCCCAACTATCAGGGATTAGCAGAGGCCTTATTAGGGATAGAGGTATCTAGCATAGGTAGGGAGTCTAGGATGGTTCCCAGGGTAGAAGTAGAAGCTGCCCTTGGATTAGATGAGCCCTGGCGTCGGTCTGACGAGACCCGGGAGGAGTTTAGGGATAGGCTAGCAGAGTCATCCTCTTCTGTCTACTGCAGGGACCCTAGCCAGGTAGAGGAGGTAGACCGACAGCTTAGGGTCTTTCTTGTCTTTTTCTTCGGTCGGTTGCTCTTCGGTACGAAGGGCGACCATATCCACTGTAGATTTTTGTATTTGTTAGATGACCTAGATAGCTTAGGTGAGTACGCTTGGGGTGCGGCCCTCCTGGCCCACCTGTTTGCAGATCTATCCGCGGTCATTCCGGACCGCGAGACTACTGTCAGCGGCTTCTCGCCGTTCCTCCAGGTATTAAATGTGTTATTATTTATTCATGATATGCAATATGGTATGATGTTTTTTCTAACTTATATGTTTATGCATGCAGGTGTGGAGCTACTATTATTTCCCGCTCGGCAGAGCGAGGATTACTCGTCCAGATGCCGTCCCCTTGGCCTGCCGTTGGCAGCCAATCGTGGACACGGCTCCACAGCACCACCAGCTGACGGCCCTCCGCCGTCAGTTCTTGGACTATCCAGAGCTTTTGGTAAGTTTTTAATTTATTCAATTTTATTCAATGCAATCTTTTATTGTTAAATGCAAATTATTTATATGAATGCATCTAATCTATATGCAGGTAATCTGGCGCCCGTACCTTGGTATGGGCGAGGAGGGTCAGCCGTGGGTGACGGCTGGCAGGAGGAGGTTCGGGAGGCAAATGTGGCTACATTGCCTCAACGAAATTGAGCCCCTCCGCCTCCGGCTTGTGATGAGGACCCTGGGCCTCCACCAGGAATGGATCGACGAGGAGGTCCCGGAGGACGTCGGGAGGAGCATGAGGGGCAAGCAAGCCCTCACAGATTGGCGTGCGAAATTCCCCGAGCAGTACGAGGATTGGCACCGCCGCGGCGTACGGGTGGAGTCCCGTGCGGAGAGTAGCGAGGGCTACCTCCAACATTACCGGGCCCATTATGCCGATCAACTTCGGCTCCTCCGACCACTCGATGTAAGTATGCATTCATGCGTCTTTAATTTTATTATTATCTTGATTTATATTGGTGAATGAATGTATGAATGCGTGATTTGCAGGATGCACGTGATGCGGTCATCATCGACCTCCGGGCCCGCCTACATGATGCGGAGGCCCAGCTAGAACAAGTCCAAAAAGAATTGTTCGATCTGGTATGTATGCATGAATATGAATGTATGTTCTTAATTAATTATTTGTTTTGGCGATTAACCACCGACAGTGTTCTTTTGGTGTAGCGAGCCGTCTACACTCAGGCGGCTCCTCCTTCCTTCGGGGCTTCATCATCCACTTCTTCATCCTATGATGCAGCTCTGGCTGACCTCCAGAGTCAGCTCGCCTCCGCCATCCACCGAGCTTCTCTTGTAGAAGAGGACCGTGCTGCTCGGGTAAGTTCCTTCCCTTTGGCTTTCTTTTCCAAATTTGATTCTCATTACTTAATTGCCTTGGACTAATAAAATCTTCTTCTGCAGGTTGCTGAGCTTCAAGAGGCCCTTCGACAGAGGGATGCGGAGCTAGCAGAAGCGCGGACTTCGGCTGCTCGCATTGCCGAGTTGGAGGCTCAGGTGGCGCGCCTCTCCACTGGAGATCTGGCACGACTCCAAGTTCGCTTGGAGATCCTGACGGAGGAGAGGGACCGCGACCGTCTTCGGATGGAGAGCCTTCAGGGACGTCTGTCAGTTGCAGAGCATGAGCGCAAGATGGTGGAGGAGAGATACCAGCGAGCCCGCCAGCGGGCTATCGATCGAGGTCAGGCGAGTGCCTTTACTGCCAGCATAGCCATATCATCTGGCCAGGCAGGGCCAAGTGCGATGGGACCGCCTCCACCTCCTAGAGCTCCACCGCCAGATGCCCAGGACGAGGCCCAGAGTCAGATGGATGAGGGGGCAGGAGAGAGCCAGCCTTGAGGGCTTTTGTACTTCTTTTCTTTTTCATGTATCATGTACAAAACACTTTTGATATATACATGAAACTTTTGGGCTCCAATTTCGTGTTCTTGCACTTATCTTGCATCCTGTACAA